>CAWUFW010000985.1:2400000-3000000 GCA_963921515.1 Calotriton arnoldi
CAAGCTGTCAAAATGGCACCTTGCTCCTTTTGAAGCCTGCAAACTCATCTGCGGAGTGCCTCAAGGTTCATAGCTCAGACACCCCCCTTTCAATGAACACATGATCGCTCTGGATAAAGTTATTCGCGTACCCAACATCAACATCCTCTACTACACTGATGACCTGCAACTCATTATTTCCCTCTTTGACAAGACCCCAACACAAGAAACAAGCTCAACATCAACAATACGGCAGTAGTGAACTTCAGCAAGAATACATTACCATGCAACTGGTGGCTGGCCGTATTCAGACCCACATCCCCACCCAGGTCCCATACCAGGAGCCATGGAATCATCATCAACAGCAAACTGGATGTGACCGAAGATGGACATTCTATTACATCGGCCTTAAAGCGTGGATTGACTTCACACTCCACATCAGAGCCTCCTCTCTTGAATTCTACAAGAAGTGAAAACTGAGCTTTTCAATTAACCAACCTAACTTAGGCAGAGCTAGGCACACACACCTGCTTAGACTCAATGGCAGTTCTGAACTCAGACTCTGGGAGATACAATTTCACCTTCCATGGTAGATAGAGTGGGAAGCAGATCATATTGGTTTTCTTTGTGAACAGTTTCTGATGCATGAGGTCAGAGTTCAGTGTGAATCCAAATAACTAGGCCTTGTGTGAAAATTGTGATTCTGAATTGTCCAGGTTCATGAAGTTTTAAGGTGGGTTTAGACAAGTTAATGCTAATTCTGTTGGTGTTGAGCTTCAAGCAGATGTCAGGGATCCATGTCTTGGTGAGGTGCAGGCAGTGCTTGAGGTATTGGATATCTGGAGGGATGGAGACATTCAAATAGAATTGTGTGTTCTTGGCATATTAATGAATTTTGATGCAGTTATCAGGTAGTAAAGTTATAAGTCACACCATGCAGATGTTGAAGATGATGGGGGCAAGATGGATCACTGGTGGTCTTAGCAAGTGATGTGATGATGAGTTTATGGGGTCTCTTGGCATATATGTGAATGAACTGGTATTTGTTGCATAGGTAGGAGGAAACCCAATGAAAGAAGCTGTCTGTGAATTCCTTTCAAAACTTTAAGGTGTGGATGAGGTTGGATGGTTAATGCTCTAGATGATGGAAGTCACATCTGTTAATATGAAGAGGCAGGAACCTTCTTTATTTGTGATCAGGAAGATCTCATCCATAATTTGTAAGTTAGCAGACTTCTTGCTGCACTGTGATTAGAAGCCAAATTGGTAGTCATGTAGAAGAAGGTTGCCACCGATGTGGGTGAACGATGGGTCAGTAGCTGGGGAGGTTATCATGGTTTAGTGTTAGCTTTTTCAGGAGTGGGAGGGTCTAGTATGTCTTGAAGGTTCTGGGAAGATGACATGAGTGAGTGATGTAGTTATGATGATGAGGGTGAGAAAGCTTCTCCAAGAAGGTTTTTTTTTAAAGAGGAGGGTAAGATAAGGTAAGACATTCTCTTCATAGGAGATGGCTTTGCAAACTGATTAGCAGAGAGGTGGGAGTTAGCAGGAAGCAGACATGGTAAATGTATATCTATGTAGACGCATGGTA
The DNA here is from genome assembly GCA_963921515.1 of Calotriton arnoldi. Taxonomy (NCBI): domain Eukaryota; kingdom Metazoa; phylum Chordata; class Amphibia; order Caudata; family Salamandridae; genus Calotriton; species Calotriton arnoldi. The sequence continues at coordinate 2,401,571 of CAWUFW010000985.1, forward strand.
AAAGTGCACATGCCTCTCTTTCCCACCACTAGATTACAAATGTTATCTTTATAGTGACTCTGGAGCACAGATATGGTGATATGGATAGGCTGAAACAAGCTGCTAGTGCTACATTGAGGTTTGTGTCAATGGATCTGGATAAAGTATAGAGGAGTAATCTTGAAGAGGGTTCCTTAATATTTTGAAATATGCTAGTACTTTTATGCCATGTTTAGGAGTATCAGATCAACTGGGCATGTTCTACACCAATCGCCTGATACCTACAAAGTGGGATGGAGAAAAAGTGGCAGATACCGCTATCTCAGATCTTGGTGAAAACTACCATGAAGAGTCAGGCCTTCCCTTCTTTGCAGAAAGAGGTCTATGTTTGCATAGTCATATGAGGTAGATCTACCTGGCAATTTAGCAGTGGTCTCTATTGATTCATTTGCTGGTATGCTTACAGAAATATTACCTGCATTTGACCACAACATGCCTCGGTGTTAGTTGGCACAGTCTCACATGTGATAAAGTAATTTCTAATGGTTATGTGTGTGATGGAATGCTTTTCTTTGTTCATATTTGGGGTCCATAAAGTACTCTGTCCGATGAACTGAGGCTAGTCATCAAATCATTGCGCTTAAATAACGCAATGCACACTAGGCTTCACAAAGAAGACAGACAATGGTTAAGTTTCGAACCATAAACATTTTTTAAATGATTAACAGAGTTACAAATAAAAAAATGCTCAAATTAGTTGTCAATCAAAAATTGAATACATGAAAGCATTTAGCAGTTATGAAATTGAAAACAATAAAAATCATATTATCAAGTACAAATTAATATAAAATATTCTCAAAGGAAAGAGTTAGCAAATCTGTTTTCCTATAGAGAGTGCCCCACTTCTAAGTCAGAAGAACGATTCTGAAAGAATCTGGAAAGGAATCTGAATCTTGTCAATGTTGTACTAGCTTAAATTACACAATTCTAACATTTTATACACCTATACATGGTTCCCGTACAATTCTCCAAGCAGGTTAAGGCTCATACAAATAAACTCCTACACAATGAAGCTATTCTAAATATCCTTCAAACTTACATTATCTGCAACATAATGAGATACATTGGACAAGCCTGTTCTCTGCAGGTGCACTGTAACAGATTGTTAATGCATTCTATAAGTATCACGTAAAAAGAAAACATTTCCCATGAGAACGAAAACAAGGACTCCAGTAGAGAACGGTGGGCCATTATTGCTACGTGTACTAAACTGTTATTGTCTCTACGTAAACGTTTTTAACCATTTTAAATCCCCTCTGCACTGCTGCGAGTTGCAGTGTGCAGTAGGCCTTAAGCACGACCTGTGGTAAATTGCTTATTCTGTGTTGCTTACTGTGCTATTCTGTGTTGCTTACTGTTTTCTGCTATTCATTCTTAATCACATTTTGTTTGCACCGCTGCGAGTTGCAGGGTGCAATAGGCCATTCTCTGTCCTCTCCCCTCTCACCTGGAACATCGTTGGGCGGTGCGCTCTCTTCCGACCCCCGGCTCCGCGTTCTCTTGCAACATAGCGCCTCTAACAAAGCGCCCATCTTCAGTCTCCCGTGTGGACACTGTCAGGCGCCATCTTGGGTCGGCGGTCTAGTTGTTACCGCCCGACCACAAGATTCCCTACTTAATGGGAGCCGCGACGAGGACGCGCAGCGGATGCGTGCAGCGGGCATGCCGCTGGCGCGCCAAAGGCGCACCAAGTGCAAGCCCGTCTACGTCCATCCGCGTCCGCACCGCGGCCAGCGCCAGCCATGCTGCACCTTTTACTCCCACAGCCAGATTTGCCTGGTCCAGGGAGCAGCTACTAGGTATGAACAATGCGGCTTGTCTGGGACCACCCAGCTTTGATCTCCACATGACTGGTCAGAAGTTGCACTGCAATTCATGCACCTTTTCTTTGGGGAAGGAAGATGGGAGGGAATGCATTGACACTATCACTGGAAAACCACCTCCAGCACACTATAAGGCCTCCAGTGTCAACATTAGGGCCTGTTTGATAAATTGCAGATCTCTCCCCAAACACGCGGATGATGTATGGCTCGCACTAGAGTCTTATACCTGGGACCTTATGTTCTTAACCGAAACTTGGTTAAAAGAAAGCACTTAACGCGACATACTGCTGGCGATACCTGAGGGTTTTCGTATCGTCACTGTTAACCGAATTGGCAACAAGTTGGGGGGCGAGCTTGCGTTTATTCTGCGAGATGACTTGGAAATCTCGTACATGAGAATTGAGAGCATGGGGATGATTGAGGCGCTGTCTTTTTGTATCAAAACCTCCCCTGCATCATCCATTGCTGGATTGTTGGCTTACAGACCCCTGGACACTCCGTCTGGCCAGCTGCTGGAGTTATGTGACATTATTGCAGACCTATTTTTGAGGCATGCCAATTTTATAGTCCTTGGAGACTTTAATGTCCATATGGACAATGGCAACTGTTCCTTGGCCTCTCAGCTGGCAGACACGCTCAAGGGCCTGAATCTGGTTCTAAAGGTGTGCTCACCCGCCCATAATGCTGGCCATATGCTGGATCTCATTTTTACTAATGATCCCACCCTGAAAGTAGAGGTCCCAATACCACTAACCTGGTCGGACCATTGGTTAGTTCCTTTCAGTCTGACTGGCATTCTCTTAAATAATAGTGCCAGACCAACGTATGAGGAAAGAAGAAACTGGAGGAAGGTCTCCCCTGAGACTTTGGGCCCCGTGTTACAAACTGCCCCACTGGAGCTGACGGGAGACCCTAGCAGGGATGTTTCTACTTTCAACGGCTGGGTCTCCTCAGCCCTGGACAGAGTAGCCCCACTTAAAACTATGAAACTGGCCAGGAAAAAACCCTCTGCCCCCTGGTTCACTACAGAACTTGGTAACTAGTCACAATATCGAAAAAAAAATATCGACTGGACAGAATATCGAGTTTTTATATAGAATGGACAGAATATCGAATTGCAAAAATATAGTGGTGCAGAATATCGAAATTCAGGTAAGAAATATCGATTTTAATAATATCGAAGTTAGTAATATCGACAGTCATAATATAGTTGTTAAAAATATCGAATTTGTTTATAGTGTTTTAAGTGTTAGTATATGTGTTAAAAGTATGTATTATTTTTGTAATGTATGTTTGAATTTTTTAAAGTAAAGAATTTTATGTTATTTAAATTTTGCATAATTTAATTCCGTAGTGGGTTGTGGGTTTATAGGGGAATAGGGTGGGAAGTCATTTAATTATAGTAAATTAAATATTAATTTTTAAGAATTATTAATTATTTTTAATTTAATTTTGCGTTTTAGTTCTGTAGCGGGTTGTGGGTTTATAGGGGAATAGGGTGGGAAGTAATTTAATTGTAATTAAGTAAATATTAATTTTTATTTATTGGTATTGATAATTAATTTATTGTTAATTAATTATTAATTGGTAATTAATTTTTATTAATTGGTAATTAATTTTTATTAATTGATTAATTGATAATTATATTAATTGTATTAATTTATTATTCGGAGTGGGTTGTGGGTTTATAGGGGAATAGGGTGGGAAGTAATTTAATTGTAATTACGTAATTATTGAAAATTATTTTTGTGTATTGATAATTAATTTACTGTTAATTAATTATTAATTGTTAAAAATTGGTATTACTTATTAATTTTTGGTATTGAAAATTAATTTGTTGTTAATTAATTATTGATAGGTAATTAATTTTTAATAATTAATATTTATTGGTATTTATAATTAATTAATTATTAAATAATTTGTAATTTGTAATTAATTTTTATTAATTTATTATTGGTATTGATAATTAATTTATATATATTTAATTATTAAATCATTATTTTCCCTACTTTTGCACTCATTGGAGGGGAATAGTAATTTTTACCCCTACGCTATCCAACACTTTCCCTACTGTTGCACTCTCTGGAGTGGGAATAGTAATTTTTACCCCTACGCTATCCAACACTTTCCGTACTGTTGCACTCACTGGAGTGGGAATAGTAATTTTTACCCCTACGCTATCCAACACTTTCCCTACTGTTGCACTCTCTGGAGTGGGAATAGTAATTTTTACCCTCCCGCTATCCAACGCTTTCCCTACTGTTGCACTCACTGGAGTGGGAATAGTAATTTTTACCCTCTCGCTATCCAACACTTTCCCTACCGTTGCACTCTCTGGAGTGGGAATAGTAATTTTTACCCCTACGCTATCCAACACTTTCCCTACTGTTGCACTCACTGGAGTGGGAATAGTAATTTTTACCCTCCACGCTATCCAACACTTTCCCTACTGTTGCACTCACTGGAGTGGGAATAGTAATTTTTACCTACCCGCTATCCAACGCTTTCCCTACTGTTGCACTCACTGGAGTGGGAATAGTAATTTTTACCCTCCTGCTATCCAACGCTTTCCTTACTGTTGCACTCACTGGAGTGGGAATAGTAATTTTTACCCTCCCGCTATCCAACGCTTTCCCTACTGTTGCACTCACTGGAGTGGGAATAATAATTTTTACCCTCCCGCTATCCAACGCTTTCCCTAATGTTGCACTCACTGGAGTGGGAATAGTAAATTTTACCCTCCCGCTATCCAACTCTAAAAATATTGAATATTTTTTAATATTATTAAGTTAACATATATATGTATTAAAAAATAAAAATGCATGTTTTTGTTTTAATTTACATTAATTATTTATTAATTTTAAAGTTATTTAAGTATTTTTGAGTATGTTTTACTTAATTATATTCATTATTTAATTATTTTACATTACTTTTAAGACATTTAAAAAATTCGATATTTTAACAAACTATATTATTTACAACGATATTTTGGATTCGATATTTTTGTACTTACCTGTTTGTAGATAGGAAGTCGATATTCTGTCATTCTATATTTTTTCATCGATATTTTGACAGGTCGATATTTTGCTCCTCGATATTCTGTCAGTGATTCACAGAACTTCGCTTGGAGAAAAGCATATGTAAGAAGCTGGAGCATGCCTGGCGCAAAGCATACAATTCGGTGGCCAAGTGCACGTACAGAGCAGCTTTAAAAAAATGTCATGGGCTAAAATGCAACACCATCAGAGACCTTATTGCCAACCAAATTAAGTCCTCTGATAATTCAGTTAAAGAAGTCTTTAGGATTGTTCAAGGCTTCATCAAGCTGAAGGCCCTGGATAGTACCATTTCTCCCTCAGCTACTCTGTGTGAGGACTTATCTGTTTTCTTTCGGGAGAATGTACAATTTATCTATTCTTCTTTCTCCCAGGCAGGGTCACCAACTACGCAAAATTCTATCCTAGACCCTCCTGGCATCTGGTCCGAATTCTGCCTGTTTGGCTCGGATGCGTCTCTGTTAGAATTGAGCAAATGTAAATCGGGCTCACCCGGCGATCCATGCCCGGCGCAGTTTTTTAAATCGTTGGCCCCTCAGCTCAATCTGCAACTGAACCCTATCTGGAACTCCTCCCTGATAACGGGCACACTTGGAAAAGGGCCTATGTCCTGCCGATTCTGAAGAAAGCGGACGCTGATCCAGCAGAGCTCAAGAATTTTAGGCCTACTTCCCTTTTGCCTGCACCGGCCAAAATTCTTGAGAAGGAAGTCCAGAAGCAACTATCCAACTTTCTGGACAACTGTCTCCATGACTCCCAATCTTGCTTTAGATCAGGCTATAGTACAGAGACAGCTCTGTTGGAAGTGGCAGAAACTGTACATGAAGCCTTAGACCATGGCTGCTCCGCAATGCTCGTGCTGCTAGATTTATCCGCAGCATTCGACACAGTGTCTCATCGGATCCTGTTGGAAAGACTTGAACATCTGGGAGTGACGGGAACTACGCTAGCCTGGTTCCGCTCGTTTTTAGGAGGCCGGTCTCAGCATGTATTTCTCCGGCCTCATGTTTCCGCACCAAAGCCCCGTATGTGTGGGGTTCCCCAGGGTTCAGCGCTGAGCCCCACTCTGTTTAATGTACATCTGACCCCCCCTTGCATTGTTAGTCGAGCAATGGGGAGTGAAAGTTGTATCCTATGCTGACGATACTCAGCTGGTGTTCTCTTTTAGAGAACACTCTAAGGCAGCTTTCGACAACTTTAAGCAGTGTCTGATCAACATCTCGACTTGGATGACAGATAGCTGCTTGAAACAGAATACTGATAAAACAGAGGTATTGTTTTTCAATCAATCCTCTCCTCTGTCATCAGATCTTTGGTGGCCACCGGAGCTAAACCCTCCACCGATCTCAGTTGATTCAGCTAGGAATCTCGGTTTCAAGTTTGACACGCGCCTTTCTTGTAAGGCCCAGATCTACCAAGTGTCTTCGTCCTGTTTCTGGAAACTAAAAGCCCTGCAGAGATTTCTTCATCTCCTGCCTATGGACTGTAGGAAGACTGAGGTCCATGCTATGGTCACATCGCAGCTAGACTATGCTAATAGTCTATATATGGGTCTTCCAGCCTATCTGATTCGTAGACTGCAAATCATTCAAAATGCTGCGGCCAGACTCATTAGGAATCTGCCATTTTGTCACCACATCTTTCCCCACCTGCAGAGCCTCCATTGGTTGCCTGTCCAAAGAAGGATTGAGTTCAAGGCGCTGTACATTGCCTATAGAGCCACAAGGGACAGGGGCCCGGATTACCTGAGACAAAGGGGTCGATTCCGATCTCGGTCGGTAGGGCTCCGAAGCGGATTCGGCTTAACCGGATCCAAGTCGGAGGCTTTGTTTCCGACCGATTCATACAGTCGCCCGAGCGATCAAGTACGATGCGAGTGAACGTGAAATCGCCGACCGACTCGTTTCCGGGTCCGAACCGCTCCGTCCGACTCGTTCGCACTCGATTCGTGGCGCGCAATGGAGACGTTTTACGACTGAGCCAGTACGATGCACGATCCGGACAGCCGGATCGAGTCGGAGCCTCCGACACGAAAAAGCTCCCGGACGCGGACTTTGGGGGTCCGTGCCGGACCCCCTTCACCCGTAGCCGTATGAGTCGGACACAGTGGGGACCCATGGGTCCCCCCTATACATGCGTGTACGATGCGGATGGCACCAACGCGTACCCACTACAGGGGGCCCCCTTGTGCGCAACGTACCCATTGAGTCAATGGGAGCCCATGTACACGTCGTACGACCGGCTCCCATTGACTTCAATGGGAGTCCGTCCGAACCGAGTCCAGCAGCATACGGCCGCATTGTACTCGTTCGGTCGGACTGCAGGGGTCCGGCTCGGTCGGAAAACAATCCGGATCCGGATCGGTCGGAGAGCTTTCCGACCCAGATCGGAATCGGCCCCAGTGACTCCAGAAATATCGCCAGACTAGGGCCCTAAGATCTAATCATCAGGAACTACTCAGGATTCCTCGTTTCTCTAAAGCCAGGATTGGCGGCCGAGCTTTCTCAGTGAGAACGGCGTCACTCTGAAACTCTATGCCTGACCACCTTCGTAAGTCTGAGAGAGAACAAGCATTTAGGAAAGCACTGAAAACTTGGCTTTTTAGCCGACCTTAAGTTCCCCCTTCTCTTACTGTCGAATCCGCTGCTAGCCCCGGGACACCTCCGTTGGAGGTAGCCGTGCGCTGAATAAATGTCCTGTTGATTGATTGATTGAAGGACACGTCACATCTGTAAATGTCAAATCTGTTTCTCCCGGAAATAATAAAGGATGTGATATGAAACAATATGGCAACCAGATGTTACCATTCTAAACACAAGCCTATATTAGCTATTATCAATCTAAACGTGAAAAATACACAGTCAAATACAATTTCGTGAGCAAATGTTAATGTTGATATAAATGTTAAACTTTGAATTATAAAAAATTCACTTCATTTGCAGAAGATCTCATGTAAGTTATTGGTGTTTATTGACACCAGGGGCCAGAAAAACAGACTCTTAATGCATTTTACTCCAATATGACGGAAACAGCCTGTACAACCATGCCTTTGCTACGCAATGCCTTTACCATGCAACCTTTACCACTCATGCCTTCACCACTCAGATCACTTTACTACACATGACTTTACCACTTATGGTAAGTATATTTAAAGTAAGCATGTATACATATATTACAAGTAACTGTAAGGCTAAATTTAGGGTTTAGGGGTCGGTAGTGGTGTGAAGGAGCTGCTCTCCACCTAAACTTTGGAACTACCCAGAGTTCCCTGCTTTCTTTTTTGCATTATTTTTGCGGCACTCTAAACCAGAAAGAGTGTTGTCTTGACTTATAATGGGTGCTTTCTTGTGTCTGACAAAGTTATACATCTCTGATGAGCTCTAATTACAGTGAAACACATGTATCAGGGGTTGCTTTTATTAATTCCAGGTTGGCGTTAAGGGTATTTAGCCAATCCAAAGCTGTTATACTGTGCATGGAGTAGTAAAAGGCTTTTGCAATTTTTGAGATCGGAGTAGATGACACTAGCTAATCCCATGCTTAAAGATTTTGCTGTAAAAATGGCAAAAGGATTTGTCACTTTCTAGCTTGGCATGGATGGAACTGTGCTAATCCTATGCTTAAAAACTCTGTCAGAAAAACAGACATTTGAGGTGAGCAAATTCAGAGTGTTGGTGGTTTTGTAGTTTGCTCCAAATGAAAGACCTGCTCTCCACCTAAACTTGAAACTACCCAATTCAATTCCAATTCAATAAGCTTTATTTGGTTAGAGTGTGGCAACCATAAAAGCAAATATACATACACATATAAAAAGATCCAATTTCATTAAAACAGCGAAAATCCAATCACAGTACATAATTACATTAAAACATCATACTTTTCCTAGCATGAATTGATCGTAAAATAAATGTCGCAGCATAAAAACAGATCTCAGGCTCTTTTAGTGTAAACAATAGACTCATAGCAGCAGTAGTGGTTTTGACGTTATATTTCTTAAACAATGGTTTTAAATAAGCGATTCTAAAATTCAAGTACAAATCACATAAGAGTAGAAAGTGCAAGGTGCTCTGCTTAGTATGCCCATCACATGGGCACGGGGAGACTGGTCGCTGTTTCATTATGGGGAACGCTGCTAAGTGGTGGACAAGGCCTAATCTCATTCTTGTCAAGACAAAGCGGTGAGAGGGTCTCGTGACTAGTGTTAGATAGCTTTGAAAGCCATCAATATCTATATGCAGATGGTATAGCTGGTACGTGGTTTGCTTCCCTACTGTTCTCAACCTGCACTCCTTCTTATGGTACAAGAAAGTATTCTTTATCTCCTGTTTAGACAACCCTGTTACGTCATATGTATTTTCCAGGGTCGTCAGATTGAATAGATCTCTGTAAGCATTAACTATATATTTAAACCAGGGGATCTTAAGGCAGTTGTCCAATCGCAGGCAGTCCTTAATAATTAGTTTAGTAAATATAGTCTCCTCTTTTAACCAAATTGATCTCCAAAGCAGTAGGGGTCTCAGTGCAATCAGGTCTGACAGATAATTGAGCCTCACTTCACAATGTATTAATTCCGAGGATGCTGAAGCAGGCAGACATAGGAGCTTTTTTAAGAATAAATTTTCCTCTATTTGCAATTCTTGGCTAGAATGATGACCCCAGACCCCTGCGCCATATAGTGCAACAGAGGCGCATCTAGCTTTATAAATAGAAATCATATCTTTGATGCGGCGATCCCCCAATTTAGATGCGAACCTAAAGATCCCATGCACACTTTTAGTCATCTTGGCCCGGACATTAGACATTTCACGCATCCATTTACCGTCACCAGCAAAAGATAGCCCCAGATAACAGAAATTGTCTACATTTTGCACTTTTTTCCCATCTATAAAAAAGATTTCATATTCCTGGGTTTCAAACCACAAACCATTGTATGTGTTTTGGCCTTGTTAATCAGCAACTTCCTCCCATTGATAAAATCTGCGAACCCATCAATTAACCGCTGTAGGCCTACCGGTGTTCTAGATAAAAGCACAGCGTCATCCGCATAAAGCAGAACCGGGACATCCTGGCCCTCAGCTTGGGGGGCGTCCGCCTGTACCAATTTAAGAACTGCGTCAACTTCGTTAATAAATAAGGTAAACAGCAATGGTGCTAAGACGCAGCCTTGGCGGATACCACACTTAACGTTAAAATTAGGGGTACATTCGCCCCTTTGGCCATACCGTACTCTGGTCGATAGTTTCTCGTATAGCCTAGCTAAAAAGTAAACAATGGGCTCCGGGGCACCGAGATTGAGTAAAACTGGCCAAAGTATAGCGTGGTCCACTAAATCAAAGGCGCTGCTAAGATCAGCAAAGCATAAAAAAAGCAGTCCTTGTTTAGCAAATGTATATTTGCCAATTAAAAGCTCTAAATTAATACACTGTTCAATCGTGCCCAGTCCCTTTCTAAAACCGTATTGAGCCTGTGACAGTATCCCATTATCCGCAACCCACTCTTCCAGTCTTACTAATAAAACCCTGCTCATGACCTTTACTGATGAATCTAATAGGGAAATTGGCCGGTAGTTCTTAGCTTCCGATTTGTTCCCCATTTTATAAATGGGGATAATTACGGATTCGCCCCAAGTAATGGGAGCTCCCTCTGTTACTGCAGCGTTAAAAACTCTAGTGAGTATCGGGCCCCACAGTTCCGGCACAGTTTTATAAACATCAATGGGTACACCGTCCGGGCCTGGCGATTTTCCCACTTTGCTGCTTCGAATACCTAACTCAACCTCCTCTAGGGTGATATTTAGGGGGATGGTGGGCCATTTATTTGGGTTAATAAGATCCTTAGTAACATTATCACATGGGTTAAAAATGTTGGAGAAATGTGCCACCCATTCCTCACAGCTGACGTGGCACAGAAGTTCCGGGAAAGATTCATTTTTAAGAAATGTCGAGTTGACAGTTTCCCAGAACAACTTATTATTAGATGAGTCTGCAGCCAACACAAGATTATCCCATGCCTCCTCTTGGAGTTCCCTCTTCCTCCGTTTTAAATTTAATTTATATTCTAATCTTAGTTTTTGTACTAGCGCCTTATCCCTGGGTCTACTGGAAAGTGCTAGTTTCAACTGGTTCAGTGAGTCAGTACAAGAGTGATTGAACCAGCCCCTGATCTGCATGTGTTTCCTGCATGGTGGTGCAGTAAATAATTTATAAATGATATCATTAATTTTACAAAAATTAGTTAATATCATAGCTGGTTCAACCTCGATTTCTAGACTATCATAAATATCATTGCCACATTCTAGAACAATATTTTTTTAAATTTTAGCTGAGTTAGTACCTTTCCACCTGATTCTAGTGCCGTTTGGTCTACACAGGGCAATATTACCAATAACAGTTTATTGAACTACAGATTTATTCCCCCACACAAGCATTGGCATAATAATACAATTATGGTCACTCAAAAACAATTCGTCAATCCAATCAATCAATCACGGCATTTATAGAGCGCGCTACTCACCCGGGAGGGTCTCAAGGCGCTGGGGGAGGGGGTAACTTACTGCTCGAACAGCCAGGTCTTGAGCTGCTTCCTGAAGGAGAGATGGTCCTGGGTTCGCCGAAGGTGAGTGGGGAGGGAGTTCCAGGTCTTGGCTGCCAGGTAGGAGAAGGATCTTCCTCCGGCGGTGGCTCTGCGGATGCGTGGTACGGTGGCGAGGGCGTGGCTGGTTGATCGTAGCTGGCGGGTGGGCGTGTAGAAGGTCATGCGGTCGTTGAGGTACTTGGGGCCCAGGTCGTGGAGGGCCTTGTGTGCGTGGGTGAGGAGTCTGAACGTGATTCTCTTGCTGACGGGGAGCCAGTGCAGGTCTTTCAGGTGTCCGGTGATGTGGCTGTGTCGGGGGATGTCCAGGATGAGTCGTGCGGAGGCGTTCTGGATGCGCTGGAGTCTTTTTTGAAGTTTGGCTGTGGTTCCGGCGTAGAGGGTGTTCCCATAGTCCAGTCGGCTGGTGACGAGTGCCTGGGTGACGGTCTTCCTGGTTTCAGTGGGGATCCATCTGAAGATCTTGCGGAGCATGCGCAGGGTGTTGAAGCACGAAGATGAGACGGCGTTGACTTGTCTGGTCATCGACAGGGAGGAGTCCAGGATGAAGCCCAGGTTGCGTGCGTGGTCCGTTGGCTTGGGCGCGGTGCCCAGGGGCCGGGGGCCACCAAGAGTCGTCCCAGGCGGAGGGTGATGAACCCAGGATGAGGACTTCCGTCTTGTCTGAGTTCAGTTTAAGGCGGCTGTTCCTCATCCAGTCGGCGACCACAAAAGCTCCACCTACACCAATCCATGGGGTAGAACATAAATTTACAATATTGGCAGATACTATTACATGATCAATAGTGCTATTTGCATTTCTTCCGGTGAAGGTTGGTATCTCTCTCCCATACCCATCCTGTGCACATTGCATAATATCAAGGTCATATTTCGCCAAGACGGTGTTTAAGGTGTCTCCATAGATGTTATGTGGGAAATGTATACAGTCATCCCTTTCGTCGCTACTAAACCCACAAACTTTAGTCCCAGACAGGGTACAAATTGAGATATTAAAATCTCCGACCCATACAATAGCAAAATTTGTATTTTCTGCTGTGACCAAGTTATCTACTTCCGTCTCTAATTCGGTGACTACATTATGGCGAGAGGAATCAAATATATTATTATAAAAATTAATCAATAAAACATCCTTGCCGTCTTTATGGTGTAACCACAATATCTGCAAGTGGTTCCCTACATTAGTAATCCTTCTAACTCTAAGGGGCAAATTATTTTTCAGGAGGATTAACAGCCCACCCTTCGCTCTGCCAAACATAGAGGGAGTTGCTGGTAAATCATAAGAGGTAAACCCTTCAAAATAAACATGATCAGTACACCAAGTTTCTTGTAAACAAATTATGTCATGTTTATTGATAAAATCTACCCATCCTAACAAATCCTTTTTACTTGCCAGTCCGGCTATATTCCAGGTGACAATGGTATAGCCGCTGGCTGGGGGGTTTCCTGTACTTTCAATGGGTTGGTCATTTATTCTATTACTGGCCTCTCCCTTACTAACACGGAGGAGCAATACGGGTGGGTTTATAGCCTTTTCCGTTAATTGCCCTTTATTTTCATTTGGGTGAACCTCTACACTGACAACTATCTCCTTATATAATGTATGTGAGGCAGGCAGGTTTATAACCCTAGATGGATATTTGGACATAATTAAATTAGGCATGTCCATGTTAAGCACACTATCTACAAATAGCCCTACGCCCGTCAACCCGGTTCCTTCAAATCCCTTTCCCCCAACGGGTGGACGGGCAGTACTCTGTCAATCATTTACATCAAGTGTGCTAAGTGGTAAAAATCTATTAGATGTAGGTAATCCATAATACGGCTGGGGTGACACTGCTGGATTAATTCTACACGGTTCCTGGTCCCCTCCCATATTGGGTGAAAACCTTAAGTGTCTATAGAAGAAGCCTAAAGGCAAAAGTGATACTTTAAAATCACTACATGGGAGTACAACTGCTCTTTCCAGGGAGGTCCTGGCCCAATTGGGGTTCCTGAAGTTAATAATTACGCAGACACCATGCAATGATTTTCTTAAGGACCCGATCCAGTTTACTCTTCTAGTCAAGAGTATCTGGTCAGCACGATCCACAGGGAAACCACAATTTTGATTTAGCCAGTGCACCACTTTATTTTTTAGAGTATCATGCGTTTCCTTTTGCCCAGACTCTAGTTGGGGTACATTCGCCAAGACTGCCACATATGGACAGCATTCTGGGGGTAAGTTAATCGATAAACCAATTCTTCCCCCCGGTTCCTCCCTCTCCTTTGGTTTGTTAGGGGTCTGGGTTGGCTCTACGCTTACAATCCTGTCCCCTCTATTATAGCAGGGATAATTAATCTGTGTCACTGTCTGTCTAGGACCTGTTAGGGTCGTATTAGTACCGGTTTTGGGCACCTGGAGGTTAAGACCTTGGCCCTCACAGTCCCTATTATTCCTATTGGTGGTGCTTAGGGTACTAGTTAGTGTGTTAACAGTAGTAGTAGTTATACCTAGTTTAGGGCGTTCATACGGTCCCCCCTTTGGCCCATTCGCATTCTCCCTTGGGTATTCGCTAATATGTCTTAATATGTTACTAAGTTTGGTGACTTCTCCATTAAGTTTATCTAACTTATCGTGTAGTTGTTTAATAGATACTTCTAATTTTTGTGTTAAAAGGGCTACAATATGGTTAACTCGCTCATCAGACAGGGGTCCTGTGTCAGGAAGTTTCTCCAATGCCTTGGCAATAGTATTCGATGGTGGGCCTTTTTTACTTTTACTAATGGTCCCTGTTTTCACTTGACTTTTCCTGCAGCTCCTTTTCCTTTTTGGTGTAGGAGAACCACTAGGTGATTGCGATTGTGGTGCTTCTGGTGGTAAAAGTAGATCTGGGTCAGCATCAAGGATCCCAGTATTCACAAGGGGGGTGATTTCTTGCTCATTACTTGGGGTAGACTCTACTTCCAACCCAGCTATTTCTTCCATCACTGTGCCCACACCTGATGAGAGGCGACGTTCCGCCCTATCTATTTCAACGTTAAAAGCGCTAACCGCCCTTACTAGATAGGAATCAATGGTAGAGCATGAGGGGTCAACTGTGGTTTTGGAGGATTTTTGTAATTTGCGTTTTGACATCCTGATGATTAGTAATATATCACAAGAACCCAAAGCAGAGTCAGCAAAAATAAGACCTAGTTTATTGTCTGCAGTGTGCAAAATTACAATCTGCAAAACCGCAGAGAACTAAGTGCCGACAATGTAAGGTACTTAAAGTGCCGGAAAAGTGCAAAATGCAAAATACAAACACTTATACCATGAGGCCTAAGGAGTTAAAAATTGCAATAGTATAATTGCAAAGTACTAAATGCCAAAGATATAAAGTGCATAGAGTGCCTAAAAAGTGCAAAATGCAAAATACAAACACTTATACCACAGGGCCTAAGGAGTTAAAATTGCAATAATATAATCGCAAAGTACTAAATGCCAAAGATATAAAGTGCATAGAGTGCCTAAAAGTGCAAAATGCAAAATACAGGCTCTGAGACAGCAGGGCCAAGGATAAAAGAGGACTGGGCACAAATATAGACAATAAAAACCTATAAAATCAAGTTAAAAAGCAAATCAACTCATGCTAGTAATCTGAATATATGTAGCATTAATAAACGATTCAATACACACTCCAAAAGTACTGGTAAGCTACACTAACCCCAGCTAAGTCTTTTAGCTATCTTGCTTACTGATTGTCCGGATTTAAAATCATTTAATAACACAATCTCTGAAAGGAATGATCACACTGCCGACTAAGAAAAGATGTAATACTTCATTAGTTGTCTCACCGCCTTATAGTTCTTTAGGGTAATTGATGATAATTGTGAGACCGGCACTCAGTTCACTCTAAGAAGTTCTTCCAGACAGTATCCAATTCCGGTTCAATTTAGAGCCGCCCTGACACAATTTCCAAAAGTTAAATGAGGTGGCCCTGCCCTGACACGGTCTGACTCGGACGGGCGCTGCGGGAGTGCCTGGGGAGCTTTGTAGGGTGCAGGGGGGGTGACGTCACCTCCCGCGCCGAGTGTTCACCGGGGCCAGCTGGGGGATCGAGTCCCACCCCAGCTGTGATGCTGGCTCTCCGGGACTGCTGGCTGCTGCTTCTGCGAGGCCCCCCCTGGGGCAAGAAGAAAATAAGGTGCGTCAAGGGCTCAAAAGCCTGAGTAAAGCGTCCCGCGCTGCGGGAGTGCCTGGGGAGCTTTGTAGGGCGCAGGGAGGGTGACGTCACCTCCCGCGCCGAGTGTTCACCGGGGCCAGCTGGGGGATCGAGTCCCACCCCAGCTGTGATGCTGGCTCTCCGGGACTCCTGGCTGCTGCTCCTGCGTGGCCCCCCTTGGGGCAAGAAGAAAATAAGGTGCGTCGAGGGCTCACAATCCCGAGTAAAGCGTCCCGCGCTGCGGGAGTGCCTGGGGAGCTTAGTAGGGCGCAGGGAGGGTGACGTCACCTCCCGCGCCGAGTGTTCACCGGGGCCAGCTGGGGGATCGAGTCCCACCCCAGCTGTGATGCTGGCTCTCCGGGACTGCTGGCTGCTGCTCCTGCGAGGCCCCCCCTGGGGCAAGAAGAAAATAAGGTGCGTCGAGGGCTCACAAGCCTGAGTAAAGCGTCACGCGCTGCGGGAGTGCCTGGGGAGCTTTGTAGGGCACAGGGAGGGTGATGTCACCTCCCGCGCCGAGTGTTCACCGGGGCCAGCTGGGGGATCGAGTCCCACCCCAGCTGTGATGCTGGCTCTCCGGGAC
The DNA here is from genome assembly GCA_963921515.1 of Calotriton arnoldi. Lineage (NCBI taxonomy): Eukaryota > Metazoa > Chordata > Amphibia > Caudata > Salamandridae > Calotriton > Calotriton arnoldi. The sequence continues at coordinate 2,417,844 of CAWUFW010000985.1, forward strand.
TGCTGGCTGCTGCTCCTGCGAGGCCCCCCCTGGGGCAAGAAGAAAATAAGGTGCGTCGAGGGCTCACAAGCCCAAAGCTCCCTGCTTCCTTTTTTGCATAGATGTATACATATATATATATATTATTTTTCACTGAAAATAACCAACGTTTAATGTAACGTTATAGTTAGGTGAGGATTTCAGTGACAACATAGCATTTTAAATGTACAAAACCATCGAAATTCACCAGTTATTGTTAGCTTTGTTAACTCCAACCTGTACCCTAAGGTAACTATAACTAGCACACCAGCCATGCACAGTTTTCTTATCAATAATTTCATTGCAAATGTTGCAGTGATATTTTCAATAATGTCATAAAGTTGTCATGAGTGATGTAATGAGTGGGGTAATTACCAGTGCATGTCAAGAGTGCAAATTATAGTTGCCTTTTGCCTTAGGGCACAAGTTATTGTAATCACAGCTAATTATAACTGGTGAATTTCAGTGGTTGTGTGCATTTAAAATGTTACATTGTCACTGAAATTCTCATCCTAAATATAACGTTACTTTAACCTTTGTTTTTTTCAGTGAATTTCTTGGGTATTTTAAAGTAAAGCAATATATTGTTACCATACGCAATGCCAACACCCTGCCTCAAACATCCTTTGGCCGTGCGCAGTGGGGGGTTCACCACAGGCAGCCAGCCCCCCCCAGCTACTCTAGGGTTCTGAGGACCCCATCCTCTGGGCTGTATGATTTTTATAGGGAAGGGGGTGTACAGTCCCCTCCCTGAGCCACTAAAGGGTAGAAGGGAACCCATGCCCTGGGGCCGAATTGTAATGAAAGGAGGAAAGAGGCACATGGCCCCCCGCCTGAGCCTTCTCAGGCCCCAGAGACCACATCTCCTGGAGTTAAAAAAGAAGAGGTGGCTGCGCACCCCCTCCCAATGCCGGGTATTGGCCCTGGGGATCTCATGCACTGGGACCCAATACTGAACAGTGTCCTGAGGTTCCCTGCCTTGGAAAATGTGGGTATACCCTGCCTGCACTCTGCTGGCAGTAAGCCCAACTTTCCTACCACCCAGCAGAACCCATTAAAAAGTGCTGCTCTCGCTAGAGCGGGAACAAAGAGCAAGAGCTGGCAGCACCCAAAATGGGGGAAACAGACAGAACAACGTGGGCAGAGCCACGCGTGTCCCTACAATGCAAGTGCTACCACGCTTGCCTTAAACATGCATATGCCTTAACCACGGATATGTGTGGTTAAGGCAGTGCATGGTCTAGCTGCTGCTGGGCAGAAGCAGGAAGCAGGAAGGATCGGGAGAGGATGCGGTGAGGCAAGTGGGGCTGAGGCTGGGTTTTGGGGGGTAGTTTGTAAGGGTTGGGGGTAGTTTTCAAGGCTGAGGGGGTTGGGGTAGTTTTCAGGGCTGGTGGGGTCAGGGTAGTTTTTAGTACTTGGGGGGATGGGGTAGTTTTTAGGGCTTAGGGGATGGTGGGGTCCTTTTTACGGCTCAAGGGAGGTCGGGGTACTTCTTGTAATTATGGGTTAGGGTTTTAGTCTTCAGGGCAGTGGAAGGGTTTTGGGGTAGTTTTAGGGACAGTGCGGGATGGGGGGTCGAATTAGTGTATGTTAAGGGGCAGGGTTTTAGGGGAGGGGGTAGGGGAATGCGTAGTTGGGGTAGTTTTTAGTGCTTAGGGGTGGGCAGGTAGTTTTTAGGGCTTAGGGGGGTGGGGGTAGTTTTTTTAATTAGGGGTTAGGGCTGTAGGCCCCACGGCAGAGGAAGGGGTTGGGGTAGTTTTAGGGACAGCGTGGGGGTGGGAGTGGTCGAGGTAGTATATGTTAAGGTGCAGGGTTTTAGGCCTAAGGGCAGGGGGAGGGGAATGGGTTGTTTTCAAGGAAGGCTTTGAGCCTCAGGGTGTGGGGGCAGGTAGGGGTTTGTAATTTAGGGTTGTTAGCGGGGAAGGGGGGTCGGAGTAGTGGCGACCTTAGCCACACATACCCTCTTACCATGCATGCCTTTACCATGAAATAGCGTGGTGAAGGCATGCATGGTTCAGACACATTCGTGGTTTGGGCTGTGTGGTAGAGGCACGCGTGGTTTAGACATGCTTGCCTCTATCATATAAACCCAATATGGAGCTGACTGGAGAGTGGACTGAGACTGCAGGGCCCTGTGTTTTCCCCCATGGGCCCTAATGACCCCTGCATTGTGGGTGCCCAAAGGTGGGTACCCCGTCACCCACCTACAAAGAGGAGCTGCTGGGGCCATGGGGACACTAGGACTCCCTCCACTGCCCCCAAATACTTTCCTCTGCCACTCCCAACTAAAATGGAACATATGGTTTTCCCAAGTGGGCTCCGGGAAACCTAAAAAAATATTTAACTAAACAAAGAAGTGAATAATAAATGAGCAGCAGGAGCCGTTCATTTATTATTCACTGCTCCTTGAAGGTGAGCCCCATAAAGCCCTGCAAGGGGTATTTACATTTGCTTTAGGTTGGGTTGGGAATGTGCGTAGAAGGAGCAGGGGCACCACCAAGCATTGTTTTTTATGTTAATGGGAGCTGCAGGGAGTGCAGCAGCCCCCAGCTACATTACAAAAAAACTGTAAGTCTCCTGGGTGATTAAATCCATTACCCCAGGAGAACTTACCATATTTTTCAAAAACACTGCTAGCTGGTACTCTATTCTCATCAGCTGGAGTGCAAGGCCCTCTTGTGGTTGTTTTTAAGATTGTGTTTTGTGGGCTGAAAAATGTAGAAATAAAGACTCAAGGGCACGTTGGTTTTATTTTCTAAAATAAAATATGTCTCTGAGAATTTCCTTTAACATTTTTCAGCCCACAAAATGTAATGATAAAAACTATGTTAAAAGAAAGACGCACAGACATGTTGTTTGTATTTTAATTAAATATGTATTAAACATTCTAATAATGATCACTATTATTAAACATTGCATTGTGTGAGTAACTGAAATATACTTTTGATCAAAATTATTGGTGATTTTTATTGAAAGATGATAGATCTGCTTTATATATATTGAAATGTTCACCCCTTGATAAAGTCAATAGGCTCACTTTTCATATTTTCGTGTTATGACTCTTTGGCAAAGTCAATAAGTCAGCCTGAGTGCAGCAGGACCTGCGAGACCAACTGCATGATGTGCATGCCTTTGGCTGGGTGTAGCTTGGGGTTGCTTGCTTGTGGCCTAACCCATGATGCACATGGCTGAAGACTGTGTGTGGCATGGGGTTGGCTGCATGCAAGGGGTTGCATGCAGGGACAAACAAAAGCGAAAAGGAGATTAATATTTCTATGTAAGTACAATAAGATACATTAATCCATCATATTCAATTCTATTCATCAAGGAGTCTTGTTCATCTGTATTTGAATCCACTTTATTGAAGTAATTTTATAAGCGTACAACAGCCCAGCCAACGCGTTTCGTCCAACAGGACTTCATCAGGGTTGGATATGCTCCTCCAATAACCAATGTGTCTTCAAGTAGTAAGAAAATGTATACGGATGAAATAGGATCTCAAACACTTTTAATTCCAATGTGTCTATAAGGTGTAGTACCTTCTTCAATGATCTGCCTTGCCCGAGCCAGAATTCAAAATGACCAGCCATCGATCTGTCTAGCATCTAGGTTCAATGGTTGCATGCAGAGCCTTGATGCCAGACAAGCCCTGCAGCCAACCCCATGCTGCACAAGCTAAAAGTTGTGTGCAGTGGTGGTTGGCTGCCCACAGGGTTGGGACACAGGGTGCGTCCAACCCCATGCCATGCACAGCAGCAGGGGGTTGGACACAGGGTCTGGACAAAGGCCAGGTCATGTGGCCAACAACACCATGTGTGGTATGCGGTTGGCTTTACATATGGTACTAAAATATTACTTTCTCTTTAAAAAAAACTAGAAAATTAACTGAAAAAGCAAAGGTTGAAGTGAAGTTATAGTTTGTGAAAATTTCAGTGACAGCGTAACATTTTAAACTAAAAGGCCTATATCACTCTTGACTCGTTCTATGACATCATTGATAACTTCACTGCAGCATTTTAAATGAAATCATTGATAACAGCACTGTGCATGGTGGATCATGAGTTATATTTACTTTAGGGCACGAGGTACAGTTACATGAGATTAATATAACTGGTGCATTTCAGTGTTTTTTTTTTGTTTAAAACATTATGTTGCCACTGACATTTTCACCTACCTATAACGTTATTATAACCTTTGAGTTTTTCAATCATTATATATGTGTGTGTGTGTATGTGTGTGTGTGTGTGTGTGTGTGTTTGTGAGTGATCACCAGTAGAGAGTAATAGTTAGGACCTAGTTTCCATAGGAAAAGCATTTTTTAACTTGCTTATATCTTTGGTGCCGGTTGACGAATTTGAACACAACTACAGCCCGAACCGCTTGTCAGAATTACACAAATTTTGGCAGAGAGCTAGCTCTTGGTCCAGAAAGAGTGCTTTTTGTTATTTGGTGTAAATCTGTTCAGTAGTTTTAGAGTTATTAAAAGAAATTCAAATTTGTATATATAGGGACGCGGATCCCCTGCGGATCCTCCTTAGATTCTGAATCCATGTGCCAACAGCAATGCAGTGACTGGCTGGCCACAACCTGAGAGGAAAGTTGCAGCCGCCATTTTATTAATATGGACTCTGGTCCCTGTGGGGAAATTAAAGTTAAAAAGAGATAGAAAGGGTCAAGGTAGAGGTACCCTAACCCCATGACACTATTGGAGGGGTCTGTGAGGGACCCCTCATGGGCAAGAGATTGATCAAAAACCTTTTTTTTATTTACCACGCGAAGAGTCGCGGATCTTCTCCAGATCCTAACAAACTCGGGTGGATTCGGAAAGGATCCAGTGATCTATACCCCAATTAAAAAAATTACATACACTCACTCACAGATCCACACACCTACTCACACACTCACATACCTACTTACATACCCACACAATTACTCACACACCCATGCAGCCACTCACCCACCCACTCACATACCTACAAAACCACTCACACACCCACTCACAGACTAAAACAGTCACTCACATACTCACTCAGACACTCACACAACCACTTACACACCCACACACCCACTCACACACCCATGCAGCCACTCACACACCCAATCACAGACCCTCAAAAAGATTCACACATCCACTCACAGGCCAACACAGCTTTCACAAACCCACTCAAACACTCACACACCCACACAACCACTCACACAGCCACTCACACACCTTTACAGCCACTCACACACCCCCTCATAGACCCACACACCCACTCACACACCCACATAGCCACTCACACACCCACTCAAACACACCCTCACTCATCCAGGTTTGAGGGACATTATAGTTAGGAAATAAAATTAAAGAAACCTTAGACATTCACTGAAAAACCAAAGGTTACAGAGACGTTATAGTTAGGCTTAGATTTCACTCATACAAAACCATTGAAATTCAGCAGTTATAGTTAGTGTTATCTGAGGTAAATATAACTTGTGCCCTAAGGTAACTATAACTCATGCCCTCGCCATGCACTGGTAATTACCCCACATATTTCATCTGTCATGGCATCTTTCATGACATCCTTGATAATATCACAACATTTGCTGTAAAATTATTGATGAGAAGATTGTGCATATATATATACATGTACACATATATTTCTATGTGTATATATATATATATATATACATATAAATATATATTTCAAACCAATTTGGTTCTCGCTCGAGGCACTCAGCCTTGGCTGCTAACGTGGGGGCTTAACCGTCTAACCCAATTCAATGTTTACATCAAGGAATCGCCGCACTCGAAAAAATCCAAGTTGATATTCCTTCTCCACCAACGTGTTTCAACCTCACAGGGTCTTTTTCACAGTAGGTGAGTCTGTTTTCTAAAAATGTTTATATACTACTCCCACAGTAGCTAATTAAGAAACATTGTGGGTGTTGGAGATCACCATTCTTATTTACAAACGAAAAAAGGATAGTGATTTTTGTCATTACAACATTTTTACATTTCTTTTTGTCCACATGTTTCTTACATCGTGTTCAGTTCACACAGATACTGACATGTTTAGCACATGATTGATGGCATTATCAGTTTTACAATTCATAAGATATACTAGCATTATACATTTGATGTATAGTTTCATCATGGTTGTAATTAGTATTAACCATGATAATTGTTTGTTGGGAGTTTAGCCCCTTTTGGTAAGAAGATGTTCAACTATGATTTATTTATTAGTGCCTAATTGCTGGTCTAGTACCATTTTATTATTAGTTCATAGTTTGTATATCCATGTCAGTTTTTTATTTCTTCACTTCAATTAGCACTGCAATGGGCAACATTGTATATTCAATTTGTTCATGGCATGTCTCTGGGTATTTTTTCAAAAGTTCTTTTCTTATAGATGTACATATAATTCCTCATCATTATTCAGACCTGTCAGTGTCTTGGTTTTAAGTCTGCTAATGTAACGTGATTTTAATTGTCTTAATCTTTGGGTTCTGTTATCTCCACCTCTCATTCTGAGGAATCATGTCTAGCCCAAAGAATCACATTGATTTCAAATTGCTGTTTTGGGATTGAGCAAGATGTTTGGCTGTTGCACAGTTCAGATCTTTGTTTTTGACCGCTCTAATATGCTTTAATATTTCCTGTGGTGGAGAAAGGGGGCGTGGCCTCCAAAAACCTCTCAGCAATCCCACTGTGTGGGCCTTACTGGAAGTAACAGAAGGGCTTGTTGGGCCCCAAGGACCCTCTGAAACCAAGGGGACTTCATCCCCCAACTAGTAGTGCACCAGGAGGTGCGTTTGCAGAGTGATGGAGAAAGGGGGCGTGGCCTCCGAAGACCTCTAAGCAATCACGTTGTGTGGACTAACTGGAGGTAACCATTAGAGCTACTCACATACCTACTCACTCACCCATATAGCCAATCTCACATTCACTCACTCACCCATACAGTCACTCATATACCCCATCACTCACCTATACTGCCTTTCACATACTAGTTACTCACTCATATACCACTGACATATCCACTCACCCACAAAGCCATAAATACACTCACTTGTACAGCCCCTCACACACACACACGCACACACACACACACACACAAACACACACATACACACACACACTCACTAACCCATACAGCCACTGACTCACCCACTCACTCATCCATACAGGCAGTCACACATCCCCTCACCCACCCACACAGACACTCAGACACCCATACAGGTTCTCAGACAACCAATCAATCACCCATACAGCCACTCATATACCCACTCACACACCCATACTGCCACTTAGACACCAACTGACAGACTGATACAAACATTCACACAATCAATCACTCACCCATACATTCACTGACACACCTAATTATTCACTTATACAGTCAGTCAGGCACCCATTGAATCATCTGTACAGGCACTCATACACCCACTGATTCACCAATACACCTTGGTATATATATTTAACACTAATATATTTTTTAAATACACTCACAGTCAACCGATGATGACATCAGTGATGTCATTTGAGATGTCACCAGTGATGTCACTGACCATGTCATGAGTAATATGTGAGGTCATAAGCAGTGCATTGTGGATGCAAGTTATAGTTAGCTCAGCTAACTATAACTGCTGAATTCCCCTGGTTTTGTATGAGTGAAACCCAAGTCTAACTATAACATCCCTATAACCTTTGTTTTTTCAGCGAATATATAAATATATATATCAGTGAGTGTGACAACCCGAATGAAATTACGCACCTGGACAGGACTGTGGGGTAAAACGTCATGGGAACAATATAATAACATCACCACAGTCCTTAACATCATGAGGTATATATACTTTGCGTTCTGTGGGCAAGTAAGCTATGAAGCCAAATTCGAATCTGCCACAGCACGCATGGTTTTTCCAGGTGCATGTTGGGAGTAGTACTTCACACTGGGTCACATGACCAAACTGGACCTTTGAACTGCAAATCCGTGCCTTTAGTAATGTGCCGCACCTTTGATCAAGGCTACACCTACTGGCCGAAACGTGCCAGGTTGATGTACCGCCCACCTGATATGCAATAAAGCCTGTGTGAATCCTCAGTTGGGCTTCGCTCTTTGTGGTGTAATTTGGTTACAAGCCGGGGACTCCATACCCGTTAACGCAAAGCTGCCCTGCAGGGATGGGAGCTCCCTTTAATTGGAGAACTTTGTATTGGATTAAATTAGGGAGCATGTCCCACACGTCGTGATGCCACTAAAAGGATTTTTCCGTGGGATTGACATGACGAGATGAAAGGGAGTACTGGAGGAGGGACGACTCCTCTTGCCAACTTGAACTCACCGAAAGCGGAATTGTGAGGACAACGTTACATTCTTGTGGCAGTACACTGAGAGGCATTGGATACTATATGGCAACTGCGAGACCAAGTGAGTGTCACAACCCGAATGAAATTACGCACCTGGACAGGACTGTGGGTTAAAACGTCATGGGAACAATATTATAACATCACCACAGTCCTTAACATCATGATGTATATATACTTTGCGTTCTATAGGCAAGTAAGCTATGAAGCCAAATTCGAATCTGCCACAGCACGCATGGTTTTTCCAGGTGCATGTTGGGAGTAGTAGTTCACACTGGGTCACATGACCAAACTGGAACTTTGAACTGCAAATCTGTGCCTTTAGTAATGTGCCGCACCTGTGATCAAGGCCACACCTACCGGCTGAAACGCGTCAGGTTGTTGTACCGCCCACCTGATATGCAATAAAGCCTGTGTGAATCCTCAGTTGGGCTTTGCTCTTTGTGGTGTAATTTGGTTACAAGACGGGGTCTCCATACCCGTTAACGCGAAGCCGCCCTGCAGGGATGGGGGTTCCCTTTAATTGGAGAACTTTGTGTTGGATATATATATACATATATATATATATATATATATACATATATATATATATATATATATATATATTATCTACTGGCGGTCGCCAGTAGATAGTTATAGTTAGGACCTATTATCCATAGGAAATCCGTGATATTCTATTTGAAATAACGTTGGCGCCGGTTGACGAATCTTTGCGAAAGTTTCCAACTTGTTGGGGCGCTCCGCTCCGCTCCTACCCTGAAAGTCTCGGGTTGATTCGTCAAGCGGGGGCCGAGAAAAAAGGGGGGTCCCAAAACGCGTTTTCCCCATTCATTTTTCCATAGGAACCTTTAGTCGCAGTTACAGCCTGAACTGCTGAACGGAATTACACCAAATTTGGCAAAGAGGTAGCCCTTGGTTCAGACTGGTGCCTTTTGCTTAAATGGTGTAAATCCGTTCAGTAGTTCCTGAGAAATTCACAAGTAAAGTCACATATATATCTATGGCCGAGTAGGGTCCGCGTACCCTCCCGATCACGAGCTGCATGCTAATTGGTTGTCAGCTGGCTGTCAACATTCCGATTCAGGAAGTGTTGGCAGCCATTTTGTCCCTCGGTAGAACTGAGGGACAGAAACAAGTGCGCAAAGCGCACAAAGGGGGCAGGGTAGAAACCCCCTAACCCCCTAGGCCTGCTCAGGGGGTCCCACAAGGACCCCCTGGGCAAAAAAAAGCATTTTTTTTTTTTAAATCGGCAGGATGCGCTCAGGGTGCGCGGATCCTGCCGGAAAAAAATCGAAGCACGGTCTCCGCGCTCGATAGTTAATTTGCCCCCGGGTGGGCCAAGTCCCGGGGGCATGGTGGGGGGGTTACATTTATGTATGGGGGCCTCTAAGGGCCCCCAAGCCCCGGGGACCGCCACCCCCGGGGCTTTAACAAAATGGTGCGGGAGGGCTCTTTGCCCTCCCGCTACCCCGGGGACCGCCACCTCCCCGGGGCTTCTGTTTTAATTTTTTAACCTGTGTGGGGGCTCCAGCCCCCCACATGCCCCGGGGACCGCCACCTCCCGGGGCACTAAAAATTAAAAATGGGGGTCCGTTTTGGACCCTCGAAGCCCCGGGGACCACCACCTCCCCGGGGCTTTGAAAATGTGGGGAGGGGGCCGCGCGGCCCCCTCCTGGAGCCAGTGATGGCCCTGGGGACCGCCACCCCCAGGGCCGGCTCCTGCAGTGTCCCGGGGTGCCTACCCCCGGGACACTGCTGTTTGCAATGACAGGACGGGAGCCTCGCGGCTCCCGTCCTGTCATTGCAAACTTGCTTTGGATATTGGAAGAGAGAGCAGGAAACCTGCTCTCGCTTCCAATATCCAAAGCTGATTGCTTTCCACACGGGGAGCAGCATGTTAGCTGCTCCCCATGTGGAAAGCAATGCCGACTCGCGCAGGAGGCGGGGAGCCGGCTGGGACTGTGGGGGATTGGGGACCCCCCCACAGTCCCCAACCAGAGGCCAGGGCCCGGGAATGGGGTCCCCGGGGCCATAAGGGCCAGGGAGGGGGCCACGCAGCCCCCTCCCCAAATTTAAAAAGTGCAAGGCCGGCCCAGGGGGATGGGGTCCCCGGGGCCTTAAATGGCCTGAGGAGGGGGGCCACGCAGCCCCCCTCCAAATAAAAAAATAAAAAAATCGAGACCATGCCCCGGGGGATGGGGTCCCCGGGGCCAATACAGGCCCAGGGAAGGGGGACCACGCCGCCCCCTTCCCGTTTTTTTTTTTTTTAAATTTAAAAAAAATAAAAAAAAAATGCTCAGGCCCCGGGGGATGGGGTCCCCGGGGCCAAAAGTGGGCAAGGGAAGGGGGCCATGCAGCCCCCTCCCATTAAAAAAAACTAGAAAAAAAAAAACGACCGGCATCGTGCCGGAGGCCCCGCCCCCTCCCTGCAGTACTGGCAAACGCGCCCCTGGCGCGTTTGCAGAGGGGGAACGACCCGCCTTGAATACTGGGGTCTCTGGGGCCAACTAGCCCACCAGGAACCTCCAGTATGCACCAGGGGCTGCGTTGCAGAGACGTGTACAGAGGCCACACCCCTTTTACACCTCTCTGCAACGCAGCTCTGTGGCGCTTTTTGGAGGTATATGGTGGGCTAGTTGGACTCCAGGGACCCTCAGGATTCAAGGGGACTTAATCCCCCAACTTAAAAACGTGCCACGGGGCGCGTTTGCACAGTGGTGAAGGGAGGGGGCGGGGCTTCAGGTGACATGTGTGCAAACAGGCCCGTGGCGCGTTTTAAGATGGGGAATAAATTCCTTTTCAATCCTGAGGGTCCCTAGGGGCCAACTAGCCCACCAGGTACCTCCAGTAAGCGCCACGGAGCTGCGTTGCAGAGTGTTGTAAAAAGGGGCGTGGCCTCTGAACACCTCTCTGCAACGCAGCCCCCTGGCGCATACTGGAGGTACCTGGTGGGCTAGTTGGCCCCTAGGGACCCTCGGGATTGAGGAGGAATTAATTCTCCAACTTAAAACGCGCCACATGGCGTGTTTGCAGACATGTCACCTCAGGCCCCACCCCCTTCCTTCACCATTGTGCAAATATTCCTCTAAAATCAGCCGAACTACGAATTCCGATTTACTCACCTGTTATCAGGAGAGACCTCAGTGCTGCATCTTTGAGCCCAGTACTGATCCTGAAAAGTAATTCTAACCGTACTTACCAGTAACTTGAATTTCCTTCCATAGGATATCATTGCCTGCTTTTTGCTGAAAAAGTTTCTAAGTGTCGATTTTTGAAACATACAAATATTCCTCTAAAATCAGCCGAAATACGAATTTCGATTTACTCACCTGTTATCAGGAGAGACCTCAGTGCTGCATCTTTCAGCCCAGTACTGGTCATGAAAAGTAATTTTAACTGTACTTACCAGTAACTTGAATTTCCTTCCATAGGTTAACATTGACTGGTTTCAGTTGGAAATTCTTCTAAGTGTGGAGTTTTGGAACTTTATAATATTCCTCTAAAATCAGCCGAAATACGAATTCCGATTTACTCACCTGTTATCAGGAGAGACCTCAGTGCTGCATCTTTCAGCCCAGTACTGATCCTGAAAAGTAATTCTAACCGTACTTAACAGTAACTTGAATTTCCTTCCATAGGCTAACATTGACTGGTTTCACTTGGAAATTCTTCTAAGTGTGGAGTTTTGGAACTTTATAATATTCCTCTAAAATCAGCCGAAATACGAATTCCGATTTACTCACCTGTTATCAGGAGAGACCTCAGTGCTGCATCTTTCAGCCCAGTACTGATCCTGAAAAGTAATTCTAACCGTACTTAACAGTAACTTGAATTTCCTTCCATAGGAATCCATTGTCTGGTTTTCAGCAGAAAAGTTTCAAAGTGTCGATTTTCACAAACTACAAATATTCCTTAAAAATCGCCTGTGTGACTTAAACGCATTCTTTCAACTGTTTACAGGAGATGCACCAGTGGTGGTTCCAGGATCCACCTCTGAGTAAGAAAAAGTAACGATAACACTACTTACCTGCTAAGTGAATTTCCTCCCATAGGATAACATTGGTGATTCTATATGAAAAAGTTTCTGTCAACTTTTAAAATACAATAATATTCCTTAAAAATGACTACTGTAACCAAAACGCTTTTACTCAACTGTTTACAGGAGATGTCCCAGGACTGAATCTAGGATCCAGTCCTGTGGTTAGAAAAGTAATCCGTAAAGTAACTAATTGCATTTAACTAGAAATTCACATTGAGCTCAATGTTGCTGTTTTTTAAATTGTGTTGCCCATTGCAACAACTGTAACTACTGTACTTAAAAGTCTATTGCCTATTTGCAAAGTATTTAAACTAAAGTAATTCATTCTGAGAAAGTATATTTTGTAATGTAATGTATAATGTAATTACAATGTAATTTAAAAAATAAAATATCTAAAAATAAATAGTTTAAAAAAATGTTGTAAATCAGTATCAAAAAAATAAATATAACAATTAATACATTTAAAAATTGTCATTTACAAAACCTTTGAAATTCACTGAAAAAACCATAGGTTTCAGACACGTTATAGTTAGGAATTAGCATTTAAAAAACCTTTGAAATTCACTGAAAAAACCATAGGTTTCAGACACGTTATAGTTAGGAATTAGCATTTAAAAAACCTTTGAAATTCACTGAAAAAACCATAGGTTTCAGGCACGTTATAGTTAGAAATTAGCATTTAAAAAACCTTAGAAATTCACTGAAAAAACCATAAGGTTTTAGGGACAGTTATAGTTATTTGGACATTGCACTCGTACAAAACCCGTGATATTCCCCCGTTATAGTTAGTTCAGGTAACTATAACTCGCGCCCCCGCAATGCACTGCTGATGACATCACATATTACATCACTCATGACATGGTCAGTGACATCACTGATGACATCACTGATGACATCTCAAATGACATCACTGATGACATCATCCATGTGAGAATTTAATGCACCTCCTCACACCCTAATATAACCTTTGATACACCCACTCTAAATTACAGACTGCCATTCTCAAAACCATAGACACTCCAACACCAATAACTACATACCCACTCACTGATTCTTAGGTCTACACACACACATCCACTCACTCACCCGTACAGTCACTCATACTTATGGTCACTCAGTACAGGACTATCATATGCACTCATACTCCTATATAGACACTCAAACACCGCCACTCATCCATAGAGGTACTAACGCACCTAGTCAGTCATGCAAATAATTAAACACACTGCCATTTACTCACCTATACAGTTATACACACACCAGCTCACTTACTCATACAAATACTAGCACATTCTTACGCTCTTATACAATCACTGATACAAGCACACACTCATCCATACAGTCACTCTCACAATCACACACTCTCGCTTATAGCTATTTATATACTCCAACACACATATATACTGCCTTTCACATATGTAGTTACTCACACATGTACCACTGGGACATACATTCACTCACTAACACACTCTTACACACACTTACCCACCCATACAGTCTATCACAGATGCACTCTTGAAACCATCCACCCAGTGAATCACCCACTCACACATCTATGCACAGAGTCGCACACACCCCACCCACACAAACACTCAGGCACCCATACAGATACTCAGACAACCAATCAAAAACTCATATAGACACTCATGTAGCTATTCACAAACCCATGCACCACTTACACAGCAACAGACAGACGGATACAGACATTCACCCAGTTTAGTCACTAACCCATGCATTCAGTAAGATACGTTTAATCACTCACTTATCGAGTTAGTCACGCACCTACTAAATCATCCATACAGACACTTATACACCCACTCATTCTTCAATACGCCTTTCCCTATATATATTAAAAATATTTAAACTTTACAGAAACACACAGTCACTGGATGATGTCATCAGTGATGTCATTTGAGATGTCATCAGTGATGTCATCAGTGATGTCACTGACCATGTCATGAGTAATGTAATATGTGACGTCATCAGCAGTGCATTGCGGGCGCGAGTTATAGTTACCTAAACTAACTATAACGGGGGAATTTCACGGGTTTTGTACGAGTGCAATGTCCAACTAACTATAACTGTCCCTAAAACCTTATGGTTTTTTCAGTGAATATATATATATATATATATATATATATATATATATATATATATATATATATATATATATGCACTGCCATATAAACTCATTTCCATAATTCAAAGCCCTCCAGTGGGCATTTCAGTGTCATTTGTCGAATAAAATCTGCTCACCCTGCCGTTCCACAGCTTCAATGCAGACCCACCTTTCAGTTGCAGTGTTGGTGCTGTCTTCACAACAGGACTTCTGCTTTAAACATCCAAGCCAAGTTTGTCCATAAGTTTTAAGGTGCACTCCCAGGCAGGTAATGTCTGTAATGAGGCTAAAAACGACATTTGGCACTGAAGTCCCTTTCTTTAGCCTAACGCGTTTCAGGCCTTCCTTGGTCCTTGGTTAGGCGGCCACGAGGATATGGAACTACTCTGAGTCTTCCTTAGTGGAATAGCAGAAAATAAAAAATAAACTGAACATTTTCATCTTGGAGGCCCACTGGAAGGCTTTTAAATTAAATGTACATGTTGCTACAGCACAGAAACCTGCAAATGGTAAAGGGATTTTGAAAGTGCACTACTGTTCCCAGCATGCAACACTTAGTTGAACTCACCACTGAGGGCCAACTAAATGGACATGGAGAGGAGAGTGCTTTTTTACCATTTCTGTGCAGTATCATGAAGCCTGTGGCTGTGACCAAGGAGCTGTGCTCTGAAACGAGTAAGGCAAGATATGCATCTGAATGAAAATGCCGGTTTCCTGGTTTCCTTTTTAGAAAAAAATCAGTGGAATTCATCTGCTGTGCGAGTGAGTCTTCAACTGGTGATGTTTTGTTGAATGATTTATGGCCGGCAGTCCAACCGGGAAGACTGCACCACCCCTCAAGGTCAAGATTAGGGGGCCACGAGGACATGGAACTACTCTGAGTCTTCCTTAGTGGAACAGCAGAAAAGAAAAAATAAACTGAACATTTTCATCTCATAGGCCCACTGGAGGGCTTTTAAATTAAATGAACATTTTGCTATAGCACAGAAACCTACTAAAGGTAAAGGAATTTTGAAAGTGCACTACTGTTCCCAGCATGCAACACTTAGTTGAACTCACCTGTGAGGCCCATTGAGGGCCAATTAAATGTACATGCAGAGGGGAGTGCTTTTTCACCATTTCTGTGCAGTATCATGAAGCCTGTGACTAAGGAGCTGTGCTCTGAAATGCGTAAGGCAAGACATGCATCTGAATGAAAATGCCAGTTTCGTTTTTAAGAAAGAATCAGGGGAATTCATCTGCTGTTCAAGCGTGTCTTCAACTGGGGATGTTTTGTTGATATATATATATATATATATATATATATATATATATATATATATTCACTGAAAAAACCATAGGTTTTAGGGACAGTTATAGTTAGTTGGACATTGCACTCGTACAAAACCCGTGAAATTCCCCTGTTATAGTTAGTTCAGCTAACTATAACTCGCGCCCCGCAATGCACTGCTGATGACGTCACATATTACATCACTCATGACATGGTCAGTGACATCACTGATGACATCTCAAATGACATCACTGATGACATCACTGATGACATCATCCAGTGACTGTGTGTTTCTGTAAAGTTTAAATATGTTTAATATATATAGGGAAAGGCGTATTGAAGAATGAGTGGGTGTATAAGTGTCTGAATGGATGATTTAGTACGTGAGTGACTGACTCTACAAGTGAGTGATTAAACGTATCTTACTGAATGCATGGGTTAGTGACTAAACTGTGTGAATGTCTGTATCGTCTGTTTGTTGGTGTGTAAGTGGATGCATGGATTTGCGAATAGCTACATGAGTGTCTATATGGGTTATTGATTGGTTCTCTGAGTATCTGTATGGCTGCCTGAGTGTTTGTGTGGGTGGGGTGTGTGTGACTCTATACATAGATGTGTGAGTGGGTGATTCACTGGGTGCATGATTTCAAGAGTGCATCTGTGATGGACTGCTTGGGTGGGTGAGTGTGTGTAGGGGTGTGTTAGTGAGTGAATGTATATCTCAGTGGTACATTTGCGAGTAGCTACATATGTAAAAGGCAGTATATATGTGTGTTAGAGTATTTAAATGGCTATAAGTGAGAGTGTGTTATTGTGAGAGTGGCTGTATGGATGCGTGTGTGCTTGTATCAGTTATTGTATAAGAGCGTAAGAATGTGCTAGTATTTGTATGAGTAAGTGAGCTGGTGTGTGTATAACTGTATAGGTGAGTAAATGGGTGTGTGATAAATTTTTTGCATGACTGACTAGGTGTGTGAGTACCTCTATGGATGAGTGGCGGTGTGTGAGTGTTTATATAGGTGTATGAGTGCATATGATAGTCCTGTACTGAGTGACTGTAAGTATGAGTGACTGTACAGGTGAGTGAGTGGATGTGTGTGTAGACCTAAGAATCAGTGAGTGGGTATGTAGTTTTTGGTGTTGGAGTGTCTATGGTTTTGAGAATGGCAGTTTGTAATTTAGAGTGGGTGTATCAAAAGTTATATTAGGGTGTGAGAAGATGCATGAAATTATCACATGGATGATGTCATCAGTGATGTCATTTGAGATGTCATCAGTGATGTCATCAGTGATGTCACTGACCATGTCATGAGTGATGTAATATGTGACGTCATCAGCAGTGCATTGCGAGGCGCGAGTTATAGTTAGCTGAACTAACTATAACAGGGGAATTTCACGGGTTTTGTACGAGTGCAATGTCCAACTAACTATAACTGTCCCTAAAACCTATGGTTTTTTCAGTGAATTTCAAAGGTTTTTTAAATGCTAATTTCTAACTATAAAGTGCCTGAAACCTATGGTTTTTTCAGTGAATTTCAAAGGTTTTTTAAATGCTAATTTCTAACTATAACGTGCCTGAAACCTATGGTTTTTTCAGTGAATTTCAAAGGTTTTTTAAATGCTAATTTCTAACTATAACGTGCCTGAAACGTATGATTTTTTAAGTGAATTTCAAAGGTTTTTTAAATGCTAGTTGCTAACTATGCAAACAGAGGTAGGACATGTGAAGAAAGAAGAAAAAACGCACAGAAAGAAGCAAAAGATGTGCAGAAAGAACCAACAGAGGAGCAGAAAGAGGCCTTGTTGCAAAATCATCCTGTGCCCACATATTGTTCAGACGGGTACTGGTGGTAACTGACTCTGACTAACCAGAGCCAGTGCGCATTTGCACAGTGGTGAAGGGAGGGGGCCTGAGGTGACATGTGTGTAAACGCGCCCGTGGCGCGTTTTAAGTTGCGGGATTAAGTCCCCTTGAATCCTGAGGGTCCCTGGGGCCCAACTAGCCCCCAGGTACCTACAGTTAGGACCACAGAGCTGAGTTGCAGAGAGGCGTTCCGAGGCCACGCACCTTTTTTCACCTCTCTGCAACGCAACTCTGTTGTGCTTACTGAAGGTACCTGGTGGGCTAGTTGGCCCCCAGGATTCAAAGGGAATTAACTCCCCAACTTAAAACGCACCACAGGGCGTGTTTGCGCACATGTCACCTGAGGCCCCGCCCCTCCCTTCACCACTGTGCAAACGCGCCCGTGGCACGTTTTAAGTTGGGGGATTAGGTCACCTTGAATCCTGAGAGTCCCTGGGGCCCAACTAGCCCACCAGGTACTTCCAGTAAGCACCACAGGCCTGCGTTGCAACGCCTGTAACAAATTGTGCAGTTGTGTTTAGGTAGTGAAGAGGGTCGTGCTGGGGGTAGTGTTTTAGGGTTTAGGGTAGTGCAGTGGTGTTTGTGTAGTGTAGGGGGTCATGCTGGGGGTAGATTTAGGGTTTAGGGTAGTGCAGTGGTGTTTGGGTAGTGTAGGGAGTCGTGCTGGGGGAGTGTTTTAGGGTAGTACAGTGGTGTTTGGGTAGTGTAGGGGGTCGTGCTGGGGTTAGTGTTTTAGGGTTTTAGGGTTTAGGGTAGTGCAGTGGTGTTTGGGTAGTGTAGGGGATACTGCTGGGGGTAGTGTTTTAGGGTTTAGGGTAGTGCAATGGTGTTTGGGTAGTGTAGGGGGTACTGCTGGGGGTAGTGTTTTAGGGTTTAGGGTAGTGCAGTGGTGTTTGGGTAGCATAGGGGTACTGCTGGGGGTAGTGTTTTATGGTTTAGGGTAGTGCAGTGGTGTTTGGGTAGTGTAGGGGTTCGTGCTGGGGGTAGTTTTTTAGGGTTTAGGGTAGTGCAGTGGTGTTTGTGTAGTGTAGGAGGTCGTGTTTTAGGGTTTAGGGTAGTGCAGTGGTCTTTGGGTAGTGTAGTGAGTCGTGCGGGGGTATTGTTTTAGAGTTTAGGGTAGTGCAGTGGTCTTTGGGTAGTGTAGGGGGTTGTGCGGGGGGTAGTGTTTTAGGGATTAGGGTAGTGCATTGGTATTTGGGTAGTGTAGGGGTCATGCGGGGTAGTGTTTTAGGGTTTAGGGCAGTGCAGTGGTGTTTAGGTAGTGTAGGGGGTTGTGCTGGGGGAGTGTTTTAGGGTTTAGGGCAGTGCAGTGGTGTTCGGGTAGTGTAGGGGGTCGTGCTGGGGGAGTGTTTTAGGGTTTAGGGCAGTGCAGTCGTGTTCGGGTAGTGTAGGGGGTCATGCTGGGGGAGTATTTTAGGGTTTAGGGTAGTGCAGTGGTGTTCGGGTAGTGTAGGGGGTCATGCTGGGGGTAGTGTTCTAGGGTTTAGGGCAGTGCAGTGGTGTTCGGGCAGTGTAGGGGGTCGTGCAGGGGGTGGTGTTTCAGGGTTTAGGGCAGTGCAGTGGTGTTCGGGCAGTGTAGGGGTCGTGCAGGGGAGGTGTTTCAGGGTTTAGGGCAGTGGTGTTCGGGCAGTGTAGGGGGTCATGCTGGGGGGGTGTTTCAGGGTTTGGGGCAGTGCAGTGGTGTTCGAGCAGTAAAGGGGGTCATGCTGGGGGTGGTGTTTCAGGGTTTAGGGCAGTGCAGTGGTGTTCGGGCAGTGTAGAGGGCGGTGCAGGGGTTGGTGGTTTAGGGCAGTGCAGTGGTGTTCGGGCAGTGTAGGGGGTGGTGCAGGGGGTGGTGTTTCAGGGTTTAGGGCAGTGCAGTGGTGATCGGGCAGTGTAGGGGGACGTGCAGGGGGTGGTGTTTCAGGGTTTAGGGCAGTGCAGTGGCGTTCGGGCAGTGTAGGGGCGGTGCAGGGGGTGGTGTTTCAGGGTTTAGGGCAGTACAGTGGTGTTCGGGCATTGTAGGGGGTGGTGCTGGGGCTGGTGTTTCAGGGTTTAGGGCAGTGCAGTGGTGTTCGGGCAGTGTAGGGGGTCGTGCTGGGGCTGGTGTTTCAGGGTTTAGGGCAGTGCAGTGGTGTTCGGGCAGTGTAGGGGGTCATGCTGGGGCTGGTGTTTCAGGGTTCAGGGCAGTGCAGTGGTGTTCAGGCAGTGTAGGGGGTCGTGCTGAGGCTGGTGTTTCATGGTTTAGGGCAGTGCAGTGGTGTTCGGGCAGTGTAGGGGGTCGTGCTGGGGCTGGTGTTTCAGGGTTTAGGGCAGTGCAGTGGTGTTCGGGCAGTGTAGGTGGTCGTGCTGGGGCTGGTGTTTCAGGGTTTAGGGCAGTGCAGTGGTGTTCGGGCAGTGTAGGGGGTCGTGCTGGGGCTGGTGTTTCAGGGTTTAGGGCAGTGCAGTGGTGCTCGGGCAGTGTAGGGGGTCGTGCTGGGGGTGATGTTTCAGGGTTTAGGGTAGTGCAGTGGTGTTCGGGCAGTGTAGGGGGTCGTGCAGGGGCTGGTGTTTCAAGGTTTAGGGCAGTGCAGTGGTGTTCGGGCAGTGTAGGGGGTCGTGCTGGGGCTGGTGTTTCAGGGTTTCGGGCAGAGCAGTAGTGTTCGGGCAGTGTAGGGGGTCATGCTGGGGGTAGTGTTTCAGGGTTTAGGGCAGTGCAGTGGTGTTCGGGCAGTGTAGGGGGTCGTGCTGGGGGTGGTGTTTCAGGGTTTAGGTCAGTGGTGTTCGGGCAGTGTAGGGGGTCTTGCTGGGGGTGATGTTTCAGGGTTTAGGGCAGTGCAGTGGTGTTCGGGCAGTGTAGGGGGTCTTGCTGGGGGTAGTGTTTCAGGGTTTAGGGCAGTGCAGTGGTGTTCGGGCAGTGTAGGGGGTCATGCTGGGGGTTGTGTTTCAGGGTTTAGGGCAGTGCAGTGGTGTTCGGGCAGTGTAGGGGGTCGTGAAGGGGGTGGTGTTTCAGGGTTTAGGGCAGTGCAGTGGTGTTCGAGCAGTGTAGGGGGTCGTGCTAGGGGTGGTGTTTCAGGGTTTAGGGCAGTGCAGTGGTGTTGGGGCAGTGTAGGGGGTCATGCAGGGGCTGGTGTTTCAGGGTTTAGGGCAGTGCAGTGGTGTTCGGGCAGTGTAGGGGGTCGTGCTGGGGGTAGTGTTTTTAGGGTTTAGGGTAGTGCAGTGGTGCTTGTGTAGTGTAGGGGGTCGTGCTGGGGGTAGTGTTTTAGGGTTTAGGGTAGTGCAGTGGTGTTTGTGTAGTGTAGGGGGTCATGTTTTAGGGTAGTGCAGTGGTGTTTGGGTAGTGTAGGGGGTCGTGCTGGGGGTAGTGTTTTAGGATTTAGGTTAGTGCAGTGGTGTTTGGGTAGTGTAGGGGGTCGTGCTGGGGGTAGTGTTTTAGGGTTTAGGGTAGTGCAGTGGTGTTTGTGTAGTGTAGGGGGTCGTGCTGGGGGTAGTGTTTTAGGGTTTAGGGTAGTGCAGTGGTGCTTGTGTAGTGTAGGGGGTCGTGCTGGGGGTAGTGTTTTAGGGTTTAGGGTAGTGCAGTGGTGTTTGTGTAGTGTAGGGGGTCATGTTTTAGGGTAGTGCAGTGGTGTTTGGGTAGTGTAGGGGGTCGTGCTGGTGGTAGTGTTTTAGGATTTAGGTTAGTGCAGTGGTGTTTGGGTAGTGTAGGGGGTCGTGCTGGGGGTAGTGTTTTAGGGTTTAGGACAGTGCAGTGGTGCTTGTGTAGTGTAGGGGGTGGTGCTGGGGGTAGTGTTTTAGGGTTTAAGGTAGTGCAGGGGTGTTTTTGTAGTGTAGGGGGTCATGTTTTAAGATGCAATGCTCCAATACCTGACCAGTCTGCACTACATAAAACTGCAAAAAACTAAAAATAAAAAGTGTTTTGCACACTTTTGCCATTGGGCTATATGTGGGCTACATCTGGGTAATATTTGTGCTACATTTGGGCTCTTTTTTCACTGGTGGCCATCTTGGAAGACTTCTTTGTTATGAAGTTTCCTAATTTCTTCATTTACTGCAGTCTCCTCAGTAGGAAATGCTTTCAGTTTTTTACTTTGATTCCATCAAGAAGGCATTCAGATGTGTCTCACATCTGCCATAAAATCAGAATGTTAGCACTCTAGTTGCTCATTAGATCACTGGAGTAAAGCTACTGCTCACCAGGGAGTTAACGGGTAGTCTGCTGCTGGTATTGAAAGTGATTGTTTCAGTCTGCATGTCAGAATTTTCTAATGAAATAGAAGGGTTTAGGGCAGTGCAGTGGTGTTCGGGCAGTGTAGGGGGTCGTGCTAGGGGTGGTGTTTCAGGGTTTAGGGCAGTGCAGTGGTGTTGGGGCAGTGTAGGGGGTCATGCAGGGGCTGGTGTTTCAGGGTTTAGGGCAGTGCAGTGGTGTTCGGGCAGTGTAGGGGGTCATGCTGGGGGTAGTGTTTTTAGGGTTTAGGGTAGTGCAGTGGTGCTTGTGTAGTGTAGGGGGTCGTGCTGGGGGTAGTGTTTTAGGGTTTAGGGTAGTGCAGTGGTGTTTGTGTAGTGTAGGGGGTCATGTTTTAGGGTAGTGCAGTGGTGTTTGGGTAGTGTAGGGGGTCGTGCTGGGGGTAGTGTTTTAGGATTTAGGTTAGTGCAGTGGTGTTTGGGTAGTGTAGGGGGTCGTGCTGGGGGTAGTGTTTTAGGGTTTAGGGTAGTGCAGTGGTGTTTGTGTAGTGTAGGGGGTCGTGCTGGGGGTAGTGTTTTAGGGTTTAGGGTAGTGCAGTGGTGCTTGTGTAGTGTAGGGGGTCGTGCTGGGGGTAGTGTTTTAGGGTTTAGGGTAGTGCAGTGGTGTTTGTGTAGTGTAGGGGGTCATGTTTTAGGGTAGTGCAGTGGTGTTTGGGTAGTGTAGGGGGTCGTGCTGGTGGTAGTGTTTTAGGATTTAGGTTAGTGCATTGGTGCTTGTGTAGTGTAGGGGTCGTGCTGGGGGTAGTGTTTTAGGGTTTAAGGTAGTGCAGGGGTGTTTTTGTAGTGTAGGGGGTCATGTTTTAAGATGCAATGCTCCAATACCTGACCAGTCTGCACTACATAAAACTGCAAAAAAACTAAAAATAAAAAGTGTTTTGCACACTTTTGTCATTGGGCTATATGTGGGCTACATCTGGGTAATATTTGTGCTACATTTGGGCTCTTTTTTCACTGGTGGCCATCTTGGAAGACTTCTTTGTTATGAAGTTTCCTAATTTCTTCATTTACTGCAGTCTCCTCAGTAGGAAATGCTTTCAGTTTTTTACTTTGATTCCATCAAGAAGGCATTCAGATGTGTCTCACATCTGCCATAAAATCAGAATGTTAGCACTCTAGTTGCTCATTAGATCACTGGAGTAAAGCTACTGCTCACCAGGGAGTTAACTGGTAGTCTGCTGCTGGTATTGAAAGTGATTGTTTCAGTCTGCATGTCAGAATTTTCTAATGAAATAGAAGAGGATTTGAGATTTCACTTAAAACATGCCCTCATTTTTCTTTCTGCAGCACTAACCATAATTTCTATTTCAAAAAGAACCCCTCATTTTGTTCCTTTTTAAATTAAATGTTTTAAGTGTTACCGGTTTATTCCAATCAAGATGGCTTCAGGTGTGCCATACTTTTGTCATAAGTAAGGCTGTTAGCGCTCTAGTTGTTCTTTATAACACTCTGGGAAGCTGCAGTAGAACACAAAGGCATCAACTGGCAGGCTGCTCCTGTTGAAATATAACAGGAAGAATTTGAGATCACACTTGAAATATGTCCTAATTTTTCTTTCTACAGCACTAACCATAATTTCTATGACAAAATGAACCCCATCATTTTGTTCCTTTTTAAATTAAATGTTTTAAGTGTTACCAGTTTATTCCAATCAAGATGGCTTCAGGTATGCCATACTTTTGTCATAAGTAAGGCTGTTAGCACTCTAGTTGTTCTTTAGAACACTCTGGGAAGCTGCAGTAGAACACAAAGGAATCAACTGACAGTCTCTGCCCTTGTTGGATGTACATGTTTTACTGAGAATGTCAGACTTCATTCTCACATGAGTGAGAAAGATAATGTGAATTTACAGAAAATATGCTCTCATTTTAGCTTCTGGAGCACCTTCCAAACCTCCATGGGACAAGCATGAGAAAATAGTGTTCTCTCAAACATGATTCATGATATCCCAGCAGAAGGTTTTTCACATGGTAAAATCACCTTAGAATACACCACAATTCCTAAAATTAGTATGGTACCATCAACAAATACATTCTAATGTAACTAAAGCCTGTTATCACCCTTTATAGTTCTCCTTTTGGTGACCCTCAAAATCTTCTATTCACTACAATGCATTTCAATGAGGTACTATCATTTATATTGGTCCCAAGATGGCTGCCAGCAATTCCAGGATGAAGTGCTGACAGCCAATCAGATCTCACGATGACATGTGTGGTTAGGCTCCGCCCAGATATATATGTGACTTTACTTTTGATTTTCTCAGGAACTACTGAACGGATTTACACCATTTAAGCAAAAGGCACGACACTGAACCAAGGGCTACCTCTTTGCCAAATTTGGTGTAATTCCGTTCAGCAGTTCGGGCTGTAGCTGAGACTAAAGGTTCCTATGGAAAATGAATGGGGAAAACGCGTTTTGGGACCCCCTTTTCTCGGCCCCGCTGACGTATCACCCCGAGACTTTCAGGATAGGAGCGGACCGGAGCGCTCCAACAAGTTGGAAACTTTCGCGAAGATTCGTCAACCGGCGCCAACGTTATTTCAAATAGAATGTCGCGGATTTCCTATGGATAATAGGTTTTAACTATAACTATCTACTGGCGACCGCCAGTAGATAATATATATATATATATATATATATATATATATAATCTACTGGCGGTCGCCAGTAGATAGTTATAGTTAGGACCTATTTTCCATAGGAAATCCGTGACATTCTATTTGAAATAACTCTTGCGCCGGTTGACGAATCTTCGCGAAAGCTTCCAACTTGATGGGGTGCTCCGCTCCTACCCTGAAAGTCTCGGGTTGATTCGTCAAGCAGGGGCCAAGAAAAAAGGGGGGTCCCAAAACGCGTTTTCCCCATTCATTTTTCCATAGGATCCTTTCATCGCGGCTACAGCTCGAACTGCTGAACGGAATTACACCAAATTTGGCAAAGAGGTAGCCCTTGGTTCAGTGTCATGCCTTTTGCTTAAATGGTGTAAATCCGTTCAGTAGTTTCTGAGAAAATCACAAATAAAATCACATATATATCTATGGCCGAGTAGGGTCCGCGTACCCTCCCGATCACGAGCTGCATGCTAATTGGCTGTCAACACTCCAAATCAGGAAGTGTTGGCAGCCATTTTGTCCCTCGGTAGAACCGAGGGACAGAAACAAGTGCGCAAAGCGCAAAAAGGGGGCAGGGTAGAAACACCCTGACCCCCTAGGTCTGCTCCTGGGGTCCCACAAGGACCCCCAGGGCAGAAAAAAGCATTTTTTTTTTTAAATTGGCGGGATGCGCTTAGGGTGCGCGGATCCCGCCGAGAAAAAAAAAAAGAAACAAGAGCGCAAAACGCACAAAGGGGGCAGGGTAGAAACACCCTGACCCCATAGGTCTGCTCAGGGGGTCCCACAAGGACCCCCTGGGCAGAAAAAGGCATTTTTTCAACAAAAAAATCGGCGGGATGCGCTTAGGGTGCGCGAATCCCGCCGAAAAAACCCAAAAACGAAGCGCGGTCTCCCGCGCTTCGTTGTTAATTGGCCCCTGGGTGGGCCAAGTCCCGGGGGCATGGGGGGGGTATTTATAATATGTGGGGGGCCTCTAAGGCCCTCCCGCAGCCCCGGGGACCGCCACCTCCCCAGGGCTTCTTTAATAATTTTTTTTAAATTACCTGTGTGGGGGGGCTCGAGCCCCCCACATGCCCGGGGACTGCCACCTCCCCGGGGCACTAAAAATGTCAATATGGGGGTCCATTACGGACCCCCAGAGCCCCGGGGACCACCACCTCCCCAGGGCTTTGTCAATGGAGGGAGGGGGGCCCCCCTCCTGGAGCCTGTAATGGCCCTGGGGACCACCACCCCCCAGGGCCGGCTCCTGCAGTGTCCCGGGTTGCCTACCCCCAGGACACTGTAGTTTGCTATGACAGGACGGGAGCCTCGCGGCTCCCGTCCTGTCATAGCAAACTGCTTTGGATATTAAGCGAGAGCAGGAAACCTGCTCTCGCTTCCAATATCCAAAGCAAATTGCTTTTCCACATGGGGAGCTGCATGTTAGCAGCTCCCCATGTGGAAAAGCAATGCCGGCTCCCAAGGGACGCGGGGAGCCGGCGGGACTGTGGGGGGATTGGGGACCCCCCCACAGTCCCCAACGGAGAGGGCCAGCCCCGGGGGATGGGGTCCCCGGGCAAGTAGTGGCTCGGGAGGGGGCCACGCGGCCCCCTTCCCCAAAAATAATAATTAAAAAAATAAATAAAGGCCTGCCCCGGGGGATGGGGTCCCCGGGGCAAAAGGAGGCCTGAGGAGGGGGCCACGCAGCCCCCTCCTTAAAAATGTATTTAAAAGTGTGGCCATGCCCCGGGGATGGGGTCCCCGGGGCCGGATTCGGCCATGGGAGGGGGCCAGGCGGCCCCCTTCCCGTTTAATTAAAAAAAAAAAGGGATAAGGCCCTGGGGGATGGGGTCCCCAGGGCCCAAAAATAGGAAAAGTAAGGGGGCCACACAGCCCCCATTGGGAAAAAAAAAAAAAAAGATCGGGCTGCAGGCCCCGCCCCTTCCTTTACCACTCTGCAAACACACCCCTGGCGTGTTTGCAGATGGGGAACGAATCCCCTTCAATACTGGGGTCCCTGGGGCCAACTAGCCCACCAGGAACCTCCAGTATGCGCCAGGGGCTGCGTTGCAGAGAGGTGTACAGAGGCCACGCCCCTTTTACACCTCTCTGCAACACAGCTCTGTGGCGCTTTTTGGAGGTACATGGTGAGCTAGTTGGCCCCCAGGGACCCTCAGGATTCAAGGGGACTTAATCCCCCAACTTAAAACGCGCCACGGGGCGCGTTTGCACAGTGGTGAAGGGAGTGGGCGGGGCTTCAGGTGACATGTGTGCAAACAGGCCCGTGGCGCGTTTTAAGATGGGGAATTAAATCCCCTTCATTCCTGAGGGTCTCTGGGGCCAACTAGCCCACCAGGTACCTCCAGTAAGCGCCACGGAGCTGCGCTGCAGAGTGTTGTAAAAGGGGCGTGGCCTCTGAACACCTCTCTGCAACGCAGCTGTCTGGGGCATACTAGAGGTATCTGGTGGGCTAGTTGGCCCCTAGGGACCCTCGGGATTGAGAAGGAATTAATTCTCCAACTTAAAACGCACCACTGGGTGTGTTTGCAGACATGTCACCTCAGGCCCCACCCCCTTCCTTCACCATTGTGCAAATATTCCTCTAAAATCAGCCGAACTACGAATTCCGATTTACTCACCTGTTATCAGGAGAGACCTCAGTGCTGCATCTTTCAGCCCAGTACTGATCCTGAAAAGTAATTTTAACCGTACTTACCAGTAACTTGAATTTCCTTCCATAGGATATCATTGCCTGCTTTTTGCTGAAAAAGTTTCCAAGTGTCGATTTTTGAAACATACAAATATTCCTCTAAAATCAGCCGAAATACGAATTCCGATTTACTCACCTGTTATCAGGAGAGACCTCAGTGCTGCATCTTTCAGCCCAGTACTGATCCTGAAAAGTAATTTTAACCGTACTTACCAGCAACTTGAATTTCCTTCCATAGGCTAACATTGACTGGTTTCACTTGGAAATTCTTCTAAGTGTGGAGTTTTGGAACTTTATAATATTCCTCTAAAATCAACCGAACTACGAATTCCGATTTACTCACCTGTTATCAGGAGAGAACCCAGTGCTGCATCTTTTAGCACAGCACTGACCCTGAAAAGTAATTCTAACCGTACTTACCAGTAATTTATATTTCCTTCCATAGGAATCCATTGTCTGGTTTTCAGCAGAAAAGTTTCAAAGTGTCGATTTTCACAAACTACAAATATTCCTTAAAAATCGCCTGTATGACTTAAACGCATTCTTTCAACTGTTTACAGGAGATGCACCAGTGCTGTATCCAGGATCCAACACTGAGTAAGAAAAAGTAACGATAACACTACTTACCTGCTAAGTGAATTTCCTCCCATAGGATAACATTGGTGATTCTATGTGAAAAAGTTTCTTAGTGTCAACTTTTAAAATACAATAATATTCCTTAAAAATCACTACTGTAACCAAAACGCTTTTACTCAACTGTTTACAGGAGATGTCCCAGGACTGAATCTAGGATCCAGTCCTGTGGTTAGAAAAGTAATCCATAAAGTAACTAATTGCATTTAACTAGAAATTCACATTGAGCTCAATGTTGCATTGTGTTTGAAATTGTGTTGCCCATTGCAACAACTGTAACTACTGTACTTAAAAGTCTATTGCCTATTTGCAAAGTATTTAAACTAAAGTAATTCATTCAGAGAAAGTATATTTTGTAATGTAATGTATAATGTAATTACAATGTAATTTAAAAATAAAATATGTAAAAATAAATAGTTTAAAAAAATGTAGTAAATCAGTATCCAAAAAATAAATATAACAATTAATACATTTAAAAATTGTCATTTACAAAACCTTTGAAATTCACTGAAAAAAACATAGGTTTCAGACATGTTATAGTTAGGAATTAGCATTTAAAAAACCTTTGAAATTCACTGAAAAAACCATAGGTTTTAGGGACAGTCATAGTTAGAAATTAGCATTTAAAAACCTTTGAAATTCACTGAAAAAACCATAGGTTTCAGACACGTTATAGTTAGAAATTAGCATTTAAAAACCTTTGAAATTCACTGAAAAAACCATAGGTTTTAGGGACAGTTATAGTTAGTTGGACATTGCACTCGTACAAAACCCGTGAAATTCCCCGTTATAGTTAGTTCAGCTAACTATAACTCGCGCCCCGCAATACACTGCTGATGACGTCACATATTACATCACTCATGACATGGTCAGTGACATCACTGATGACATCACTGATGACATCACTGATGACATCATCCACGTGATAATCTGATGCACCTCCTCACACCCTAATATAACCTTTGATACACCCACTCTAAATAACAGACTGCCATTCGCAAAACCATAGAGACTCCAACACCAATAACTACATACCCACTCACTGATTCTTAGGTCTACACACACATCCACTAACTCACTCGTACAGTCACTCATACTTACGGTCACTCAGTACAGGACTATCATATGCACTCATACTCCTATATAGACACTCACACACCGCCACTCATCCATAGAGGTACTCACACACCTAGTCAGTCATGCAAATAATTATTCACACTGCCATTTACTCACCTATACAGTCATACACACACCAGCTCACTTACTCATACAAATACTAGCACATTTTTACGCTCTTATACAATCACTGATACAAGCACACACTCATCCATACAGCCACTCTCACAATCACACACTCTCACTTATAGCCATTTATATACTCCAACACACATATATACTGCCTTTCACATATGTAGTTACTCACACATGTTCCACTGGGACATACATTCACTCACTAACACACTCTTACACACACTTACCCACCCATACAGTCTATCACAGATGCACTCTTGAAACCATCCACCCAGTGAATCACCCACTCACACATCTATGCACAGAGTCGCACACACCCCACCCACACAAACACTCAGGCACCCATACAGATACTCAGACATCCAATCAATAACTCATATAGACACTCATGTAGCTATTCACAAACCCATGCAGCCACTTACACAGCAACAGACAGACGGATTCAGACATTCACCCAGTTTAGTCACTAACCCATGCATTCAGTAAGATACGTTTAATCACTCACTTATACAGTCAGTCACCTACCTACTAAATCCTCCATACAGACATTTATACACCCACTCATTCCTCAATACAGCTTGGCATATATATAAAACAAAATTAAACTTTACAGAAACACACAGTCACTGGATGATGTCATCAGTGATGTCATGAGTGATGTCACTGACCATGTCATGAGTGATGTAATATGTGACGTCATCAGCAGTGCATTGCGGGGGCGCGAGTTATAGTTAGCTGAACTAACTATAACGTGGAAATTTCACGGGTTTTGTACGAGTGCAATGTCCAACTAACTATAACTGTCCCTAAAACCTATAGTTTTTTCAGTGAATATATATCCTCCAGAGGACATTAATTTGGTTTATGCGAAAATAAGTGTGCTTTAATTATCTCTGCTCTCTCGGCACAGAACACAGATCGTGTAACAATTAACCTGTGACCCAGCTCTTCTGAAATTGCCGGTTTTAAGGGGTAGTCTTGTGATAATAATGCGGTGACAATTTGCAGCACGTTTTTTACCTAATGTTTTTAGGCACAAGTTTTTGAGCGATTGACGGCCCTGTGTGCATATATTTTAAATGTTCCCATTTGGCAGGTGAAATTGACATGGTTTATTTATATACGTGTTTAAGCATATGACACGGAGAGAGGCAGGCTGTTTTGCAATAGATTCCAAATAGCAGATATTTAGTTATTTCATGTATTGTGCAGATATTGTAAATGGTGCAAATGTCGATTCTGTTTTAATGATGCCAGCGTGATAATGCCTATGTGTATACTTAGATAACAGTTACACTTTACAAACAGAGCAACATCTTTGCATTTCAGTTACGCATGCGTATTTTTTCTATGTCTACCCTGCACCTGTGGGGAAAGTGTTCGTTATATATACTCACTCAATTTGGGCGCCAATTCGATTGACAAAGGCTTCTGCGAAGCCGAAACGCGTCTCCTTGAGCTCGGGGTCGAGGGAGACCCAGGAAAATAAAGGTGCCATATTCCAGCAGCCTTGTGTACGTGCCTTCTTCTATGGGAGCAGGACTGGTTGTTCATTTAATTCAGCGTTGGCGGTCTAAACGCTGTCCACGTACCACCAGTCGTTTGTGGCTCTTCCTTCTGACCGCGACTTTTTGGAGGAGTATGGTAATGCTAAAGGTTGAGCCCCCAGAGTGGTTGCCAGGAAGAGGATTAAGGATGACAGCAGTGAGGAGACCAGGATCCCGTAGCGGGGCGGTTTTCGCAACTGCCAGCACGGGGTTTGCATTTCCCCAGCTAGAAATGCCTTACCCAGGAGTCTGGTGCCCTCTGGTGATTGGGCACCGCGGACGCCAACGCGGAAGCGGTGAGAGCTGTGTGGCATATCCAGTTTTGTTTATTGGTCTCCTCCGATCCCGGGTTTTTGCCTGATTGAAATTACATTCAGTGCTGACTACCGATCAGAACTTTGAGACTTATTTTTCCCTTTGAAAGGCGTTATTCGATTTTCTTTGCATCATTCTCTCTTTTGCTCCGATGGATTGGACTAATGAAATTGACTTATGGATGGGTCACAGTTAATGGACTTCCGTAACTTATCGGTCTGCCGAGTTGCCTTATGGGAGTTGTAGTGCTGTGGGGACATAAGCGCGCGTCTGCTGGCCAGCATTTATGTTGGAATATCACAATGTGTGTTTATTTTGGCCTCGTTGTGCTGTTGCTTATTATTATGCCCCAATGCCTCCAGAGGACATTAATTTGGTTTATGCGAAAATAAGTGTGCTTTAATTATCTCTGCTCTCTCGGCACAGAACACAGATCGTGTAACAATTAACCTGTGACCCAGCTCTTCTGAAATTGCCGGTTTTAAGGGGTAGTCTTGTGATAATAATGCGGTGACAATTTGCAGCACGTTTTTTACCTAATGTTTTTAGGCACAAGTTTTTGAGCGATTGACGGCCCTGTGTGCATATATTTTAAATGTTCCCATTTGGCAGGTGAAATTGACATGGTTTATTTATATACGTGTTTAAGCATATGACACGGAGAGAGGCAGGCTGTTTTGCAATAGATTCCAAATAGCAGATATTTAGTTATTTCATGTATTGTGCAGATATTGTAAATGGTGCAAATGTCGATTCTGTTTTAATGATGCCAGCGTGATAATGCCTATGTGTATACTTAGATAACAGTTACACTTTACAAACAGAGCAACATCTTTGCATTTCAGTTACGCATGCGTATTTTTTCTATGTCTACCCTGCACCTGTGGGGAAAGTGTTCGTTATATATACTCACTCAATTTGGGCGCCAATTCGATTGACAAAGGCTTCTGCGAAGCCGAAACGCGTCTCCTTGAGCTCGGGGTCGAGGGAGACCCAGGAAAATAAAGGTGCCATATTCCAGCAGCCTTGTGTACGTGCCTTCTTCTATGGGAGCAGGACTGGTTGTTCATATATATATATATATATATATATATATATATATATATATATTACCTACTGGCGGTCACCAGTAGGTAGTTATAGTTAGACCTATAATCCATAGGAAAAGCGTTTTTTGATTTGCCAATATCTTTGGCACCGTTTGACGAATCTTCGCGAAATTTTCCAAACTAATGACCAGATCAGGTCAGCTCCTGTCTTGAAAGTTTGGGGTGATTCGTCAAGCGGGGGTCGAGAAAAAAGGGGGGTCCCAAAACGCGTTTTCTCCATGTTAATTTCCATAGCAAATTTTGGAACAGGCTACAACCCGAACTGCTGAACGGAATTACACCAAATTTGGCAAAAAGGTAGCTCTTGGTTCAGAAAGCGACCTTTTTTTTAAAAATGGTGTAAATACGTTCAGTAGTTCCTGAGAGATTAAAAAAAGAAAAATATCGATATCAGAGCACCGAGGAGGGTTCGCGAACCCTCCTGAGCACGAGCTTCATTCTGATTGGCTGCCAACACTCCAAACCAGGAATTGTTGGCAGCCATCTTGTGACTCGGTAACCGAGTCACAAGAAAAGAGTAAAAAAAGATGAAAAACAAGAAAAGGGGGCAGGGTAGAAACACCCTGACCCCCTAGGCCTGCTCAGGGGGTCCCACACGGACCCCCAAGGCCAAAAAAAGCATTTTTTTTTTTAAATCGGCCGAATTCCCACTGGGTGCGCAAATCCGTCTGAGAAAATTTTAAAAAATGAAGCGCGGACTCCCGCGCTTCGTTATCTATAAGCCCTCGGGCGGGCCAGGTCCCGGTGGCAATGTGGAATTATATAGTGGGGGCCCGTGGGGGCCCCTGCAGCCCCAGGGACCGACACCTCCCCAGGGCTTTATGCATAATGTGCAGGGGGCAGGCGGCCCCCCCGCAGCCCCGGGGACCTACACCTCCCTGGGACTTGTAAAATAATGTGTGGGGGCTCCTGCCCCCCCATGCTGCCCCAGGGCATTGATTATTATCGGTGGGGGGCCTCGTGGGCCCCCCCAAGCCCCGGGGACGGCTACCTCCCTGGGGCTTAAATTAATATAAAAAAGTGTGGGGGGGCTCCTGCCCCCCCACACTGCCCCAGGGACCACCACCTCCCTGGGACATACACTAATTTAAATGCGGGGGTCCGTAGCGGACCCCCGGCCCTGGGACCACCACCTCCC
Source organism: Calotriton arnoldi (assembly GCA_963921515.1). Classification (NCBI taxonomy): domain Eukaryota; kingdom Metazoa; phylum Chordata; class Amphibia; order Caudata; family Salamandridae; genus Calotriton; species Calotriton arnoldi. The sequence goes on from CAWUFW010000985.1 coordinate 2,450,995, forward strand.
CGGGCCTTGAAAATGTAGGGAGGGGGGCTGCGAGGCCCCCCTCCAGGAGCCCTTGATGGCCCTAGGGACCGCCGTCCCTCCTGCAATGTCCTGGGGTGCCCACACTCGGGACATTGCTGTTTGCTATGGCAGGGCGGGAGCACGGCTCCCGCCCTGTCATAGCAAACTCTGCTTTGCTTCCTTGAAGCGAGAGCAGGAAACCTCAAAAGCAATGCTGGCTCCCGCAGGAGGCGGGGAGCCGGCTGGGACCGTGGGGGCATTGGGGCTCCCCCCACAGTCCCCAACGCTAAGGGCTGGCCCCGGGGGATGGGGTCCCCGGGGCCAGAAGTTGCCCGGGAGGGGGGCCGCACGGCCTCCTCCGTTTATTTAAAAAAAAAATAAAGGGCCTGGCCCCGGGAGATGGGGTCCCCAGGGCCGAAATCGGCCTGGGTAGGGTGGGCCGCGCGGCCCCCCTCCTTAAAAAAAGATATAAAATGGCCAAGCCCTAGGGGATGGGGTCCCCGGGGCCAATAGTGGCCCATGGAAGGGGGGCCACGCGGCCCCCCTTCCCTATAAATTTTTTTTTTTAAAAGAGGCCATGACCCGGGGATGGGGTCCCTGGGGTTAAAAGTGGCCCCTGGCACATTCTAAATTGGGAAATTAAGTCCCCTTGAATACTGAGGGTCCTGGGGGCCAACTAGCTCACCAGGTACCTCCAGTAAGCACCACACAGCTGGATTGCAGAGAGGTGGTCCGAGGCCATGCCCCTTTTTACACCACTCTGCAAACACGCCTCTTGGTGCACTGCTGGTGGGGCGATGAGGTCCTCTTGTGTCCTGAGGACCTCAGGACACAAGTGGACTTCATCCCCCAAGCAGCAGTGCGCCAGGAGGCGCGTTTGTAGAGTGGTGTAAAAAGGGGGCATGGCCTCGGACCACTCTCAGCAATCCAGCTGTGTGGGGCTTACTGGAGGTACCTGGTGGGCTAGTTGGCCCCCAGGGACCCTCAGGAGGCAAAGGGACTTCATCCTCCAACCAAGAGCACACCAGGAGGCGCGTTTGCAGAGTGGTGGGGAAAGGGGGTGTGGCCTTTGTCCACCTCTCAGCAATCACACTGTGTGGGGCTTATTGGAGGTAAGAGGTAGGCTAGTTAGCCCCTAAAGGACCCCCAGCAGCGAAGGGGACTTCAATCCCCATCCAAGAGCGCGCCAGGGAGCACGTTTGCAGAGTGGTGGGAAAAGGGGGTGTGGCCTGCTATGAGAACTTAGCAATGCTGCTGTGTGGGACTTACTGGAGGTAATAGGAGGGGTAGTTGGCCCCCAAGGTTGTCCTTGGGGGCCAACTACCTCTCCTGTTACCTCCACTAAGTCCCACATAGTGGGATTGCTAAGAGGTCTTCGGAGGCCACGCTCCCCCTTTCGCAACCACTGTGCAAACGCACCTCCTGGCAAAGTACTGGTTTGGGGATGAAGTCCACTTTACTCCTGAGGGACTTTGGGGGCCAAGTAGCCCTCCTGGTACCTTCTGTAAGTCCTACGCAGTGGAATGCCTGAGCACTGGTTGGAGGTCCAGCCCGCTTTCTCCACCACTCTGCAAACGTGACTAGCAGTTAAAGAAGCATTTGTAATGTAATAGGTCTCGCATTTGCAAGAGTTAGAGCTATTGGCGTTGTGAATCTAAAGGTTTTTAGTAATGTTTTTTGGAGTGGAGTGGATATACTTTGTGTGTAGTGGAATTATGTGGTATGCTGTACAGTAAAATTATGTGGATAGAAAGTATGTGGTATTTAGTGTATAGGAATTATGTAGAGTGGGATTATGTGTTATGGAGAGTAATTATGTGGTATGGTAGTCTGTGTTGTGGAGTGGTAACCTCAGGTTTAGTCTTCCTCATTTCCATAGAAGCTCAACTATGAACTCAGTGAGACAAAAAAAAAAGGAATCACTGAGGAGCACTTGTGGACCTAGTCAGAGGTATGAGCAGGGCCACTGGAATTATGTGACTGTGTGGCTGCACCGACTTTCGCACAATTATACATTTTTGCATTAGCCACATAATTCATCATCTGCTCCCTAATCTGCAGATTTGAACAAAAAAAGCCTTGTTTCTAGCTCAAACAGCTCAAACGTTACCAAAAATGCAGCGACAAGTGTTACAGCGTGGTGGAAGGCCCTTTGCAAACCTAGAAAGGTCACCTGTTACTTATTGCTAAATGTGGGTGTTAAATTGGTACTAATGGTGTGCAAGCCACTCTTGCTTCCTTCTGCGCCTCTCTTGCCTCTTTCTGCATTTCTGTTGCTTCTTTCTGCACATTTCTTTCTTTTTCTGCACTTCTCTTGCACTTTCTGCAAATCTCTTCTACTTTCTGCACCTCTCTTCCCTCTTTCTGCACGTCTGTTGCCTCTTTCTGCACCCTTCTTCCCTCTTTCTGCACCTCTCTTGCCTTTTTCTGTACCCCTCTTACGTCTTTCTGCACCCTTTTTGCCTCTTTCTGCACCTCTGTTCCTTCTTTCTGCACTTCTTTTGTTTCTTTCTGCACCTGTCTTGCTTCTTTCTGCACCCCTCTTGCCTCTCTCTCCACCCCTCTCCCTTCTTTCTGCACTTCGGTTGCTTCTTTCTGCACTTATCTTGCTTCTTTCTGCAGTTCTCGTGCCTCTTTCTGCACCTCACTTGCTTCTTTCTGCACCCCTTTTGCCTGTTTCTGCACCCCTCTTCCCTCTTTGTGCAACTCTCTTGCCTCTTTCTACACCTCTCTTCCCTCTTTCTGCAACACTCTTGCCTCTTTCTGTACCTCTGTTCCTTTTTTCTTCACCTGTCTTGTCTCTTTCTGCACCCTTTGTGCCTCTTTCTGCACCCCTCCTGCCTCTTTCTTTACCCCTCTTGCCTTTTTGTGCACCTCTCCTACCCCTTTCTGAACCCCTCTTGCCTCTTTTTCCACCACTGTTGGTTCTTTCTGCACTTCTTTTGCTTCGTTCTGCACTGCTCTGGCTTCTTCCTGCACCTCTGTTCCAAATTTCTGCATCCCTCTTGCCTTATTCTGCACCCCTCTTCCCTCTTTCTGCACCTCTCTTGCCTCAGTCTGCCCACCTGTTCCCTCTTTCTGCACCCCTTTTGCCTGTTTCTTCAACTCTATTGCCTCATTTGCTTCTTTCTGCACCTCTCTTGCAAATTTCTGCACCCCTCTTGCCTCTTTCTGCACCCCTTTTACCTGTTTCTGCACCTCTCTTGCCCCTGTCTGCACCTCTGTTCCCTCTTTCTATACATCTTTTGCCTGTTTCTGCAACTCTCTTGCCTCTTTCTGCAGTTCTCTTGCCTCCTTCTGCGCCTCTGTTTCTTCTTTCACTTCTCTTGCCTCTTTCTGCACTTCTCTTCCTTATTTCTGCACCCCTCCTGCCTCTTTCTGTACCTCTCTTGCCTCTTTGTGCACCTCTCCAACCTCTTTCTGCACCCCTCTTGCCTCTTTTTGCACCTCTATTGGTTCTTGCTGCACTTCTCTTGCTTCTTTCTGCACCTCACTTGCCTCTTTTTGCACTTTTCTTGTTTCTTTCTAAACCTCTGTTGCTTCTTTCAGCAATTCTCTTGCCTCTTTCTGCACTTCTCTTGCTTGTTTCTGCACCTCTCTTGCGTCTTTCTGCACCTCTGTTGCCTCTTTCTGCACTTCACTTGCTTCTTTCTGCACCTCTCTTGCCTCTTTCAGCACCTCTGTTGCTTCTTTCTGCATCCCTCCCGCCTCTTTCTGCACCCCTCTTCCCTCTTTGTGCAACTCTCTTGCCTCTTTCTCCACCTCTCTTCCCTCTTTCTCCACCACTCTTGCCTCTTTCTGTACCTTGGTTGCTTCTTTCTGCACTTCTCTTGCCCCTTTCTGCACCCTTCATGCCTCTTTCAGCACCTCTGTTGCTTCTTTCTGCACTTCTCTTCCTTCTTTCTGCACTCGTCCTGCCTCCTTCTGCACCTCTGTTGCTTCTTTCTACACCTCTGTTGCTTCTTTCAGCAATTCTTTTGCCTCTTTCTGCACTGCTCTTGCCTGTTTATGCACCCCTCTTGCCTCTTTCTGCACCCGTCTTCCCTCTTTGTGCAACTCTTCAGCCTCTTTCTATACCTCTCTTCCCTCTTTCTGCACCACTCTTGCCTCTTTTTGTATCTCTGTTGCTTCTTTCTGCACTTCTCTTGCCTCGTTCTTCACCCTTCCTGCCTCTTTCAGCACCTCTGTTGCTTCTTTCTGGCACTTCTCTTCCTTCTTTCTGCACTCCTCGTGCCGCCTTCTGCACCTCTGTTGCTTCTTTATGCACTTCTCTTGCTTCTTTCTGCACCTCTCTTGCCTCTTTGGGCACTTCTTTTGCTTCTTTCTGCACTTCTCTCTCCTCTTTCTGCACCCCTCTTGCCTCTTTCTGCACCTCTGATGCTTCTTTCTGCACTTCTATTGCCTCTTTCTGCACCTCTCTTGCTTCTTTCTACAGCTGATTTGCCTCTTTCAGCACCTATGTTGCTTTTTTCTGCAGATCTCTTGCCTCTTTCTGCACCTCACTTGACTGTTTCAGAACCTCTGTTGTTTTTTTCTGCAGATCTCTTGCCTCTTTCTGCACCCTTCTTTTCTCTTTCTGCACCTCTCTTGCCTCTGTCTGCAGCCCTGTTCCCTCTTTCTGCACCTCTCTTGCCTCTTTCTGTACCTCTGTTGCCTCTTTCTGCACTTCTCTTGCTCTTTCTGCACCGTTCGCGCCTCTTTCAGCACCTCTGTTGCTTCTTTCTGCACTTCTCTTCCTTCTTTCTGCACCCCTCCTTCCTCCTTCTGTACCTCTCTTGCCTCTTTTTGCACCTCTCCTACCTTTTTCTGCACCCCTCTTGCCTCTTTTTGCACCTCTGTTGGTTCTTTCTGCGCTGCTCTAGCTTCTTTCTGCACCTTACTTGCCTCTTTCTGCACTTCTCTTGCTTCTTTCTACAGCTCTGTTTCTTCTTTCAGCAAATCTCTTGCCTCTTTCTGCACTTCTCTTCCTTCTTTCTGCACCCCTCCTGCCTCTTTCTGTACCTCTCTTGCCTCTTTCTGCACCTCTCTTGTCTCTTTCTGCACTTCACTTGCTTCTTTCTGCACCTCTCTTGCCTCTTTTGGCACCTCTGTTGGTTCTTTCTGCACTTCTCTTGCCTCTTTCTGCACCTCTGAGTTAAAGGTAGTTTTGAATCCCCCTGCCCTATTATGTACTAGGGCCTTACAGGGGAGGTCATGCCAATCACAGGGGTACCCCAACCCATAGTGTACCCTAGTGTATGTAGGTGTTTTCACTGTATTCTAAGTGTCTTTCAGCATAGCACTGGCTGCAGGCCTGGTAGTCAGAGTCAGTTACCACCAGTACCAGTCAGCAAAAACTTGGGGGCACAGGATGACTTTGCAACAAGGCCTCTTTCTGTACCTCTATTGGTTCTTTCTGCATATCTCTTGCTTCTTTCTGCACCTTTCTTCGTCTTTCTGGACTTCTGTTGCCTCTTTCTGCATTTCTCTTGCTTCTTTCTGCACTTTTCTTCCTCTTTCTGTACATGTCCTACATCTGTAGGCATATTTTTTCAGGGACGTTATAGTTAGAAATTATCATTTAAAAAACCTTTGAAATTCACGGAAAAAAAGGATAGGTTTCAGGGACGTTCTAGTTAGAAATTAGCATTTAAAAAACCATAGAAATTCACTGACAAAACCACAGGTTTCAGGGAAGTTATAGTTAGTTGGACATTTCACTCGTACAAAACCAGAGAAAGTTGGCTGTTATAGTTAGTTGAGCTAAGTATAACTCGCGCCCCGCAATGCACTGCTGATGACATCACATATTACATCACTCATGACATGGTCAGTGACAACACTGATGACATCTCAAATGACATCACTGATGACATCACTTACAGACTAATATAACCTTTGATACACCCACTCTAAAATACAGACTGCCATTCTCGAAACCATAGAAACACCAATTCCAGTTACTACATACCCACTCACGGATTCCTAGGTCTACACATACATCCACTCACTCACCCATACAGTCACTCATACATGCAGTCACTCATCAATACAGCCACTATCATATGCACTCATACACCTATACAGACACTCACACACCGCCACTCACCCATAGAGTTACTTACACAGCTAGTTAGTCATGCAAAGAATCAATCACACCTCCATTTACTCACCTATACAGTTATACACACACCACCTCACTTATTCACACAGATACTAACACATACTTACTCTCTTATACAATCACTGACACAAGCACACACTCATCCACACAACCACTCTCACAATCACTCACTCTCACATATAGTCATTTATATACTCCAACACTCACATATACTGCCTTTCACATATGTAGTTACTCACACATGTACCACTGAGACATTCATTCACTCATCAACACAGCCATATACATACTCACCCTCTCATACAGCCCCTCACAGACATACTCTTGAACCCATACACCCAGTGAATCACCCACTCATACATCCATGCAGTGAGTCACACACACCCCACACACCCACACAGACACTCAAGCACCCATACAGATACTCAGACAAGCAATCAATAACCCATATAGACACTCATGTAGCTACTCACCAACCCATGCAACCGCTTACACACCAACAGACAGACTGATACAGACATTCACACAGTTTAGTCACTAACCCATGCATTCAGTAAGACACGTTTAATCACTCACTTATACAGTCAGTCACACACCTACTAAATCATCCATTCAGACAGTCATACACCCACTCATTCTTCAATACACCTTGGCCTATATATATATAAAACATATTTAAGCTTTACAGAAACACACAGTCACTGGATGATGTCATCAGTGATGTCATTTGAGATGTCATCAGTGATGTCATGAGTGATGTCACTGACCATGTCATGAGTGATGTAATATGTGATGTCATCAGCAGTGCATTGTGGGGCGCGAGTTATACTTAGCTCAACTAACTATAACGGCCGAATTTCTCTGGTTTTGTACGAGTGAAATGTCGAACTAACTATAACGTCCCTGAAACCTGTGGTTTTTTCAGTGAATTTCTAATGTTTCTTAAATGCTAATTTTTAACTATAACGTCCCTGAAACCTATGTTTTTTTCAGTGAATATATATATGTGTATATATATATATATATTCACTGAAAAAACCATAGGTTTCAGGGGCGTTATAGTTAGTTGGACATTTCACTCGTACAAAACCATAGAAATTCCCCCGTTATAGTTAGTTCAGCTAACTATAACTCGCGCGCCCGCAATGCACTGCTGATGACGTCACATATTACATCACTCATGACATGGCCAGTGACATCACTCATGACATCACTGATGACATCTCAAATGACATCACTGATGACATCACTGATGACATCATCCTTGTGATAGAGTGGCAGACCTCCTCTCACCCTAATATAACCTTTGATACACACACTCAAAAATACAACCTAACATTTTCAAAACAATGGACATACCAATACCAGTTACAACACACCTATTCAGTAATTCCAAGATCTACACACACATCCACTCATTCACCAACAGTCCCTATACAGTCACTCATACATGTACTCACTCATCATATGTACTCATACACCTATACATCCTGTTACACACCGCCACTCATCCATAGAGTTACTCACACACATAGTCACACATGCAAACAAAGTATCAAACATCCATTTACTTGCATATACAGTTATACACACACTACCACACTTACTTCTACAGAAACTTACACATACTTACTCTCTTAAACAATCACTTATAGAAACACCTACTTATTTGTACAGGAACTCTTCCAATCTCTCACTCTCACATATACTCACTTATATACACCAATACTCACATATACTAGTTTAAAACATATGTAGTTACTCATAAAGACACTATTGAGACAGTCATTCACTCACTAACACACCCATACACATACTCATCCACCTATACAGTCCTGCGCACATGCTGTCTTCAACACATACAAACAGTGAGTCACTCATTCATGCATCTATGCACTAAGTAATACCCCCCACCGAACCATACAGACACTCAGACACTCATACTGATACTCAAAAACCAACTAATAACCCATATAGACACTCATGTAGCTACTCACCAACCCATGCAGCCACTTATACACAAAGTGAGAGACTGATACAGATATTTTCATATTTAAACATTACTCACTAACCCATGTATTCACTAAGATACACTTAGTCAGTTATACAATCAATTTTACAAAAACAAATCATCCATTTAGACACTTATATACCCATTTATTCTTCCATCGACCTTGAGATATTCATATATAAAACATATTTAATTTTCAGAAAAACACACATTCACTGGATGATGTCATCAGTGATGTCATTTGAGATGTCATCAGTGATGTCATGAGTGATGTCACTGACCATGTCATGAGTGATGTAATATGTGATGTCATCAGCAGTGCATTGCGGGCGCGCAAGTTATAGTTAGCTGAACTAACTATAACGGGGGAATTTCTATGGTTTTGTACGAGTGAAATGTCCAACTAACTTTAACGCCCCTGAAACCTATGGGTTTTTCAGTGAATTTCTAAGGTTTTTTAAATGCTAATTTCTAACTATAATGTGCCTGAAACCTATGGTTTTTTCAGTGAATTTCTAAGGTTTTTTAAATGCTAATTTCTAACTATAACGTGCCTGAAACCTATGGTTTTTTCAGTGAATATATATATATATTTATTATACTATGTATACATGTGAAAATGTCTCGGTCCCCTGTTTGCCTCGGTGGCACGGAAAAAATGGGTGGAACTGACGTCAGCACGCCGACGAGGTCCTCTCATGGCTCCGATGACGTCATACGGTGTCGCGAGCGGAGCCGTGCTCGTTGACGTGGGAGAGCTAGGAAAGAATTTCCGTGGAATGCTGGTGTAGGGGATATTCACCTAAGTGTTCAGGCTAGTCCTTTGGGAGCAACTGTTTATGTTGCCACTCCAGAAACCGAAACCAGTGATCCGAGGGCAGAGGCCCTGCAGATGGCACACGAGGTGGGGTGCCCAGTCATGTGCACCGGTGGGGCAGCGAAGTGACAAGCACCACAACCCACAAAAAAGGTAACGAGGGCACTGAATAACACAGGATCTTCTCTTTGTATCTGGCAGGAACAACAAAGTTAAAATGCCCCAGTACCAAAATGTAGAATTAGTGCTACAACGGTCTTCAAGAGGCCCTGCGATGCTGCTTCTGCCTCCCGTACCCTGGAGGCGGCACATGGGTCACGCGGTACGGTCATACTGCGGTGGGATGCACACTCGTTGACCTCTCATGGCACTGCTCCACACTTCAGGGAGGACGCTTTCCATTAGCTATGTTTTCTGATGACATGTCGCGCCGGCCCGTCCAACAACAGAACTCCTTTAGATCCAAACAGACTCTTCCACTCTCTCACCGGAAGTGAAACCAGGCCACGCGGACACTTTCACAATACAACAGCCGGGAATGCACTTTTCGGTAAAAAAAACACATTCCTTCCTCCTAGTTAATCAAATAAACATCTCACTGAAGAACAGGGGCCAGCTTCGATCGGGAAACAGCCGTTCCAACGACTTTTTTACTTTGCGATACCATTACAACGCATGCATTAACACGCATGCGTTGTACATCACGAAGTCATTACTACGCATTTTTTTAGAACGCATGGTCATTTACCACGCATGCCTTTACAACAAATTTTGTTGTAAAGGTATGTATGGTAAATGACCATGCGTTCTAAAAAACATGTAGACGATCCATTTCCGTTTCCTCACAACGACGTGCACCGCCCCTCAGAGGTGACGTGAAGCAGGAACCACGAGGAGAGAGGAACCATGAGAGTGAGAGGTAAGGGGTATTGGGCATGGGGTGGGGGTTTCTTTTCTAGAGTTTAGGGTAGTGCAGAGATGTTTGGGTGGTGTAGGGGGTCGTGCTGGAGGTAGTGTTTTAGGGTTTAGGGTAGTGCAGTGGTGTTTGGGGAGTGTAGGGGGTCGTGCTGGGGGTAGTGTTTTAGGGTTTAGGGTAGTGCAGTAGTGTAGGGGGTTGTGCTGGGGGTAGTGTTTTAGGGTTTAGGGTAGTGCAGTGGTGTATGGGTAGTGTAGGGGGTCGTGCTGGGGTAGTGTTTTAGGGTTTAGGGTAGTGCAGTGGTGTTTGAGTAGTGTAGGGGGTCATGCTGGGGGTAGTGTTTTATGGTTTAGGGTAGTGCAGTGGTGTTTGGGTAGTGTAGGGGGTCGTGCTGGGGGTAGATTTAGGGTTTAGGGTAGTGCAGTGGTGTTTGGGTAGTGTAGGGAGTCGTCCTGGGGGTAGTGTTTTAGGGTTTATGTTAGTGCAGTGGTGTTTGGGTAGTGTAGGGGGTAGTGCTGGGGTAGTGTTTTAGGGTTTAGGGCAGTGCAGTGGTGTTTGTGTAGTGAAGGGGGTCATGCTGTGGGTAGTGTTTTAGGGTTTAGGGTAGTGCAGTCGTGTTTGTGTAGTCTGTAGTGTAGGGGATCATGCTGGGGTTAGTGTTTTAGGGTAGTGCAGTGGTGTTTGGGTAGTGTAGGGGGTCGTGCTGGGGGTAGTGTTTTAGGGTTTAGGGTAGTGCAGTGGTGTTTGTGTAGTGTGGGAGGTCATGCTGGGGGTATATTTAGGGTTTAGTGTAGTGCAGTGGTGTTTGGGTAGTGTAGGGAGTCGTGCTGGGGGTAGTGTTTTAGGGTTTAGGGTAGTGCAGTGGTGTTTGAGTAGTGTAGGGAGTCATGCTGGTGGTAGTGTTTTAGGGTTTAGGGTAGTGCAGTGGTGTTTGGGTAGTGGAGGGGGTAGTGTTTTAGGGTTTAGGGTAGTGCGCTCAACCAGCCACAATATCCGTGGACAAAGGGGATCCTGACTCTTTGGAACGCTCCGTCAATTGAATAATTTGGGTCAAGGGCCCTACCACGTCCAAGACCTATCAATTCCTTTCTTGGGATCCCTCATATACTTGGAGAAAAAGGTACATAGTTTCTCATCAATTTCAGGCGTGTGTGCCACCTTCCCCTTCAGTGAGGGCCTGGGGCATTCTCCCCTCATCCTATTCCTGAACTCCCTTTCAAGGGGTTGATGGATTTTCCCCACCACATACTCTGCCACTTTGGCATCAGGTGTCCACTCTGCCGACCTAGGATGGTAAATTTTGGTAGGCTCGAACATGTCCGAGTGGACCCCGTCCCCAACCGGGGACTGAGAGGAGTGGGACTCTGGATGCCAGGGACGCCCGAGTCCTTATCCTCATCGGAGGAGAAATCGTCCTCCGATACACCCTCTCCCTCTAAGGGAAACCCGCCGTCGGGGTCTACAATAGTGGTGACAGTGTCGCAATTTTCTCCGGGCCCCTCCTCCTCCCGGCAGGGTGCATGTTTTAGCGTTCGCGCACTCTTGAGGAAGGTCTCCGTAAGTTTATCAAATCCTTCCAAGTGCCCCGCGTTATGCTTAACGGCCCTTTTATTCCCCATCTGGGAGCTACTTGGACCCGCCACCACCAGATCTGGGTCACTGAACACCCCAGGGATGCTTTTCGCCAGCTTATCAACCTGATCCCTCAGAGGAGCCAGCGCCCTAGAAATAGCCAGAGAGAGGGCTTGGTCCACTGCTGAGAGAAGTTGGGGGGCCATTCCTCCTCCACTTCCTGGTAGGAGGAGTAAAAATGGTCTTCTGGAGAAGACATGATAGCAGTGGGTGTGAGCACAGAACAAATGCCCTTAAAATCCTTAAGACAGCCCCCTCGCCGCTGCTCCAACAGCTGGGCTTTCCCCGAAGCTGTTATAAGAATAGACTGAGGCGCAATACCAATTACCACCACCAGGTGGCGCTGGTCACTAACGTGGCCGTGTGGGGAAATCACCGCGTAGCGGTGTCAAAATTAGGCGAGGGTTGGTCGGGAATCAAGCAGACACTAAAGGAGTGACCGGATTCCCAAGCGCGTGTAAAGACCAGCGGGAGTGCTCGACGGAGCTGCCTCGCTCGGACCAGACGCGCCTGACAGGATCTCACCATGCGCAGAGCACACAGCGGGAGAAACTGCGAGGGGGAGAACGCGCTCGGGCAAGAGCCTGCTGCACAGGGAATATGAAACAATACCAAGGCAATAATGCTAATAACGTGCACAAGAAACCACTATACAAACAGCAACAACGTCAGATTAAGCCAAGAATGTAAGGAATGGTCTTAACTGACGAGCAGTGAAGAAAGAGGAAGCGGAAGGGACGTCACGATATTATATACGATGGACTGTGATATGATTGGACTATAGTTGCCTTGGAGACTACCCCCCTAATGGTTCATGGGTTGTGTAGTCTTTTGTTTAATGATTGTTGTGTTACGTTTTCTTTGAACTGCTATGCAAATAAAGTGAGGAAAGATATGCATAATCCTTGCCTCTGTCCTGCCATAGAATTCATTAAACTTTATTTGATCTGATTTAGAAACATAGATCATAAAAGTGTACATAAAAACAGTAAATCCTCTTTCCTAATTCAATACAGTGAGAATTAATTAAAACCAGTAGGTAAAAACAGGTGTTGCAAAGCCCGGTTCAGAGCAACTTCAGGTTAACAGAATCGTAAAGTTCAATGTTTCGCAAGATCAATCTCATGTACTTCGTGCAAAATACGCAATAAGGGGTCCAAGTAAGATGTAACGCTCCAATACCTGACCAGTTTGCACTATATAAAACTGCAGAAAAACTAAAAATAAAAAGTGTTTTGCACACTTCTGTCATTGGGCTATATGTGGGCTACATCTGGGTGATATTTGTGCTACATTTGGGCTCTTTTTTCTCTGGTGGCCGTCTTGGGAGACTTATTTGTTATGAAGTTTCCTAATTTCGTCATTTACTGCAGTCTCCTCAGTAGGAAATTCTTTCAGTTTTTACTTTGATTCCATCAAGAAGGCATTCAGATGTGTCACACATTTGCCATAAATTCAGAATGTTAGCACTCTAGTTGTTCATTAGATCACTGTAGTAAAGCTACTGCTCACCAGGGAGTTAACTGGAAGTCTACTGCTGGTATTGAAAGTGATTGTTTCAGTCTGCATGTCAGAATTTTCTAATGAAATAGAAGAGGATTTGAGATCTCACTTAAAACATCCCCTAAATTTTCTTTCTGCAGCACTAACCATAATTTCTATGGCAAAATGAACCCCTCATTTTGTTCCTTTTTAAATTAAATGTTTTAAGTGTTACCAGTTTATTCCAATCAAGATGGCTTCAGGTGTGCCATAATTTTGTCATAAGTAAGACTGTTAGCGCTCTAGTTGTTCTTTAGAACACTCTGGGAAGCTGCAGTAGAACACAAAGGCATCAACTGACAGGCTGCTCCTGTTGAAATATAACAGGAAGATATTTGAGATCACACTTGAAACATGTCCTAATTTTTCTTTCTACAGCACTAACCATAATTTCTTTGACAAAATGAACCCCATCATTTTGTTCCTTTTTAAATTAAATGTTTTAAGTGTTACCTGTTTATTCCAATCAAGATGGCTTCAGGTGTGCCATACTTTTGTCATAAGTAAGGCTGTTAGCACTTTAGTTGTTCTTTAGAACACTCTGGGAAGCTGCAGTAGAACACAAAGGCATCAACTGACAGGCTGCTCCTGTTGAAATATAACAGGAAGATATTTGAGATCTCACTTAAAACATTTCCTAATTTTTCTTTCTACAGCACTAACCATAATTTCTATGACAAAATGAACCCCCTCATTTTGTTCCTTTTTAAATTAAATGTTTTAAGAGTTACCAGTTTATTCCAATCAAGATGGCTTCAGGTGTGCCATAATTTTGTCATAAGTAAGACTGTTAGCGCTCTAGTTGTTCTTTAGAACACTCTGGGAAGCTGCAGTAGAACACAAAGGCATCAACTGACAGGCTGCTCCTGTTGAAATATAACAGGAAGATATTTGAGATCACACTTGAAACATGTCCTAATTTTTCTTTCTACAGCACTAACCATAATTTCTATGACAAAATGAACCCCATCATTTTGTTCCTTTTTAAATTAAATGTTTTAAGTGTTACCAGTTTATTCCAATCAAGATGGCTTCAGGTGTGCCATACTTATGTCATAAGTAAGGCTGTTAGCACTCTAGTTGTTCTTTAGAACACTCTAGGAAGCTGCAGTAGAACACAAAGGAATCATCTGACAGTCTCTGCCCTTGTTGGATGTACATGTTTTACTGAGAATGTCAGACTTCATTCTCACATGACTGAGAAAGATAATGTGAATTTACAGAAAATATGCTCTCAATTTAGCTTCTGGAGCACCTTCCAAAACTGTATGGGACAAGCATGTGAAAATAGTTTTCTCTCAAACATGATTCATGATATCCCAGCAGAAGGTTTTTCACAGGGTAAAATCACCTTAGAACACACACAATTCCTGAAATTAGTATGGTACCATCAACAAATGAATTCTAATGTAACTAAAGTCTGTTATCACCCTTTATAGTTCTCCTTTTGGTAACCCTCAAAATCTTCGATTCACTACAATGCATTTCAATGGGGTACTATCATTTATATTGGTCCCAAGATGGCTGCCAGCAATTCCAGGATGAAGTGCTGACAGCCAATCAGATCTCACAATGACATGTGTGGTTAGGCTCCGCCCAGATATATATGTGTTTTCTTTTTCAAATTTCTCAGGAACTACTGAACGGATTTACACCATTTAACCAAAAGGCACGACTCTGAACCAAGGGCTACCTTTTTGCCAAATTTGGTGTAATTCCGTTCAGCAGTTCGGGCTGTAGCTGCAATGAAAGGTTCCTATGGAAAATTGCATGGGGAAAACATGTTTTGGGACCCCCCTTTTTTCTCGGCCCCTGCTTGCCGAATCACCCCGAAACTTTCAGGATAGGAGCGGACCGGAGCGGGCCATAAGTTTTGAAAATTTCGCGAAGATTCATCAACCGGCGCCAAAGTTATTTCAAATAGAATGTTGTGGATTTCCTATGGAAAATAGGTCCTAACTATAACTATCTACTGGCGACCGCCAGTAGATAATACATAATATATATAATATATATATATATACAATATATATATATATATATATATATACATATATATATATATATATATTTCCAAAATGTTCCCAAAATGAAAGACGCACTCAGCAAGAGAATCTCGGCAGAGTTCTTTTATTGCAAGGCAATACCTGGCATCAGTGCTTGGATGCAAAATTCATCGCCTTACGCGTTTCAGGCCGCATGGCCCTTGGTCACAGGCTTGAAAGAAAAAACATTGCACCAACATCCAGAGGCTCCTTCCCCATGATTTTATTTTCCTTTCGTTGGGCCTCTCAGGTGAGTTCAATTACCAGCATGCAAGCTGGGATTTGTAGTGGCGATGAATTTTTCATCCAAGCACTGATGCCAGGTATTGCCTTGCAATAAAAGAACTCTGCCGAGATTCTCTTGCTGAGTGCGTCTTTCATTTTGGGAACATTTTGGAAATAAAATATATATATATATATATATATATTTCCTAAAGTTGCAAAGTCAGCGCGCTCTCAGTAACACACACGACTCCGTATAGATGCCCAAACACCGTTTAATCCACAACGCGTTTCGGTTCCAAAGAACCTTGATCACGTGAATTTTACACCAAATCAGAGGGACTCAAATAGTACATAGTATAAACAGTGAAAAAGGACAAGTGAGCAATAATCATAGCGGACATGTTGGAATGGCACAGAAGTCCTGAAAAGTATACAAAACTTAATACAGTCGAGTTTAAAAATATGTACATCTATGTGTCACATGTTAAATACATTTTACATAGTGTATAAGAAAACAAAAATCATTGTGCCAGAACGAGCCCTAGGTATCAGTACCTGTTATCAGCGCCAAGTAATGATCGGCGTGTAAACAAAACTTTATTGCTGCCCTAATTGCAGACAAAAAGTAAAAATAAGTATACATAATGTTACTGCATATTAAATGGATGCTAATCCAAGTGGACAACATCCTCCTTCTGACACCGCAGCCCCATCAAAACAATTTGTGCCATGTAACAGTGCTAACTCGTAAATGCCAAGATTCATAGGCACATTATCATGGACAAGTGTCCTAGGCAAAGACAACACTACTGATCACATAACGGGCAAGTGCCCGAAAACTCCAATTTGAATGTGCAAAACATATCAAACACTCCAAACAAAAGTCATACTATACTTGACGGTCGAGACAGAGCCCTGTCTCCATCTTTCCACTGCTCTTATGCCCATTAAAAGTCTCTCTTAAGTGCAAAAGTGCCTCGATAAAATGAGGGAAGAAAGGGTAGGCGGCCCGTGCAGGTGTATACGGGTGAGTGGGCCCCTTCCTTCTTCCTATCTGAAAACAAAAACAAAGAACACTGAATTAAAAAGAGTGTGGATACACAATTCCACCTCAACATCATCATCTTACACAACAATAACTACAAATTACAAAGTCGAATTCCAGTTACATTGTTCATGGAGAAAAACTCTGAGGTAGAACAGTAAGGAAAGCATATATATTGGGGCAAACTGTCATAAGCAGAATTCAGGCACAATCATCATACCCCCAGGAAAATTGATAAACGCCTCTACAAAAAGTTAAAGAAAAGGTGGGTGAAAAAAAGGGGGGGAGAGGGGGAGTGCAAAAGAAGGAGGAAGACAAATAGGACAGAAGGAGGGGAAAAATTGGGGGGGTAGGGTGGGTGAGGGACGTGAAGAGGAGGGGAAAGAAAGGGCAAAAAAGAAGGGGAGGCGGGAGGGGGGGAAGGTGAAAAGGGAAGGGTAAGGGAAAAAGGAACAAAGATATGGGGTATAATGTGGAGAATTTAATATGGTGGGGTTACTATCGGATCTCATGGAGTGTGGAGGACCTTACATGCATACTGATTAGTCATTAATCCTTCAAGTGTATGGCTAATTCTTCGTCTTGATTAAGTCCTCCAGGGTTCTTTGTTTGAAAATGAATAATCTGTTTGGACTCAATCTGCCTAAGTTTTAAAACCCTATTCCCTCCCCGGGGTCCTTTGCTCACCTGTTCTAGGATAAGAAAACTAAGACTATTGGCGTTGGAAAAGTGTCTGTCCTGAAAGTGATGTGCTACAGGATATTTCTGATCGCAATGTATGATGGCTCTATAATGCTCCAATACACGTTTTTGGCCATCAAAGTAGTAGACCCAATATACCATAATTTACAGGGACATTCGATGGCATAAGTGACAAAAGTAGTACTGCACGTGAGGAATTGTGTTATTTCCTTCCTCACCCCATTGTATTCCACATGATTACAGAATTTACTGTTTCTGCAGGCCTTGCAGTGCCCGCAAGGAAAAAACCCTGCAGGCCATGCAGATTCCTTTCGGGATAGATGGTAATGTCACTGTGCACTAATTGGTCTCTCATGCTTCTGCCTCTCCTGTAGGTTATATTGGGTCTATTCGGCAGAGTGTGACCAATGATGTTGTCAGTTTTGAGTATATTCCAATTCTGTGTCAAAATGCGTGTAACATCTTTTGAATCAGAACTGTAAGTCAAGATCATTCTGGTGTTGTCATCTGCACCCCTGGTGTCAGAATCCGATGTATCAGCAATCGTCAATGATCTATCCATGGCATCAGCCCTCTCTTTGGCTTTTTGAGAACCCACCTAGGATACCCTCTCTCCCTGAAGCGTTCGAACATCAGATCACACTCGAGTTGGTATCCTGCATTGGTATTGCAGTTCCTTTTCGCCCTCAGCAACTCCCCATAGGGGATACTCCATTTGAGTGCCTCGGGGTGGCTGCTGAGGGCATGAAGCACACTATTCCCTGCTGTCAATTTTCTAAACAGTGATGTGTGTACTTTGTTGTGTACAATTTCTACCTTGACATCTAAGTATTCTGTTGCACTATTACTGATGTTGCCACTCAGTTTGATGTTCCGGTTATTGGCATTGAGTTTGTCAATAAAACACTGGGCTTCGTGTCGATGTCCCACCCAGATAATGAATAAGTCATCGATGTAGCGAAGCCACATCGAGATATGGGTGAGATCATCTTGCAAATCAGGGTCAGAAAAGATGTCCTCCTCCCATCTTCCCATAAACAGATTTGCGAAGCTGGGAGCAAAGCAAGATCCCATCGCGGTCCCAGTGGTTTGGCGGTAAAGTATACCGTTAAACATAAAGATGTTGTTTTTGAGACAATACTCAGTCATCTCCAAAATCATTTTGCTGTGCTCACGAAATCTGAGTGGTCTAGTCTCAAGATAGTATGCACAGGCCATGAGTCCTTGCTGGTGGTCTATGATGGTATATAGACTGTGTACATCTAGGGTGACAAACCAATGGTCAGTCCCCCACTCCATGTTATCTATCCTCTTAAGGAAATCTTTAGTATCCCTGATATAACTACGGAGTGTGCTGACATGATCTCTGAGAAAATGATCTACATACTTCGAGATGTGTTCAGCCACACTGCCACGTGACGACACAATGGGGCGTCCAGGTGGATTACAGGGGTCTTTATGGATCTTCGGTAGGAGGTAAAGAACAGGGAGAACTGGATGATCTTTTTTCAAATAACGGAATTCCTCCCACTCTAAAATACCTTTCTCCCTCCACATTAATAGAAGATCCCAGACAGTAATGATGCTGGTGTCGTATTCAGCAGAACTGATGGTCTCATATTACCTGGTATCCTCCAGTTGTCTATGTGCTTCAACAATGTACATGTCTCTGTCCAAGATGACAACATCGGAAGGAGCGGCTGCAGTTTGAATATATATATATATACATATATATATATTTATTTATATTACAGAGCAGCAGTTGCCACCGTTTGAAGAATCGCCATAGCGCCATAGTACTTTGCAGACCTATTTATTTTTCTACATTGACTGATGATGTATTCTTTAAATGTTCTAGGACCACAAAGGCCTCTCCTTTCTGTGGGTAGAGTGGAACTCCATCTCCAAGTCTGGATTTGTCAAGTGCTGCAAGTTTGACAGCTCCCACAGAACCCGTTCAGTACCAAGGACAGCCAAGTCAACTCTGCACTCAAACTTCCTGGGCAAGGTAACGAAGTAACGATCGTTGAAACTTGATCTAGGGACCCACATGACCTAATTCACAAGAGGGTTCATTTGAACTCACCCTGCAAGTGACCGTCACCTGTGTTTTCCCAAATTCATTTCAATGGGGCCAGTTTGAAAGATTTACGGCATTTTAAAAATCCACAAGTCCAGTTGCATGTATGATACAAAGTTTGTTTTGGTGTCTATAGTTGTACAAAAATAAGCTCTGTTTTTATAAATTGGTGTGGATTTCTTTCAAGTTGTCTCAATGACTTATGCACCATAATGGTACATAAGTGTGTGTGATTCATCCGGAAGCCTGTCTGGTGTAGAACAGTCCACCGTCCCTCGCAGGATAGTGATGAGAGTCAGCAGGGCCGGATGTCAGATACGGGCGAACGACCAGGAAAATCCATGGAACTGCTCCTCTCTTGAACAATGGCTTGGGGGCAGCTTATATAGTAAACACTGGACGCATTCACGGTGTGTCTGAGCTCAGATGCCCATGTCTTTGTTTATTCTACCAACTCAGAGATGTTTCTTACTGGACAACAAAGTGCAAGGGCAGTGTGCTCAGTATACTTGGTCCTTGGACAAGATGCCGTGTTGTGATAATATGCCTATGAAGAAATGCATTTGTAAGCATGAAGTCATGTTTAAATGTGAACATGTAAAATGGGAGCATTTGTGCACAGGCCCTATTAACCCTCACGCCACCTACTCCTTGGCTGTAAGGAGACTAAAAGCTTTAAACTAGACATAAAGGCATATCCTACAATCAAAATTAAGACTCATATATATGATAAAAACCTAAAAGTCTAAAAATATATACAAAATGTATTTTATTAATGAAGCATGAAGAAAGCCAATATTGCAATAAAAGCCAATTTAAAAACACACAATTAATAACTACATTCAAACATTTTGCTTTGAAAAAAGATGCCGAATGAAAAGTCTGAAAACTCCAGGAATGCTTTACATGTTCTGAGAGTCATTAGGAACCACGATGGATCCAGCTTCCGCAGATGGTGTTTCCATTGGTGCCCCAATTGCAAGTTTCAAAGAACAAATGTGGTCATGTCCAACCTAATCAGCAGCCACTGATGGTGTGTCAGCCAGCAGCATAGCCACAGAGGACGAGCCAGGATCCGAAAATCCAGAAGCCAAAGCATCCACAGAAGGCTCATAGTATGCATTTTGCAGCATTGGCAAGAGCATAGGACACCCCTGAAAATGAATCTTTAATGGACCCATCAGGAGAGCCATGTCCATAGATTGTAGAGATTGCATTCCAAGACATATATCCAAGTCACACTCAAAAATGCAAAGTAAACAGCAGAACAAAGGCTGTACGCAATGTAACCATACAGGTGGAAAGGACAAGGACCAGTCGTCATTCAGTTCCTGAAGTAATGGTGCACCAAAATACTGTATCATGGGCCTGATTCACAGAACTAACTTACGTCAAAAACGTAAAGTTAGTACTTTTTGGTATTCACAGAATACACTTACTCATTTTGGTATTCACAGAATGAACTTACTCATTTCGGTATTCACAGAAGTTAGTAGTCCTAACTTTAGGACTCCTAAATGCCTTCTGTGAATACCGAAAGTCTTAAAGTTAGGATTTTTCTCAGTTTAGGAGTAGTAAAGTTAGGACTCCTAACTTTAGGACTCCTAAATGCCTTCTGTGAATACCGAAAGTCTTAAAGTTAGGATTTTTCTCAGTTTAGGAGTAGTAAAGTTCTAACATATCTTCGCTTTACAATACAGCATAATAGTCTAGCTAACTGTTTTGACATCCCAATAATCAGAAAGGTAGCCAGGAGTAATCACATCATTTAAAGAGATCGTAAATACCTATGGTATCTGTAAAGTCTCTGTGGGACCAAAATTATCAAATGGAACCTTATCCCAAACACTGCCATCTGGATACAAGAACTACAGAAATGATCACAAGGGACAGGTCTCTTCGCATGTTATGTGATGAAGAATGAGGTTTAAATACCTCTGTTACCAGTTTAGCAGCTGAGCATTCAGGGAGATAATGTCCATTCAGAATCAAAAAGAATACAGTAAAAAAAAAACCAATCCAAATGAAAAGAAAAAGCAATGAAATGGAAATCAAAATGCTAATTTTAGGTGGAACAAAATAAATCTATTTGCACAAATTCCATGAAATGGTGGGTCTGATGAATCTGAGGAAAAGTCATCAATGTCAGCAAAATAGCCAGAGGCAGTCTGTGCAAAAACAAGGACCTCATGTGGCAGCGTAGAACTGATAGATACTGCTAAAGGTGGACCATAATGAACAACTTTGATGTTAGCATGGGCAGTCGAAGACTGTGAATTCACATATGGTGTGTGTATGGTGGGGTTGGTAGATGTAACTGGAAATAGCAAAACGTCATTGCCAGATATCCCCAGCTGGGGAATGGAAACTTCTGTATTGGTTAATGCTTATAAAGTAATTTCCTGCATGGTAGTGAGATGAGGCAGGTAACTACCCAGGAGCCCTTGTGGTCTACTATGTAGTACTGGCCACATGGAGGGTTTGATGAGATCAATGGATACAAATCTCTTGTGTTTACAACCAGCAAGGAGCAGTAAAAGTACAATTCTGGTACCTTCAATTGCCAGGATTGGCACCAGTGTTCTGTAGGACGGGCCAACATTTTTTTTGTCCACAATCTTCTCTCGGACTACATCCCCTATCTTTGTAATCCAGCCAGAAGCTGCTGGTTGCACTTTCACTTCTCCAGTGGCAGAAAGTTTTTCTTATTTGTTAGAACGGTCATCTCGGAAGCCTTTGAGTTCCTGTAAGACAGCCAAATGTTCATTGATGTCAAAAGGCATTTTCATCGCCACTGTCCTATGATTATCAAGGTCTGGAACCCACATCTGGGTGCCAAACAGGACTTCATAGGGAGTCCGACCACCCTATTGCCTTCTAGGCAGATTATTTAAGGCTCTCTGGACCCAATACAGTTTATGGATCCAACTACAACCTGAACCTAATACTCTCGATGTTAAAGGCTGCTTTAAGTCACAGTTTTTCCTCTCCACAATCGAATTTTCCTCAGGATGATAGTGGAAAGAATAGTGCACAGCCACACCCAAGGTACCCATGGTATCCTGATAAGCCTTAGAGGCAAACACTGGTCCCTGGTCCTGGTGGAATGCAGATATTGCATAGGTCCCGATACAGACTTGCAGATCTTTTATAACAGTTTGAGCGCCAGCTGATTATTGTGGCCACACCCACAGAAATCTAGAACATGAATCTACTATTAACAGGATGTACTTAAAGCAGGCGTCACTGTTTAACGGTCTGCAGTGGTCCAGATATGCACAGGCCAAAGGCTTGTAAGAAATCAAGAGAGGTGTCTGTGGTAGGAGTATTGTGGTGGAAACTTTTATTTGTTGGCAAATTTCGCAACTATGGACATACTGTTTAGTCTGTTTATAGACCTGGCCAGCAATAGTGTTGCGGTTGTAGTAAAACTTTAACTGCCACACCAGCATGGGCAGAACCCCTTATGAGCAGTCATGATTAATTCTGGTTTGCGGTCTGAATTTGGAATCACTCGATACCCCACTCTGGGGATTCAAGCAAAAGGTATATAGGTAGGAGTATCTTGCTGGATATTTTTTAGGTAATGGTGTGCCAGTGCACAAAGCATTGACAGCAACCATGATGTCTCCATCCACTCTATTATGTGAATGAATAATTTCAGTTAGGACAGCAGTTTGCACTGTTGCATTTGTGGCTTCATCAGCCAGGGAATTCCCAGCAACATGTATTCCAAAACGTTGGTGACTTAATATATGAATTTTATGAGCATGTGGCAAACAAGCCTTAAGATTTGCCAGCTTTCCCCAAAGTAACTTGTGCTTGATAGTATACCCTTTAGAGTCTCTGAATCCATTCTGGCTCCAATAGTGTAAGAACTTGTAAGACTGGACACAATAATACGAATCGCACACTATAAGTGTAGGGAATTCAGGATCCGTATTCTCTATTGCCAGAATCAGAGCTTTCAGTTCAGCTAGCTGTGCAGTGCAATCACCTAGTGAAAGCGTAAATGTTTTAAGAGGATGCAAGATTCCATCCCTCATTTTTAACCTTACCGCTGTGCAAGCGGCGTAGTATTGATGTTTAGTTCCAACTGCGGGCTGGTCAGACTATTGGTGTAGACAATGAAGTTGTTCTAATCTAGAGGTATAATTTCACTAGGCTATTCTTGTTCATATTGTTGGTATGATTGTGTATAGTGAAAGTCATAGTTTACGCCTGTAGCTGTTGAGGAAGTGGCCCACTGTATCCATCTAGGATGTTAGGCTTTCACATTCAGAACGCTGGCCTTTGTAACAGCCTCCAAGGCTGGGATGGGAGTCACTACAATTATGAATTCGCCCTGAGCCAATGATCTTTCCTTCACAACAGGCATCTGAGCTGCAGTAGGTACTTTTTATATAGGTGCAAAACGCATCTCTGCACCGGAATATAAATGCAGTGTATTTGCAATTGGTACAGTGTTGCCTTCGTTGAAAGTGACTTATGTGTATCCAGTGGCCCCAGCAAAGACATGGACCACCAAATTTGTGGTGTTAACAGGTGTGTATAAGTGTTTTGAAACTAGCATGTCAGTTTGTACTGAGCACAAAATCTGTGTATGTTCTAGTGTCCAATGTGTGCTTAAAAAGTCTGGATGTATTGATTCATAAAACAGTTTTAACCATTGTTCATAATCTGGTATGTATGTTCTACCAAAGTAGAGAAAGCCCAAAAGTGATTGTAGCTTTTTTATTGTATTTGGCTATTGGAAGAGTGTGCATTTCTCTAAGAAATGCAGTGCTAATCTCTTGCCTTCATTTGATAGCTCATATCACTAAAACAGGACACTGAAAATGGCATTTATTTATTTCCTGGAAATTGAATTTGTGTCCATTATCAGAGAATCCCACAATGCTGTGACCTATTCTCTCTCTAAATGTGTTTCTAAGTCATCATCCATAAGGTATATGTCCTTGACATAGGACAATGCTTCTTGATCAAAATTCTGTAACAGTGATGTTACATGGGCGGAGAGCCAGCCTGGGATCTTCTTATACCCTTGTGGTAGTCGACAGAATTGTTTTTGTGACCCCTGTGCGGTAAATACGGTTAAATAATACCTGCTTTCAGGTGCTATGCTTTGGCAGAAAAAGCCATTCAAAATATCTAATGTTGTTTGGTATTTTTTATGCACAATATTGTTCATTAGTGTGTTAATTTTGCACTGCAAATGTGCGAGTGTGACTGGTTAATTGTCTGTAATCTAAGACTAAGCAATATGAATGGTCTGGTTTTGCTACCTGAAACAAAAGAATTGTTCATTGGTGAGATACAAGTCTCAATTATGCCTTGATATTCAGAATGTGTTTGGATTTCTCTAACTGGGCATTTAGTTTGTTAGCATGTTTAATGGGATATTGTGATTGCACTTTTGGGCTGGACCTTATGGGCATTACATGATATGGTGTTATGATGAATCTTTGTCCCAGCCCACTTGTTGCGATATAATGCTGGGGCTTGTGCAAAGGCCCACTCCTTGGCATACGCTTGTTTAACTGCTTCAGGAACAAGGATGGAGAAGGATGGTAATATAACATTTTCTCCTGGTGGGACTTTTCCTACAAACTCAGTGAGCCAATCTTTTTTGGCCAAAAGAATGTCATAGCCAAATGTTAAGTTTTCCCAAAAGAGAACTTTAATGGTGCAGGGTATATCACCCTCAATTTGGAGGTCTAAATTATACAAGCTACCTGGAGAACTACCTCGCTGATCCGGTGTTTCCACCTGAACAAAATCCCTAGTTGCTCACGCCCCCAGAAACTCTTGAAGATTTTGGCAAATTATTGTGACCTCTGCCGCACTGTCTTACTGAGTCAGAGTTCACTCCTTGTTCAGAAGCAGTATCCTCAATATTTGAGGCCTATTTAAGTGAAATACCTGCCACTTTCTTTTTCTTGAATTGAGACTTCTGCTGTGGATGTTTTTGTTCCTTTTTTACTGTGATGTCAGTAAAGCGTTGTGAGACCTCCTTCAGTTTCACATACTTCTTCGATCTGTGCTCTGATCATTCTCCTCTCTCCGATCATTTTTCAGATGTTTCCTGAAAGGAACAAGAAGACGTGTATCAGTATACTGATAGAAGACATGTATCAGTAAACTGATACCTATCAGGCTGTTTAATTATTTCACGGTTATGCAGATTATAGAGAGGACTCCTGTTGAGGAAATCCACCCCTTGATTTAAGATTTTCTTTATTTTTCTGTTTATCCCAACATTGTTCAGTCGACTCTGAAACCGGTCTCTGGCTATCCTTTTTAGAATTACCCATTAACTGAAGTTTATTAGGTCTGGCTCCCTAATTATCTCGACCTATAGAGGTATAGGTGTCATCAATAATTTTTGGTAGTTCGCACTCTTGGTCTGCTAGTGCAACCTGTGTGAGGCACTGGTGTACTGCCAATGCTGCTGCTTCCCCTTTAATGTTACTTAATATTATTGAGGCTACCGTGGCTTAATTGCCAATAAGTTTCATCCCCAAATCTAGGGCAGGGGCCACCCTGTGTTCAGTTTGAAATTGTTTTAGCACATCTTCAACAACAGCTATGGATGTTATACCATGCGTGATCGTATATGTTGCAGCAAAAACTGTGCCCCAAGGGGCACATTCTTCCACTGGGGGAACCATCCCTAAAGGTAGGCACATTGTGAGAATTCTCTGCTTGTCTTGGGGACCCATATGGGGAAACACCGCTTCAAGCTCAATTGTTTTTTGGTGCAATCCAGAACAGAATCTCCTCCTGTCTAGTGGGAACCTTACCCATAATTGCATTTATAGTAACTGGACTAATTCCATTCATTGCTAAATGCGGCTGCACAGATTGAACAGCCCTCGCTGGGTTTGTTGTTATTGTTCGCATTGCGAACTGTGTCATCCATCTGTATAATCTTACTAGACCAGTGTAAAGAGTGTGAAGCTCTCCTGTAGTCAGTGTTCCTAATTGTGAATATGGTGTGTAGCCAGCTAAGACTGGCCATGTTGTCCCATCATTGCTGAGGTAACCCAGTCTGGCATTTGCTAGTGGATGTGGTAGGGCTCATTGGAACCAATTTATGTGTTCCTGAAATGTGAGTGCTATTTCTAAATCTTCATAAGCTCTGTAATTGTTTGGTATGGCTGCTTCAGTGTGGGAGTGAAAGACTCTAGTGTTGGCATTGACTGTTGGAAATGTTACCCATGAATAGAATACCTCTGTTTAAATATACTTTGGGGGGCCTATACCACATAAGGAACACCTCCTCCCATAAGAGGAAACCCATGGTTTTGAAACATCTGTGTTTCTGCATGTCTGCAATTTAGTGGAACAATCACAGGTACTGCATTAGCCATTTTAATAAATGGAATTCAGAGAAGGGAAGCTATAGTGGGGTGATCCTTTGAAACGTTCAAACTTGGACAACCTACTGTCAGAAATAGGGGTTCCTTAATTAGCTGGGGAGAATTATTCCTTAACACCACAGACGTCTCAGATAAAGGTGACTAGGGGCTTTAGGCACACATAACAAACTACTCAGGAAACCTATTAAATAAGAACCTCACCTATAAGGTTAGGCACCATGTCATACAGTTCCTACTAATTTAGAAAGACTGTGCGTTTGGACAACATATGAGTCAAACTATGGGGACTGAGTCCACTCATACCATCAGAATATGTTGGCCTGATTCCTTGTTAGCTCACAGTGCACAATCTGGACCCCTAAACCTCACAGTGTTCTGGATTGGGTCTGGAACCTTAGAACTGGACAACCCTAATTCCCCCAAGGAAATTGTGGAAACAGATCTACCCTTTCGTTGAAATCTCAGGCATGCACAAAGGAAGACATAAAAAAATACACCAAAAAAGTCTGGTGTAGAGCAGGCCAGCATCCCTCGCAGGATAGTGATGAGAGTCAGCAGGTCTGGAAGTCAGACATGGGCAAATGACCAGGATAATCCATTGAAATGCTCCTCTCTCGAACAATGGCTTGGGGGCAGTTTATATAATAAAATCTGGACCCATTCGCACTGTACCTGAGTTCAGGTGCCTATGTCATTGTTTATTCTACCGACTCAGAGCTGTCTCCTAATGAACAACAAAATGCAAGGGCACTGTGCTCAGTTTTCTTGGTCCTTGCACAAGATGAGCATTGTCGTGATAACATGCCTTCGAAGAAATGCGTCTGTAAGCAAAACACTTTCTGAGTACATTATCGCAAGCAAGCAAAATATGCTAAAAGTAACCATCTAAAAAGATGCCAAGTTGAAACGTGAATTTGTAAAGTAGGAACCTTTGTGCAAAGGCCCCATTAACCCTCATGACATGTGGGATGGGGTACCCAGGTCAGGCCCTATCGCCAAACCTTCGGCTGTGCGCAACGCGGTGATGGCTGTATTGATGCAGAGCCTGGCCGAAAGCCATGGGCAGCAGGGGGTTGCATTTACATATATAAATTAAATATTATTTTGCCATAAAAAAAACCCTAGAAATTCACTGAAAAAACATAGGTTAAAGTAGAGTTATAGTTAGGTGTATTAAAAAGATTTGCTTTCGTATTAAATACCTTAGAAATTCACTGAAAAAACCAATGGTTAAAGTAACAATATAGTTAGGTGAATTTGTCAGTGACAGCATTAACGTTTTGAACAAAAAAAAACACAGAACCTCACCAGTTATAGTTATAGTTAGCAACTCTAACTATAACTTGCGCCTCAGCCATGCACTACATATTACCTCCTATATGGCATCACTCATGACAAGGGAAAAAAACTCCCTGGGCCAATCAGAACTCTCAATTTTTTTTTAATGGTTTGAGGGACTCTTGCGACAGTCCCTTCAACCCAACTGTCCAGATATACAAACATTTTGGGAGATTAATACTTCCAAATTACTGAACTGATTAACATCAGATCACAAAAACATGTTTTTTGGACCAAGATCTGGCTTCCTGTCAAATATGGTGCCATTCCGTTCAGCAGCTTTTTTTGTGGCAGTGCTGTCTAAAAACTTTCATGAAAAATATATGGGAAAACTTGTTTTTGGGACACCCCTTATTTAATAAAAAGGCATCTGCGGGGTAAAGGCATGCATGGTAAAGGCATGCGTTGTAATATAGTACAACTAATGTGATTGGATCCATGCAGTACCCTTCACAGATATGAATCATCTTGGAAGTCAACCGTTCATCATGTGTTAAAGTGAGGTACCATAAGATGTCTTTGAAGTCCATTGTTCATATTCCACTTTAGCAAGGAACCATGAGATGTGTTTCACGTCCATGAATTGCCATGCCTCAAATTAATCCAAGATAAGTATGTGAGTTCAGTATACAATGAACATTTAATCTTTCACCGATGCTAAACGCATATTACTACAATATGAAGACATCGACTTACTGGAAAGTTCCAACATAAATTCATAGGTGAATGTTCCATTGCACATTTACTGATCCAAAAATGTGTGTTGGAGAAATGAGCTGGAATGGACCCAGAAATCAACAGAGGGTCAAAGTAGATAACGAAGGGGATTGAGGGAGTCGATTCTTCTTATTCTTGGAACTTTTGTAAAGGTACACCAGTACGTAGTTCTTGGACAATATGTTGCACCTCGAGGCTCAGGCCCTTATTAACTTTGAAACACAGTCCAGTGTTGCGCAAAAAGGGAAAAACATCGTGCTGCACCCTGCTTAGCATGGCTCACATACAAATGACCCCATTAGCCGTGCTCGCACTACATACAGCTATTTTAGTGAAATGCTATGCAATACTACACAAAGACAACTCAGTCCTGACGTATGAAATTTCTACTTAAGGTACATGCTTCAGAATAACTTCCAGCGTGAGAACAAGCATCCAACGATAAGCAACATTAACATAGAAAAGTAAGGCAATATTTTTCTTGTTCCTAGTTTGCACATGGTTTCATTTGGCATTCGAAATTCACATAAAGCCAGGTAAGGCTATTTCAGTAGGTTTGGCTCAGCATGAAAATTGATCCGTGAGTGCAATGTTCCCTCCCCTTTATGCCCCCATCTCCAAATGCTGATAATGAAGGCAACCATC
Organism: Calotriton arnoldi; assembly: GCA_963921515.1. Taxonomy (NCBI): domain Eukaryota; kingdom Metazoa; phylum Chordata; class Amphibia; order Caudata; family Salamandridae; genus Calotriton; species Calotriton arnoldi. Next base: position 2,480,195 of record CAWUFW010000985.1, read on the forward strand.
CTCCAGACACTAAAAAGGTGGGCAGACCAGTAGATTAGCACACAGGGCATTGCCTCATGTATGTGGCAGAGTACCCTGTCCACCAAACTCTAAGTCAGGCCATTTACTGCTAATGTGTGACACTCTACAAGCAAAGGGGCATATTTACAAGGAATTGACGAAACATGGCACCGCAAGCCAGCTTCTACGCTGCGTTGTGCCAATGACGAAACTGCAGGGTGCATCATAATTAAAGCAATATGATGCATCCCTGTCCTTTCCTTTGTGCTGGTGCACAATTGGCTGCCTAGCACCAACTCAGGCACACCTTCCCTCACAAAAACAACCCTTATGCCACCCCTGTGGAGGCGTGGGCTTTTGACTCATTCCCAGGTTTACAAGTCCTAGTAAATCTGGGAAAGCATCAAAATCCATGGGTATTACGTGGGAACACACACCACAACGCCCATGAAATGCCTCCTTGATGCAGAGTAAGGCAAGGCAGCGACTTGCGCTGCGTTGCCTTACTCCATATCTACAAGGCCATGAAAACCCACGTAAAGTGGCTTTGCGTGGCCTCGTAGATATGGGTCTGCAGTTTGTGCCACTGCTGCATCAAAAAAAGTGACGCAGCGGCGGCGCAGCCTCCTTGTAAATATGCACCAAAATGTCTTAACATTGAAGGATTCACAAATTAATTATGGTTGTGAACGTTTTTTTCTCACACAATGTTCGTCCATTTCTCAAAGTTTGCAAACTTTTTCCTGCTTGTTTTTCTTCATCTGAGAAAAGATACGTTCCACTGTTTTGTGAGATAATTGTCAAACTACTTGACAATATAGAAAATATATGCAGAGATTTTTTTCTCTGCTAATTTACCTTTAACAAAGTATTTCTACTCAGTGTTTTAGCACATTTAGATGTTATGGGGCAGATTTATCATTAAGTCGCGCAGCATGCCACCTTGCTGTGCTGCATTGCGTGACAGGGAAAGGGCAGGAATGTTTCCCAGTGCTGGGGTACAATGTGCTGCCTAGCGCCAATGCAGGCACCCTTGCACCATGGTGCAAGCATACCTGTATTGTAAGCAGGATTGTTTTTGTGTAGGAAGGGACACCTTCATGCACAAAAACAATCTCCTGAGGCAAGAGAGATGAAGAAATGAGGAGAAATAAACATATAAACACCCACGCACCACTCATGGAACACCTCCCAGGGGCAGACTAATTCAAAGCAGTGATTTGCGCCGCGTTGCATTACACTAGACAGAACTACTTGAGAAATAAGGCCGTAAATCTACACGCTTACCGTTTGTTACATAGATTGAAGAGCTTCACGCAAATATGTAAAAGCAGAACGATTTCATTAAGATTTTCTCCATTACTTCGCGAAGGTTGCAAGAATGAAATCGCAACAACTTTGTGACATCGTAACAGACCACAGTTCCAAAGTGCAATGCATATTGTTTGAAGACCGCCTTTATTTTTTTATTTATGTTGCGCACATCTTACCGCCATGCCAATTAGGTCGACAGTGACTGAAGATGAACTGCTCCTCTTTCCAGATGCTGGAGGAAAAGTCACATTCTCCTACAATTGTAGACTTCAGGTAACACTCACAAAATAAATGTTTTTCCATTAGAGAGAAATGCACAGAGCACTTTTGAGCTGTAGCAATCTGAGAAATGTCAGATGTTTAAAAAAAGGCTATTTTCAGGCGTTTTTTGGAACACTACAGTACAGAGAAAGAAAAAAGAAAAAGAATAATGGGTCCGAATGTCACTGAGACATTCCCCTCTATCGGTCATCTTGCCAAGAAATGCAGGTAGCGCACATGTTTTGCAGATTAAATCCTACCTATTTTTAAATGATCTGACATCTGATGCCACTATTCAAATATATCCAGGATTATCTGGTAGTCACAAAGGTGTACACACACATCATAAGACTTTAAGTAAAGCCTCACCACTGGAAGCAGAAATAAAGGGCAAGTGAAGGTTACATTTTCGTCTGCGAAGTGTGAGGAATTTGGCAACATTGCACCAGGGAAGTTGGGTAAAAGTTTCCAGCTCTATCTAACTTTGTGGTTGCAAAGATTCCACACCCGAAGTCCTGTACGCTTGGGTTGTTTTCTACCTGTAGGGTGCATTAGAGTGGGTAGGTTGGCGCTTGAGTTGAGAGGGATTGGCTCTCCGGAACTCTGCAGTGGAGATGGTGGAGGGCTTGTCCACAGGAACTGAGGCTGTTACAAAGAGGAGTCAGTCAAACAGTGGGCGACGCAAGGTTTGGCAGCTCTGACAGTGGAATGCTGGTGATTGTTGGAAGTCCGCTTCTGGTCACTCGCTATTGCTCAGGACAGTGGGCATATTTTCCCACTGTTGCAATGGACTTCTAAACGTGTCCTCTATTTTTTTTTTAAATGTTTGCAAGTCTTACATAGTGTAAAATAAATTGCTGTGTTCTGAGTCGGCAGGCTTTGCTACTTTGCGCACCTCTCATAGAATTACAATTAGAGTCATCAGTAAATACAGATCCAGTCTTTACAATGGACTAAATGATAAAAAAGAGTTAATACAAACTAGACACATTTGTTTCTGAAACATCTTGGCCAATAGCCAGAATTATACGAGTTCTACACAAGTGTGACAATGACCCTTATGTCCTGTGTCTGTTTCTTCCTACAGACCTGTGCTACTAAGAGATGGTCATCGTCCTTGCACTGGCAGAAATTCTAGCAGCAAATCCTGGTTGGATTCTGATATTAAAAGCTGTCGAATCAGGACATAATGAGGACCATGAGTTACACTACTATCTTGAAAAATGATGGCATGTGACATCAAGCCTGTATGATTTCACTACTAAATGATTAGATTATCCATTGTAAGATTCTCTCTGATGCTCCTAATACAGACTTTGTCACAGCTACACCATCAAGTGCCCTAAGCATATAGTGATATTTATCCTTTTGCACTGTAGGCCTGAAGATGAATCCCATTATAACATAGATGATGGTCATTAAACTAAAGATGGTATTTAATTAGCTACTTAATTTATATGTTTTAGATAATAATATTCTGCCTTTTCAGGGTGACATGTTTGCAAACCACTTCCTGTATTAGACCATGGGATTTATTACATTGTCCATGTCATTTCGATTTCTTGGTTTTGGGTGCAGTACCAGTATATTTCTGGATCTCTGAATCACTTTTTGGCAGGTACCTTCTATATGAAGCGAGTTAGGGTTGGCTACATTTCCATTGCATCAAGCTAAACAAATGGATAATTTGCATTACTTTTGCTATGGAGGATGTGAGTTTGTTCTCAGTTGCTTGTAATGCAGTACTACTACACACACTGTAATCTTATTTTGATTTTGGCTGTCCCATAGACTGTCCCATAGACTTAGTTTCCTATATTCCTATATTGTTGTTTAACCTACTTGACTCTTGGATGGGGTGGTTACTTGCTTTCTACTTCCCTACTATGTGGGCAATAGAATAGGGTTGTTTCCGACTAACCATATCCACTTTACCTTGCTCTGCTATCAAATGTTAAGCATCCAGAAATACTATTTACCCCTGCTTTTTCCGAAATATAACATCAGGAATTGTAATGTAGCCATAGAACTCTGCATGAGATCAGATGATAAGAACATTGTTCAAGCTGTTTCATGTTATATTCATGCCGCGGCTTGGAAGTCAAGAGAATGAGCTTAGGAAATCTTGTTCATATCCTCAAAGTCACATCTGAATCCAAAGGCTTAGATGAACATAACATTTGAACATTTCTCAAGACAACTAACGGCCCAGAACCTGTGATCCACAAAACCTTTACCAGGCCTCAAGACAGAAATTTATATGAACTTAACTAACCTTCACCAAATTCATTGTTGTTTTAACTTACAACGTGGTCTTATTGAGACAATTTACTGCAGAAAGTATCTTCTCCTCACTGTTCTTTAGTGCAATATTATGTCATCTGTCCGAGGGGTAAATATTGAGGGCAGGATTTAGCACACTTGCACTTTATGTTGAGAAGTAATTGCATTGTCTCAAGCAAATGATCATTTTGCTCTTAATCAACTCTTTCCTAGACCTATGTTGTAAATATAAATCTTGTGGCGTCTTTCAGGATAATCCAAAGGAGAAAGCTTCCTCCTGCTTCTAGCATAGAGCAACTGTGGTGACCCTATGATGGGCTATCATTGAGGGAAACACTAATGAACACATACTTTTTTCATGAAAGTCCAACTCCCCGCTGCTATCTAATGCACTAACATGGTGATTCCTGAGGGGTTAACACTGAGTGGACGACAAACGCACTGGCACTTTATGTTCTTAGATCGATACTATAAAAATCAATCGTGTGGCCTCCTTTGAGATATTTCTATTGAGAGTGTCTTTGTGATGATTGTTTGAGATGCTAACACTAAGGGAAGCAATTACACACAATTCGATGAATTCTGAGGGCTTAATACTGAGGGGATGACAAATGCATTAGCACTTTATGTACTTAGTTTCATTCCATAAAAACAGATCATGTGATCCCTCAAGAGATAGCTCAATGGAGAATGTCTTTTCCTGCTGCTAAACATTGTGTACTTGTGATGATTGTATGAGAGGCTATTACTGCGGGAAGTACTAATGTACCTACACTTTATTTAGAGATAATCGAAGTTGCTACTTTTGCGATTGCACTCATTCTTGCTGTTACTGAGTGCAAAAACACGCAAATTGACCGAGGGGTTATTTCTGAGGGGTAAAACTTTGAGGAAAGGAGTAACGTACTTGGACTTTATATCTACACGTTCTCATTTTATTTTTTACTAGAAATCTTTTTTATTAACATATTTTCACTGCAAGATTGTTTTTGTGCAGGAAGAGACACCTTCCTGCACAAAAACAATCCCCAGAGGCATTTTCTTCTTTCTATGTGTGCTGAATGCAGCACACATAAAAAGAGGAAATACTGAGGAGAAATAAAGATATTTCTCCTCATTTCGCCTCACCTGGAGAGGAGTAGCATTTTGACGCATTCCCAGGTCTACCAATGATTGTAAATCTGGGAATGTGACAAAATCCATGGGTGGATGCGTGGGAACACCCACACTTCACCCACGGAACGCCTCCCCGGAGCAAAGTAAAGCAACGCAGCGATTTGCGTTACGTGGCTTGATAAATGAAACTTAAGAGTTGAGTCGCTCTTACGCCCCTTTGCGATGGAACTCCTTCACAAATATGTCCCCAGATTCTTAATTTCTGTGAAAGAAATTAGTGTAATAGTGGGCCATATGTATTCACATACATCCTTTAGAAAATACTGTGGATAAAAAACATTTGAGCTAAATTGTTTATGAAGGACTACGATTGAGGGGAGAATAGACCACAACAGCTTACTCTGGATGATCTTTGAAATTTTGAGTGCACCCTGTATTGTTTCTTAGTTAATAACCATTTTGATACACACTCAGAATACTGGCCTTTTACGCTTGAACATGCAGAAGGCGGTTGCTCTGGAGGGCCTATGGGGCACATGCCAGTCTGCCCAGAGTGGGCTTTAGCAAGCTCAATTGCTGCCTGGTCTGTGCCACCACTGGAAACATGTCGAGCACCATCTTAATACAGACAACACTTTTATTGCTGGCATTGCTGGACATTTAAGCAGCATTCAACACAGTTAACCTTCATCATCTGCTAAAATCAAGTAAATTCAGATTGGGCCTCCAAGACTAGGGGGCCTATTTACAAGCCCAGTGTGACTCTGGACGTCACTTTTTTAGACATTCCGGTGGCGCACAGTGCAGACCCATATCTACGTGGCCACGGAAAGCCACCGTGCATGGCTTTTCATGGCCCTGTAGATATGGTTGTAAGGCAACGCAGCACAAGTAGCTGCGTTGCCTCACACTGCCTCGGGGAGGCGTGCCATGGGTGTTGTGGTGGGTGTTCCCACTCAACTCCCATGGTTTTTGACACATTCCCCAGATTTACAACATAGCATAAATTTGGGAATGCTCCAAAATCCTGCGCATCCCCAGGGGTGGTGTAACAATTGTTTTGTGAAAGAAGGTTTCCCTTCCTGCACAAAAACAAACTTGATTTCAACACAGGCACCATTGCTCCATGGTGCAAGGGTGCCTGCGTTGGCGCCAGACAGCCATTTGTGTGCCAGCGCAGTGTAGATACAGCACATTCCTGCCCTTTTCTTTTGAAGCAGGGCAGTGCAGCAAAGTGACGTGCAGTGCTGCCCTGCGTCAAATTGTTGTAAATGAGGCCCTAGGTTTTTAGTTAGTTCACCTCCTACCTCTCCAGGAGTCATTTAGTACCAAAATCAATAACAATATTTCTCAATATCCAGCATGAATTGAAGTGTCCAAGCAGGATTAATCCTGAGTCTAAAACTGTTCAACCTATATATGGAACTTGTTTTAGAAAATGTAAACGAGACTTGTGCAGTTGCTCATCAACATGCGAAAGACAAACAACTCTATCTCAAAACTGTGAGGCAAATTTATTAATAAGTCACGCAATGCAGTGCAGCAAACAATGTTGCTGCGCTTTGTTATGCAAAACGAAAAGAACTGGACAACACCATAACTACTACGATATGGCACTGCTGCTCTTTTTCCTGGTGCACATTTTGTCGTAGATGTTTGTTTAATGTTTTAGTCACGAGTAAAAAAATGCCAGTTACAGTGATTGTTGTGGCAGTGCTGGCTAATTTTTACTGACAAATAGAGGTTTTTGCACATTATTATTTCTGCACCTAACTTGTTCTCGAATGTGATTGGCGTACCTGTTTCAGTCAATGTGGGATTGTGACCCAAACTAGCCACTTTTTGAAGGATATATGTAGGGATGGGAGCCAAGCACAGAAAAAATGACTTGACAGAAAAGCACAGTAATAAATAGCATCAGAATTTCATTGTTATTTTTATCCCATGCAAGCTAAGGAGAGGCAGACAGAAACAAAGGACCCAAAAAGGGAAAAGACGCAGAGCTCATGGGAAACAAGCGGGGAGGCTCCAAGAAGAAATAATGATGGACAGCGAAATGGTAAATAAAACCATTATCAACCTCACCACCCGCCCCCTCTCCCTGTATGAAAAAAGAACACTGTGCATAGGACTCACTTTCTGCCCCACTGAAATGTTTAATTATTCAGAAACACGCATTGACATTTTCAAGTTCATTAGAAAGTTGAAGCTTAAAAAGTGGCATAGCCTCAAAGGGAGCAGGCCATCTGAAAAAGATATAAATGATCAGGACAGACCCCCGTTCTCAAATCCCACGGTTGGCGATGCGGACACTCTGCTGGCCATGCATGAACTGTAACTTATCCCCGAAGGGGACATCAGCGGTGTGCCCATCAGCAACAGTGACCTTGATATTACAACGGGCAGAGCGTCATGAAGTTTTCACTAAAGCACTTTTGAAACACAAACATCAAGGTACACCACGAAGCGCTCAAGCACATAACTTATCTAGTAGACAAAGGAACATCATTGCCTCTCTATCCAAAGACAAAGAGATTGTGATCTGCTCTGCCGATAAGGGCGGTAACATTGTGCTCATGAGCAGGCAAATGTACATTGCGGAAGCACGCAGACAACTTGACGATGGCAGATTCTATTGCCCATGCATCACAACCATATACAATGAGAGCATTACAACCACATGGGAAAAGCTTACAGAATGACAGCAATTGGGGATCATTACGTGGGAAGAATACTGTTTCTTAACCGCTTAACCGCGGCGCGAATTCCGCTGCGGTGCGGCGGTTTAATTAAGTGGGCGGGGCCGGGTCGGCCAACGGACATGCGCAGCACTACGGAGGTAGTGCTCACAACGGCCGACAGAAGCAGCAAAGGGGTTAAAGAGAGACTATCCTAAGCTGCCCATCTTGTACCTTCTCCCAAAAGTACATAAGGGGCCCGATTCACAGAACTAACTTAAGACAAAATCCTAAACTCCTAACTTTACTACTCCTAAACTGAGAAAAATCCTAACTTTAAGACTTTCGGTATTCACAGAAGGCATTTAGGAGTCCTAAAGTTAGGAGTCCTAACTTCTGTGAATCCCGAAATGAGTAAGTGCCTTCTGTGAATATCAAAATGAGTAAGTGCCTTCTGTGAATACCAAAATGGTAGTAAGTTTAGGATTTTGTCTGAAGTTAGTTCTGTGAATCGGGCCCAAGAATCCTGTGGTTCCACCAGGCAGACCCATCGAGTCATCCCAAGGGAGCGTGTTTGAAAACTTTTCAAAATAGGTAGACCACTTTTTTTTGTCAAAATGTTTTTATTTGTTTTAAAGTTGAAACAGTACAAGACAAAAATTGGTGGGAGTCACCAGTATAGGTCACAGATCAAGAGTTACAGAAAGCTAGAGTACAATATTCAGTTTGTGTACTAGGACTCAATCTGTGAGAATTGCTCATTGCATGACCCCTGCCGGCCCGACCGGGTAGATCAGGTATCAATATGCAAGCGACTCACATTGTTGGTCATGTTATTCTTTAGTAAGCTCCTCCCCCACCCCCCTCCCCCAACCCACCCACAAAAAAATTAACAATAAACAAGAAGAGAAATAAAAAGGAATAAAGAAACTATGGTATCACGGTCGGAAAAGAAAAAGTAAAAAAAAATTCAGGCTTGGTCGCGATAGATGACAAGTTGACGGGGACCGGGGATGCCCCAAACCTCCAGGGACTCCACGCGCCCAAGCCAGGGGCCGCTCAGGGGAAAACTAGATATGGAAGAGGTGAAGGGCCCTCAATCTAGGCCCACATGTGAACAAGGGTAGACCCTCCGACAGGTACTCCACCAAGGGGGCCCAAACATAGTCAAACCCCTTTTTCGAGTCCTCTACTATGTCCGCCATTCTCTCCATCACCAGTGCCCGCCATAACCTGGCGTGCCATTGTGTGAGGGAGGGGGCCTTCACCTTCTTCCAAGCTGCTGCTAATGCCATCTTGGCCGCCCCTAGGCACAGCCACATCACGGAGCGATCCCCCTTGTGTTTGACGTTTCAGGCTGGGATCCCGAACCCCAAGAGGGTGTGTTCCAAGGTTGCAGGAATTGGATAGCCCAGGATCAGCTTGATTTGGGATAGTATTTCCTTCCAGAAAGGCTTGATGCGCAGGCAGTCCCACCAGATGTGCCTGAAGTCCCCCAAGAGCCTGCAATCCCTCCAACACCTATCTGAAGCAGTAGGGAAGATTGTGTGCAATTTCTGTGGGTGCAGGTACCAGTCATACATAATTTTATAGTGAGCTTCCCTTAAAAACATAGACCGGTTATATTTGGGGATGTCCCTTTATAGGGAGTTCCATTGTTTACCCTCCAGTGGAGTGGCCAAGACTGAATCCCAGAACCTTTGGTGTCTAGGCGTAGAGTGAGACCCAAGAGCCCGTATGGGTGAGTAGAGGAAGGAAATGGTCCCCTTCGTGGAGGCCCCAGATTGTGCAAACTTCTCAATGGGGAGTAACTCCCTGGTTGCGGATAGCCGAACTTGCGGTTGTTGAAGCCAGTGCTTGCGTTGTATGTATTGGTATTTGTCGGAGGGCTGGAGTTTAAATATTTTAGTGCAGTCCTCAAATGTCAGTAGCTTCCCCTGTTTATACAGGTCAGAGATCATAAGGCAACCTCCCTCCCGCCAGCTGTCGAATGGCCCTTCTTGAAGGGCCGGTGGGAATTCGGGGTTGAAGTTAACGGGGGAATAAGGGGACGGGTAGGTGGTAAGGGGCGTGGCTCTGGCAAGGTCATGCCAAACCCTCAGAGTGGTAGCCGTGGGGGTGCTAATATAGGCATTTCATGGTCGATGTCGTTTCTGTTTCCACAAGAGGTCCCAAATTGTCCTGCCCACTATTTGTTGGTCCATGTAAAGCCAGAGTTTTTCGGATTCAAGGAGTGACCAGTCAGAGATCACTCTGAGTTGGGCCGCTCTGTAGTACCCCATGAAATCCACCAAGGACAGTCCCCCCTCCTCCCGCGCCCTAGTTAACACCCGGTAGGATAACCGCGCCCTCTCACCCTGCCAGATGAACTTAGAGATCATTTTTTTCAGGTCGAGGAAGAGAGCCCTGTCTCCCGGGATTGGAAGACCCTGGAAAAGATAAAGCAGCCTAGGGAGAACATTCATTTTGACGGCATTGACTCGCCCTATCCAAGAGATTTAGGCTGTTCTCCATCTAGCCAGGTCTGCTTTAAGCTGGCGTAGTATTGGAGGATAATTGGCTCCATTGAGGTGTGTTAGCTTGGGAGTGAGTCTGATGCCTAGGTATGTAATGTCTTTGTGTGTGGTTTGGAAAGGGGACATTATGTCTATGCTCCGCATAGTCTCCTTAAGTAGAGTTACATTAAGGAGGTAGGACTTTGAAAGATTTACCTTAAACCCAGAGGCTTGCTCATACAGGGCGAGTTCTGATTGGATAGCCGGGAGAGAGGACAACGGTCTCGTGATTGGTTAGCAGCACGTCTTCCGCAAAGAGAGATCTTGTGCTCGTCCTTTCCGAACGTGATCCCCCCTATGTTAGGGTTGGTCCGGATGCATTCCGCCAGCGGCTCGATGCTGAGAGCAAAAAGCAGGGCAGATAGAGGGCAGCCCTGCCTCGTTCCCCGGGAGAGATCAAAAGGTTCGGAAGCCACCCCATTCACCAAAACCCGGGATCTCGGGGCGAAGTAATTGGCACGTACCATACCTTATAAAGGTCACGCTGAACCCAAATTGCCTCAATGTTCGAGTCAGAAAGTCCCAGTCGACCCGTTCAAAGGCCTTCTCCGCATCTAGCGAGAGAAGGGCCACAGGGATTCCTTTCCTCTGAACCTTCTCAATAATGTGTACCACCCTCCGGAGATTATCATGGGTTTGCCTCCCCTTGATGAAGCCCGCTTGATCCGGCTGAATGAGCAGTGGCATGACGTGCTCCAAGCGAGTGGCTAATATTTTAGAGTACAATTTGGCATCCAGGTTCAAGAGTGCGATAGGCCTGTAAGAGGCACAGTTTGTGGGGTCTTTTCCCGGTTTGGGGATAACGGAGATCAGTGCTTCCCCCATAGAGGGGGTCACCCGCTGTGAGGCAGCCATGTCGTTATATAATGTCACCAAATGGGGGACCAGTTCTGGTGCAAAGGTACGATAGAAGTGGGCATTCAGCCCGTCCGGGCCAGGTGCCTTTTGAAGCTTAAGCGTGTCTATCGCTTTTTTAATCTCCTCAGCAGAAATAGGTCTGCCCAGGTCCTCGTTCATGGAAGAACTGCCTGTGGCAGAGTAAGAGCCTCTAGATATTGCTCCTGGGCTGCAGGGACTAACGAGTCCGCTGTATATAGGGAGCGGTAAAACTCCCCGAAGGCTCTGGCTTTTCCCTCTTCGCTTTTCTGGGAGATCCCATTCATATCCATTATTTGCGCAATATAATCTTTCTCCTGCTTCACCCTAAGTTGGCGCACCAAAAGGGAACCAACCTTGTTTCCTCCCTCATAGCTCCGGGCTTGGAGGCGCAAGAGGGTTTTTTCCGCCCCATTAGTGTAAAAGGCCTGCAACGTCCCTTTAATCAGCGTAACTTTCCTTTGGGAGGGAATCATGGGGTTAGTCTTGTGGTCAATTTTCGGCATTCCGGAGTTCCCCCTCTAGCAACAGTCTTTTCCCTTTGCGTTGTTTTCGAAGAGTGGCGTCTAGTTCAATGCACTTCCCCCTAATGACTGCTTTAAAGGCATCCCAATTGTTAGCCAAGCAGGTTTGGGCGGGGGCGTTAAGCTCAAAGAACTCCTTGATTGTCGTCCTTAATTCATCCCTGAGAAGACGATCCCTGCTAAGGAAGTTGGGGAAATACCACCTAGCGTGTTTGGAGCGCGGGGCAGGCCACTCCAGGACCAATTCCAGAGGGGCGTGTTCCGAGAGGCAGATTGGGTGGAATTGACATCCTGAAAGTGTATGAGAGAGGGATTGGCTAATGAAAGCATGATCGATCCTGGAGTATGTCCTATGTGAGTGCGAGAAGAAGGAGTAATCCCTTGTCGTGGGGTGGCAACCCCTCCATGCATCGAGAAGGCCTAACCCTTGTAGTGTGGCCTTAAGTGAGCTACTAAACACCCCCCCATTGCCCTGTGTGGGTGGGTAGTGTCCAGGGACGGGTCCCAAATTGAGTTAAGGTCTCCGAGCAGCAGTATGTCCCCCATGGCGAACTCCTCTAGGGAAGCCAGAAATGATTTCAAGAAGTCATGTTGCCCTGTGTTGGGTGCATAGACTGTAGCGACGGTGCATAGCCTCCCCCTTAATTCACCCCTGACCATCAAGAATCTCCTTATCTGTTCTAGAAGCCTGAAGAAGAAACGGGACAGAGGAATGAAAGAGAGCCACCCCGTTGTGTTTAGTGTGTGCTGAGGAGCGGAATATCTGTGGGAAGGCCTTATGCTTCAGCCGTTACTCGTTACTGCACCGGAGGTGGGTTTCTTGCAGCGCAGCTATGTTAACCTGGTGGTCCAGCAGGAATTTCCAAATCCGCTGCCTCTTATTGAGAGAGTTAAGACCCTACACATTCCACGTCAAACAATTAACCCCCATTATACTACGCGGGACCCACCCACCTGCCCTGTTAAATAAGCTTGTGAAGGCCAAATCTCTCCCCACCCTTCCTCTACCCCGCGACCAAATATTGGCCGTAAACACAAAGCAACCCGTGATACCAAAACAAATTTAACAATACCCAATACAAACCATAACTTCGCGCTCCGAGGCTCTCAATCACTGAAGAGAACCTCATCTTAAGTGTTTCCTGGGGCGTACCAAATTCCTCCTCCACGGCCCGCAGTACGTTTACTTGGCATGGTTGTAATATTAGACATCCAATTCCCTAACGAGCAATCAGAACTTCACCCCTTCAGGCCCCAGCCCCCCCTTCCCAGGCGTGACAGTCAGGTAACAGTCAAATTAGACAGTGACCGCCACAGGTGTTAGCAGGTCACTGGCAAAGTCCAGCCGTCAACGAGTCATCTGGAGAGATCTGAACAGAGCATATTTGTATCCCAATGTCGAGATTGCACATGAGTCAGTCCGAGGTGCTCCTGCCACTCCTTTTCTGCTGCATCCACGGTCCTCCACCCCGCTTCCTCAGCCGCGAGTCGGATCCTGCTTCACCCGTGTCCGTCGTCTGCTTCGGTGCTGGTAGTTCTATTCCCAAGGCAGATGCCGCGTCCTCCAACTCTGTAAAATGAAAATTCTTATTGTCCAAGGAAAAAGCCAAACCAGAGGGATAGGTCAAGCGATATTTCAACTTGCACTCTCTCAAGACTTCTGTAACAGACCTGAACTGCTGGCGTCGAGCAAGCGTGGCCTGAGCCACATCCTGAAACAGTGAACAGGAAACGTTCTGAAACGACACCCTAGCAAGGGCCCGTGCTTTCAGGAGTATCAATTCCTTGGTCTTGAAGGAACTGAATTTCGCCAGCACATCCCTGGGCTTTCTTGAATCTCCGGGTGATTGTGGTCCCACTCTGTGCACCCTCTCCAGCTGGACCTCTGTGCTTTTTTCACCCATCACCGTCGAGAAAAGTCCCCCCATGAATGCTTCGAGGTCTGGACTCTCGCAGCCCTCCTCCAGGCCTCTCACGCAGATATTATCCCGGCGGGAACGATTCTCGAGATCTTCGCACTGGAGCATTGTGGCCTTCAATTGGTTTCGCAGGTCCCCAGAGTGGGTTTCAAGCGGTCGTATCCGGTCAGCTAGATCTTGGCATTGCGCCTCGAGGTCCAGGGTGCAGGCTCCGATCGAGTCAACATCCGCCTGAAGGGCCACCAGTTGGCCGCCCATTTCAGCTTTGAATGCATCGAAAGAGGCCCCCATATCAGCTTTTATATCATCTCAGAGCTCCTTCTTAAATTCTCTCAGCGAGATCATCAGGTCTTCCCTTGTGAGCGCCATGCTTCCGCTGGACTGGGCAGTCCCTTCATCATCCGCCCCCTAGGTTGCCGGGGTGAAGAAGCTGGAGACCTTTGCGGGTTGGGCCTTTTTTGGTGGCATAAGGGCTAGGGCGCAACGTTAGCCCGTGGCCCCCCTGCAGCAGGAATGACTGGATGCCACTTGGGATCTCTCCGCAAGGACACCTCAGGACTGACCCCGGAGTCTTCCGCCACAGGCCTCCACCACACGTCGCAGAGGATGCGTCAATCCCCTAGTGCCTAGATTCTACTGGATCCAGAGTCCTCACAGGTAAGGAAGCAGGACGCTTGAGCCAGGTGCTCCAAAGGATTATGGGATCTCCAACCGGAGGCCTCAGCACAGGGCTGCTCGTCAAGGGCTCAGGTGCCTGACCGGTGCCACGCAAAGGCCAGGCATTACATTCTCAGGGCTCAACCGGGAGCAATGCGGTTCTGTGGGGGACCCCCCAGCAGCAGGAATGGCCAGGGGCCTTGTGAGATATCTCCTCAGAGACGTCTCAGATCAGTCCCGGGATCCTCCGTCGGGGGCCCCAACCGCCTCCCGCAGGAGATGTACAAAGCCCTTAAGGCCTGGGCACTGATGATGCTGGGGCCTTCCCAGGTGAGGAAACAGGACGCCCAAGCTGAGTTCTGTGTGGTGTTGTAAAGTCCTCAACTGGAGGCCCAGGCACGAGGCTGCTAGTCATGGAAGCGAGTGCCTGACCGGCACCATGTTAAGGTCAGGCACTGCATTCTTGGGACTCTGTCAAGGTTACTGCAATTTTTGAGGGGGGCCCCCAGCTCTCTCCAGGACATCTCGCGTGGGCTGATTCCCCCGGGGCCAGCCTCCACCACACACGGAGCCCCGTCTCTCACCATGGGGTCCATTCGCGCAGTACTCGTCTGTTCCCAAGGTCGTCGCAATGTCCCCACAGCAGCGAGCCCGGTCCTCGGGGCTTCACGTGGCCCGCCACCAGCCGCCATCTTGACTCGTACCTCACGGCCCCCGGCTCCGGGTTCCCATCTCGCCGTGCACACCATTAGCGGCTCTGCACGCTGCCGCCGGGGGGGGTCTTGTCGTATCTGGATACTCAGGAGGCTTAGGCAGCCCGCTTCTTGGGTGCCAAGCGCCAGAAAGTGAGCTAAAGTGGCCGGGCCTGGAGCGGAGTCGAACGGGATTACGTCCGGTCGGCCATGCTTGTTGGCCACGAACCCCCTGTAGACCACTTTTTGAGATAATATGTAACCACTTTACCTTCCCATGTTAAAGACACTAAAGACTTCCTATGCAAACTTCAGGGCACCATCTGGGATGATAAGTACATCCTCATCACTCTTGACGTGAATTCTCTGTACACCATAATAGAACACGATCAAGGGATAAAAGCATGCTCCTACTTTTTGAGTAACAAGCATATAGGCTACCTAGAACACACCAAAATGCTTATTGAACTGATGAACTTATGTTTGAAGAATAAAATTTTCATGTTCAATGGAGATCTGTATAAGCAAGTACTAGGTACAGCCATGGGCACATGCTTTGCGCCTAGTTTCGCCAATCTTTTCCTGGTCCTGTGGGAGGAGGAAATACGTAATGAGGAAAGGCTTCGCCAGGACTTTGAGAGAGTTGTATTATGGCTGCGGTACATAGATGATTTGTTTATCATTTGGAGGGGCAGCGAACAGGAAGGCATTAAATTTATCGAGAAACTGAACAGCAACCCATACAACATAGTCCTGAGTCAGAACATGAGCAGGGAATGTATAGAGTTCCTTGATGTCAGGATCGAAGTACAACAAGGCACTCTTGTGACAAGTCTGTATCGTAAAGGCACGGCAGGTAACAGTCTTCTTCATGCCCTCAGCAGCCACCCAGATGCTCTCAAATGGAGCATCCCCTGGTGGGAGCTGCTGAGGGCAAGAAGAAACTGCAGTACTGACGATGCCTACCAAACCGAACAAGAGATCATGATTTCTAGATTCAGAGCTCGGGTGTATCCTGAATGGGTACTCAACCGAGCAATCAAAAAGATGAGAGCAGTAAGTAGGCAGCAAACTCTCGGTACCCAGAAGAAAGAATTGAACACTACCGATATCAGGGTTATCATGACTTTCAATAGGAACTCCCAGAAAATCCATAAGATTCTGGCTGACAATTGGGAGATCATGAGGAGTGACCCTTCAGTGGGTCCTGCCATCAGTGATAGACCCATGATCACATATAAGAAGGGAAGGAGTCTCAGGGACACCCTAGTACATGGTGACATAACAGAACCCCGGACTGGGGGTGTACACAATCTCAAAGGTTTCTTCCCGTGTGGGCATTGCAAAGTCTGCCGGTATAGCCACATGGTTAAGGAATTTAGTGTACCTGGTATGAGCTGCAACAGAAGCATTAACCAGTTTCTGACGTGCAGTTCTAGTTTCGACATATATGTTCTGGAATGCCCATGCAAGATGAGATATGTGGGTAGCACGACCTTGATGGTCAAAAAAAGGATATTAGAACATCTCAGGGCCATCACCAACAGGGACCTGCAAAACCCAATAGATAGGCATTTCCAGGAATACCATCTGTCGAACAACTTCCTATTACGTTTCTTTGCCATTGAGCAGATACACATTGGCCCCAGAGGAGGGAACAAGGTACTAGCACTGCGCAAAAAGGTATCCAAATGAATACTTGAGCTAGAGACTAAATTCCCTGGGGGACATAACCTGGACGAGGAGCTAACAATTCATTTACATGACGATTAATGTTGCCCTCTCACTGTGTACCATGAAGTCCGAAGTTTCTTCCTTGTTTCTGTGCCACGAACAGAATGTACATGATTTTAATGTGCACTTGTATATATCATATTTACACTGGTATTTTAATGTATACTTACACTATTACATGTTTATGTTTTCTTTTCACAGGAGGAAAGGAAGGGACCCACCGCACGCTGACGGACACTTCACGGGTTCCCTACCCTTTTCTTCCCCGACCTCGGGTGTGCACCTCGGCTAAAGATAAGAATTTTTGTTCTTTCACATATATACGATTTTTCTCTGTGGTAACAAGGACTTCTCCTCATGTCTCTTTGCCACTTGGTGAGTAAAATTAACATACGGGAGTTGCGAGATGTCAGCACGCTATTTGGCATTCATATACACAAGTGCATGCATAAACGTCCCCAAGCAAAATAAGAGTTTCCCCACACATTGTTTTGCTTCTTGGCGAACAGTATTTTTAGACTGTGTGCTGTGGGGTGCCTGCCGGCCATAGGGCGCTTTGTTTGATACCTTGGGTATATGATTACTCTTTCTATACCAGAAATCTTTCCTGTCCTGTACTATGTGGGATTTCTCACCATTCTTACGCAAGGACAACCATCTCGTACAATTACAGATGGTTATGCGGGGCGGACACTGGTTTGTACACTTTGGCGAAGACTCTACCTTATTGGCGGACATTGGTCTGCTCTCTTTGTTTAGGATACTGCCTTGACACTTTCACTAGCTCAGGGTTTGTTTCAGGCACAACGGGGCGATTACCACTCGCAGCATCTCCGCCTTTTTAATTCCTTATTTTGTTCATGACCAACACTGTGTCTATTTCTGTATCGCACTTTGGCCAGATAAATGTATGCACAAGATGTGCACCCGGCATTGAGAAGCAATATTACTACATCCATACAGTATATTTAACTTAATGGACATGTTACAAGATGGCCGCCAGTTTTGCACTTCCATTCTTCCATTCTGTATTGATTTGAAACATGGTGTGCCAGAAGTCCTTTCTTTGTGTTACCTTATTCTATGTAATGCACTCTCATGCAAGCACTCAGTGCGTGATCAAGACAGCATTGGAGCATCATGCAAGCCCAACCTCCTAGGCTTCTGCCTCCAACAGTCCTGTTACAGTCCATGCCGGGGTTTCAGTGTTCCCCACTGTGATGGCAGATACAATGATCGGCTTCTTCAAACACCAAGTGATGTTCCAACTAGTTGTTGGCAAGTGGAGTGCACTAATCTCCGGCGGTCCGCTCAGGAGGCAAATATATAAACATATATATATTCACTGAAAAAACCATAGGTTTTAGGGACAGTTATAGTTACTTGGACATTGCACTCGTACAAAACCCGTGAAATTCCCCCGTTATAGTTAGTTCAGCTAACTATAACTCGCGCCCCGCAATGCACTGCTGATGACGTCACATATTACATCACTCATGACATGGTCAGTGACATCACTGATGACATCACTGATGACATCTCAAATGACATCACTGATGACATCATCCAGTGACTGTGTGTTTCTGTAAAGTTTAAATATTTTTAAAATATATAGGAAAAGACGTATTGAAGAATGAGTGGGTGTCTAAGTGTCTGTATGGATGATTTAGTAGGTGCGTGACTGACTCTATAAGTGAGTGATTTAACGTATCTTACTGAATGCATGGGTTAGTGACTAAACTGGGTGTATGTCTGTATCCGTCTGTCTGTTGCTGTGTAAGTGGCTGCATGTGTTTGTGAATAGCTAAATGATTTTCTATATGAGTTATTGAATGCTTGTCTGAGTATCTGTATGGGTGCCTGAGTGTTTGTGTGGGAGGGGTGTGTGCAACTCTGTGCATAGATGTGTGAGTGGGTGATTCACTGGGTGGATGGTTTCAAGAGTGCATCTGTGATAGACTGTATGGGTGGGTAAGTGTGTGTAAGAGTGTGTTAGTGAGTGAATGTATGTCCCAGTGGTACATGTGTGAGTAACTACATATGTGAAAGGCAGTATATATGTGTGTTGGAGTATATAAATAGCTATAAGCAAGAGTGAGTGATTGTGATAGTGGCTGTATGGATGATTGTGTGCTTGTATCAGTGATTGTATAAGAGCGTAACAATGTGCTACTATTTGTATGAGTAAGTGAGCTGGTGTGTGTATAACTGTATAGGTGAGTAAATGGCAGTGTGTTTAATTATTTGCATGACTGACTAGGTGTGTGAGTATCTCTATGGATGAGTGGCGTTGTTTGAGTGTCTATATAGGAGTAAGAGTGCATATGATAGTCCTGTACTGAGTGACCGTAAGTATGAGTGACTGTACGGGTGAGTGAGTGGATGTGTGTGTGTAGACCTAAGAATCAGTGAGTGGGTATGTAGTTATTGGTGTTGGAGTGTCTATGGTTTTGCGAATGGCAGTCTGTAATTTAGAGTAGGTGTATCAAAGATTATATTAGGGTGTGAGGAGGTGCATCAGATTATCACGTGGATGATGTCATCAGTGATGTCATTTGAGATGTCATCAGTGATGTCATCAGTGATGTCACTGACCATGTCATGAGTGATGTAATATGTGACGTCATCAGCAGTGCATTGCGGGGCGCGAGTTATAGTTAGCTGAACTAACTATAACGGGGGAATTTCACGGGTTTTGTACGAGTGCAATGTCCAAGTAACTATAACTGTCCCTAAAACCTATGGTTTTTTCAGTGAATTTCAAAGGTTTTTTAAATGCTAATTTGTAACTATAACGTGTCTGAAACCTATGGTTTTTTCAGTGAATTTCAAAGGTTTTTTAAATGCTAATTTGTAACTATAACGTGTCTGAAACCTATGGTTTTTTCAGTGAATTTCAAAGGTTTTTTAAATGCTAATTTCTAACTATAACGTGCCTGAAACCTACGGTTTTTTCAGTGAATTTCAAAGGTTTTGTAAATGACAATTTTTAAAAGTATTAATTGTTATATTAATTTTTTTCATACTGATTTACTACATTTTTAGAAACAATTTTTTTTTACATATTTTATTTGTCAAATTACATTGTAATTACATTATACATTACATTACAAAAAATACTTTCTCAGAATGAATTACTTTAGTTTAAATACTTTGCAGATAGGCAATAGACTTTTAAGTACAGTAGTTACAGTTGTTGCAATGGGCAACACATTTTCAAACACAATGCAACATTCAGCTCAATGTGAATTTCTAGTTAAATGCAATTAGTTACTTTATGGATTACTTTTGTAACCACAGGACTGGATCCTAGATTCAGTCCTGGTACATCTCCTGTAAACAGTTGAGTAAAAGCGTTTTGGTTACAGTCGTGATTTTTAAGGAATATTATTGTATTTTAAAAGTTGACACTTTGAAACTTTTTCTCATAGAATCACCAATGTTATCCTATGGAAGGAAATTCACTTAGCAGGTAAAAACTGTTATCGTTACTTTTTCTTACTCAGTGTTGGATCCTGGATCCAGCACTGGTGCATCTCCTGTAAACAGTTGAAAGAATGCGTTTAAGTCATACAGGCGATTTTTAAGGAATATTTGTAGTTTGTGAAAATCAACACTTTGAAACTTTTTTGCTGAAAACCAGTCAATGTTAGCCTATGAAGGAAATTCAAGTTACCGGTAAGTACGGTTAAAATTACTTTTCAGGATCAGTACTGGGCTGAAAGATGCAGCACTGAGGTCTCTCCTGATAACAGGTGAGTAAATCGGAATTCGTATTTCGGCTGATTTTAGAGGAATATTTTAAAGTTCCAAAACTCCACACTTAGAAGAATTTCCAAGTGAAACCAGTCAATGTTAGCCTATGAAGAAAATTCAAGTTACCGGTAAGTACGGTTAAAATTACTTTTCAGGATCAGTACTGGGCTGAAAGATGCAGCACTGAGGTCTCTCCTGATAACAGGTGAGTAAATCGGAATTCGTATTTCTGCTGATTTTAGAGGAATATTTTAAAGTTCCAAAACTCCACACTTAGAAGAATTTCCAAGTGAAACCAGTCAATGTTAGCCTATGAAGGAAATTCAAGTTACCGGTAAGTACAGTTAAAATTACTTTTCAGGATCAGTACTGGGCTGAAAGATGCAGCACTGAGGTCTCTCCTGATAACAGGTGAGTAAATCGGAATTCGTATTTCGGCTGATTTTAGAGGAATATTTTAAAGTTCCAAAACTCCACACTTAGAAGAATTTCCAAGTGAAACCAGTCAATGTTAGCCTATGAAGGAAATTCAAATTACCGGTAAGTACGGTTAAAATTACTTTTGAGGATCAGTACTGGGCTGAAAGATGCAGCACTGAGGTCTCTCCTGATAACAGGTGAGTAAATCGGAATTCGTATTTCGGCTGATTTTAGAGGAATATTTTAAAGTTCCAAAACTCCACACTTAGAAGAATTTCCAAGTGAAACCAGTCAATGTTAGCCTATGAAGGAAATTCAAGTTACCGGTAAGTACGGTTAAAATTACTTTTCAGGACCAGTACTGGGCTGAAAGATACAGCACTGAGGTCTCTCCTTATAACAGGTGAGTAAATCGGAATTCCTATTTCGGCTGATTTTAGAGGAATATTTGCACAATGGTGAAGGGAGGGGGCGGGGCCTGAGGTGACATCTTTGCAAACGCGCCCCGTGGCGCGTTTTAAGTTGGGGGATTAAGTTCCCTTGAATCCTGAGGGTCCCTAGGGGCCAACTAGACCACCAGGAACCTCCAATATGCGCCAGGGGGCTGCGTTGCAGAGACGTGTAGAGAGGCCACACCCCTTTTACACCTCTCTGCAACGCAGCTCTGTGGCGCTTTCTGGATGTACCTGTTGGGCTAGTTGGCCCCAGGGACCCTCAGGATTTAAGGGGATTTAATTCCCCATCTTAAAACGCGCCACGGGGCCTGTTTGCACACATGTCACCTCAAGCCCCGCCCTCCCTTCACCACTGTGCAAACGCGCCCCGTGGCGCGTTTTAAGTTGGGGGATTAAGTCCCCTTGAATCCTGAGGGTCCCCGGAGTCCAACTAGCCCACCATATACCTCCAAAGCGCCATAGAGCTGCGTTGCAGAGAGGTGTAAAAAGGGGCGTGGCCTCTGTACACCTCTCTGCAAGGCAGCCCCCTGGCGCATACTGGAGGTTCCTGGTGGGCTAGTTGGCCCCCAGGGACCCCCAGTATTCAAGGGGAATTCGTTCCCCCTCTGCAAACGCGCCAGGGGGCGCGTTTGCAGAGTGGTGAAGGAAGGGGGCGGGGCCTGCGGGCCCGATCGTTTTTTTATTTTTTTTTTATTTTTATTTTTTTGGGGAGGGGGGCCGCGTGGCCCCCCTCCCGGGCCACTACTTGCCCCGGGGACCCCATCCCCCGGGGCTGGCCCTCTCGTTGGGGACTGTGGGGGGGTCCCCAATCCCCCCACAGTCCCGCCGGCTCCCCGTGTCCTAGGGGAGCCGGCATTGCTTTTACACATGGGGAGCTGCTAAGATGCAGCTCCCCATGTGGAAAGCAATCGGCTTTGGATATTGGAAGAGAGAGCAGGTTTCCTGCTCTCTCTTCCAATATCCAAAGCAGTTTGCAATGACAGGACGGGAGCCGCGAGGCTCCCGTCCTGTCATTGCAAACAGCAGTGTCCCGGGGGTAGGCACCCCGGGACACTGCAGGAGCCGGCCCTGGGGGTGGTGGTCCCCAGGGCCATCAAGGGTCTCCAGGAGGGGGCCGCGCGGCCCCCTCCAATTCAGTGCACAGCCCCGGGGAGGTGGTGGTCCCCGGGCTCTGGGGTCCAAAACGGACCCCCATTGTAATTTTTCTTAGTGCCCCGGGGAGGTGGTGGTCTCCGGGCGTGTGGGGGCTGGAGCCCCCCACACAGGTTTTTAATTAAAAAAAGAAGCCCCGGGGAGGTGGTGGTCCTCGGGGCTGCGGG
Source organism: Calotriton arnoldi (assembly GCA_963921515.1). NCBI lineage: Eukaryota > Metazoa > Chordata > Amphibia > Caudata > Salamandridae > Calotriton > Calotriton arnoldi. The sequence continues at coordinate 2,502,754 of CAWUFW010000985.1, forward strand.
AGGGCTCAGAGCCCTCCCGCACCATTGTACATAAAGCCCCGGGGGGTGGTGGTCCCCGGGGCTTGGGGGCCCTTAGAGGCCCCCCACACATAAAATTAACCCCCCCCAGCATGCCCCCGGGATTTGGGCCACCCGGGGGCCAATTAACATCGAAGCGCGGGAGACCGCGCTTCGATTTTCGGCAGGGTTCGCGCTCCCTGAGCGCATCCTGCCGATTTTAAAAAAAAATTTTTTTTTTTTGCCCAGGGGGTCCTTGTGGGACCCCTGAGCAAACCTAGGGGGTCAGGGTGTTTCTACCCTCCCCCTTTGTGCGCTTTGCGCACTTGTTTCTGTCCCTCGGTTCTACCGAGGGACAAAATGGCTGCCAACATTTCCTGAATTGGAATGTTGACAGCCAGCTGACAGCCAATTAACATGCAGCTCGTGATCGGGAGGGTGCGCGAATCCTCCGTGCCCATAGATATATATGTACTTTTACTTTTTGATTTTCTCAGCAACTACTGAACGGATTTACACCATTTAACAAAAAGGGTTCTTTCTGAACCAAGAACTACCTCTTTGCCAAATTTGGTGTAATTCCGTTCAGCAGTTCGGGCTGTAGCCGTGTCTAAAGTTTCCTATGGGAAAATGCATGGGGAAAACGCGTTTTGGGACCCCCTTTTTCTCGGCCCCCGCTTGACGTATCACCCCGAGACTTTCAGGGTAGGAGCGGACCGGAGCGCCCCACGAAGTTTGAAAATTTCGCGAAGATACGTCAACCGGCAAGAGAGTTATTTCAAATAGAATGTCGCGGATTTCCTATGGATAATAGGTTGTAACTATAACTATCTACTGGCGACCGCCAGTAGATAATATAAATATATATATATATATATATTCATTGAAAAATGAATGTTATAGTTAGGAAATAGAGATTAAAAAACCTTAGAAATTCACCGAAAAAAACAAAGGTTACAGGGACATTATAGTTAGGAAATACAATAAAAAGAATCTTAGAAATTCACTGAAAAAGACAAAGGTTACAGTTACGACATATTTAGGCTAGCATTTCACTTGTACAAAACCAGTGAAATTCAGCAGCTATAGTTACCTGATCTAACTATAACGTTTGCCCCCACGATACACTGGTTATGACTTCGCATATTACATCACTCATGACATGGTCAGTAACATCACTGATGACATCTCAAATGACATCACTGATGACATCATCCACAGAAGCACTCACACACCCATTCACACCCCTGTACAGCCTCACATACACCCACTGTCACACAGCGACTCACAAATCCATTCACAGATTCATAGAAGTATTCACACACCCACTCACTGATTCATAGAGCCACTCACACATCCACTCACTCTTGCAGCCACTCACGTAATCACTAACTCACCCAAACAGCCACTCGTGCACCCACTCACTCACCAATTCAGCTACTCACAAATCCAGACATACAGACATACAGACACTAACACACCCACTCATTCACCCATACATACAGCTACTCACACACTGAGTCAGTCACCCATATAGCTCCTCACATACCTATTCACCCACCCATACAATTTCTCACACACCCACTCACTTACTCATACAGATACTGTTGTGTGCCCGGTTTAGGCCCATGTAGCAAAGCGGCTCATTTCTTACATTGTCCAATTTTTCATAATAACATTTCTGCCGTGACCTTTGGCACATATTTGCGTGCACAACAATGTTTGATTAGTTTCTCTGAAACTACTTTGTTTACACATCTAGCTTTGCACAACATCATCACGATGCCTCGAACATCATGTACAAGGCCCTTCTACGCACTACGTACAAATGTTGTTCTATCTTCATCCATGGGGCAACAGGGCTACCTACATATCCATTACATCACTAATCTATATGCTCATCGTGAGGCAGCTTTCTATTATAAATAAAGAGCATCCCAATAGATGAGCAGAGGAGGCACTTCAGCTGACACCGAGGGTCCCTGCATGCTGAGACTTCACCACGCAGTGGTCTGACATCTTGTGAGGTGTGTCCAGTTCGTGACCAAGACGGGGTCCTTCATTCTGTCCTGCCAGGTAATGCAGTTGGATCATCCCTTGGGGGGATTCTTGCCTTCATACCTACACACACTCTAGGTACACTCAGAGTAGGGTTTGCATAGTAGGAGTACTTCTGATTACTGCCTTGTTTATATGCCTGCATATATACACTGTTTGAGCACCATGGTAGAACTGGATCTACTGTTCATGCTTTTGGTGCTTGCAATCACTTTCATCTGCTATTGTCTGCTGATTATCGCAGCACACGTATTCTATATAAGAATAACGTTGATTTAATAAATATATATTGAAAACTTTCCACTATGTATTCTGTATATTTCTCTGAGCACGAGTAAGCACAAGTGACTGAGCGAAAGGTTCTGCTCTGTTTCCACGATCCCAAGGGGGTCAGGGTTGTCATGTTCGGTGGTTTCCAGAAGCCATTCGCTCTCTGGTAAGGTTAGGGGGGCTTATGCTGGTACTGTGATCTAGCTGGTCTCTAGGCCAACATATCCTGCGGGGGAGCCTGGAATAAGTCTAGGCACCTCAGACAAAGTTTATGTTGTCCAACAAACGTGCAGGTCCAACCGATTAGTGGGGACTACATGACAATACTAACACATGTACTCGCTTGCCTATACAGTCATTGACACAAGCACACACTCACCCATACAGCTACTCTTACATTCACTCATTCACCCATGCAGTCACTCACACACCCATGCACTCATCCATAAATCACTTATGCACCCACTCACTCACCCATACAGCCACTCACTCACCCATCACTCACCTATACAGCCTCTCACATACCCACTTACTCACCCATACACAACTGACACACCCACTCACACAGCGAGACACAGTCACTCACTCATCCATATAGGCACTCACACAGCCATTCACTCACTCATACAACCACTCACATACCCATAGAGCCAGTCAGACACCTACTCACACAAGTATACACTCTGTCACACAGCCACTCACATAATATGTGTTACAAATAGTATTACTCCTTAGTAGTACACAAACTATACTTATTTAAGTTTTGTAGTGTCGTAGTATGTATCTTTAACACCAGAAACCTGTAGAAAAAACTCACACTCACTGGATGTTGCCATCAGTGATGTTATTTGATATGTCATCAGTGATGTCATCAGTGATGTCACTGACCATGTAATGAGTGATGTAATATGTGAGGTTATAAGCAGTGCATTGTGAAGGCGTAAGTTATATTTAGCTCAGGTAACTATAACTGCTGAATTTCACTGGTTTTGTACGAGTAAAATGTGAGCCTAACTATAACGTCCCTGTAACCTTTGTTTTTTCCAATGAATTTCTAAGGTTTTTCAAATTCTATTTCCTACCTGTAACCTTTGAGAATGAGTGTGTGAGTAAGTGCAAGAGTTCGTCAGTGGGTGTGTGACTGAGTGAATGAGTGTCTCAATGGGTGTGTGACTGGGTGTGTGTGTATCTGAGTGGTTCTGGGGCAACCTCGGTGTGTGAGTGGGTGCATCACTGAGTGAGTCTCTAACTGTTTCAGTAGATATCTAAGTGGGTGTATGAGTGTCTGAGTGGGTCAGTGACTGGGTGCATGAGATTGTGGGTGGATTTGACACTTGGGAAAGACCTATAAGATGCCAAGTGAACCTTGCAGTGAGAGAGCACAGACAGGGTCTGCATTAGTAGCCATCACCCATGTTTGAAGGACTATTTCAGTACATGGTTGAGAAGATTGTGTCAGTACTTGTCTACATATCTCAAAGAGTGTAGGAGTACACCTCTATTAGTGCCATGAGATGTTTAAGTAAATGTGCTGGTATGTAACTGACTGCTACAAAACCTCTATGGCATCCTAAATGTGTATGTAAGTGGCTGCACAAATACTTCAGTGCCTGTGTTAGGCAATAGAGAGTTATGTAGGTGTCACTGCAACTACCTTTGAGTCTGTTGCATGCATAAATAGTTTCTGGAAGTGACTGAATGTATAAGTGCTTCTGTAGCTGTCTCTGTAACTGAAAGAGAGGCTATCTGCTTTTGTGAACATCTGTGTCAATTGTTTTAGGGATGGCATAGAGTCCTGGAAGTGCACAAGTAACTTATCCAACTTAAAAGGACATCTGTCAATGGTTTAAGCACAAAACAGCATCCTATACAGCATACCTACAGCAAATCTTAGAAGTGTGTTATATGCACTAAAACATGGGCTTGACCCTTCAGAAAGACCTATAACATGCCATTTGAAGCTTGCAGTGAGAGTGCACAGATCGGGTCTGCACTGGTTTGGATCACCCATGTTTGAAGGACTATTTCTTTACATGTTTGACAAGGTTGTGTCAGTACGTGCCTACATATCTGAGAGAGTGTAGGAGTACACCTCTATCAGTGCCATGAGATGTTTATGTAAATGTGCTGGTATGTAACTGCCTGCTATATTACCTCAATGGCTGTCTAAATGTGTATGCAAGTGGCTGCACAGAAACTTCAGTACATGTGTTATGCAATAGGGAGCTATGTAGGTGTCACTGCACCTACCTTTGAGCCTGCTGCATGCATAAATTGTTTCTGGTGAGTGACTGAATGCAGAAAGTGCTTCTGTAGCTGTCTCTGTAACTGAAAGACAAGCTCTATGCTTTTGGGAACATGTATGTCAATTGTTTTAGGGATAGCATACTCTATGGAATACTTGGCATAGAGGCCTGCAAGTGCACAAGTAACTTATTTAACTCAAAAGGACATCTTTCAATCTCTTAAGCCCAAAACATCATCCTTCATTGCATACATACAGCATATCTTAGAAGTGCATATGTGCACTAAAACACGGGTTTGATACTTGAGAAAGACCTATACCATGGCAAGTAAAGCTTGGAGTAAGAATTCACAGACAGGGTCTGCACTAGTAGCCATCACCAATGATTCACTAACTATTTTTCTGCGTGGTTCAGAAGGTTGTGTCGGTACTTTCCTTCATATGCATGTGTGTGCAGCAGTACATCTGTATGAGTGCCATAAGATGTTTAAGTAAATATGCTAGTACGTAACTGTGCATTTTAGTAGATCTATGGCTGTCTAAATGTGTATGTAAGTGGCTGCACAAATACTTCAGTGCCTCTGTAAGGGAAGAGAGCTATGAATGTGTGACTGCAACTACCTTTGAGTCTGCTACGATCATAAGTAGTTTCCAGTAAGTGACTGAATGTATATATGCTTCTGTAGCTGTCTGATAGGTTGAAGAGATGGTCTATGCTTTTGTGAACATGTATATCAGTTGCTTTAGGGGTGCATACTCAATGTAGTACTTCGCATAGGGGCCTTCAAGGGCTCAAATTACTTATTCAACTCAAACGGACATTAGTCAATGTCTTAAGCACAAAACAGCATCCTTTATGGCATGCGTACAGCATATCTTAGAAGTGTGTGATGTTCAGTAAAATGTGGGTTTGAAACTTCAGAAACACCTATAACATGCCAAGTGAAGCTTGCAGTGACAGTGCACAGACAGGGTCTACACTAGTAGCCATTATCCATTTTGAAATACTATTTCACTGCATGGTTGAAAAGACTGTGTCAGTACTTGCCTACATATCTGAGAGAGTGTAGAAGTACACCTCTACCAGTGCCATGAGATGTTTAAGTAAATGTGCTGGTATGTAACTGTCTGCTTTAATACCTCTATTGCTGTCTATCTGTGTATGTAAGTGGCTGCAGAAATACTTCAGTGCCTGTGTAAGGCAATACAGAGGTACGTAGGTGTGACTGCAACTACCTTTGAGTCTGCTACATGTATTGATAGTTTCTGGTGAGTGACAGGATCTCTATGTGCTTCTGTAGCAGTCTCAATTGCTGAAGCAGAGGCTTTATGTTCTTCTGAACATGTATGTCAGTTGCTTTAGGGATGGTATACTATATGTAGTACTTGGCATAGGGGCATGCAAGTGCACAAGTAACTTAGTGAACTGAAAACAACATCTCTCATCTTGTAAGCACAAACCAGCATGTTATATAGCACACCTACAGCATCTCTCATGTTACTTGTGCAAACTGAAACTTAGATTTAAGACTTGATAAACAGCTCTTACATGGCAAATCAAGCTACCAGTGAAAGTGCACACACAGCACCTGTACCACCAAGCATCAGCCATGTTTTTTTTTTTTTCTTTTTTCATTTTTCCAATTGCAGTGACAAAAAATAAATAACAGAGAAGACATTTGTACAAAGTGCAGCAACCCTCCCCTTCCTCTCCCCCCCCCAAGACTGAGACTGTAAGGCAGATGCCAAGTCCTTAAGAACCTATATTAATAAATAATATAAGTGCACAAATATCATAATAACAAAGTTCAATGTACCATTAATTAATCAGTTTGATAAAAAACCACGAAATAAAGTGACCAGTACAGCAATACATCTTTAAAAAAGAATAAAAACACCCCAATAGACTAAATATTATGGAGAATTACTAAGACACATAGAATAAAGTGACTAGTGCATAGAAACAAAGACCGCATCAGGATGATTAGCACCTATTTAAAGATAAAAATATTTCCTGATTTAACTGATAAAAGTAAAGGAATAAGCCTGAAACACTCTCCTAGCTAGTTTAAGAGCTTGACTGATTGAGCCAACGAGAAAGAGGTTCCCAGATGCTTAATCCTTTTTTTTCTGCTCGACGTCCCTTTTTAGCATATATTGCCTTTTCAAGCGAGTAAATTGAATAAAACCGAGCTAGCCAATGCGTAAATATTGGGGGATTAAGATCCAACCAGGCAGATGCAATACACAATCTAAGAGTAGCCATGGCGATGAAAATTAAGGCCCCTCCGTTCTTTCTATCTATCGAATCATGTGTGCCCAATAAAATAATGGAAGGTGTTATAAGTATATTGTGGGATAACACCTGACCAAGGAAGCATTGAATTTTGTTTATTAATGGTCCTAACTTAACACATGTAGCAAACATGTGGATTGAATCAGCCCTAAATTCAGCACAGCGCGGACAATATGTACCTTTCCCAGTCCCCCATTTCGCAATCCTAGAAGGGGTGAAATATAGAAAGAAGCAGGTTTTAAAGAACTGTGCCTGAAGGCTAGCAGACAACAGATCATTTTGAGCGTACTTAAGCGCCAAACAGAAAACATTGTTAGAGATGTTCAATTTCTGTTGCCACTTGGTTGAAACTATAAGCAGGTCGTCGGGCATTAAACCATTAAAAAAATTATAAATAATACCAATACGTGGAGGTATGGTTCCGCAAAGTTTCTCGATCAATTCACAGTTGGCAAAACCTGAAGGCCCCCCTGTCTTCCGAGAAAAAAAGGATTTAATAGCAAGATATTTGAAAGAGTCCCTATTGTCTAGATCATAAAGGGATTGAAGGACTTCAAATGGCAAGACCTCCTCAGATGAACAAAGGTCTCCTAATTTTTTTTACTCCTTTATCTATCCAAGTTTGGAAGTATGATGGACCAAAGATATCAGGTAAGTTAGGATTGTTTTTAACAGGAGTGTAAAAGTTCAGTCTCCCGATACCTAGATTCTTACGTGCCGCTGAAAAAACTTTATAGACACCCAGAAGGGTCTTGAATTTGACCCTTCTATAGTATCCAAATTCCAGCTGTCGCCACAGACAACCCCAAGCGTCGGGACCGAGCAGGAGTTCAAAAGGTGAGGGCAAACCTACAGCATGAATTGAGGGGGGTCTTGCAGCAGTATGGGACATGATTGTAAAACAGTAGCCCAATAATATAGTTTTAAGTTAGGTAAAGCCCACCCTCCTCTTTCCCGAGATAAAGACAGGAATTTAAAAGCCCTTCTGGGTTGGGAAAATGCCCACACAAATTGAGAGAATAGCCTTTCGAACCTTAAGAGTGTTGATTTATTAAACTCCAAGGGTATAGCCCTAAACAAATATAAAATTCTTGGGAAAAAAATCATCTTCAACAAATTGCAACGCCCAACAATAGAAAGATGTAGATTATTAAGACGGCTCAAGGCTTTCCTTGTCTCTAAAATAAGAGGATCCGTATTCTGGCTAACTATCAGATCGATATCAGCCAGGATGTCAATGCCTAGATATTTAGCTTTGGCCACTACTCTTCCATCATTCCAGGTGATATTTTTATTGATTATAATTTGGGTTTTCCCTTGATTTAGTTTATATCCAGATAAGGAACCAAATACATGAGCCTCTGCCTCGATCCTGATTTCCTTCAAGTTTTTTAATAAACAGGTCGATATATATAGCGAAAAGTAGTGGGGAACAGGGGCAGCCTTGTCGGGTCCCCCGCGTGATTTTTATTTGTTCGGTCAATCCCCCGTTAATAGACACCCTGGCCGTGGGGGTAAGATATAAAGCTTTAATGGCCTGAATGGCTTTAGGCCCAAAGTTCATCCTCTGCATGACGCCCCAGAGAAAGTTCCAGGAAACCCGATCAAATGCTTTTTCGGCATCTAAGAAGATTACAGCCATCGGGTCTCCTGAAACCTGTGCGGCGTCAAGCAGAGTGATGACCCTCCGAATGTGCTCAATGGTGCCCTTAGCAGGGATAAATCCGTGCTGCCACCTGGATACAAGACCTTCGATTCTAACCGAAAGTCGTGTAGCGAAAATTTTGGAGTAAACTTTTGAATCACCGTTAATAAGGGTGATTGGACGGTACGAGCCCATTTCAGTTGGCAATTTATCTTTTTTAAGAAAAATAATAATTTTAGCAATAGACCAGGATTGAGGAGGAGTAACCCCCTGAAAGATTTGTGTAACTACTGCATTAAAAATGTCTTTAATTTGGGGGAGGAAGACCTTATAAAACTCGACTGGAATACAGTCGGGCCCGGCAGCTTTCCCGTCTGGTAGGTTAATCAGAGCCCCAGCAATTTCTTCCCATAAGGGAGCGACTTCAAGTTGCTCCCGCTCTTCTCTGCTAAGAGATGACAGCGCAATTGAGTCCAAATAATTGCTAAGGTCCGGTTGCCCACCAAATTGGGACGCCACCGCTTCTTCCGAGTATAATCCCTTGAAGAATTCACAAAAAGCTGTACGTATTTCTTCTGGGTTGCTGGTTATAGCACCTGTAGGTGTCTTAATTTTTTGAATTTCGTTAGCAGTGGTCTGTTGTCTGGTTCTCATTGCCAACTGATGGCCGATCCTTTCACTATACTCATATGTTTTTTCTCGTGCAACAGCCCACTTAGAGGCGGCTTTTTTGGCCAATACTGAACCCATCTCAGCCCTGGCAGCAGCCACTGCCAGCTGTGCCAGGTCAACCTCACCCTTGGACTGAACTACTGAAATAAGATTGTCCTCAGTATTAGCTAACTTAGCTTGTAAATCCATCATCTGTACCTTCTCCTGCTTGTTTTTTTTTAGCGAGAATTGTAAGGTTTCACCTCGAACACAGGCTTTTAGCGTATCCCAGACTACCATCACAGGGGCAGATCCTAGGTTGTTATCAAGAAAGGTTTTTATCCATTGTTTCATGTGGGTCTGGTATCCCTCATCCAGCAAAAGTGCTCTTTCAAAACTCCAGGATGAAATTTCTTTACGTGTAATCAAACCCCGGATGTTGAGACTTAGGGGGTTATGATCGGACAGAATACGGGGAAGCAGGTCGATTTCGCTATAGTGAATTAAAGAAGAAGACACCAGAAAAAAATCCAGGCGTGCAAAAGATTTGTGAGGTGCAGAAAAAAATGTATATGCAGGCAGAGTTGGATGTAAGTAGGACCAGGCATCCACAAGTCCATGAATATGTAAAAGATTTTTTAGTGCTTGAAGCACTTTGGGTTTGCGGGTGGTCTGGTGACATTGAGATTTTGATCCCCAGTTAGTGGGTAGATTGATGTTAAAATCCCCGCATATAATGACAGGAAGGGGCCAATGCACCAATTCTGCTGAAACCCGGTCTATCACACTAGGGTCATCCAAAACACTCCCATAGACAGAGCACAGAGTAAAGGAAAAGGCAGAAGTTATACGACATTCTATAAACATCCATCTTCCTTGGAGGTCAGATTTAACTCGAATAGACTGAGGTAGATAATTATAGCGTGCTAGAATGGCAACACCCCTCGTTCGAGTCCCTTGTGTTGTACCCCCAATGACTTTATATCCCAGAGAATATAAAAGATGCAGCTGAGAGCCTTCAATAGGTGTCTCTTGGAGACAAACTATGTTGGCCCCCAGCAGCCGTAAGCTCTGGGCGACTTTCTGCCTTTTTCGAATGTCATTTAACCCGCAAATATTCAAAGACATAATTTTAAGGTTTGTTGCATTCATCAGGGTTTTAAAGGAAGATTCCCCAAATTAAAAAAACACTGTAAGTGAGTATGCATAAAATATATACAGTATGTATAGAAAATCCCAAATAAGCCCATTAAACCCATGTACAAATAACCCATATTAATAAAACACATCGGAAAGCATGGAAACCTACCCAAAGTGAGCAGTTGGGATGTACGTATCAAACTATAAGACACTCTATATGTACTTTTGATATGAGTTTGCACATAGAGGCTAAACATTAGGCACAAAGAAAAAGCAAGAGCAACTAATTTAAACTCAGTCTCCCCCCCCACAGAAACCCCCCCTCCCAGCCCAGTCCTAACCCCCAGGTCCCCCCACCCGCCCGCCCCCCCCAAACATGAGCAATCAGGAATAACCTGAATGATGAAACCTGTAGTAACACCCCGCCACCCCTCCCCTGCCAAGTAAAATACTTCTAGGTTTAGGTTTGCGGCAAAGCAAAAAAAAAACCTAAATGGAAAGAAAGAAAAGCAGAAAGAAAGAAAGAGGAAAGAAGAGAAAAAAAAAAAGACACACAAAAAAAAATTGAAAAGAGAGAACACAGAAAAGAGTATTCCTTTTCTCTCTTTTTCTTCCCTTCTTCCCCAGGTAACTCTCTACTGAAAGTAGACTAGATACATTTCTTAGAACTATCTAGTTATAGAGATAATTTTCTAAAATGACAGACCTCCAGCCAGAGATGTTAACTATGGTCATCCTAGTACAAAATAAGTGTTATTTTAGCACTTTTTTAGCCTTGAGTCCATCGAGAAACTCCTGCGCCTTGATTTCTGAAGTAAAAATTCGTGAAGCGCCATTCTGGATGACCTTCAATTTGACGGGATTCATAAGAAAGACTTGTGCTCCCAGCTGCTGAAATGGGCCAATTAATTGGCGAAGGTGCCATCTTCGCTCCACGGTGATGTGGCAAAAGTCAGGCTTGGCAAAAAAGGATACCCCATCAAAGGATTTTTGCGAGTACTGTCTAGCTTGGTCGAAGATGAGCTGCCTCAACAAGAAATTCCCAAAAAAAACGAGGAATGCTCGTGGCTTAGTAGATTCGTTAGTGCTGCCAAACTGTTTCTTTAATGTAAAGGGGAAGCGGTGGGCTCGTTGGACTTCGTGATCCCAACACCACTCGGTCTGTTCGGGAAAAGCCCCTCTCAGAAGTTTTATAATATAGCGCCGAGGATCTTCCCCTTCAACTCCTTCGGGAATCCCAAGAAGGCGGAGATTGTTTCGGCGTTGCCTATTTTCCTGTTCCTCCAACTTCCATAGGACGTCTGAATGCGATCGCCCTGGGAGGTACATTGGTTTTTAAGCAGCACAATGTCCGATTCAAGGCTTTCAGTGCGTCCTTCTACCATAGTCACTCTTTCGCAGATGTCAGAGCAAGTTTTATTAAGTTTTCGAATACTTCCTTGGAGTTTTTTGGCAGCACATTTGGCCTGTTGGCTGTCTACCCGAGCTTCCTCCTGAAATTGCTTGATTGAGTCCAAAATAGCAGCCAAAGAGGGCTCGTCAGGCTGGGCTAGTGAGACACAGGGTGTTTTAATGGGTTCGTCATTGTGAGAGAAAGAAAGTTGAGACCCAGAGTAGTCCCATTTAAGATGATTTTTCTTGTCCTGCTTCTTTCCTCTGCCTCTTGCCCCCTGACATTTCTGTCTTCGAACCGTGTTTTTCCCTTTGGAAATATCGCTAAGATTGGATTCAGAGAGATCACTGTTACTGGAAGAGGAAGAGCTTACTTCGGCTGGAGAATTCGAGCCATCTGAAACCGAGAAAAAGTGCTCCCCCAAGGGGTCTGGAGATCCTGGAATTGATAACCGTTGTGTGCTGATATTTTTTAAGCCAGAGATCTCAGTAGTCGAGGGGCCCCAGATATCGTGATCCTGGGAAGCGTTTACAATTGGATTCAAGCTAATGGCAGCATCGGTCAGCAGGTCAGTGTCCGCAGAGGGATCGGTAGCTTCCGTATTAATATTAAATAGAGTTTTATCTGCTGTCAAAGACCGTTGATCTTGATCTGTCAAGCCAGATTCTACTTCAAGTATACTAGTTGAAGGCATAGACTGCGATTCCAGTTGTGTACCAAGAAGCTTGATTAAATTGGCCGAAGCTGATTTTGTAGAGTCACTTTCTTTATTAGAATTATTTGTGGATCTTATCCCGCTTCCAGGACCCATCCCCGCTGTAGAAAACAATTTTGCAACTGAAGGTTGCGAAGAGCTTCCATCCTTTGGAGGTCCTCCACCTGCAAGTTTATTTAAAGTTTTTTTATGGCCCAATGTCTCTCGCTTGTTTTTGGGGGTAGGTTCTGTTTCTATAGGGGTAGGCACTGCATTTGGAAGACCAGAGCTAGAATTAACTAGTATTTTTCCTTTTACCCCCCGGGCCCCGCGAGAAGTCATGCCCCACTCACCGGTAAGAGAGTCAAATTCAAGAATTGGCGTTTTTGGCGTTTTTAAGTCCCGCGAATTATGTAAGGGACAACACCAATCAACCAGACAAAGCAACCAGGTAAAAAAAAAGTCCAGCAGGAGACCGGGACCGCTCCAGCCGCTCCGGCGCCCCTGGAGAACAAGCAGCACAGTCCAGACTCCGGGATTTAAGGAAGGCGTCCAGGTTACCAAATCTTTACTTCTGGAGCCGCGTCCCGGAGATGTCAGGTTTCTCCGCGTTCTCGCAGATATCCGCGGTCGCGATGCTCGCAGCAACTCCAGCCGTCGTAAAGGGAATTCAAAAAAACACCAGGAGCGGCAATCCGATGCTGACGCCGACCGTTCCCCACACAGCAGGATCTCAAGGTCAGGCCGCATAGCCGATGGCTGAGTAATCTCGTGGCAGAGGTAGCGGTGAGATAGGGAATCAGACAGGCTCCATCTTGCTCCTCCATCATCCATGTTTGAAAGAGTATTTCTCTGCATGAATGAGAAGGTTGTGTCAGTACTTGCCAACATATCTGAGAAATTGTAGGAGTACACCTGTGGCAGTGCCATGAGAGGTTGAAGTAAATGTGCTAGTATGTAATTGTCTATTTTAGTATCTCTATGACTCTCTAAATAGCTATGTAAGGGGTTATAAACAAACACCTCAGGGCCTGTGTTATGGAAAAGGGAGCAATATAGATCTAACTACAACTATGTTTCAATCTGCTGCATGCACACATAGTTTCTGGGCTACGGACTGAATGTATATGTGCTTCTGCAGATGTCTGACAAAGCAGTGTAACAGAACCAAAGCACCCAGAATTCAAAGAAAAAAAACTCTTTGAGTACAGCACATCATATGTAAATATTTTCACATCTTCTAATGCCTTGCTAACTAAAGGTTTAACTCTTAATCTACAGTTTTGTTACTACCAATTACACCATGGGGTAAGCAGGAAATGTACAACATACTGATTCAAAGCAGCATATTGTGAACCAACTTCTCACAGACCTAGTCTGCAAATAAGCCAAACTGTCACATTCTCATACACTCATAAAGCATCTTACTCACCAGTTATTAAACATACAAAGCCACTCACAATACCACTCATACATTACCTCATATAGTTCCAATACTTTCCCAAAAATATTTGATACTCTTTTGTATCATTCTCACATACACATATACCTTTTCAATAATTTTTTTTCTCCAAATTAAATGTAATCCACGTACCTGAAAATTGAGATTGTTGATCAAATATTATTTTTTGGTCTTATCAGACAGATACAATACTGTCAGGAACTGTAAAAACTAAGCATAAGAATGGCACACCACTCTCACACAAAGCTACCATTAATGGCAGCATTTTCAACTTTGCACCCTCTGATAGTGCCGAAGGTAGCAAATAAAAACATATCTTTCAAAAAAAAAATTGTCACTCCTGAATGGTTAGTATGTGTTAACCCTTTCATGCACTTTTATAAAGAAGCCCAGTATGTATGGGTGTTTTACACACTTCTGACATTGGGCTATATGTGGCTACATTTGGGTGATATTTGTGGTACATTTAGGGTTTTTCTCTCTGGTGGCCATCTTCGGAGACTTATTTGTTATGAAACTCCTTAATCTCCTCGTTTACTGCAGTATCCTCAATAGAAAATGCTTTCAGTTTTCCACTTCGATTCCATCATGATGTTGGTCAGATGTGCCACACTTTTGGCATAAATTCAGAATGTTAGCACTCTAGTTGCTCATCAGAACACTGTAGTAAACTGCTGATCACCAGGGAGTTAACTGTCAGTCTGCTGCTGGTGTTGAAAGTGCATGTTTCAGTCTACATATCAGAATGTTTTAATGAAATAGAAGAGGAAGATATTTGAGAACTCACTTAAAACGTGTCTTTTTTTTTCTTTCTACAGCACTAACCATAATTTCTATGACAAAATGAAACTTTTCAGTTTGTTCCTTTCTAAATTAAATGTTTTAGGTTTTACCAGTTTGATTCAATCAAGATGGCTTCAGGTGTGCCATACTTTTGTCACAAGTAAGGCTGTTAGCGCTTCAGTTGTTCCTTAAAATAGTCTGGGAGAACGCAGTAGAAATACACGGGAGTCAACTAACAGGCTGCTCCTGTTGAAAGTACATGTTTTAATGAGAATGTCAGACTTCATTCTCATATGGCTGAGAAACAGTGTGAATTTGCAAAAAATATGGTCTCATTTTGGCTTTTGGAGCACCTTCTATAACCTCTATGGGAAAATCATGAGAAAAATGATTTCTCTCAAACATAATTGATGTACTGTTGTATCTGCATGTCTATGCCATGCATTCTCCCATTAGTGTTGTGTCCCCTGCTGCTCAGCCAGAGTGACTGTGATGTAATTAGGATGCTGATGTGTCCAAAATTAAGGAAGGCGCACTCTGATTGAAGTCACTCAGGCGGCGTATGTATTACATACGCCGCCTGAGTGACTTCAATCAGAGTGCGCCTTCCTTAATTTTGGACTTTCTTGCTTGTTTGACATCCTTCAGCAGCGGATGTCGGGAGTAGCTGCACTCTCATAAAATACATGAAACTGGTGGAATTTAAGTGCTTGACCCTGGTCAGCTGCTGTGTGTATTTTTTGTTTGAATCCTAGGATGCTGATGTGTGCCTGGTTGAGTGAATGGCAGTTGGAGTGCGTAGGCTGAGCAGCAAGGAGGCTGTGCCCGGTGGGGCTTTCCTGATACTTTCCTGCTTCCTTAATACCTTCTTTACCTGTAACCTGAGACTCCTAACTTGTGAATAAACGTTATCCAATTTCACTTATACTACTGGCTACCCTGCATCTTCATTCACTGCAATGGCAACGATTGGAGGAATAACCTGCATGTGGAAGGAACTTTTGGAATAACTACAAGTTGAAGAACTCCTGAACAGACTAACATGAAGATGAAAAGAAATGAAATTTAAGCTGTAAGTAATTTGAACCGCCCTAGAAGACCCACCGGTGTCCTTTTCACTGGACAGCCCACAGACTACAGAAGTGCAGGGCGTTTCATTTCTTTAACTCAAGTGTACTGGCAGTGCTGATAATATAGTAACCTGAAGTCAACTTCTCAAAGGCTCTTCTTCATCTGTATGCCACATGTACTTTGAGAGCTACACCATACTGGATGCACTGTACCAGTGGCATGTGGACATTTGACCGGTTTGCGTAGTGCCTGTGTGAGTGTACTGAAATTGGACATTTTAAACTATGCTTAAGAGCAAATCAGTGGCGTTTACAGTTAAGAAAGACAAGCAATGCAGTGAACCTAAAGGATATTTGCAACATTGAAGCTTCCAGTACCCGCAGCGTGAGTTAAGCCTTAGGTAACTGTAGACATCATGACCCGTAGGCCGCAGCATTATTTGTTTTGGGGGCCGCCCTATGCGCTGCAATGCGGCATTTGTAAAACTCTGCGTGCTCTTGCAGGTGCTCCTCTCCTGGTGCATGCTAAGTGTTGCAGCTGCTATCAGGGCCGGACTGGCCGTAGAGGGCACCGGGCATTTCCCCGGTGGGCCGCCAGAGTTGGGGGCCGGTTTTGGGCCCCTGGGGGCCGATTTTGTTACAAGGCCGTTTTTGCAGCATAGCTGCAATATCGGCCCCTGTAACGAAATCGGCCGTGGCAAACAGCTCGGCCGCACCCCCAACACCCCGGGGGCCGGCCGAGCACTTTGCCAGGGCCGGTTTTGGTTCCCAGTCTGGCCCTGGCTGCTATCTCCGCCAGCATGCTCTTACCAGTGGTGGCGACTTTTGAAAATATGAGCGCTCTTTCCCTGCATTATATTTCTAATTGCCTAAATACATTTTCTTCTGGAGGAGCGCAGGCCCGTCAAAGGTTTTTTGTTACGCCGTATACCTGGTGAAGGCTCAACCAGCATAGCAACCAATGAATAGGTGGAGCTGTTGTGACGTGGTCAAAGATTCATGACTGAAGCTCCGGTGCCTGTCTGTGCTCACAATTCAGTCTCTCAGCATTAGAGACTTTTTGGGCAGCAGTGTCTCAGTTATCCACTTCAAACGGTCAGAATAAAGCTACTTTGCTAGAGGAATGCTTCTAACAAACCCTTTTCGTGACCCACACTGCTGCTCCACTCTACAATGCTGGAATACATAAGCTCTACTATTACAACGTCTTCACATTGTGATCTCTGCTGGCCAGTAACAGAGAAAAAGGACCTACTATTTCAATTTAACCATGAAAACAGGTCCTTCTTTTAATTTACTTTTCTCAACAGGTGGATGCTCGGGTATTGAGTTTACGTACTGGCATTTTCTGCATGATCTATTCTGTTTCCATTAAACTGTGGGCCTATTGTCATGTACATGTCTGCCATTTATACACGCATGGGGATAATGGTTTGAGGTTAATTTCTTTCTTTTTAAGCATTCATGCATTCTTTAAGGATTATGAAGTTTATTTTGCCATGTTTAATTTTACTGCTGTTGACTATGTTATTATTATTGGCATTTACTGCATGCTTAGAGTGTTTGTATCAGTATTTTCTGATACTGTGCCTTATTTGCTATTCTAGCCTTTACTCTTTTGGCTTTGTCATGCTTACTTGTCAACTATTTATGGGGGTTGTAGAGAACCCATCTGTGCTGCATGGTTGTTGCTCCTTTTGCAAATGTTACTTATTGTTAATTGCGGTGAGGGTTATGTATTGTACCACTTACTTACACTTTACTTATTTTTAATTGAGCTGGGGCATGTTTTTGCATCTTAATCTATTCATACAGTTCCAGTACTTACATTTATGTTGCTGGTGATGGGCAATTGCATTGCGCCCAAACCATTCTTGCTTTTACTTGTACTGGGTTACACCAAGACATTTCTTACCGTTACTGGTGATATGGTACCTGTGTTGCAGCCAAACTATACCATATTGCTGCGTGTCTTGGGGAATAGTAAATGCACCTAGATGCTACTTACTTTTGCTGGTGTCAGGCATTTGCATTTCAGCCCAAACCTTTCTTGCATTTACATATTATGGGAATATTTCTTGCACCCAAATGTTGCTTTGTGTTGGGGCTTGTTAGTTGCTCCCAAACAAATACTTATTTTATAACTACTTACTGTTGTTGGTTATGGGGCATTTACATTGCACTCAAACCCTTTCTTTGGGGCATATGTGTTGCACCCGTAACTGCAAATGTTTTGCTTGTGGCAGGTGTATGACATCCGTTGGGGCGCATGTATTGCACCCTTGTGCTATGCTGCGGAGTCGGTGACTCTAATTTGAGGTATAACTTTTGTTGCTCCTCTATATTTGGTGTCTGCAGAGGGGGGAGAGTGAGGGTGATGTATTTATGGGGAAACATCCTTTACAACGCAGTCATTACATTGCACTGCTTTTACAACGCAGCTGTTACAAAGCAACTGCCTTTATATCGCATGCCATTACAATGCATGCCATTACAACGCATGCCATTACAACGCATGTCACTACAACGCATGTCATTACAATGCATACCATTACAACGCATACCATTACAACGCATTATAAGGTAAGTAATAGAGTTTTTTTCTTTTAGTGTGGGTATGGGTTTTGGGGTAGATGGGAATAGTAATTTTTACCCCTTCACTATCCAACACTTTCCCTACTGTTGCACTCACTGGAGTGGGAATAGTCATTTTTACCCCTACACTATCCAACACTTACCCTAATGTTGCCCTAAAAGTGTTATGCGTTGTAATGGTATGCGTTGTAATGGAATGCGTTGTAATGGTAGTTTTTAAAAATGTGTTGTAAAATCATGCGATGTAATGGTAGTTGCAATGTAAAAACTGGGTTGTAAAAGCATGCGGTGTAATTGTTTGCATTGTAACGTCATATATTCGTATTTATGTGTTATTCTTAACTTGTATCATTATTTCCTTCTCTGGTCCTTTTATTTTATGTTTTGTATTGTTGAATTTTTACTCCCTTACTTCATTCTCATTTTTATGGATGTTGTGTATTTCCGTCTTATTTGGATTTACATTTTCTATTTTTTCCCGTAAAGAAGGGAGGTGTGTTATATCTGTATTTCTATGCCATGCATTCTCCCCTTAGTGCTATGTCCCCTTCTGTTCAGCCAGAGTGACTGTGATGTAATTATAATGCTTATGTGTGCCTGATTGAATGAATTTCAGTAGGAGTGCGTGGGCTGAGGAGCAAGGATGCTGCTCCCTGTGGGGCTTTTTTCATTCACTACATGTACTCACAGGGTAAAATCACCCTAGAACACATCACAATTACTAAAATTAGTATGGTACCATCTACAAATGAGTTCTCCTTTTTGTGACCCTCAAAACCTGCTATTCACTACAATGCATTTCACTGAGGTGCTATCTTTCTGGTTGAAGTGCTGACAGCCAATCAGATCTCATCATGAGATTTGTGCTTTGGGTCCGCCAATGTATCCTTATTTGCTTTCCCTAAAATATCTCAACAACTATTGAACAGATTTACACCAAATAACTGAAAGCGCGATCTGTGAATCAAAATCTACCTTCCTGCCAAATTTGGTGTTAATCCGTCTAGTGATTCGGTCTGTAGTCATGTTCAAAGCTCCTAAGATCCTCACTTGATGGATCACCCCAAAACTTTCCATGCACAACAAGACTCACTGTGACACTGTTTTGGGAAAATTTGTCAAACGGCGACAAAGATATAGGCAAGTCTAAAAACGCTTTTTCTATAAAAACATGGTCCTAACTATAGCTACCTACTTGGGTATATGTATTACCCATTGATGGTCGCCACTGGGTAGTTATAGTTAGGTCAGCATTTTCATAGGAAAAGAGATTTTTGCGTTGATAATAATGCTTGGACAGTTTGATGAATCTCCACAAAAGTTCCTGAAAAGGTGCTACTTTTTGACTAGTTCGTGCATGGAAAGCTTAGGGGTGATCCGTCAATCAGAGGCCGAGAAAACAGGGAAGGTCCAAAAATGCGAACTCCCCATGCATTTTCCATAGACTTCTGTAGGTAGGTCTAATGCCTAAACTGCTGAATGGAATAACACCAAATTTGGCAGGAAGCTAGATCTTGGTACACAGAGAGTGCTTTTCTAATTTGGCGTAAATCTGTTAAGTAGTTTTTGAGAATTTAAGGTTGTACATCTGGTTGGTTGGGTTTGGGGGACTCTCGCGAAAGTCCCTCATGCCAAATTTAGAAAAATAGAGCATTCTGATTGGTCCATGGAGCTCTTTTTGCTTTGGGCCACCTCTCTCCCACGGTAGTCAGACTCCCCCAGGAGCGAGCACTCTGACTGACTGCTAGCAACATGAGAAAAAGTTTGCTAGCAGCCATTACAGAACTCGGGGACTTTTACATATGTACAAAACACAAATTTGTTAACATGTTACTGAATCACAATTTACATTTGCAAATCGGTATATGGAAGTGGCGTGCTTAGGGCGTCCCTTCCAAATACCGAATCTGAATGGGAAGTATGAATGTTTTGTGACTGAATTACGGTCGGAAAGCATACGTATTTTAGCGACACCTTGAAGGAGGTGGCAACCCATTAGCAAATGGGAAGGGGTCCCCAGTGTACCCCTTCCCCTTTGAGAATGGAAAACAAACATTTTTTAAGAGTAGGCAGTGTTCCACAAAAAAATTTTAAGAGCAGGCAGTGGTCCCACGGACCAATGCCTGCTCTTAAAAAATGAACCTGCAAAGTTTAATTTTTCATTTTTAAGCTCATCACGTTTTTCTTTAAGGAAAACGGGATGCTTTAAAGAATAGAAATTGCTTTATGAAAAAGTAGTCACAGACAAGGTAGTCTGCTGATCTCAGCAGGCCTCCATCATTGTGATTGTTGCGATTCCTAATGGGTTGCAAATTCCGCCCTACCTCATTAATATGCATGAGGTAGGGCTATTTGCGACCCTCTAGGAATAGCTAATGGAACTCAAAAGAGTTTAATTCATTAGAAATACTGATTTCCTAATTGTGATTCAGAGACAATTGCAATTAGGAAATCTGTATTCCTAATGTTAGCACATCTGGCCCTATGTCTCCTGTCCTGAACTTGCATACAAAAATAATATAAGGGGCAAGGTAGGGATAAGCTGCCCCCTTGAACCCGGGGTGGGCGGACCATAATGGCGGCCTGGGTCCGTATTGTTTAATTAAGAGGAGGGGGGCACGTGGCTCCCCTCGACAAGCTGTATTCGGCCCTGGGGACCCCATCTCCCGTGATCTGATTTCATAAATATGAGGAGGGGGGTGCAGTTCTCCTCCCTGAGCCACATTCAGCCCCAGGGACGCCATCCTCTGGGGTCCGATTCATGAATATGGGTAGGGGGCACATGGCCCCCTCCCCCAGCCACATTTGGCCATGGGGACCCCTTCCCCCAGAGTCCATTGTATTTTTAAGGGGTATGGGCCCCCTTACCAGAGCAATTAGAAAGCCCTGGGGACCCCATCACTTAGTACCATAATTAAAACAAATGGAAGGGGTTTGCGGCTGCCTCCTTGAGTCTTTATTGGCCCTGAGGACCCCATCCCCTGGGGCAGGCTGTGTCCTGGGGAGTCTACCTCAGACACCAAGTGGTTTCCCTGCCCGCAAAGGCAAGGGAACTTGTGTTTGCTCCCGCCTGGTGGGACCATTTTTGAAACTCCTGCCGGGCGGCAGACTTGAGATCTGTTCCCATGCCCCAACTGATGCGAGCAGTGAAACAGAACAAGCTATTGCTCCCGCCCAGAGGGAGCAGCATAAATAGCTGCTCTCTGAAGGCTGGAGCAATGCTGGCTCCCATAGCATGCATGAAGGTGGCTTGGGCTGCGGGGGCCCTGGGGCTCCCCTCGCAGATCCCAACATTGTGCATGGTGGGTGCTCTGGGTATGCACCGGGGCACTAACCTTTAAATAATGCAGACCACAGGAAGGCCCAGGGAGGTGGGGCTGTGTGGCCCCCCTACTCTATAAAAAAAATGGACCTTGGGAATGGGGCCCCCAGAGCCTAATGAGGCTCAGAGAGGGGGGCCATGATTCCCCCTCTCCTTTAAAAAAAAGGTCCTGGGGGATGGGATCCCAGGGCCTAATGAAAAAAACAAAGGTTAAAGTAACGTTATAGTAAAGTGTGATAAAACATCTGTTTTTGTTTTGAAAAAAAACCTTAAAAGTGCATTGAAAAAACAAAGGTTAAAGTAAAGTTATAGTTAGGTGAATATGTCACTGACGACATAAATGTTTTGAACTAAAAAAAACACAGATATTCACCAGTTATAATCAGCAGAGCTAACTATAACTTGCGCCCCAGCCATGCACTGCTTATGACCTCACATATCATACATACATCATTTATGACATGTTTTATGACATCATTTATGACATCACTGATAGGATCTCAAATGGCATCATTGATGGCATCACTGATGACATCTCAGATTACACCACCCAAGCGTCTTTTGAACACATTGCTCTATAAATTACTCTGAAGTATTAGAAGCCTGAAATTAAGTCCAAAATATATTGAAGCAGTAAATTGAGGCCATCATTGATACTACTCCCTTGGGTGTAGCAAGCATGGGTTATGTGCAACATTGACCCTATACCATAACTTCACATTAACAATCAACCACAGAAATAGGGGAAACCCTTGTTGCACACAGTGTTCAATTGGTATACAAATGTTCAGAGAAAGCCAAGTTCCTCAATATACTCAATGTCTTTTCCAAAATAAATACTATACTACGGACAGCTTTTATCTGTACCAGACCCCTCACTATCGCTGAACCTACATTGAGAAATTAAGTTGATATGAGCAGAAAAGCAGGAACTGTAAACAGTGCTTACTCTATGGAGAGAATTTACTCTGTACCACACTGGTTGCAGACAGTGAAAGTCTCATGAGAAATACACCACACAGTAGCAAAATGTGCCTACTAAGAATAGTGTATGCAAAACTTGTCAAAACACTATTCACTTAAAATACCCAAGGTCTGAAGGTGCTTAAGATCATTTTACCTGCCACCTTCATACTGTGGTGAAAACTTCACAGATAGCCCATCTTGAGAAGCAAAACAAGCACATGTACAAAGGTTAGTACGTTATGCAGAATTTGTCATGCTGAGACGATTCTGTCTAGTAACTAAAGGCTGCTTACAATACTTAGGGTCCGATTCACAAAGGTGAAGTTAGACCAAAAGTCTAACTTGGACCAAAGTTCTAACTTTACAACTTTTCAGTATTCACAAAGGTAAGTTATTACTAGTAACTTTCCTACTAGTAATTTTCCTAGTAGTAGCTTTACTACTAGTAAAACTTTTAATAGTATTTTAAATAGTAGTAAAGTTACTAGTCGTAACTTACCTGTGTGAGTACCGAAAAGTAGTAAAGTTAGACTTTTGGTCTAAGTTAGACTATTGGTCTAACTTTACATTTGTGAATCGGGCCCTAAGTTTAGACCTGAAGTCTAACTTTAGAATTGAAGTCTAAAGTTAGATTTCAGGTCTACACTTAGACTTTAGGTCTAAAATTAGACTTTGGGCCAAAACTTAGACTTCAAGTGTAAAGTTAGACTCCAGGTGTAAAGTTAGACTTTAGGTCTCAACTTTGACTTCAGGTATAAAGTGAGACTTTAGGTCTAAGTTTAGCTTTATAAATCAGGCCCTTAGTATCTACTACACAGAATCGTTCAGCATAAGCAGAGGCACTCGACAGGGGTGCCCGTGCTCTCCTCTTTTGTTCTCATTGTATATTGATACTTTTCTTAATAAGCTAGAGCAATGTAGCAATATTAAGCCAGCAAAGGTGAATGGTACAGAATATAAGACATTGGCCTATGCTGATGATATTGCGATACTCACTTCTGATATTGTCTCGGCTTACCCAGCTGTGAAAGACATGGCTGAACGATTTGGTATCTTCTCTGGATACAAATTAAACATCGATAAGACTCAGATTTTATACTCTGGCACGGAGTCTTTTGTGGAGTTGCCAATAGTTCCTGAAGTAACATATCTGGGGGTTAAGCTCACAGTAGGAGTAGACCAAATTCCGGACATAAATATAGGACCAAGGATTGATACAGTTGGACAGACACTGGAGAGATTAGACCATCTGCATTTATCCATATACGGGCGCAGTAATGTTATCAAAATGGTGGTATTCCCCAAATTTTTGTATTTGTTCAGGACTATCCCCCTACAATTTTCTGTTACCTGTTTTTCCAAGATCGAAAGGATGTGTTCTAGGTTTTTATGGGGATATCATAGAGCTAGGAGAGCGGCTAAGTGGATGACCCTTCCAAGGCTACGGGGAGGTTGGATGATCCGCAATTTTGTGTTATATTATTGGGCATGCATGCTGCAACACATGGGTGTACTTTTAGTAGGGGACAAAGTCGAAAGCTCGGAGGCGGTTAGACCAAATATCTATGAAATTGGTTTGGGGTATAAGGCTAAGCATTGCTTGTTTAAAATCTTGGAACCCAGCTATTACAAAAAAACTAGGTTTAAAACAATTAAGGCAGCCTATTCGGTCTGGAGGAAGATACGGTATAGACTAAAGATACCGAATATTAATGGTTACACGCCGTTATCGGCCTGTGGGATACTACCATCAATCTTTCAAGATCAAACCACATTTAGATGGGGAAATGCTGGAATTAGTACTTTGGGTGATTTGGGCTATGGAGGTCATATTGCTCCTTTCCTATTCTTACAAGAAAAGTTTGGTCTGGACAAAAGAATTTTTTTTAAGTATTTACAGTTGCGTAGCTTTTTAGCAAGAAAGTTACCAGGCCTAGCTTTAAATCTGGGTAAGCTCCGATTAGTCGAATTAATTTGTAGTAAAACCCGTATAGGGGGAATTTATCAAAACTTACTGGAGGCTCTTCCTGATGACATGGTAAATCAGAATAATAAATGGGATAGGAAATTTGGGAAGGAGGGGATAACTATTGAGGATTCACTTGTATTAGCTAACCAGGTTTTAATAACTGGAAGCTTGAGAAGTCAGCACTTCATGTCTATTTTTGACCTTTATTATACCCCGGCAAAAATTGCAAAGTGGGGAGGGATACGGGGGGAACATGTAACAGATGCGGGGTGATGTCTGCTGATACAGTTCATATGTTTTACTCCTGCCCTAGCTTAGTGCAATTTTTTCAGAATATCGAATTCTTTATGACTAAGGTGTTGGGGATCCCAATAAAAATCACTGCAGAGCTGGTAATCTTGGGGATTGATGGAAATATGAATGGCTCTCAAGCTGTTATTGGGCTTTTGTTCATATCAATGGCCATAGCCCCACTCTGTATCACCTCCCAGTGGATCAGCCCCGATCCTCCTATTTTTTGCAATTGGCGATCCCGGCTCCTAGCCATATATAACATCGAATTTTCAGTGTGCCGTCTTAAAGGGTGAAGAAGGCGGGTGCTGGGGCAAAAGCTCTGGGCTCCTATAACAGAGTGGTTACAGTGAGATTGGTTGAAACAATGTTTAAATATCAAATAATATAAATATGTAAATATGTAAATACTTGCCTTCAGTAGAGGTATATTGCCAGGATTCTTAGCACATAGCTTATAACCATTGGAAGTTGAGTTACCCGCTCTCCCTTGTACAGATTGTATGAGTTTTCTGACAGGGCTTTTCTAAATGTGCTGATCGTATAGTATTTGCTTATTTTGGCCTTTTCTCCTTTTTCCTATGTCTTCCCTTTTTTTCCTTTTTTTTCTTCTTTCTCTTTGATTTTTATTTTCAGACTCGCTTAAAAAGTACAAGGTACTGTATGTTTATTATATGTTAGTGTCGCTGCTGTACTTATGTCTTTGCGTTCTTTATGAAAACAACAATAAAAAAAATATATATAAAAAAAAAAAAAGAATCTTTTTCCTGTTGGAAACTTTATCTGAAGGTCCGAAAACGTGTGTGGAACATACTGGACACAAGTAATAAACTGTCATCTGCACACAAAGTTACTCTTCACTACAAAGATTTAAAACGTGTTCAATACCTCTACACACCTATGATGCATAAGGAGTATATGCGTTTTTTAAATACTTACACCCATTAGCTGGATACAGGATGTACAAGATTAGGTAGCAAAGTAATATGACAGTTACCCACCACTATGGAAACTATAAAATAAACTAACACACACTCATTGAATTATGCAATCAGTGATGTCATCAATTATATCTTTTGAGATTTCATCAGTGATTTCATAGAACATGTCATGAGTGATGTAATATGTGAGGTTATACACATTCCATGGTAGTGCTCAAGTTATAGTTAGCTCTACTAACTGTAACTGGTGACGTTTAGTTCAAAACGTTAATAATGTTGTCAATGACATATTCACCTAACTATAACGTCACTTTAAACGTTGGGTTTTTCAGTGAATTTTTAAGGCTCTTTGTAAACAAAAATAAATAATTGTATCACACCTAACTATAACGTTACTTAACCCTTGGTTTTGTCTTGTGTACACTATACACTACAGCTGTGTAAAGGACCATGAGGCAATGTCTCCAGTGGCCTTGTACATGTGTAAATTTGGCAAAGGCATTGTTCCTCAAGAGTCTTCATACAGAAATCAGTGACAAAATAAATCCTTATATAGAGAAGATGACGAGACTGCAGACAAAGATTTGAATCTCCACCGAACAAGGGAACTTCCCCTTAATTATATGAAGTAAGTGCTTCTTGGTTGTGGTTTGGAGATGCCCTCATATTCCTCTGCATCAAGAACCCACCATTAAAATCAGCTGGAAATGCACACGGGTATTGATATGTTGAGCTGCCTCTCAGCCTGGAAAATGATGGGAACTCCGTTTGTTTTAAAAGGGAGGGGGGACATGCAGCCCCCTCCCCAAGCTGTATTTGACCCCGGAGATCCCATCCCCTGGGGCCTAACTTTAAAATAGGTGGGTGCCCACCCGGGGCACCCTTAAACAACACTTTGGGGATCACGGGGGAAAACCAGGGCCCTCACTGCCCCAGCAGGCTCCCTGCAGGGTGTGGGAGATGACATTCCTCCCACCCACAGGGAGCAGCTATTTATGCTGCTCCCTCCAGGTGGGAGAAATATCTTGTTTTGTTTCAATTCCACATCAGTGTGGGCAGGGAAACAGAATACAAGTCTGCTCCCAGACAGCGGGAGCATTTAGAAAGTTTCCACCGGCTGTTAGCAGACTTTGTGTTTGCTCCCGTTTGGCATGAGTTTTAGCGATGCTCCCTCCATGTGGGAGCAAACACAAATTTCCCTGCCCACATTGGTGCGAGCAGAGAAACCACTGTCTCCCGGGAGTAGGCTCCCCTGGGACACAGCAAGTGAGTCTGCCCTGGGGTTAGGGTCCCTGGGGCCTTTCAAAAGCTCAGGGAGGGTGGCCGCACGGTCCACCTCCCCTTAAAAAATACATCAGGACAGGAGAGATGGTGTTCCTGAAGCCAAAGATAGCTCAGGAGGAGGGCCATGCGTCCTTTCCCCAAATTAATTAAATTGGGTCCTGGGGATGTCGTCCCATGGGCTGAAAAGAGCTCAGGGAGGTGGGCCATGTGCCCCTTCCCTTAATTAAACAATGCAGCCCTGGGCTGACATTTTTTATTTTGCTGCTATCCTGCTGGAGTCTCTGCAGTTTTTGTTTTTTATTTTGGCCCCAGGGGGTTCCCTCAGGGTCCCTCATGGAGCCTCGGGAGGGGGGGTATGGTATCTCTACCCTGCCCCTTATATGATTTTTTTTTAAAGTTCAAGAGAGGGGACAAAGTATGAGTGATGTAATATGTGAGGTCGTAAGCAGTGCATTGCGACGGCATAAGTTATAGTTAGCTCAGAAACTATAACTGCTGAATTTCTATGGTTTTGTACACTTAAAATCTGAGCCTAACTGTAACGTCCCTGTAACCTTTGTTTTTTTCAGTGAATTTCTAAAGTTTTTTAATGCTATTTCCTAACTATGATGTCCGTGTAACCTTTGTTTTTTGTGTGAATATATATGTATTTTATGGCCTAGGTACAGCCATTGATCATTAGAAAACAAATATTACTGTTCATACAGTATTAAAGAAAAAAATCTGCTGTGATATAACCAGAGCTGCTGGAATTATGTGATTGGGTGCACATGGTGTTTTTTGCATATTTATGGATCTTCCGCCTTTGCCACATAATCCTTCATCTACTACATAAGCTGCAGATTTTAACAAAAATGTGTTCAAACTCAAATGGTTCAAAAGTTACTAGAGTCGCAGCAACATGTGTTACCGCGCAGTAAAATGCCATTTGCGAAGTTTGACTGGTCACCTTTCTGTTGCTAATTGCTATGTTTGCGTGTTAAACTGGTACTAATGAGGTGTAACCTATGCACAGACAGTGTTAACAAATGTAAAAATGACAACACAATGAAGTAAAAATATCAGAAATGTGCTGCATGGCACCCCATAATTTGCCTTTTCTTGATGCATGCTTAAGTCAACACTGCTGCATAATTTTACCCTCTCCTGCCGCATAATCCCAGTGGCCCTGGATATAACATATGAAACGGTTATAATGTCAGGAAATAATTATTAATTTGGATGAGGAGACGTGAAAAGTTATATTTCAGTTAAAAAAACTAGAGTAAAAACTTATTAGTGGTCTTGTGATAACCCAAGTTGAGGAATTGCGCAATTTAATAAACGGTATGTAGTAGCAACGAAATGTCATAGTGACATGGAAATTGTTTTAGCACATTGCTGAAGTCATATGTTGATCAAATGAACGGTGCTTGCATAAATAAGCAAATTATATGCCTAATCTTCTTGGTGAGTCAAAGTTTCACCCACTAATCTCCTAGAGTGCTCACACATCATGCAAATAGGCTGAGGCTCAAAGCAACCTGTGTAAGTTCTCTAAAAAGCCTAAGTGAACAAGAAGGAAACTTGTCAAGAATAATTTGCTAAAGAGTGAACAGAGGCAAAAAAGAATGGTAATACTCAGCACCTAGTAATCAGAGGAAGAACATAAAAATGTAAATCTGTGCAGTAGATTAATGTTTAATAAAAGGCCACGAGAGTATGCCCATGCATTTTTTTCTATGAATTCAGTTCTGATGTTCTAGATGAGCTGTACCCTGAAAACAATATCCAAAGGTAATTTTGACCTGTGGCATTAGTCAATTAGTCAGTCTTGACCCGTGGAAGTATATAAATGATTGCACGCTTATTAATAAAAATGCTTCAAATAAGATTTTACTAGCCCACGTTTAATTTCTTTGGCATAGCAGTTGTGTATGTGTGTGCGGGAGACAGTGCGCCGTGATTTTGGTGCCCGAGTGCACTGAGCTGCATCTTCTGTGACGAGTGGTTCGAGAAGTGTCCGGGTGCATGTTTTAGATGTTTATTAAATCGGGCAGGCAGTGAACAATGGATGAGGCCCGCTGCAGGGTGAATCAAGAAATGCATAGAAGTAAGATAATTAGGAAAACAGACAAGGTGAGTCGGGTACACTACCATCCCAAAGCCTATAATTGTGGACAAAGAACTCTGCCCCGTCTACCCTGCCCCACACCCCACCTTCACCCTTTGTCTCTTTTCCTTTATCTTAAAAGGTTTAGAGTTCTTCAAACTGGACACAGAATGCTGGATAAACACCTGACTAACCTGGAAGATAGGTTGTCCACCAGTACATAAATTTAAACCTCAGCCATCCCAAAGCCTACTTTGTCTTAATAGATTCAATACTCCTTGAGTTCAATGCAAATGATTGAATTAACGTGTAGGGCACGCCCAAGGACAACAACAAACTGTGTGTCAGATTTACAAGAAACTGACGCCTGCAATACCCTTGCGCCACCATGGATGCGCCGTATTTACAATACGGCGCACCATGGCGGAAGGATTGACAGATGCGTCAGAAATTCAGGCGCATCTGTTGGCCCAAAAGTCACGCATTGCTGGAGTCGTGTCGCAAGCATGACTCAACTCCAGCAATGCATGTTGAGGCCTATACTTATTGTACTGTGTCACTCCTTACGCCTGCTTCAAGCACGCGTAAAGTTTTGACGCAGTGGCATCCTAGAAGTGGCGTAGATTTCACTGCATCACTTTTACGAGGCTTTCCTGCATGGGAACGCCCACCCTACATACTTTATACCTGACGCAGGTATAATGTGAAGCAGGGCTTTACAACGTGACGCATCTCCCTAGATGTGTCACGTTGTAAATTGGCCGTATTGTTTATGCCGCCGCTGCGTCACAAAAGTGATGCAACAGCGGCGCAAAAGTGTCGCAAGGGGCTTATAAATCTGCCCCTGTATGGGGGGAGGACCTCAAGTGCTTATTAAAATGTGTCCCAGCAGTCCATTATTCAGGCACAAACTGCCACTATGCCTGAAAGTTTAGTGACAACTGTTAACTGACCCTAATTGGGAAAGTCCTTGACAGCTGGTCTGACCACAGATATTTGTCGCCCCCTTCCCATATTGAGCTGGAAGGTTGCAGGTATACCCACGGTTTTTCTCCACAATTGCCGAAATACCATAAAACAAGGCCAAAAAACAATGAATTGGCACATTGGAAAAATCATTATTGTAAATATTAATCAGATATAATGACAGAGCCCCCTTAAGAACGACCAACTAAAAGTTACTTTGCTGTATTGCTATTACCGCGATATGTCAACAAATTAAAAGGTTAACCCATATAGTTAAACTACCAGACGCTCGCCCTGAGTGAGAAGGAACATACCTGGGGATCACAACCCAATAGAAATAGCCCTTGATGGTTCACTTGGGGTGATCTCTAAAACGTGTATAGGGCTTAGTAATCTATCTCCATCAACGGAATACCTTAGGCTTTACTGAAGAACGTCTGACCCACTGAATTTTTTAGAAAGCTTAATTTCTCAGAACAGTGTTACGGTGTCTGAAAGAGGAGTCTGATGGTCAAAGTGCGGTGGTCGATGCATTTGTAGCTCTATGTTCCAAAATTCACCGGTCGCTTTCAAAACCCCCTAGACCAGTGCAGCAAGCCCTGCGTTGGTTTGACCAAACTAACTGTCTCTTGCGTAAGTCTTTAAATGTAAGACCGGGAGACCACACTGCCATAGTTGCCTTGCGGAAACGTTATAAAATAGTGACGACCAAGTAGTGGAATGAAGTTATCTCTCAACAGTGGGATACATTGGCACATCTGGCACACTCAAATGATAGTAAATCACTTTGGAGAGCAGTCTTGATTATTCGCTCCCTGAATCAAACATCAACATCTATTAGCTGTCATGTAAATAGTGAGACTTGGGATGCTAATTTCTCCTTGATTTATCAAGCTTCAGATTGTTCTCCCATGGCCTCGGTACCATTGGATTTTTCCACATTAATACAAGTCTCATTGCAGGAAGTAATTATCGCCATACCGCAGAGCAAGGGGGAAAGCTCCAGGGCCTGATGAGGTCCCAATTGATCCAGTTAAATGTAATTTGGAACTATGGGCACCCCTGTTGATAAATGTTTTTAATAAATTAAGCCATGAGACCTTACATACTTCATGGGGGAGCTTGTTGATTGTCCCAATCTTTAAAAAAGGTGATTGTTTCAAGCTGCATTGTTACTGCCCCATTTCATTGACAGATATACTAGCCAAAATTCTTTGCAGAGTCCTGTATAACAGGATACTGGAGTGGGTCCAAGAGAATAACATCTTAAATGTATGTCGGTAGGGGTTTCGCACTGGCATTGGTATGGTGGGACAATGCTTAAATTTGAACTTATTATTGGGAAATGCATGCTAGCGAAGCAGACAACTATTTACCACGCTTTCATGGACCTGTCAATGGCCTTTGACTGTGTTAACCAGTCGAAGCTGTGGCATTTACTTTGTGAGATGGGCCTGGATGCTAATTTAGTACATTTATTGGTATTGTTACACAAAAACACCAAGGCCAGGGTCAGGCTTTGACAAAATGACAAAGTGTCAAATGTAATAATGATTGGTCATGGAGTCCGTCAAGGGTGCATCCTCTCCTTTTTGTTATTCATTCTTTACATTAATAAATTAGCTTCTGAATTAATTTTAAATACTCCCGATGTCCCTAGAGTAAATGGCGCAACGCTGCCTGTTTTGTTATATGCCGATGACGCCGTACTTATTGCTCTCACTCCCAAAGCATTGCGCTTCTTGGTGCAATCATTCATACATTTTATGGCCGATCTTGAATTAACAACAAATCTTTTATTATGAGCTGTTGCCCTAAGTGCACTAAACTCACCAGCATCCAAGCAAGTAGTCATTGCTTAATGAGTACTGGCACTTTTTCTTATCTTGATGTGTATTTTAGTTATTCAGGCTCCTGGGCTCCTCATGTTTTATTATGTAGAGTAAAATTGGCTACAGCTGTGGGATTCCTTCTTAGTCTTCCCTGCCCATCGGGTGGCAGGGCACTTGCTCTGTTGTTACAGATTTATACTGCCCAATGCATCCCAAGAGCAACATATGGGGTAGAAATTTGGGGCACAAAAGATTCTGTGACTGTGCAGAGGGAAGAAAATCGCTTTCTTAGAAAAAAGTTGGCTGTTCCCCTTTTGACTCCACATTACATTTGCCAGAAGGAATTGGGTGTATATTATTTGAATGATTATATTTGTACTAAACCCCCCTTACTGTGGCTTTCTGTTTGAAAGAAAAAGGAGGCATCATTAACTAGGGACATAATAACTGATTGTTTGGCATGCAACAAGGATCGCGTAATCCCATGGCTGTTGTTTGTCAAAAACACATTTGAGGAGATTGGATTAACTGAGATCTTTTCTGATAGGGTATCTGCGGCTGTCCGCGGCCCCCGCAGGGGGCCACCTCAGCTGGGCGGCCCTTTAGTGCCATTTTGGCACTGCCCACCCACTCTAGTCTTTGGAGGGGTTCTGTGGAGCCCTCTAGCTAGGTCGCCTCTGTGACGTCCTTCCGGTGCGACAAGGGGGGGGAGTAGGGCATATATGCCTTCTCTGCCCCTCCTGGCGGTCTCTGTTCGCCAGCCACGCCGTCTGCTGGACGTGTCCATGAGACGTGTGCCGAGGTCGTCGGGAGCAGTGTGCGCGGTGAGTTTACCCCTCTCCCCATCCCCATTAATGGGCGTCCCCAGGCTGAGGGCCTTACCCAGCCATCGCTGAGGTTTTTGTCCGCCTGAGGGCGAGGTGGGGTTTGGGCTGCTCCCGGCTCGCATAGGCCATTAGTGGCCTGGGGGCAACTCGGACATGTTGGGCGGACCTGGTCATGTCCTGGCTTAGTGCCGGCCCGGGGTGCGCCGGGGCGAACGAGGGCCAGTCTCCTGCTCTTGCTGGGCGGGGGATGCAGGATCGGGTGCTAGAGTGCAATGGGCGCTGTGCGGGTTACTGCCCCCTGCCCCGGGGCTCGGCTGGGTCTCCCGCAACATGGTCACCATTGTAGCCACGGCAAAGGCCGCAAGTGCGCGGTGGGGTCGGGGTAAGGACAACGGATTAGGTGTTCACTGCCCTAATTTACAGCCGTGTTGGATGCGGTCTGGGTCGGGCGTTAGCCCACATGCGGGCCCCGGCGGGGCTAGGGCACAGGGGTTGCCTGTTCAGGCCTGGGGCGAGATGCGCACCTGGACCGGAAAGAGCACGGGAGTCGGGTCGGATAGGTTGCGCCCACCGGGCCCCCCCCTTCCAGTAAAGTAAGCAGCACTGAGTTTTTAGGGCAGTGTCTTTTGCAGCGCTGCCTGTTCCGCATTATCCAGACACAACGTGCGGGGTAAATTGACTACTGCCACTCGACACGCCGGAGGGAGGGCTGTCCGATCGTCGCTGTTCAGTGAGCCAAGTGGCTCGACGCTGTTCCGGTCCTGCTCCCTCCTGCTACGCAAGATTAGTAAGGGTGAGTGCTCCATGCTTCCCCCCTCCTCCCGTCTCGGGGACAGTCCCGGGTGGCCCAGCTTGGCCGTGGCGTGAGCTGCCATGGGGAGGGGTGGGCAGTTTGTTATCTGGTCAGCCGCCAGCGGCGGTGGTCAGTGACCGGACCAGCGTGGTACGGGATATGCCCAGGGGTGAAGGAGCATTCTCCCAGCCCTGACTTTAACCGTCTTCGGCTGGGGCCGCATGCGAGATCCATGCCCCCACTTGAAATACTGCCCCGTACTCCCTGGGGTACGCGTCCTACGGGTTTCTGGCTGGCCTATTGGGTAGCAACAGAGGACCTGGGGGGTCATGGGTCTGTGTAGTGGCACCAAGGCACGCTCGCAGAGATCGCGCAAATGGAGAAGTGCCTACCCCCTTTATGGTGTCCCCCGGGGTGAGGCTTTGTGTTGGAGGCTAGAGGATGCGCTGCATGCCGAGCCCGGGGGCGCGTCGTTCCCCCCTGCAGTGGGCGTGTGGGGTAGTGCGAGCGGTTGATGGTTTCGCTTTCCGAGGCTTAATGAGATGCACGGAGTTAAAGTCCGACGCCGTTTTGGCATCGGAGATATTGGATGCATGGGTAAGAAAGTGGGTTGTCCCGGTTCTACGGGGCACAGTCTACAGTCGGGGAGGCTCCGGCTTACCCACCTACAACTCGCCTGTCGCCCGCTGAGCTCCTGATTGTGGGGGTTAGTGTTTGTTCCCCTCGGTTTAGATTTCCGGTTGACTGGGGGCTTCAGGAAGGGGGGCAATTGAGCGGGTTGCTAATGTGCAGCCTGAGTTGCCAACTGGGGGAGCCTGGTACCGAGCGTGGCGTCTGCCGCACCCGTGATCCTGGGCTAGACGTAGTGTTTACAAGATGGTCGGGTCTTTAAGCGGCAGCATGTGGGGGCTGCAGCTTGTACCTAACGCCGCCGCCGGTGTCGCGCAGGGCTTGTTTACTGCATCGGCGGGGTTTGGGTGCTGCGTGCACCGAGGGTACGCATCCGCTGGTCGAGGAGGTGAGAGCCCCGGCCCGAGTGCAGTGCATGTCCTACATGCCCCTGGTGAGCTCATTCCTGACCGCCGGCTGGCCTCGGGGACTTG
The DNA here is from genome assembly GCA_963921515.1 of Calotriton arnoldi. NCBI lineage: Eukaryota > Metazoa > Chordata > Amphibia > Caudata > Salamandridae > Calotriton > Calotriton arnoldi. The sequence goes on from CAWUFW010000985.1 coordinate 2,537,439, forward strand.
TGCTGCGCTGTGAGGGAGGGGCGGCGAGCTCTGCGGGGGCTCCCTCTCCGTGGCTGTAGGCTGTGAGGCAGACCAGGGACTTGGCACGCGTGGGTACAGACAAGTACCGCCGTCCTTGTCTGTGCATATACACATGTTTTGTACAACAATGGTTGCGTCCTCCTAGGCAAGGTGGGGTTATTGTTAACCGACGTCCTTGAAGAAATTAATGTTGATGGATGTATTTCCTGCAGCCACTGTGGTGTTATTGTTACCCCACGAAATGGAGAAATAAATGTTGACAGATGCATACACTGCAGCATCTGTCTCCTTTATACAGTGTAATGTCGCGCCCAAGCCCGCGCTGGAGTAGTTTCCTGCTCCGGAAAGCGAGGCTGGGCCTCGGGTCGATGGCCCTCTTAGATCAGGGCTCCCGTTGCCGTACCAGGATAGCCTCGTGCAGGCTGCGGCTGCTCCTCTGGGCGGGAAGGGTCAGTTAGAGTGCTGGCTGTGCTAGGCAGAAGCCACCACCTCTGCCTCATGCCAGTGACACCTCAATGTGATGCAGCATGCACGCACTGCCCCTGGGAGTCTAGAGTTCTACAGTGGGGCACACTGCCCAGTGGGGGAGCAAGGCACTCCACCTCCCTACACGACGCCCTCTCACAGTCGTCTGTCACTAGCCTTCTAAGTTACACTACCATACTCGTCATGCTACTTCCCGCTGAGCTGCACTGTTCCCAGAGGTGCATTTTGGTTCTGTGGCACCTTACTCCAGTAGGGGCTTTCATTTTCACTTTAGCACACAAATTGCTCGTTCCCTAGGCCAAGTTGGTCTAGCCTGGAGGGTGCGCCATCGATACACCCTCGTAATGCCCGTCATTATAAACACCAAAGGCATGCTCCTTCCTTTGGAGGCAGTACCAACGAAGCCCGTCTTTACCCGGGCCGGGAGCATAGTCATTTACTATTGTTCTCTACAAATTAAGCACTCAGCGTGTGAAATCTGTGTGGTCCCTGGGCACAGCGGGCCGCCGTCACGTCAGGATATCTGGGCGTGTCGCGTGGCTTTTCCTGCTCGGGCATCGATTTACGTGGGCAGACATGGCCAGTGCACCATGTTGTATTCTGCGCAGGTATCTAAAGTGGGTTGGTTTAATTACCGTTTGCCTCAAATGCAATTTTAACGTGTGCAGTGTGTGAGGAGATATTAGATATCTTGCTGAGAAATATGGTGTTGGTTTCATGCAACATCCATGAAAAGTATCGTTTAGATCAAAACTGGACCTCCAAATGAGTGGGTGGGGTGTCACAGATATTGTTTGCAGTAATATTAGTGAGCTGCTGCTGTGTTTCATAGTTTGAAAACACAAGTCACTACCCCTGAATATTGAGGCAAACACAAGTCGAACTTGGCCAGAGTGCTCGTGCAGTACCAGCAACTGGGCTAGAGGGCAATTGGATAGCAGCGCAAGATAATTACTCCTTAAGGTACACATGGGCCAGCATTCTTTTGCAGGGAGAAACACCTATCTTGCCCGCTTTGTCCTTGGCGCCAAGCAGTGGCAGATTAGGCGCCACCAAGTTCCGATTGGAAATAACAGTACACTGCAGTTTGCACTAATGGTTTAATAGTAGGCATAGTGGCAGGAGCACTCAGTGCATTGTGCGGTGGGTAATTCTATACGGCACAACCTAAGATACAGTGGGGCTTCTCAGCAGTGTGGGAAGCGAGAGTTCAGCACGATTCTCCTGGGCCTGATGGGTGGTGCAGGCAACTAATTTGACACAGCCAAAACAAGTTTATTAGCGCCGCAAGTACAGTGGCATTGGGGCCTCAGGAGAGTACATAGCCCTCTGCACCCTGAGTAGGTACTGTGCGACCCAACTTGATGGGAAGTGGATTTCACTTGTGCATTAGCGACCATGAAGACAAGTATACATTGCGGGGCTCTGCCCACACTAAAGTGGGTCAAGATCACACAAAGTAGGTGATGAGAGATTGCGGTGTCAGTCACACATGTCGATTTATAATGGGAAAGGAAGTAAGGCGGGCTTGATAAATCTGACTTCTACCGGCATTGGCACATCATGTCAGGAGGGATGGTAAAAGGTTTTGCACTTCAGCCAGGAAAGGTTAACACCCATCCACACCAAGCCGATTGTAAGGTCATCCTGGGCCGCAGATACACAGCCCAGTACTCGGCCCCTGTGGTGGTCAGTTTCATGAATTACTAAATTCAACTGAACAGGAGGCATGACCGTGGTTTACACCAGCAGAAGTTTGGGAGTGCAAGACTCCACCTAGGGGGGTGGTTGTCTGAATTTGATGGACTAGTCCAAAATGTTCACAGCAACTGCACGTGGGAGAGATCATTTACCTGTGCTTAGTCCACCTAGATACACAGTATCATATAAGTGGAATTCGCACAGTAAGGCGGGCGCAAACCCAGTTGTTACACATTAAATGTTGAATGTTTTATAATAAATGCTTTAGGGCACCTACAGCTGTGAGGTTGCCTCCTGAGTGCATAGGACTTGAGGGTTAGTCAGAGCCAACTTGTCGGTTGAGCGACTTGTGCAGGCGTAGGCTCAGTACACTTCGTGCACAGTCACACCAGTTCGGAATTGATGCATTGCCTTAGGATCCCTGGGCATATAGGAAGGTCAGACAAGCAGCCAGGGGGTTACAGAGCAGGGGCACTCTGCTCTTAGCATAGTATATGCAGGTTGCATCACTTCACCTAGGAAGCAAGCTTTGCTTGGGTGCTGGGGGGACCCATACAGGACATCAAGTAATAATTGAGCAATGCTACCTGCAGGAGTAGAGAATTTTATTGGGGAGCAATTAGTGCGCTGCAGGTGGCCATTTGTTGCTGGAGATAGATGATAGCTTTAGGTCACCGATAGTACTCACATACTGGTCCAGTGGCTACCGGGCCTTCGCAGCCCAGGTTGGGGGTCAACCCTGTTAAATCCCAGGGGGACTAGGAGGGTATGGGATTGGGGCTTAGGAAACCCTGACGGAGCATGGGAGATGCCGGCAGTAGGCCCAGCACCCGTTTGCAAAAGGGCTGCTGCTTTCTGGTTTCGGCACCTGGCATGCGCGCAGGTGGCCTGTCTGGCTGTTGCGGGAGTACGGAGGGTGCGGAGGGACTCCGGTGGTCTCTACAGTTCCATGATAAACTGCTTCTAGTGGTTTCGTTTGGCTACGGCTGGGTTTTACACACGTCGACATGTTTATTGGCTGGCGCAGCACTTGGTCATCAGTCCGTACCCTCGTACTGGGGACCACCCAGGGAAAAAGGCACATTAGTGCTTAGTCACCCCAGAATGATATGTACAAACTGGCACGCGGTGCGTTGGGGTTTGTGCCACCCAGAGCTGGGGGCGTCTGTGGGCACACGCATTGCCCGTGCATTGTGCTTTGGCCGGTTTGTTTAATCTTTTCATACGGAAGAGATATGCGGGGTACCTAATCGCTCACAGCATGGCACATTAAGGGACGCAAACTGGGTTGTTACCCATTATATGTTTGATAATATATGCTTTGGGGCACCTGCAGCTGTGAGGGATGCTTCCTGAGTGCCCAGGACTTGAGGTTTGGTAGCACTCCCCTCCCCCAGGCCCACAGGGCTTTCAGCAGAATGGCCACAGGCTAGAGCAGGTCAAAGGGGGATTCCTGCGCGGTGCTGGTAGAATGTCACGTACCGTTAAGGGCATGTTACTACTAAGTTGTCCCATAGTTTTGGGGTCAAACTGGGTGGAGCAGTAAGACTACAGGCATTGGGAAGCTTTTAGCATTCCCTCATTCTAGTATGGGCAGCTATCTGTACAGTATTATCAGCGAGTGGGGTAACATTCATCTGTTATTCAGCGCCATCATGCCTCCGCCTCTTGACACAGCTCAATTCCTGCATGCCCACTGTGAGGGAGGTTACTGCCAGTGCCTTAATTGGCACCAATGCTTTAGACCTCCATTCCATCCCACGAGTCCTAGTAGTGCTCCCACCAAGTCGGATGCTATAGAGAAGTTGGAAACATGGCGACTAGCATTGGCACGATCGCCGAACCTCACATGCACCTTACAAATCCAGTTTCAGCATAGGTACTAGTGGAGAAATCCCGGCATATGGGATTTGGTTGACCACAAAGGAGAGAACTGGTTAACATGTTGGTTATGTCATTGAATTGGACGATATCTACACAGCAACAGGTGGATAGGGCATGGGTGCATGCGGCACATTTGTTAATGGTGCAGGATAATTATTGTTTTTCTCTAGGTAACTGGGATCTCTCGTGCCCAGGTGCTGTCTTTTTTGGTTGTCGGTTACCAGCCAAAATGGTGGGAGAGTACAATTTTACATTTACCCTGTGCTGTGTTACGCTAAGTGCAGTTCCTACCGGCAGCTACGGGGTTGTGCTAACTGAGCTGTAGGACAGTGGCCCGATTGACCTAGTGAGTTATGTAATCCTTGTGAGGTCATGATGAGGTTTGGGAGCACATGATAATAGTGGCAGATGAAACTAAGTTTCTCCCGTATGGTCGATACAAAGGGTAATTAAAATAACCTGGTATGGAGTCTCTTCTGTAATGTGCCACTATGGGAGCGCGGTTGGCACATTAAATTTACACTGCCTCTGGGATAAGCCAAAGTCCCTGCCTGGCCACCTAACTGGTGGGCAGGTGTCCGCTTAAGTGTGTACTCCCTTCTCCTGACTAGAGAGGTGGGTTCGGACATGCTTAGGTGCATACCCTAGCCAACCAGAAACTCCATTTACTACATGGTAGAGAATGCATAGGAGTTGTTTGCAGTCCATTCGGAGTCCACAGGAGCCCTGGGAATGAGCTGTTTGGTGAGAAATGAGCTGTTTGGTGAGATCAGCAACTACATGGGTCAATGTAACTCTGGTGGTCCGAGATGATCCCCCGCAGAGGTGGCACAGAGCTAAGTCAGAGGAGGCCGTTGAACATCCCTGTAAGAGTGAACAGTTCATGGCGTAAGTCCCGGACCAGAGACTAGATGATCCAGGCTAATGTTAAAGGCTACTTTGCTAAAGATGGGGTCCATTGCCACCATGCCATCCAGGCGTACGCCTAGGTTAGGTTGACTAACTTGGGGTGCAATTGTAACAGGTGGGCATGGATACTTTCCACTGGACATGCACAAAGCCTTAGAAAGCAGGTTGCAGGTCGGAAATGAGCTGTTTTGGTGGGGGGCTCTCGCGGCGACGGGAGCCGCCTCCAGAGCTGTGGGGGAGTTACAGGGCGATCTGGAAGCAGACTGGTACAGTAAGGGTACCTCTGCGGCAGACCGGTACAGTAAGGGTACCTCTGCGCGGCACAGTAGGGGTGCCAGAGGCAAAGACCAGGAGCCTCAGGGCAGGTTCCTGGAAAACCGCGACGGCGCCCCGTTAGTCCTTCGGGCGGTTGGGGGCCTGACCAACCGGGGGTTTGCCCTGCTACGCTCCGCCCTGAAAAGGGCTTGAGTAGAACAGACCAACGTGTCATGTGATCCGGAAGAGGATCATCAAAGGTAGCACTGACGGGATGCCCCACAGTGCTGGCTCACCAGGCGGGCGGGGCAGCATAGGTTGGTACAGCTGCCCCGCCCTTGGATCGCCCGTAAGATAACCCACATATTGCATACTCCTGTATGGAATAAACCTGCAGCAATATTTTCCCACTACAAAGTTGTCTTGTGTATTTATTCATTCTTGCATGCTCAGACGGGGGGTGGGAGAAGTTGCCGATAATGGCACTATGCGGCTGTCCGCGGCCCCCGCAGGGGGCCACCTCAGCTGGGCGGCCCTTTAGTGCCATTTTGGCACTGCCGACCCACTCTAGTCTTTGGAGGGGTTCTGTGGAGCCCTCTAGCTAGGTCGCCTCTGTGACGTCCTTCCGGTGCGACAAGGGGGGGGAGGGCATATATGACTCCTCTGCCCCTCCTGGCGGTCTCTGTTCGCCAGCCACGCCGTCTCCCACCCCACCTCTTACCCGGCGTCCTGGCTGGTGGACAGGGTACTCTGAATGCTTTAATGTTTTCCTTTTGTGTTGCAGGCGGAGTTACAGGGCGATCTGGAAGCAGACTGGTACAGTAAGGGTACCTCTGCGGCAGACCGGTACAGTAAGGGTACTTCTGCGCGGCACAGTAGGGGTGCCAGAGCCAAAGACCAGGAGCCTCAGGGCAGGTTCCTGGAAAACCGCGACGGCGCCCCGTTAGTCCTTCGGGCGGTTGGGGGCCTGACCAACCGGGGGTTTGCCCTGCTACGCTCCGCCCTGAAAAGGGCGTGAGTAGAACAGACCAACGTGTCACGTGATCCGGAAGAGGATCATCAAAGGTAGCACTGACAAGATGCCCCACAGTGCTGGCTCACCAGGCGGGCGGGGGCAGCATAGGTTGGTACAGCTGCCCCGCCCTTGGATCGCCCGTAAGATAACCCACATATTGCATACTCCTGTATGGAATAAACCTGCAGCAATATTTTCCCACTACAAAGTTGTCTTGTGTATTTATTCATTCTTGCATGCTCAGACGGGGGGTGGGAGAAGTTGCCGATAATGGCACTAATGTGTATCGAGTGACAGAAAGCAAGTACGTGTTATTATTTGCTCAGTTACAAGTGGGCATGTAAAATGTAAAATGCCTGAAAACATCTATTGCTAGCTATTTGCACCTAAATCCCGAAATATCTTCTACCAGCTTATATGGAATATTAGAGGACACTGGGTGTGTTGATTTTTGTTTTGCTTCTGAGCTGATATGAGTATATATTTGGTTTCCTTCCCATTTGGCTATCAGCAAAAATTAGGAAGCAAAGTTTGCCCATGCAAGAATGCTTCTAGCCAATCAATGCTTCATTTTCTTTTTTTTCTACGATTTTTCTAAGATTTATACTAAGAGGTTTTTAGTTCCTTTTTTAAAATTTTGGAATTTAAGGTACTGTGTTGAGGCCTACTATCAGCTTCAGCAACTTTCTGATGAAGAGACCAGTCTATGTGTAAGTCTATTTCTTCATGCCGCTGTGCGATCATGAGGCACAGTTCACTTTGAGTAACCGGGCCATTTATGATGCTTTTTATATTTTCAGGATCTGGTTTTACTACTGTGGAGGTACAACATCTTTTATATAATTTATTGTATATATTTGAATGGTCTTTTGCATTTTATGATTGTGCACTGTTGGTTTTTATGTAGTTTTAAGACTGTATATGCTCTTATGGTTGATTGATGAGCCGAATAAAGTTTATATTGATTGATTGAAATACCTGACTCGAATTTTAAGTCTCGGAAACCGATGTGATTATAATGCAGTTTTTCTTGGACCGAGTTTTCACACAACATTAGCAGCAAACCTATCCGGGCTATCAAGAACTGAAACGGGCTGCTGAATATTATGCTGTGAAAAAACACACAAGTGGAAACAGGGAAGGTGGGTTACTTGAGAACCAAATAGTTTTCTTTCTCTGTACTTTATCGGTATAGTTCAAGCAAGAAACTTATCAAATATGAGAATACATAGAGGGGCATATTAGCAAGACCCACGTTAAAATTATCGCCGTTTTAGCGGCAGGAAACTGCCGCTAAAACGGTGATAATGGGCTTAATAATATGCGTTATAGAATTCCAATAGAAGCCCAGGTTAGATGTCCTGCACATCTAACCTGGGCTTCTATTGAATTCTATAACGCATATTAGCAAGCCCATTATCGCCGTTTTAGCGGCAGTTTCCTGCCGCTAAAACGGCGATAATTTTAACGTGGGTCTTGCTAATATGCCCCATTATTTTATGTAGACTTTGGCTAAAGAGCGACTCTTGTGCGTTTATTACTACAAACAATCCCACTGATACATAGGCTTGCATATCTGTTCAAATATATGCATTTAAGAGAGACTCGTATATAGCTAACTCATACTGGCTGCTTCCCAATGTTGCAGACCTGACATAGACTGGACAGACACACAGCGAATGTTTCTTTTGTGAGAAAAAGATGGGAAGACATGCTGGTCATGAAGCAGTCCATCCTATGTGCACACGTACATCCCTAAAGGTGTACCACAACTTTTTACCTTGGCGTGCTGCAGCCTTACGCACTCGGTAAGATAAAAAGCAGACCTGCACTTCACTAAGCACACATCAAGCTAGCACTCTAAAGACGCCATGTATTACTTCAACACCCCCTGACCCTCCTCGTTCTTGATGTACATGCGCTTGCTATGACCTGTCTCAAATATGCAATGCAAAGGCAGATACACCATCTTTGCCCCACAGCATCCACCTACAGGGTGCTCACCCAGAGCCATCTTTAATGATTGCTGTTTAGGTGACACACCCAGTCCCTGGCAGAGATGGCTATCTATCCGGATTTGGGCATTATTTTCCTACTATTAATAAAGCGTCTTTGTCCATAGGGGAGCAAGGGGGTCGGGGAGCGAAAAGGAGAGAGGGAAGGAGGAGAAACTTGCTTTATCGAGCTAAGACTGTCTGAATCCAATGCATAAAGCCACAAGGACCCTCCTCCATCCGCTTCAATCTCCCGCTCCAAACAAGCGCTTTTTTTGCTTTCTCATCTGATGCAAGCAGGCTTCTGCCTGTGCAGCGAAGATGTAGAAAATACCGCTACTACACCCTCAAGATGAAAATTAACCCTTTCAGCAAAGCGGTGCATACGCTGACACTGAAATCAACCGAGGGAGGGGGCCATAATAGTAAAACAAATACCCCTGGCACCTGACCTACCCGGGGGGCTACAAAAAACAAGTGTGGGAGGCTGCTCTTGTTTTTTATTTTTTATTTTGATGTGAATTTGCGAATCTGCCACAATGTTTACTGCAAACATTTAAAAAAATGACGCTTTGTGGCCCAGGTGGGGTCCCTTGAGGACCCCAGCACCAGACCTAGGGGGTCAGGGAATTCCTACTCTGCTCCTTTCTCTTTTTTTAAACTTTTTGTTTGGGACTCGACTGAGTCCGAGTCTCAAAATGGCTTCCAACACTTGCTGGTTGATGTGTTGGCAGCCAATCAGATCTCAGCATAGGATCTCTTGGATTTGCGAAGGGTCTGTGCCTCTATATATACAAATTTGATTTTCTTTGATATCTCAAAAACTACTGAACGGATTTACACCAAATCACAAAATGCGCACCTTCTGGATGAAGAGCTAGCTTTCTGCCAAATTTGGTGTAATTCCGTCCAGCAGTACGGTCTGTAGTCGTGTCTAAAATCTCTACTGGAAATTTCATGGAGAAAACACGTTTTGGGACCCCCTCCCTTTTTCTTGGACCCTGCTTGACGAATCACCCCGGAACTTTCAACACAGCAGCTGAACTCAGGTGCATACTAGTTTTGAAATTTCGTGAAGATTTGTCAAACAGCACCAAAGTTATGGAAACTAGTTCCTAACAATAACTACCTACTGGCAACCACTAGTAGGTAATAGCTCGGAGTGGATGGCACTCCGCCAATCAATCCTATGCCTAAACACTTTGCTAGAAAAACAGAAATTTGAGGTGAGCTGATTCAGAGTGTCGCTGGTGTTGTAGTGTGCTCTATATAGGAGTTGCTCCCCACTGTCCAAGGCACTGCCCGGGGGAGTGGGTTCCCTTTGAGTCTAGGGAAGGGGGGACGCATGACTCCCTCCCCCATCATTTTTAACTCGCCCCCGGGAAGGGTTCCCCAGGGCCTGAAGGATTCTCAAGGAGGGGGCCACATGCCTTCCAGACCCTGGCCCACCATAGGGGCTTTTTTTTTTTAAACGTGTGAGAGCCCACACTTTTCTTTAAAATGTTGTAACAGATCGTCCACAAATTTTTGGCAACATTTAAAAAATATGTTTTTCACCGCAGGGGTTTCCCTCTGGGACCTCCCCCACCAGGCTAAGGGGATATCCCTAGCTTGTTCACTATATGGTTTGTCTTTTTGTCGGGATAGGGGACTGAGTCCCTCAGTCCTAAAATGACAGTATCCACATCTTTTCAGAGGCAGTGGCAGCCAATCAGATCTTAACTTACGATCTGTCAGCTAAGCAGGTTCTCGATGGTGTGAAATATACAACGTTTTTTGCCTTCATTTCTAAAAAAAACTACTGAACGTATTTACAGCAGTGCACAAAATGCACACTATGGGACGGAAAACTCCCTTGCGTGGTGATGGATGTGCACCCCTACCTTGAGTGCCCCAACTGCACTGATTTCTTGATCCCTAATGCTGATTTTTGCTGTCATGGGCGAACACAGATCATGCATGTGCACTATGACATAGGCTTGTTTCACGGATTGAAGTCTGTTTGGACTGAGAGGGGGTGCCCAAAGTGTAACCCTCATAGTGGTGAAAGGATACTGCCTTTACCAGCAGTTAAGTAGCATAAGTACAGTGGTGGCAGCATACTGTGTAGTGATCAGTAGATGTAAACAGGTCATTTGTTCCAGTGTCACTGGAGTAAGGCCTTCAGGCTCATTCATTTAAAGTTCCGCTGCTGTGTGCTTTACTTACCCTTGGCCTACATGGGTTTAGTGTGCGGTGCTGCACAGTGTATGTATGGTCTACATGTTCAGGTCATATGTGTGCCTGTGAATGGTACAATACAGGGATAATGCAGTACTGTGCAGTGCATGTATGCGTGTGGTGTGTGTTTATGAACATGTGACTGGTACGATATGCTACGTTATGTTATGTTATTGGAGCTTGGTATAGAGCAGAGGGGTATCTCGGCTCTCCGATGAGACAGGACAAAACAACCACCAGAATAGCCAGGTCTTCAATAGTTTTTTAGACTATTGAAATATGAGCTAGACCAAATATGAAGGGGAAGCTTGTTCCAGTGGTGAGGGGCCAGGTTGGAAAACGACCGGCCACCATATCTTGATGGGTGAATGCGGCAGGGGGCACAACAGCAGTTTATCCTTATATCTAACGTCTCTGTAAGGGCAGTAATGAGTAAATTTCTCCTGTAAGTAAGCCGGACCCTTGCCAACCAGTGATTTATGAATGAAACAGAAAGATCTTTTCCTCACTGGAAGCTAGTGAAGTGCTTTGAGTGTGGGGGCTGGCGGGGAGCCTGGAAGAAGGTTACTAGCTAGGTAGTCAGACGCAATGCCATATTTTGAACAACCTGCAATTTAGAGAAGAGCGATACATAAAAGATGCAGTGCTGTGCAGTGCATGTGTGCTATATGCATGTTTCGGGTGAATGTGTGCCTGCAAATGGTACAATACATGAAGGATGTAGTGCTGTGCAGTGGTTGTACTCTATATGCATGTGCTAGGTGCATGTGTGCCTATGAATGGTACAATACATGGAAGACTGAGTTCCATTCTGGGAGAATGAGGGCTGTATGGAGAAGCATGAGGAGAGGAGGTGGAGGAATCCCCCAGTCTGATTTGAGTATCACTGCATTCCTGTAAGCTGGATGGGACACACAAGGGAAGGGAGAGCCAGGCTTTCCAGTATACTTCAAAGAGGGCTCTTTGATTCAGAGAAAGGTCACTGGGAAAGGGCCTGGACACATCTCAGGAAGGGGATGGGGCTGTTAAGAGATCATAAATGGTAAGGCTGAGGACCTGGCATAAACTTTGACATCCAGGTGTTAAACCCTAGCCACTCTCGATGCTTATGTTGTGGGGATATTAGATTTGGAGTCGCTCCTGCTGTGCAGACTGCTTTCTGGAGAAACAGAGAACAGAGGAGAGGGCACTTCAGAAGGAAGCAGACCCCGAACATAAACTTCAAAGTCTCAGACTCTAAATAATATTTGGTGTCTGCAAATGGACTATAGAAGGGGAGCTTGAGACCCTTAAAAATTGTCAACTGTCAAGCAGCCAGTCGGCCGTGCGAAGAGGAGAATCTCTGCAAGACTTCTGTGATCAGGACTGGGGGCCAAGGGTAGGCCTGGGCATAATTTCAATTTCGGCGGAGTAATCAGCGTAATTTCAGTAATTCCGCACTACTCCCTGACGCGGATTTGCCAATAATTACATGATTAGTCCTGCTTATGTAATTAAGAATAATTTGGGGGAACAAATCCTACTGCAAAAGCACATTTAGTGATTTTGAGTGACGGCTTGCACTTTCTATTCATGGTCTGCTGCCCTTAGTGCTATTTCCTAGAGCAAACTGAATCTTCTCATTCATTTTTTGGACTACGAAGTAGTGCTAAAGCCAGAATTACTCTTCTCAAGTAATTCAAGTGTAAACTCTCAGAGTTCTTAGGTAATTCTGCATGATGATGCTACTCTGAAGTACATGAGTTACACCTACCCCTAACTAATGCCTGCTAGTCTCCCAGCTGAGTGATGGGACATCACCCAGGGAATCGAAGACCACCTGCCCTTGAGCCTGAAGCATCTGCACCTGCCTGCATGTAAAGACAAGTGTACCCTGTGAGAAAGAGGAGAGTGTTAGACGGCATGAGGTCCAGTGTGGAAATGCTGGTGAGTGGCTCCCCATAGCGAGGTCTGAGGAGATGGCTGCAGCACCGAATGGGTTGTTGCCCATGGGCAAAGAAAAGTCAGCGATCTCCGTATGCCAGAGGAGGGCCTCCATGAAGTGAGCCATGACCGTTTCTGCAATGTGTGGGTCATTGCCTATTTGTAGTGTTAAGTTGGAGGGCTGTATGCCGGATGGGACCACCATGAAGATTGCTGTTGTGCCAATTGAGTCGTAGCCCGTGTGCAGTACCAAATCAGCAACCCTGTATGCTAAGCAGGACCGCCATGAGGATTGCTGCCTTGCCATTTGGGCCGTATCTTGTGTGCAATGTCAAGCCGGCGTCTCCGTATGCCAGATGGGGCCACCGTGAAGATCCCTGCTGTGCCGATCAGGCCAGAGTCAGTGCGCAGAGGGGGGACGGTGACCCTGTATACCAGTGGTGGTCACTAAGACCAAGCAAGAAGCGTGGTCCGGTCAAGACCCTCGACGGAGGAAGGAGGTTATTGTGGTGACGTTAGTGGGCCACAGCCATGACTGAGGACCTTTACCAGGATTGTGGTACCCCTGTACCTATGTAAGGACTTACCTAGCATCGGAGGAGTATTGAGAACTCTCCAGCTGCTGCAGGACCGCATGTGAGGAACTTGAGGACAGCTGACTATAGCCCACCTGGGCCACATATGATAGACTTACCAGAGGCAGCCACTAAAGCCTCAGCGCCCGTGCTGGGGCCTCACTCAGAGACTCTGGTTGCTCCGATGCAGCTGGTGCGGGTAAGACTGATTTTGGGCCAGACCTCCACCGTGTAGTAGTTATAATTAGGACCAGGTTTCTATAGGAAATTTTTGGGTTTGCTAGTAACTTTGGTGCAGTTTGATAAATCTTCACAAAACTTTCCAAAAAAAGGTTCATCCACCTCAGCTGCATCCTCGAAAGTGTCAGGGTGATCCATCAGTCGGGGGCTGAGGAAAAGCAGGTCCTAAAACACATTTTCCTATGCAATTTTCCATTGGAAAATTGAACAGCAATACAACAAATCTTAACACACAAGCTCTCCATATACTAGTAGTTCAAATTTATCAAGCTTCTAGGCCTCTCTATATAAAAAAAGATAATACACTCAATTAAGAATCAAGCTAATGCAAAAACAGATGCCGTAACCTCAGTAAAAATTATTTTTGATTTCTCTTTAAACAATGAGTGCTCAAATGGGTCCTCACACTTCTAATCAAGCATGTCTCTGATTCCTGTGATGAGTATTACTCAACCTGTTTCATTTAAACCTATCCATCCACGATCAGATGAGATAGCATGAATCAGGTTACAAAACAGCCCTAACTGGATGCTGCTCCTGTGGAAAATGGATATACCGAATGAACAAGGGTATATTCACCTATGCAGTCTTTAAATCTTCTAGCATTTACATTTTTGACAAAAGCATAATTACAACCTTGCTTTACTGAGCTGGAGGCTCTCCAAATTTAGAAAATTATTTACGATCCTAATAATTTTTAGGTGTTTGGAAATTTAAGATAAGATTGTTGCAATTTAAAATTTGCATAAAAAACACAAAGGGAATTGCTGATCTACATACTAACGCAAGAAGTTCCACACAGGATTTTAGTAAATCCCACTTTGGGGACTAAAAATCTCTTTATATAAAGGATGTAACAGAATCCTGGTCATGGTTTACAGGTTTTGTTATCCAGAACCACAGAGAGCTTGGCACCATTCAGTGTCATACAAATAACAGCTAAAGTTCAGGTTACAATAATATCTCATGAATCAACCAAACCACTGAACCTACTCCCATGTCACAATTACATTGCAAGATTTCTGGCATAAATAGATTGAAGCTGGACAAAGAGTTTCTGAAAATCATATGATGTTGGTGATTGCAACTGCATTGGCTAGAGCCCTGATTTGAATTTTTACCCATTTGGGGTTCCCCAAGAAAGTATTGTCTAACAGAGGCAGCAACTTCATATCAGCGTACATGAAGTCCATGTGGGGTGAATGTGGGGTAACCTATAAGTTCTTCACACCCTAACACCATCAAACAAGTGGGCTTGTTGAAAGATTCAACAAGACCCTCAAGAGCATGATTATGGGCCCGCTGGAGGGCATGATTATGGGTCTGCTGGAGCTCATGAGGCAGAAGCGGGATGTCCTCTTACCCTGCCTGTTGTTCATCTAAAGGGAGGTGCCACAGAAGAGAGTTAGGTTTAGCCCATTTAATCACCTCCATGGACATCCTATTAGGGGACTCCTCAGCCTTGTGAGAGAGGGGTGGGAGCAAGCTCCAAAGAAACCCCCTCAGGATGTAGTCAGCTACATGCTGGCACTCTGCAACCAGATACAGAGCTTCTGGGGAAAGGTGAAAGATAATCTTGCGGCCAGTCAATAGGTAATGAATCTCTGGTACAACCAGAAGGCCACTCTGGTGGAGATTCAGCCTGGCCTGGAATGTGTAAGTCATGGCGCTTGCATAGCCAAGAGAGCTCCAGGATCACTGGACAGGCCCATATGAGGTGAAGGAGCAGAAGGGGGATGCCACCTACCCGGTGGATCAAGACCTCTAGAAACCCCTTAAGGGTGCTCCAACTAAATCACCTCAAGGCAAAATTTGAGAGGTCCGAAGTGACCATGCGCTTAGTGACAGATGATGGAATGGAAGAGGAAAGCGAATCTCCCCTTGACCTCCTATCTTCCAAAGAGCCTGATGGGTCAATAGAGGGTGTAAACATCTCCCCTACTTTCACTCTAGCACAGCAGAGTGACTGTCGCCAAATTTTGGGGCAGTATTATTCTCCATTCTCTCTCACCCCTTGGCTTAAACATTTGTGTGCCCACGACATAGATACTGGATACACTATGCATGTCAAAAAATAAATTTACAGTCTGTCGAATAAGCAGACAGCCAGCATCATGGAGGAGATCTCCAAGATGCCTTCATTAGGGGGTGATTAAGCCCTCCAACTTCCCCTGGTCCAGCTCAGTTGTGCTGCCACCCAAGACTCCCCCACAGGGCGCCACCCCAGAACTCCAGTTCTGTGTTGACTATTGAGGACTCAACTCCATCACTAAGACTGACCCTCATCCCATCCACCAAGCTGATGAGCTCATAGACAGGGTGGGTACCTCCAAGTTCCTCAGTACCTTTGATCTCACATCAGGGTACAGGCAGATTACTGTAACAGAGGAAGCAAAAGAAAGGTCAGCATTCTCCACCCCAGAAGGCCACTTCTTCTCCCAGGTTATGCCCTTTGGCTTAAAGAATGGCCTTGCCACCTTTCAGAGGTTTATGAACAGGGTCCTGGCTGCGAAGGAGACATTCTGTGCTGCCTACCTGAACGATATAGCTGTCTTCAGTTCCAGCTGGGAGGACCACCTGTACCACCTCCAGGAGGTGCTTCAGACCCTGCAGCAGATGGGCCGAACAAACAGGGACAGTAAATGCCAGATACTGCAAGGCATAATGGTGTATCTGGGCCACAAGGCAAGGTGCAGTCCCTCTAGGCCAAAATTGAGACTATCCTGGCCTGGCAACCCCCAAAACACAGACTGAGGTGAGAGCCTTCCTGGGTCTCATCGAATATTACAGGAGGTTTGTTATGGGTTATGGCAATATTGTTGCCCCCTTTAAAAGAGCTGACTTTGAAGAAGCAGCCGAAGAATGTGACCTGGACAGAGGCCTATCAGAAACCCTTTGACTCCCTCAAGAAAGTCATGTGTGCAGCACCTGTACTCAAGGCATCTGACTTTTTGAAGGAGTTTATTGTGAAAAGTGAAGCTTCAGAACATGGTATAGGGGCTGTCTTAGCACAGTTAAATGAGGAGGGCCCAGACCAACCTGTAGCCTTCATTAGCAGAACGTTACTTCCCTGGGAACAGATGTAGA
The DNA here is from genome assembly GCA_963921515.1 of Calotriton arnoldi. Lineage (NCBI taxonomy): Eukaryota > Metazoa > Chordata > Amphibia > Caudata > Salamandridae > Calotriton > Calotriton arnoldi. Next base: position 2,553,749 of record CAWUFW010000985.1, read on the forward strand.
ATGCTATTGAGAGCCTTTGCTGTTGTTTTGGGCACTGAAGAAACTGAGACCATTCCTGTTTGAGACTCACTTCCGGGTTCAGACAGACTAGATGCCCCTCAGATGACTCATGCAAATGAGAGGCCTGCCATTGCAGCTTGTGTGTGCAGTTTAAACTGCCATTTCGACCTGACAAAATTTACCTTTTGCCAGGCCTAAACCTTCCTTTTAAATACATATAAGTCACCCATAGGGTAGGCTATAAACAGCCTAGAGGGCAGGGTGCAGTGTATGAAAAAGGTTGGACATGTACTTTTAACTTTTACATGTCCTGGTAGTGAAAATCTCTTAAATACGTTTTACACTACGGCAAGGCCTGTTTCTCCCATGGGATAACATTGGGTTTACGTATGATTGAAATTTAATTTATAAAGTACAACTGCTGCTTCATGAGAAGTGTCCTGGCACTATGTCGGTAGTGAAAGTAGGACTGGATTACATTTCCTGAAACAGAAAAGTCTTCAGCTGGTCCTTAAGCAAACTTTCCCTAGGAATAGATTGGAGATACAATGGTAAGGCATCCCAAAGACTGGAAGCTAAAAATGAAAAAGATCTGCCACCTGATCTGACTTTCCACACTTTAGGTACACATAACAGATTTTGATTACCAAAAGGAAGTGCCCTAGAAGGAGAATATTTCTTGAGCTTGTCCTGGATATACCTTTGGCCATTTTGATGATATGCCAGATACGTGACATAAATACTTTGAACATAATTCTAGACTTGACAAACACCAATGTAGTTGCTTTGGGCATTGCCGAATGGATTGTCTTTTTGGGATACTTAAAACAAGGTTACTGTCAACTGTTTTGGGAGTTGGGGCTTGCTCCAAATCAGAAGGCCAGAGGCTCATGTCATCGACTGGGGAAGGAGTACCAAAAACAAAAATTTCTAATTTGTCAAAATTAAGCTGTAGGCAACTACTGTGAATACAATCAGCTGCAGCAGCAAGCAAACGCTGAAAATTACCTACTGCAATGTCATAAGCTGCGTGTCATCTGCATATGAAAAGATGTTCAAGCCGCACCTTCGACCTGTCGGTGCTAGTGGGGCCATAAAGATGTTAAAGAGAGTTGGGCTTAATGCTGAGCCCTGCAGGACACCAGATCGTATCGCTCTAAATTGGGAGGTAAAAGGTGAAGGACAACCTGTTTGCTGCCTGTCGGGTAGATAGGATCAAAGCTAATTCAAGACTCTACCCACTATGCCTGCCTTATCCAGTCTCTGCAAAAGAATTTTATGAGACTGTCACGAGGTCGCTAGGGACATTGTCAGCATTTTTAAGTTAGCATGAGCCCGGTAGCCATGATGCTGATTTTTCGCACGATACTACATGTCTTTATTTTTGCGAGACTCTGTTTATGCCTTTCACATGAGAACTCTTTGCTGTGTTCGTTCTCTGCCTGTTCTTGGTGTTTAGCCTGAACATTGTGAGCAAGGTCGATAAACACTAACTCTTGTTATTCTGTTCTGGTCAGGCCCTAGCACTTAGAAAAAAAAATACCAATGCAGCTGTTTTTGCTGGAGACTCGTACTTTGATATTATGGGGATGCATGTTTAGGTAACATGCACTTGGAGAGGGACCTTTCCAGGGAGAAGAGCAACCCGCACCTGTGATGTAGAAATACGATCTATGGCTTGAGGTATGGGGTCTGCTGACAAAGCCCTGAGATCTTCTGTTATATAATAATACTTCTGCTTACCAAGAGGAGGGTGGTTAGGCTTCATAGTCCTTTATCCACTGTCTTTATAAAATGACATCTCCCTTTATGATATATGGCCTGGCTGCAATGCTAACTGTATTGATATTATGCATTTTGCTGCTGGTGGTGGCACGTATACTGCATTTTAGAGCACGTTAGTTAAAATAAATATTTTAAACTATCTTTGTGTCTCTGTCAGATCTTATTGTGGACCAGTACGAGTGTGTGAGTGAAAATGTGTGTCTTGTTACCGAGATTCCTGAGCGATCTGGGAGTGTTGTGTTCTGGGGTGTCTAATCATTGGTTTCTCCGTTTGTGCATAGGAGAGCGAGTGAGACACTATAGCTAGTCGGTCCTGGGCTCGTGGGCACTAAGGTGGTAGGAAGGCTTAGCCCCTACACACCGAGGTCCTATAATCCTGCGCATAGTTCGGTGTATGTGCAGAATCCCTGCAACATGGCGCCACCAACGTTTGGTCTGGTTCCTATTCACGAGACCCCTGAGTAGAGTACAGTGGAAACAGCTGATACAAGAGTTGCACCCCCTGATAGACTTTATGAAATAGTCCTCCAAATTGAAGGTGATATACAACGTACAATTAAGGGTATCTTTTGGGATAACCTTACCTCATCGTACGACATTTTGTTGGCGGAGGCAGATTGGCCTCCTCCATTTGTTTTGGCTTTTACCTGAGGTGACGTGATACTTCAGAGTTTTTCAAGTTACGTCTCTGAAGAGGCTAAATAGGCTTATGCATCGGAATGGGCTTTAGCCCTAGCGCCGGCTGTGTATCGCAATCAGGTGGGCTGGGATAGAGATTCACAGGCACATGAGATCCCTTTGCATTCAATGCCACAGCCTCAGGCACAATATTCGATCAAACGGGAGGCAAAAGCAACCGTTAGTGACACTTTGGCCCAGTTGGAATATCAGGGTGTAATTGAACCCTGTGTTTCATCAATGAATAATCCTCTTTTTCCGATATCAAAACCGGACGGTTCACATCAAATAGTTTTGGATTATAGAAATTTGAACAGTCATGTTCGTACGTTTGCCATACAGAACACCCACAGCTCTGCGTTAATAAATAACATTGTCCGAAAAAAGTATAAAACAACTTTAGATATTTCCAATGGATTTTACAGTCACAAATTTGCTCCTGAGAGCCGTGACTGGACTGCATTTACTGCGATCGGCAATCAGAAAAGATTTACAAGATTGCCCATGGGCTATACGAATAGCCCTGGTGCGTTTGCTGCGCGTGTTGTGTCGCTTTTACACGACATTGATCCTGATGCTTTCTCTTACGTCAATAACATTTATTTGACTGATGACGAATTGATACCGCATCTGGTGCGTGTTGACTGCATCATATTGTTCTTTGCAGACTTAGGGTACAAATTTAATTTTGTTGAGTCTCATATCGCCTATTTGGCGGTTTTCTTTTTGGGTTATGAACTCAATAATGAAGGGAGGGGCTTAGCACCCCACGTTCTGGAGAAATGTGCTCAGTTACAGCCTCCTTCTACTCTTAAGAAGTTACAATCTTTGCTGGGTTTTTTTAATTTCGGAAGGACATGCATTCCTGATTATGCTCAGTGTATCAAACCGCTTTACGTGTTGATACAACCCTCTTTTTCGTCTTTCAGCTGGCTTCCGGAACATACAGAAATTCTTCGGTCTTTGCAGTCTGATCTGCTTGCGACCAACTTCTTGTTAACTTGTTACAACACAACTAACTTATTCATACGGATTGTACCTGGTACAATGGGTTTCACTTACCTGACATTCAATGAGGGAGATACAGTCCCCATTGCCTACAAATCGCATTTGTACACATCAGCAGAGATGCGTTTTTCCCCCATTGAGAAAATTCTTACAGCAGTACAGATGGCGATCCTGAAGGAGCACTCTTTGGTTCAGGGAAAACGCATTCTTATGGTATCGCCTGTGCCTAATCTAGAGGCGGTCACAAAGGCGAGTGTACCGAATTCTAAGGCCTTACACCCATATTGGATTCAGTGGGCGAGTTCTTTGACATCGGCTGATGTCACTTTTATCTTTGACCCATCCTTGCAGATGCAGGAGTTTTTACAGCACAAACAGGTTCATCCTGCGCCACAGTTTTTGCTTCCTCTTGACCAATACAAATGTATAGTTTATACCGACGGATCGGCGCAGCCGGCTGTTGGTTCCAAACATGCTCACTCGGCCACCTGTGCTATTGTGGCGGGCTCTATGGTTGACGGTGTGTTTAAGTCTTCCTTGGTCCACACACAGTCTCTTGGTGACTGCACAGCTCAGTTGGCTGAGCTGCAGGCTTTAGTATTGGCTCTTGAATTCGCTGATCCAGATGTACCTACACTTATAGTATGTGATTCTTTCTAATGTGTACAGTCCTTTAATGACAATCTATTCTTTTGGTCTCAAAATGATTATCGGGACTCTAAAGGTAGCGCAATCAAGCATAAGATGCTTTGGGTTCGAGTGGCATCGCTTAAAGAGCGCTTGGCGCTCACACATGTTATACATACTATTGGCCATCAGCGTGTGGGAGCACATGCTGTTTGTAATTCTTTGGCTGCTGAGGCAGCCAAATCTGCAGTTGCCGCGTGTTCAGTAGCAGCAGTTACAAGGTCCATGACTAAAATTGATTATGATATTGTGGCGGCTATAGCTGCTATGAGGGATGGGACGTCGTTCCCGCAAGGTTTCCCTGCAAAGTATTCGTATCAATGAATCAATCAAAATTACTTTATTCGATTAATACAAAACTAATCATGAAAGTTCAAAAATACATCACAGATAAAAACACTAAAAACAAACAATTCATGTCAGCAAATGATCATTTTCCTAGTTCTCAGAGACGCACATAAAAAGGAAGCAACACTAAAACAGGCTATGGGGTCAGGCAGCATTCGTAAAAAGTTTAAGGGCGGGCGACAATGTCTAAAATTAAGCTTACGTAAAAGAGGAGTTAAAAACCTTTTCCGATGGTTACAATAAAATTTACAAAAGAAGAAAATGTGCAAATCAGTTTGACGCGAGAGATCATCACAAAGGCAGCAAGGAAGATCATTAGTAGAATGAATACCAGCAGGGTGGCCCAGCATACATGGGATATAATTAAGGCGAAATCTTAGCAGAATAAATTGTGCTGAAGGAATGTTACAAACTCCAGATAGGAGGATAACCCCTCATCCTGCAGTGTGCCCTCCATGTTTTCCCTTTTAGATGGTTTGTTATGATTTACATTCATTCTCACATCATTGGCAAAGGCTAAAAAATGGGTTTTTAAATCTTTTTTTGAGACGGATACACAGTTTCTAGGTAATTCGAATAGGCTCCCTAGATCTAAGGTGTGCAGGGTTTTTTTCACATACTTCAACCAATTGATATTCTCTGTATGATCTAGGTCTAAACAATCCATTATTATTTGTTGGGTAAGGGACACAGTATCTCTACACCACATTGAGTGCCAAAGAGGAATAGGAGCTGCTTTAATCTGCTCAGTTATATAGGGGATGTTAAGCTCTTGATGTAATTTAAAATTGGAGTAGCTAATAGGAAGGCTCATCATTGATTCCAAAAACTATCCTCTATTATTTGTAACCCCTCTGCATTAACATGACCCCACACTCCTGCACCGTATGCAGCTACTGCACTCGATTTAGCCCCATAGACCTTCCTTAAAATATCTGGATTTCTTTTTCCCAATTTTTTTTAAAAAGAGCGAATGGCGTTTGTACTGTTTTCAAGGTTGATCCCGCGATTTGCCACCACATTTGTCCAGGATGCTCGATAGTCAAAAGACACCCCTAGATAGGAAAATAACTCTGTCTGCACCACTTTACGTTTAGAGATAAAAAATGTAGGGGGGTTTTTCAGCTTTTTTCTTGCAATTAAAACAAATGACTTGAATTCGTTTGTGTGAATATCCAAACTTTTCATAAATTCTACATAGTTATTTAACAGTTTCTGGAGCGACCTCTCCGTGAGGGCAATTAAAACTGCTGTATCTGCATACAATAAAATTGGAATGCGCATCTTATTTATTCTGGGTACATCTATGGCTGATTCGAGCAGTCGAGACTCCACCCCATTTGTATAGAGTGAAAACAAAAAAGGTGCAAGAACGTACCCTTGCCGAACGCCTCTAGTAACTGAGAACCATCTAGTGCACTCACCCTGTTTGCCATACCTTACACATGCTTTGCTCCTCGAATACAATTGTCTTAAGAAGGTAATTATTTCCTGGTCTACCCCCATTTCCCTCATGATCCTCCATAAATGGGAATGGGATACACAATCAAAAGCTGCACTAAGATCCATGAAGGCCAGATATAAATTGCCTTGCTTAGCGTGGGTGTACTTCGCTATAAGTAGACTCAGGTTCAGACACTGATCTTGGGTGCCTCTACCTTTTCTAATGCCATATTGTGCCGGGATCAGAATATTGTTTTGCCAGTGCCCATGTCCCCAGTCTATTTAACAGCACTCTTCCCATAAGTTTAGCCATGCTATCAAGGAGGGAGATTGGCCTATATTTTCTGGGGTCTAGTTAATCCCCTTTTTTTGGGAATTAGAATTAGAACTGCTTTATGCCAGGATGTTGGCGGTCCCTCTTTGGCTATGGCATTGAATATGTTAGTAAGTAGGGGTCCCCACAGATCAGGGCGATCTGTGAAAAAATCTATCGGGGTGCCATCTATACCCGGGTCCTTATTACTAGAGGATTGTGTCAAGGCAGCACCTATTTCCATGTGAGTAAAAGTGAGGGCGATATTAGATGGGGGGGCATGCTCCTCGTCAGCCACTCCGGTACCCTCTCGCAAACCATTAAAAATTTTACAAAAATGTTCCACCCATGAGTCCTCATTCACATGTGTGTCCAAATTAGGATCAGAATTCGAGTTTAGAAATGGTGCATTATTCGATGACCAAAAGTCCCTTGCATTGTTTGTAACTTAGGCTTTCAGTAATTTTTCCCAAGCTTCTTCTTTTAATATATTTACTCTGTTCTTCCTGGCCGTAAAATATCTTAGCCGGGCCTGTTTCACAAGGGCAGGATTTCTTGGTACACTCTTGAGTAATCGATGTAGGTGGGAAAGTGCTTTAGTGCAGTTATGATCAAACCATTTCGGTCCTATGGTTTTATGTGACCCACCACTCTTAGAAAGGTTCTTTTTCACCTCTAGCAAAATAGCCTCAAAGGCCTCAATAATAGACTGGGGGTCCTGTTTTGGATCTAAACATATTACTATTTCCTTCATTCTGCTAGATATGACCTGGGGAATAAGAACAGACTTGTCAATGCCCTCCCATTTAAGAGCTATCCCATTCTTCTTAGCTATAGTGGGTTTTATGTGTGAGAAGTTAGGGCCATGGATACCTAACCATTTCATAACCCAAGATACAGCCGCATGATCACTATAACAAAGAAATTCAACATTCCAGTTACTAAATGCTCTTCCCAATATAGCAGAAGCTGTTATAAAATCAATTGATGAGCTATATAGGGTAGAGCGAAAGGTTTCAAGCAGGTGGCCAGTAGATTCCGACCGGGGGTTCATAATCTCCAAGTCTTTTGTGACAATGAGCTTATTTAGGGCATTGTCATATTGGTTATGGGAAAAGTGTATATTGCCCCCTCCACCATCGTCTGTTAAACCACAGACAGAGGTTGACGCGAGAGGGCAGGGGTGCACATTAAAATCACCCAACAACATTACTGTCAGATCTTTTTTACAAGAACCAGTTAACTTATTCATATTTTCCTCCACTAAAGCAGCAACTTTGTACATATCACCCCCAAATAAATTATTGTAAAAATTAATCAATAATATGGTGTCACCTTCTGGATCTTTAAGATGTAACATGTGTAAATATTGACATTCATTAAAAGATGATAAAACTTCAAATCGCAGGGTGTTCTTTAAAAATTTCACAATCCCACCCCTCGCCCTTCCAGCAGGTGAGGGAATTGCAGGGGTACAATATGACCTATAGCCATCTATATTAACAGGACCCGCTGTCCAGGTCTCTTGCAGACATACTAAATCAAAAGTGGAGATATAGTCTAACCAATCTGGGTCCTTCAGTTTCTGCCCCAGGCCTGCAATGTTCCATGTAATGGCTGTAAAAGAATCCCTGTCCTTTGAAGGAGGGACTTCCTCAGCTTGGCTCTCCCGAGGTTCGCATGGGACAACATTGTGGGTTTCCTCCCTGGTACACAGTCAATCACAGGCATCCAAGTTCGTCAGTGCCACAAAGCGATTTGCAGTTGGTAAGAAAGGGGGGGTATTTCCTCTGTACTGCAAGTGAGATTGAGTCTCAGCTCTGGAAAAAGGAAAATCATGAGCCCTATTACCATCTAATCCTTGCTGGTTCATCAACGGTTTATAAAAAAAAACAAGAGCTAGTGCTAATATTTGTGTCGTTGCTGAAGGGTTCTGGGGTAATAGGTTTAATAGCTTTTCTGCCATAACCGGTGATTTCAAAGTTACTACCACGCAGTCCCCTTGAATAGATTTGGGTTGCTTTCCCAGCCAAGAGACTCTGCGGACCATTAGGATATTACAGAAACCCTCTACCCGTCCATTCGTAGTTTTGTAAATACAGTTTTGAGCTTAATGGATTAATTGGGTAGTAGTTTCTGTTTGGCCATTTTTTAAAATTGGAGTATTTGCTAATATGACTACATCGGGGCATGCGGCTTGGGGGAGATCTAGCCTCCGCCCCTCTTCTAAATGTTGTGAGTGGTTTGGGCCCTCCCCTACCCTTATAGATGGGGTCTCATGTTCTGAGCCCCTTCTGAGCAGGAGGGGGTGAGACACTGATGCTAAATCTAAACCTCGAGCCACTGATAATACCGGGGGGGGGGGGACAGGCAGCATTGCACCGCGATGGAAGCCGGGATACAGAAGTCACACCAAGGGTTTGCTGAATCACTGTCGGGGGGTTTGTACTGATGTTTGCCGGGTCACTATGGTCACCTACTACAGGATTTTGCAACTGCCCTTGGGGGTTCTCTCTCGCCCCACCCTCGCGAGGTAGCATATTTCTTGATGGAACTATCTCTTTTATTAAATTTTCGATGGACTCTAACTGCAAAGTTATAGGAACTAGGGGGCATATTAGCAAGGGTGTTATCGTTTATGTGCTTTAGCGGCACATTTTGCCGCTAAAGCGGCGATATTTCTATCGCCCTATTAGCAAGCTGTCGCTAACAGCTGTTAGCGACAGCTTTATGGCGAAAGCGACCGTTTTGGTGCCGCTTTGCATGTCAGCGATATATATCGCTAATGACATGCAAAGTAGGCATTCCCAACTAAAAGCAACTGAAAACAGTCACAACACAACTTCCCCCTATTAGCAATGCCCGCGAAGCGATAAAAAAAGTTGCGTTAACCGCGATTATCGCTGGAATTTAACACCTGCTAAAAACTTGACTTAACCATTCTTGTCAATGGGAGGTGGATTGTAAGGTTAAGTCCTCACCTGCCTATTAGCAAGCTTTTCATTAGCGCAGTGATTTTATCGCTGGATTACTCGCGCTATTGCTGGGTTTCGCCGCTATCGCTGGATTTTTTATCGCCTTGGAGATAAGTGTTGATAATAACGCGTTATCTCCACGATGAACTCCAGCGAAAGCCGGCGATATAAAAAACAGCGCTAAGCGCGCTTTGCGATAATTATCGCAAATCCTAGGTAATATGCCCCTAGGAGTTCTTTGAATTTTTCTAAGAAGTCTCCCAAATTCAGAGCCTTAGGCGGGACTCCTATCACCTGTTGTTGTTGTTGTGAATTCTCCCTGTTACCGCCTAATACACTTTCTGGACTAATTTAGCTTTTTCCTGGTCTCTTAGAGTTGTTTTTGGGAAGGTTTCTAGAGGGGCCCACTTTCTTCTTTGGACTAGTACTACATCCGCTGGGATTAGTGTCTCTGCTAGAGGAATGGAACTGCTTGTCGCAGGAGTAGAGGGGATGGAGGGGCTTATTGCGCTCGCAGTTGGCCCCAAACAATTAGGCAACTGACCTTCATGTATCAATGAAGGAGTGTCTTTGTTTACGCCAATGTCAGCACCAAGAAATGGTCTCCTTTCTGCTTGATCAATCTCTAGGGCTATCACAGATGTGGCCTTTGCTATAAAAGTATCCAAACTAGTGAGATTTACCTCCTCTGTCGAGGTGTGGGCAGCTTTTCTCCTCCCTGTGCTTGCAGCATTCTTTTTCACCATCTTGAGGCCCTTCACTTCTGCCAGATGTTAGAGGGGGGTCCAGCCCAGCCTCCTCCGGGCACGGGCATGCCCGCAAGCATCCCGCGCTGCGGGGGCCGGCTGAAACTTTTATGCGCCTCCGGGCGCAGAGTTGAGTGCGGCAACGGCCACAGGGATTGCTGGGAAGTGTAGTCCTGGCTGCTCCCTCCTTCCGTCCACAAACATGGGCTCCCACGCTGCGGGGCCTGGCCGAAACTTTTATGCGCCTCTGGGCGCAGAGTTGAGTGCGGCAACGGCCGTAGGGACTGCTGGGGTGTGTAGTCCTGGCTGCCCCCTCCTTCCGTCCACAAACAAGGGCTCCGTATTCATATCATTTATCACCGGAACAAGTTCCCTTTGCTTCCATTCCGTCCATTGGGGATTGGCTGATTCCCAACGAGGACCGCAGGCTTCCTTTAATAGTTGCCGCGCACAAAGGCATGGCATCTGCACATGCCGGAGTTTCAGCGACGGTGTCTACTTTCTTGTGACATTTGTCAACAGATTAAACCATCCTGGGTAGCACGTCCACCTCACAGGCAGCTATACATCTCGAATCAACAATTTTGATGTATTTATCTTGATCACTGCGGTCCTTTGATGTCCGACACTGCCTAGAAAACTTATTCTGGCTGCAGTGGATTCGTGCACTAGATTCCTTTGGGTTTGGCCGCAACATAGTGCTGATGCTCAAAATGTCATTAGAGATTTGCGTGTCTTTATCGGGACATTTGCTTGTGGTACCTTCCATTCTGACCAAGGTCCTGCGTTGGTCTCTAAGGCTTACAAGGATGCGATGAGGTCGCTGGGGGTGCTATTGCAATTTTCGTCTCCATACAGGCCTGAGGGCAATTCAATAGTGGAGCGAATGAACCGTGACTTAAAGCAATCTTTGACAGCTAGAGTCTTAGGTACTGGCAGGGGTTGGCTGACTCATTTATATGGGGTTCAACGTGCACTAAACAATCTCCCGAGAAGATCTCTGGGTGGGTGGACCCCATACGAAATGCTCTTTTGCATCAAAATGTTTGTGGCAGGTCTTGATGGTCTAGACGTTGTAGCGGCTGCCGCAACATTTGACGTAGATAACCATTGTGCTATGTTATAGGATCTACAAAAGACTCAAAGACACTCTTGCTAAAGCTGAGTTGCACTCGTCTGAAGACACAGCGGTGCTGATCCCGGTCACTTGGTGGCTTCCTAAAGTTGGAGATCTGGTTCGGGAGAAGATAGAGAACAAAAAAGAATTTGGCCCCTCCTACCGTGCACCAGTCCCTGTTCTTGGATTGAAGGGCACCCAAACTGTGATTTTGCTTCCACCTCCTGGACGCAAGGAAAATCGCTACATTTCCATTGAACATGTCAAGTTGCACCATTTGGCCGATACTGAATAGTGTGCCTAAAACCGTCCCGCGGAGAGATGTTTCACTTCCTGTGAAGTCTTCGACGGAGGCTACCGTACACCAGGAGCGTGAAGTGGAAACCTCATTTGACGTGCTGCCTGTTTTGTCATCAGCTTCAACGACTCCACCTTGAAATGATGACTTGCCGTCTATGGAGCTTACTGGGGACATTCCTACACGGGCGCTCCAATCATCTTTTAATGCTGACCGACCACCTTTGTATCGACTAGGAACTGTTGGTTATTACATGGACAGAGACAACTTTTCTTTAAATTCATCGTCCTCTTCATCGAATTCTACTGTGGAGGAACCCCCCAGTTGATTTTTATTTTATTTTCCTGGTTGAACAGAACTTATCTGATTCCTCCTTGGACCTACATTTGGATGGTACTTACAATGGTATTTCTCTTCATGTGGATTGGGTTTGTGACTGTCTTTTTTCTTTTAATTAATGGTCATTATTTGCCTGAACGCTCTGATGTACATTTGATTGATGGTGTTTTAGCCCCACACACCTCATCTCACATAATGAAAAGGGATGAATCCCATGTTAACATTTCTACTGTGCCAGTGGTAGATGGCATTGTTTGGGATAAAGTTCAAAATGAAATATATGGCCCGACGGAGACAATTCGAATGCCACTCATCTTTCGTGTCTCATTAGGTGACGTCGTCACACCTGGGATGCATTCGAACGACTGGGATGTTAATGCCATACATTCGTTATTTTCAGATTTAAAATATTACACTGCTTTTGAAACTGAGGATTTGTATTTGAATTATGCCAATTTTGCTGATTGTTGGAAGCCGGCATCCCAGTCCCGCACCACTGTCACCAAATGCGAGACCCGGGACTCCTCACTCAACGTTAGGCCAAGTAAGGACACTGTTTGAGATAGCCCTGCTCACCCCCTTAGTAGCTTGGCACGAGCAGCCAGGCCTATCTCCAAGGCACAAGTGTACAGTATGTGCAACCACACTCACAGCAACCCACTGGTGACACCACAAATGGACTCCACACGAGTTTGATAAAACGAGTATAAACTTTATATAAAAAGATATACGATCAGACCACAAGATACAAAAGCCAACATATAATAAAGGGTAATATTCGTTCCGGCTGGTTGGTAGGTTCAAATCCCAACCACCGCTTTCAAAATGCTATGCTGGTCACAATGCTAGAATCACACACGTTGCAATGGACAAACAATAGTGCGCTGCGTAACGATACAATCCTGTGCTGGGCAAAGGAGAAATAATACAATGCGTAACGATACACCCCGGTACCTTGTAATGGGAGAAATAAGGCAATGCGTACCGCTACAATCATGTACTGCGCAATGAAGGAATAATGCAATGCGTCACACCCCAATCACGTACTTTCAATGAAGAAATAATGCAAGGCGCACCGCTACAATCATGTACTTTGCAATTAAGGAATAATGCAATGCGTAGCTACAATCATGTACTTTGCAATGAAGAAATAATGCAATGTGTGCCGCTACAATCCTGTACTTTGCAATGGAGAAATAATGCAATGCATAGCGCTACAATCGTGTACTTCGTTATGCAGAAATAATGTCAGGCGTCATAAGACAGTCCAGCAGTTCGTTAGCAGCAATATTGGCAATGTGTATTACGACAGTCAGCCTCTTCGATAACAGTTGCCCCCCACACGTATCAACGATGACATAAAGTACAGCTTCTCACTCTGGCCCCAGTACTGCCACTCCTTTGGTCAGTACGGGCCCCAATCTGAGCCGAAGCAAAGGCTCACGTTGCCAGAAGGACTGAGAGGCCGAGAGAGGGCCCGATTCACAGAGCTAACTTAAGACAAAATCCTAAACTTCCTACCATTTTGGTATTCACAGAAGGCACTTACTCATTTTGGTATTCACAGAAGGCCCTTACTCATCAATGAGTAAGTGCCTTCTGTGAATACCAAAATGAGTAAGTTACTCAAAATGAGTAAGTTACTCAAAATGAGTAAGTTACTCAAAATGAGTAAGTTACTCATTTTGGTATTCACAGAAGTCACTTACTCATCAATGAGTAAGTGCCTTCTGTGAATACCAAAATGAGTAAGTGCCTTCTGTGTATACCAAAATGAGTAAGTGCCTTCTGTGAATACCAAAATGGTAGTAAGTTTAGGATTTCGTCTTAAGTTAGTTCTGTGAATTGGGCCCAGAGTGTCCCTCCGAGCCCGCACCCCGCCCAGGCAGTGATCCACGTTACCTGGGGGCGCGACCCCACTCTCCTCTCCTCCTTCAGCGAACTGGGACTTCCGTGCAGAACTTTCTCAATGGGCCTCAGCGGCTCGGCCTGGCAGCTCAGCTCCTCCGGGGCTGCCGGGGCCGCGACTGTTATGAAGGTCTCAGGCGGCCGCAGGGCTCATGTACCCCACGCCTCTGAGATTACGTTACTCCGGGTGCACGTTCACCACAGCACCCTCCGGGTCTCCTCTGGCACAAAGCCACACACACAATGCTGATGGGACTTCACGTCGACTCCGAGTGCAAGTTCACCAGGCACTCCTTCCTGCGGTCTCAGTTGGCACCAAGACACGCACACCGCGCTGCAGAGACTCACTTTCTTCCGGTGCACACGATGATCAGCCGATCACCTCCACAGTCCCAGGTTGCACCAAAGCACGCACTCTGCTTCACTGAGACTTACTCCTACTCCGGTGCCCCGATATCCAGGCGCTCTTCACCAACGCCTCCTGTGCACCACGACACGCACCCAGCGCGTCCGAGTCTCACTTCTCCTCCGTGTGTCCAAGATCACAGGGCACACCTTCCAAGGGTCTCAAGCTGCCACAACACGAGCCCACTGCGTCGCTTGAAACTTCTCCGGAAACTTATATGTTCCTGTGTTTCCTTTTTTAAATTTTTTTATTTTTTTTTATTTTTATTGAACAAACAAAAAAGGGCATGGTACATAGCCAAGGCAGTAGTGATCAATTAGTCATACACGATACACAGTGAAAACCTCCTCTCAGGGCACACCACACGGTTCCTGGTTGGCAGTGTTCCTTATGTGATATCAAGGCCCCACATAATGTCTTCTCTAGCCCTTGGCGGCTCACAAATCTCGCCTCTGTAGGTGTTCCAGTGTCCCCAGATTTGCGTCCATTTGTTCAGGCACCCTCTGGCCTCATAGATGGATTTCTCTGTCACCATGCACCAGTCCATATCGTTGGACCAGTCCACAATTTGAGGCGGGTGGGAGGCCCTCCAAAGTAGCGCGATGTTCCACTTAGTGATCATGAGCCCAAGCATGACCCACAGATGCTCCCTGGAGTTTAGGTCTGTAGGATCCCAAATATTCAACAATGCTAACTTTATATTACAGTGGATCTGCTGCCCAAGTGCTTCCTCCATTCAGCCCGCAACCCGTTCCCAATACCCCTGGATCACAGCGCATTCCCAGAGAGTGTGGATAAACGTACCCTCTTGCCCACATTGCCGTACACAGCCACCCTCCAGGACATAACCCATACGAACCAGCAAAGGCCCTGACATATAGGATCTGTGAAGTAGCTTTAGTTGGACCAGCCGAAGCCGGGAGGAAATGGCCACCTCACGAGGAGAGGCCACCGCCACCCGCCACTCTTCGTCTTCGAGACCTGCGACATCGTGGTCCCATTTTGCACGCAAACGGGTCAGGGGATCTGCCATATTGTAATGAGCTTCTTGCAGATGAGGGAAATGGCTTTTTCCGGCAGGTCCCCGTTGAGTATCCTATCTTCAAGTGGGGAGGAGTCAGGGAGGCCGCCACCTCTTGGAAGAACCGCGAGCAGGGCGTGTCTGATTTGAAGATATCTAAAGTATTCAGACTGGGCGAGGTCATACTCCTGCTGCAGTCGGGAAAAGGGCTCCACATCTCCCGATTTCCATAGATCGCCAACCCTGGAGATGCCTATAAGATCCCACTTGTCAAAGCCCTTTGAACGAATCAGTCTACACAGTTGCTCACAATACCAGAGTGGCGTGGCCTGAGTGATTTTACCCTCCCACCCCAGACTCCTATTGGCCGCCTTCCATATGGTAACTGCATGCCCGGTCGGGCCAGTCAGGGCCGGCCTCAAAGGTCGTGCATATAACGCACCTCCGAAGTTACCCCCCGGGAGGAGCCACCTGTCGATTTGAAAGGTCGGGTCAGCATGGGATCTGTAGGTGCATTGGTTAATGGCTGCGTGTTGCGCAGCCAATAATACTTCCTAATATCTGGGAGCCCTATACCCCCATCGAACCAACCCAGCGTAAGTTTGTGGGTGGCTATACAAGGTGGCTTGCCCTCCCACAGGAGATCTCGGACAACGCTGTCGAGGTCCCTGAAGTATGAGGCGGAAACCGGAAGTGGGGCGTTCTGCAACGCATACAAAAAGTCTGGGAAGGGACATCATCTTGAACAGGGCTGCACGCCCCAAGAGAGTCAACGGGAGCGACTGCCAGTGTTGGACATCTGATTTAAGACGCACCAGAGGTGGCAGAAGATTAGTTTCGTAAAATCTGGAAAGGTCTTTAGAGACCCAAATTCCCAAGTATTTGAAACCGTCCGTCGCTTCCGCTAGTCGGCAGCTCCGGGGAAGTGAGGGCCGCTTGCCACAAAGGACGTAAAGTACCGACTTAGACCAGTTGATCGTATATCCTGCAAACCTGCCAAACACGCAGAAGATATCCATGACCACATTGAGGGATGCCGCCGGGGAGGCCAAATAAAGCAGGATGTCATCTGCATACAATAAAATGCGGTCTTCCCAGCCGTGCGTCCATCAAAGGCCCCTGATAGCGGGGCTCTGTCGGACCCACGCCACCAAGGGTTCCAGGGCCAAAGCAAAAAGAAGCGGTGATAGAGGACAGCCTTGTCGGGTGCCTTTGCCGAGAACAAACACGGGGGATTTCCTGTTATTAACAACCACTTGCGCGAGCGGTTGGCAATATAGAAGCCGCACCCAGTCAGTAAATTCAGGCCCAAACCCCAATTTGCGGAGTACGGCAAACAAGTAGGGCCACTCGATGGTGTCAAATGCTGAAGCAGCATCCAGAGACACCACAACTGCGTCTTCCCTGAGCGTATCCACCCGGCCCAGAACTCCATGAAGCCTGCGAAGATTGAGAGAGGTATTTCTCCCGGGCATAAATCCCGATTGGTCCGGGTGGACCAGGCGGGTGAGGACCCAGAGCAAACGGGTGCCAAGAATCTTTGCTAGGATTTTCACTTCGCAATTGAGCAGTGAAATGGGCCTATAGGACGAGCATTGGTCAGCAGGCTTGCCCGCTTTGGGAATGACGACGATGTTCGCCAGTCTCTGGTCCCTGGGTAAGATACCCCTATCCTTGCTCTCACGGTACATTGCGGCAAGAAAGGGTGCATTCTTGCTCGCCGTGATTTTAAACAATTCTATGGGGATACCGTTAGGGCCCAACGCTTTCCCTCCCCGCAGGGCATAGATGGCCTTTTCGACTTCCGCCACCGTAATCTCAAGGTCTAGGTCGGATCGTTCCTCCTCTGTAAGAAGAGGCAACAAGACATCGTGGAGGAGAGAAGCAGAGTCCTCCTCAGTGTACGTCGTGCAGGTTGTGTAAAGCGATCGGTAATAGCGGCCAAACTCGTCTGCTATGTCCTGTGGCGCAGTAAGACGGGGAGGTAAGTTCGTTACAAGCTCCACCACCACGCGTTGGGCCCTATCCCTGCGGTCTAACCAGGCCAGTAGTTTGCCCGCCTTGTCCCCCAAATCATAGATTTTACTGAGAGTGGCCCGGTGGTGTGTCTTAGCAGCCTCCGTAGCTAAATCAGAGAATTCCTTAACTTTAATACGGAGTTTCTGGCGCGCTTCCACCGAGTCTTGTATTCGAACTCTGTTCTCCAAGTCAAGGATCTCCGCATCTAGTCGCGCCATATCTGCCCCCCTTTCCTTCCACTGTCCGGCTATCTGTGCCAAGACCAGCCCCCGTATAACTACCTTATAGGCCTCCCAGAGTACCGTCGACGAGTCAACGGAACCCTCATTTTCCTGAAAATAGAGGTCCGTAGCACTAAGGACTTTGTCCCTGGTGGAGGGATCCATGAGATACCAGGAGTTGATCGGTGCCACTCGACCAACTGTGGGCTCTCCCACCTTCACATAACAAAGAATGGGCGAGTGGTCAGAGATCCCCCTGGCCAAGTGTTGTATGTCTTTGACGATATGGAAATGGCAGGCTAGCGTCAGCACGTAGTCAAACCGGGACATACTACAATAAGACCCCGAGAAATAAGTGTACTGAAGATCGGTCGGGTGCAAGCCCCTCCAGATATCGACCAGGCCCATGGCGCCGAGGAAACTATGGATCCGCTTGCGGGAGGGCGGCAATACCTTCTGGGGCCAACGATCAAGCGAATCAGAGGCAATGGAATTAAAGTCGCCTCCAATCAATAATCTGCCGTCTGGTAAGCCAAGGAGGAGCTCACCGAGGTCAACAAAGGCTTGGGCATGCAAGCCCAGAGGTATATAGACCAAGATAAGATTGAGTGTACTCCCCTACCATGTCCCAGTGATGGCCACAAATCTGCCTAGAGCGTCCGTGCGAACCGAGGCAACGGTCAGTGGGAACGATCTCCGGACCAGTATACCCACACCCCGGGAGCCAGAACCGAAAGCCGAATGAGCCGCCAAGCGGAACCCCCTGTGGGTTAGGTCCCTGCATGCGTTACCGAGCAAGTGGGTCTCTTGTAATAAGACAACGTCAGGAGAATGGAGTTTTAAAAATTGGAGAACCACACCCCTCTTGATCTTATCGCCCAGCCCGTTGACGTTCCACGACAGTAACTTAAGCTGTTGTCTGGTCGCCACGGCCATCACTTCGTCTTAGAGGAACAAATATTACCGGGGGAACCCCCCAGAACGGATCCCAGAGGGAGCCCATCCCGACCAGCATGGTCCAATCACCAAAGGGTACTCCAAAGAAGAGGAACCTGCACCTGCCTTCACGTGGGACCTGTCAAGTGTGTCATGCCCGTACCACAAAAACAATACAATACGTACAAAAACAATCCCCCCTGACCCAAAGAACAACCCCGAGAACCCCCCTCCCTGCCTCCCTGCTTGCCGGTAACAGAACCTCCCGCCCACCCAAACTAGCAGAGTGCCTATCGCCCACCCCTATCAAACCTGTGGGTGCGTGCATCCAACCGAGCACCCGTCATAGAAATTAGCAGCTGGTGACCACATTTAACAAACTTAGATGGTCCAAAAGCATCTATAAATCCCCCCAAAACCGTTAAGGGACCAATACAGAAGGGCCTGGAACACATGAAATGTCACTGCAAGTCTGTTGTGAAAAAGTTCCCAATAAAACCTTATCACAGTTCGATTACAAGGACTGCAGCACCGGGGGGGGGGCCGAGGCCCCGACCTGCCCCCAAGTAGAGAAGAAGCCCACCACACTCAAGAAACTAAACATACAGACCAATCAGTCCGACCCTCCGGTCGCTGCCTTCTGCTCTTTAGGAGGGGTATTCCTGCCGGATACGCCAGCGTCGTCTTCCATTCTCGCTCTCCGGACACAACCGTGTCGCGGGCCAGCCGTACGCCAACCGTCTACCCAGTCCCAGGCCTCCTCAGGGGTAGTAAAAAACCAGGCTTTCCCCTCCGATATCACCCTCAGCTTGGTGGGGAAGAGCATGGCATATTTCAAATCTTGCTGACGCAACGCCTTTTGCACATCCAGGAAGCTGCGTCTTTGACGTTGCACCTTGAAGGTGAAGTCCGGGAAGAAGGTAAGACGACTGTTCTGATACTCCACCGGAGCCGCTGACCGGGCACACTGCAGGATGACGTCTCTATATCGGAAGTTGAAGATCCTAGCCAGCAAGGGCTGCTGGGGGCCCCGGGTCTCGGTCGGCCGCCCGGCACTCGGTGCGCCCTTTCAACAGAAAAGAAGTTTGAGAGACCTGTCGGCTTCAGATAGGTGGTGATCAAGTCTTCCACAAAGAGGTCCGCCGATGGCCCCTCCGCCCGCTCTGGCACCCCCAAAATACGGACGTTATTGCGCCGGGAGCGCCCCTCATAATTGTCCAGCTGCGCCTCCAGTTTTGCGGTATGGGTCTGCATGGCCTCCATCTTGCGCTGCAGGTCGGAGGCGTCCTCAACCAGGGAGCTCGTTTTGACCTCGACATCCTTCAGCCGTGAGTTCATCGAGCGCATGTCAGCCTGGATAAGGGACACCTCCGAGGACACAGCGTCTATGCGAGATTCCAGCGACGTGCGTACGGTCGTGATAGCTTCCATGATATCCTGTAGCATCTGTTCTCTCTTCCTCCCGCCCGGTTGCGTCTTCTCTTGCGCGGCGGGACCCTCCTTCGGACTTGCACCGGTTACCTCCATCGCACACATATTTAGTCAGTTTAGCCTGCACTGCAGCCCTAGAGCCACGACCCCCAGCCATGGTGCAACTGGCCATGCCGGCGTAGACCCAAAATAAGGAAAAACAAGGCTGGCCCGTGCAGTTGGGGGGGTCGCCGGAGTCGTCACTCGTACCACCCCAAACAGGGCCGGACATAAGAGAGCGAGTGAGAGGGCACAGATATCCAGGCACAAACCGCAAAACAGGCCGCTCTCAGCAGGGTGTCAGGATCAGTGCCCCCTGCAAGACCATGCATCCATCTGGGCCCACCACCAACCGGGCCAGGCAATCACATGAGCCCCCGATGACAATGGGGCCCTGCACCCCTCCTGCAGCATTCACCAGCAGTCCACACCGGGCCCAAGATGACTGCTGTGCGATATGCGTCACTCACGTGCCCCACAAGGATAGATAGACCAGATCCAGCTCCTCACGTATGTCTGTGGGCAATCCAATGCAGGAGCGTGTTCATTAGTTATATTTGGAGCCAACCAAAAGAAACCTTGCAGAGCGCAGGGGACAAGGGGCCTGGAGGGGGAACCTAGGCACACCGGCCGGCCCCTGTGCTGTTGGGGAATCACACCCAGTCTTGGCCAGCTCCGCACCACCTCTGGAGATGGCAGGCAGCGCACAGGTACTTCCCCTCGCAGATCGGGGCACGCCGCAGCCCCCACTCACCGGCAGCAATGAGCGGGGCAGTCAGGTCTTTCAGCGGTCGGTGGCAAAGAGGCAATGAAAAGGGTGCCGGGCTCCCGCCGTCCCGGCGCTCCGCACCAAGCCGCCCCAGCGACGGACGCCGACTCTGTCACTGTCGCAGCGCAGCGGGCCTCGAAGTCAGCAACAGCCCTCTGTAGCGCCGCGGAAGATATCAGAGAGCCGTAGGTCAGCCAGAACTGGGACGCGGGCCGCGGCACAGCAAAGTCAGTACTGCGAGAGAGGCGGCCCCTCCCTACACCAAATACGTTAGCAGCTCGATCTTTGGAATCGCCGAGCAGAATTCGACGGGGATGGGCTCTTTCGATCCCCGGTGGTTACAGCTGCATTCCGGTGACAAGGTACACCAACTGCCGGATCATTAGATGACGGATAGTTACATAAACGGGCACGCTCGGATGGAGCCGCCTCAAGAAGCGGCCATCTTCCCTGGCGGTTGGCCACGCCCCCGTTCCTGTGTTTCCAAACAGGGAGCCAGCTCACCTCTGGCCCTTGGGGTAACAAGACACAGCACAAAGCACAGTCTTCTTCTAGAAGGGGGACCCAGTGCACACAGCACAGTCCCAACAGCCTCTTCCTTGGTTAAAACAGCAAACTGCAGACCAGCCCCAGATCACGAAGCAAGGGTCGGTCCTTCCCAGCAGTCTCTTCAGTTGTTCCTTCCTTAGCAGAGGTTCCTCTTGACCACGAAATGGGTCCAAGCCTTTTCAGTCTCAATCCATTTCTATTCCCACGTTCAGGGGTCTCAGCTCTCATAGTTATACCCCTAAATGTCTTTGAAGTTCGTTGTGCTCAGGGGTCCCTGACCCCTGCCTAAATCAGTTCTGGGTGTCTCCCTCCCAGTGTCACCTTTCTCCCTTTGATACTGGGGGTCTGGATCCTTAATCACTCAGCCGGAGATGGGTCAATTGTTTTATAGCCGCAACCCAGGCCTCTTCACCTCCCGGGGCTTCTCCTCCGCCTACTCTCCAGATGCAGGTCAGCCTGGTGCCATCTCAACCCCTCCCTGGGTCAAGACATCCCCCAGCTCCTCTCCCCTCTCAGATCCAGACAGTCAATCCACATTCAGCAGAGACACACAGAAATGCTTAAAGCACAAACTCAGCCACTTTCTAAAAGAGTGGTTTCTGAATACACAGTGACAAAACCACTTTCATAGAAAGATGTGTTATGACACTGTGAGTTCATACATACTAAACTTCACCTTCCATTTTAAACTTTTGGGAAACTAGGCTACCAAACAAAATACCCAGCCTCCCCCATTCTGTTCTATGGGCAGGATGGCCTTTCACCAGTGAAAAACGAAATGGAGTGTCTTTCACTGTCAGGACATAACACACACCTCAGTATATGTCCTGCCTTTTACTTACACTGCACCCGACCCAGGGGTTACCCGGGACCTACCACAGGGGTGCCCACTGTGTACGCAAAAGGGAAAGTAAGGCCTGACAAGTGATTGCACTTGTCAGGACAACATGCTAACTTTGCAAACTCCGCGCAGGCCCTACGCTGCAGGCCTGAGTTCCCTTCTCCGCGCACCTTTGCATTACTAGCCCTGGCACACACAGTGCACATCACTAGGTACTTTACTAGTAAGGCAAACATACCAATCATGGCCAACCAATTACCATTACTCTTTACACAGGGAACACTTGTACTTTGACACTGATCAGCAGTGGCAAAGTACCCAAAGCATCTAAATTGGCAACTCTATGTCAGGAAAACGGTCTAGGGGGAAAGCAAAAAGTTTAGGGAACTTTAGCCAAAAAGGCCAAGTCCTACACTGATTTATTTTGTTTCCAACATTATGGTCATCATTTTTTACATAAGTCAAACACAGTCCGCAATCAGGTTAATTATGCGCAATGGGAACATTGCCCTGGCCCATTTGAAGGTAGTTCACAAACACAGAAAAATAAGTTTGTCTACTTCTCTGGCTATAATCTATCTGACCCAAGATCCTATTATTATAAATTGAGTGCACAAACACACACAAAATTCCTGCTGACCCATACTAAATTGGTATATTCTTCGACTTTCATAACCGATTTCTCCTTAAAAGGTTATGATTATTGGAAAGACACGATTGATTTGAAATCAATATGGGGTACCAAAAATTGGCAGGTGCAGGCAACTGAATCATTGCATCGTGCGTGTTTGATACCGTCACAGCTGATATTCCTGAATCAGACTGTGCAACAAACTACATGTTTTGGTTTAGCTACGGCAAAAAATTTAAATTCTCCCTCGTTCCCGTCATTGGCAGCTTTTGACGACTGGCAGCAGTAAACAAATTATTTTCTAGAGGACTTACACAGTATGGTTCAAAATGGTACCTTTAATTCGTCCGCTATTACTCCCTCGGGATGGTTAATATGGCCGCTCAGTACTAATGCTTGCCAGTTGCATTTTTCAAATTTAACAGGGGGGTTTATGCTGAGTAGACCTGACCCTCGCTTTCCACAAACACATACAGTTACTACATATTCTGTGGGTAAATTGTGTCAACAGTGGTTGGGACAGTCATCGTTATCATCTGTGAAACAACATCTCACGTTTATCTGGAGACATTGATCTAGCAGATTTCCTCTTAGGTCCCAGGTCTCCTCGTCCGAAACGTTTTGCATATGCAGCACATAATTAAATCTGGAAACTGTCCTAAATGGAGGCAGCTTTCAGATTGCAGCAACTAGATCAAGACAATTTGCGTAAAGTTTTGGATGTGGTAGACAACAGCATTAAAACTTTGTCTTCTCGTATTTACACTCTGGACAATATTGTTTCATCTGTTATTGACATAGTGCAGAATAATGTATCTGTTTTGTATCATGGTCAAAATCAGTTGCGCTTTGTAATGCAGTTTGGCTGGACTTTGCAAACATTGAAAAATGGGAAAGTGCCTTGGGATTATTTGAACACAACTGCCCCGTTTTTGCCTTTTTATCTAACCGACAAACAAAAGCTTATGTCAATGAAAGATTCAACATACACATTGTTACATATTGAGAAGTTGGAACAACTACCATTCTCAATAGCAGAGACCGATTCCTCTGTATGGTTAATACATTGGGTTATTTCTTTGCCCATTTACCCCTTTCAATTTACTGCCTGTATGAAACATTAGCCTATTGGAAGATTTGAACCCCTGGGTAGTACTTTTGTGCACAAAATATAGTCTTTACCATTTAAGTTTCACTGTCTACGTGAGGATAAGGAGGTTTTCCTGACAGGGGAGGATTGTGATTCCACAATAGGACATGCGTTAGTCTGTACACAAGTTCAGCTACACGGCGCTTGCAACGTATCAGCGCCTAATTTGGTCTGTTCTCTAAAAGGAACACCAGTTCCCTCAATAATTCCCACGCTCACATTGCTTTCTAATGATAGTTATCTTATCCTAAATAACCACAACTGCTGCGGGTTACGGGTAGGCTTTCCATATATAGTAACGGTTTCCGAAAGAGTTACTTGTTGCAGCAATGCTCTTTTTCCTTCCCCACATGGGATTGTAGATAGCTCCCTTTAGCCTTCCGTTCCCACTTTGAAAACAGACTTCAATAAACTAAGCAGACTCAAAGCGCTATTGTTTCAACAAGTAGTCGCTCTAACTTCTGCTCGAGAGACCTTCGAATTGCAGGTGGCTAGAACATCTAGTGAGATTCAGTCACTGCTGAATACAAATCTCCCACTACATTTTGGGGAACTGATTCATCACATTTTTAATGCGTCTGATACTGAAGGCCTTGCTAATTTTTTTAAGCTTGTGGGCTCCGGCCTTGTTTCATCTTTTCAGACAATTTTTGGAGTAATACCGGCCTTTATACATTCTGGGGCAGATTTACAAGAAAGTGACGCATCTGTAGAGATGCGTCACTTTCACTGCGCCACCCTGAGAAACCCTTGCGCCACCATGTATGCGCCGTATTTACAATACGGCGCACCATGCACAAGGATTGACAGATGCGTCAGAAATTCTGACGCATCTATTGGGGCAAAAGTCACGCATTGCTGTAGTCGTGTCGCAAGCACGACGCAACTCCAGCAATGCATTTTGAGGCCTATTCCCACTACACTGCATCACTTCTTACGCCTGCTTCAAGAAGGCGTAAGGTTTTGACGCAGTGGCGTCCTAGAAGTGACGCAGTGAAATGTTGTATATTTGACTGCGTCACTTTTACGAGGCTTTCCTGCGTGGGAACGCCCACCCTGCATACATTATACCTGACGCAGGTATAACGTGACGCAGGGCTTTACAACGTGACGCATCTCCCTACATGCGCCACGTTGTAAATTGCCCGCATTTTTTACTCCGCCGCTGCGTTACAAAAAGTGACGCAATGGCGGCGCAAAAGTGTCGCAAGGGGCTTGTAAATCTGCCCCTCTATTTTTTTCAGCGCCTTCAATGGTTTTCCACTTATTCTCTTGCTGGCGTGTAGAGTGCTGGTACTTCTCCTCCTGTTACGCAATGGATGCAGATCATGTGGTTCTACACAGACCAGGCCCATGGTGATTATACCGTGAAAGAATGCAGCAACTTTTTGGATGCTTGCCATTGGCAACACTGAGTGTGAGCTTTGGGCTTACATTTCGCTTCGGTCACTTCACTTGCGTGCAACCTGTGTTCCACTGCCGACTGTGCCCTTTCTATTGGGCCTTGGATATCTGCCTCTCCTCAACATCAGGTGCTGACCCGGATTATGATCTGTTGGTGGGTCCCTTGCTAGACCATGACCAGGACTGTTCTGGTGACGCCCGCATGATGCGTGCAGCTGCACTTGGAGTGTTAGCATGTTGGAATACCTTTGCGGCTGCTTAGTGCCTCTTGCAGGAGAGTTTAATCGAATATCACACAATTTGCCCTGTTCTGCTGCTGGATGCACTGGATTACGAGGAACATGAATGTTCACTCGCTCTAATGAATTGGATGGCATCCCTCATTTTTTATTAACGACAATGATGCCCTTTTGGAACACCTTGCATTCCACGGTGCGCGTAAGCTTTTGGATTTTTCTGACTAAATTACACACATATATATATCTCTTTTCTTCTCACCTTTTTCGATTGATTCTATTTGGATCGAACATGATGTGAATTGGCTCTGCTTATCATCGACACCTGTTTGTCTATGCACTACAACCTGGCCAAGGGGAGGGTGTCACGTGGTCGCTAGGGACATTGTTGGCATCTTTAAATTAGCATGAGCCCGGTAGCCATGATGCTGCTTTTGCGCATGATACTACATGGGCCTGATTCACAGAACTAACTTACGTCAAAATCCTAAACTTACAACAATTTTGGTATTCACAGAATGAACTTACACATTTGGGTATTCACAGAATGAACTTACACATTTGGGTATTCACAGAATGAACTTACAACAGTTTTGGTATTCACAGAATGAACTTACACATTTGGGTATTCACAGAATGAACTTACAACAATTTTGGTATTCACAGAATGAACTTAGACATTTGGGTATTCACAGAATGAACTTACAACAATTTTGGTATTCACAGAATGAACTAACTCATCCTAACTTTATGTCCGCCACCGGGCTGGAAATTCCGGCCCGAGTGCGGACATAAGGTTAGGATGAGTAAGTTCATTCTGTGAATACCCAAATGTGTAAGTTCATTCTGTGAATGCCCAAATGTGTAAGTTCATTCTGTGAATACCAAAATTGTTGTAAGTTCATTCTGTGAATACCCAAATGTGTAAGTTCATTCTGTGAATACCAAAATTGTTGCAAGTTCATTCTGTGAATACCCAAATGTGTAAGTTCATTCTGTGAATACCCAAATGTGTAAGTTCATTCTGTGAATACCAAAATTGTTGTAAGTTTAGGATTTTGACGTAAGTTAGTTCTGTGAATCAGGCCCCATGTCTTTATTTTTGCGAGACTCTGTTTATGCCTTTCACATGAGAACTCTTTTCTTTGCTCGTTCTCTGCCTGTTCCTGGTGTTTAGTCTGAACATTGTGAGCAAGGTCGATAAACACTAACTCTTGTTATTCTGTTCAGGTCAGGCCCTGGCACTTAGACAAAACATACCAATGCAGCTGTTTTTGCTGGAGACTCGTACTTTGATATTATGGGGATGCATGTTTAGGCAACACGCACTTGGAGAGGGACCTCTCCAGGGAG
The DNA here is from genome assembly GCA_963921515.1 of Calotriton arnoldi. Classification (NCBI taxonomy): domain Eukaryota; kingdom Metazoa; phylum Chordata; class Amphibia; order Caudata; family Salamandridae; genus Calotriton; species Calotriton arnoldi. The sequence goes on from CAWUFW010000985.1 coordinate 2,580,400, forward strand.
AAGAGCAACCCGCACCTGTGATGTAGAAATACGATCTATGGCTTGAGGTATGGGGTCTGCTGACAAAGCCCAGAGATCTTCTATTATATAATAATACTTCTGCTTACCAAGGGGAGGGTGGTTAGGCTTTATAGTCTTGTATCCACTGTCCAATGCTAACTGTATTGATATTATGCATTTTGCTGCTGGTGGTGGCACTTATACTGCATTTTAGAGCACGTTAGTTAAAATAAATATTTGAAACTATCTTCGTGTCTCTGTCAGATCTTATTGTGGACCAGTACGAGAGTGTGAGCGAAAAGGTGTGTCTTGTTACCGCGATTCCTGAGAGATCTGGGAGTATTGTGTTCTGGGGAGTCTAATCATTGGTTTCTCTGTTTGTGAGTAGGAGAGCGAGTGAGACACTATAGCTAGTCATCCTGGGCTCGTGGGCACTAAGGCGGTAGGAAGGCTTAGCCCCTACACACCGAGGGCCCATAATCGTGCACATAGTTCTGTGTATGTGCAGAATCCCTGAAACAAGACACCGTGTTGAATGCAGCAGTAGGACCAAATAAAATAGCCACCAATTTTCATCCCAAGTCAAGGTTACATCTAATATACTCTGTGACCTCCAAGAGGGCAGAATCAGTGCTAAAGCCCACATGGAAGCCAGACTGAGAAGAATGAAGAATGTTATTCCTTTCAACGTGCCTGGTAATTTAGCCATTTTCCAGAAAGTCCAGCATCTTTCCCAGCACAGGGAGAAGAGAAACTGGCATATAATTCCTCAAAATAAGCTAATCAGAATAGGTATTTTTTTCAAAATAGGCACAACAAGTGCATTTTTTCAAATTGTTGGCAACTCACCCAATTCCAAAGATAGATTGAAAAGGGCATTAATCTGCAGATTGACGTATTACATTTATTAAGTGAAAACTTTCAATTAGGAGCAAGGGAATATGTTGAGGAATTGTAATTTAAAACCCCATTTAATGGTAAAGTCAGATTTTAAGTCACAATTGTGAAAATGTAACTTTAAGAAAGTTGGCATTTTTTTGTCCCAATCATTTGGTGCCTGCAGTCTGTTTCCTGGGTCACATGACTAGGTGTAGCTGGCAGTTGGTCTTTGTGTATTGCTCCCATACAGTGAGACAAAGGAGCATACTTGTTGGCAGGATGCGTCATCTCTGAAATGAGGAGGAGGAAGAACTGTCACCTACCACACTTGCACATCACAAAGGCCCTGCCTGGACATTCTCACAAGGGATATGACACTAATCTATTGTGACTTCAGACAAGCTGGGGCCAGGGCAGAGAGGCTGGAAAATCCAAGCACTTCTTGGGATGGAAATCTTTGGAAACTTCACCTACTTCAAACTGGGCACCAGGTACAAATATTGGACCCAACTCTTCAGTACACCTCTGGGCCTATGGGAGGCTCAGAAGGGCTGCTGTTCTGCTATTCAAGAAGGACTGCTCTTCTGTTGCCCTGCTAACCTGCTGCCTGCTGTCCTGTTGCCTGAGTGAAAGGACTGGACTTGCATCTTGAACCTGGGACCATCAGAGTGACTCTAAGGGCTAGCTTGCCGGCCTCCTGTTTACCCAGGGACAGAACAAAGATTTCTGATTTGTCAAAACCACCAACCACCTTGAGTCCCACAACTGGACTCCATCTGCTGTGAATCGTGCCCCCCAGGTGCTGCCACCCCAGTCCTGGACCCTTGGAAGTAGGTCTGAAGGTGATCTGCCAGCCCAACTGTGGTCCTGTGGGCAGAACCGATGCTGTGCAATGCATTTGCTCGCATCCACTTCGGAATTGCTGCTGCGTGATACATCCCTGACGCCCATGGCCCATTCAGGTCTTCATCTAGAACTGCACCAAGTATGCAATCCTCCTCCCCTTTCAGGCAAAATGATTGTGATTGATCAGTTTCCAGTTCAATAGGACTGTTAAAAACTGGGAAATATTGGAGATTTTCAGCACTCATGATGGGTCCTGCTGAACCTTTGGTTTGGGACTCAAATTGTACCTATGGGTAGCCATATTTTGCTGCATCATTATGGCTTGGAGCATGCTGGCATTATATGACCTTTGAACTTGCATATTCTGCATTGGCATCACATTCATATTCAGCATTTGGACATCATTTTGCATTTGATTTGGCTTCAGTCTACATCCTCACTTCAAGTGGTTCACCTTATTACAAATGTGACAAACAGTAGTCTTCTTCAACATGTTTATGTTCATCCTTGGCCTCATTGTTCTCCATTCCAGGGGGTTTAATTTGTTATTGCAGGAATTCAATACCAAGATTCTTAGAGGGTTGTGGTAATATCAACCACCGGGAATTTCCATATGAAATTCCACAATGCTCGTAATGTGGTCTAAATGTTTCCTACTTTGTCATTGTATATGTTTCTACAAGTTGTCATTGAATATGTTTCTTTAAATTACCTTTTTAGAGTCAAATCGGATGTCTTAAAATTGATGATATAATAGACACTAGGACAATTCATCAATAGATTCCACATCAAAACAATTTGCTGCTTAATCGCAGATTACTGACAAATACTCTTGTAGATTTTTGTGTCTGATTGTACGCTGTCCTAGATTGAAGCAAAATTTAACCTCCCAATGCGCCTTCGCTACTTCCACAAAACGCACTGCTAAAGGTCTTCATTTCCCTCACTAGCCTAAGTCAATTAGGCTTTGGACATATTCTTTCCAAAGGTCTAATTAGAATTAGCCATTGATCAGCATGCTTTTGTATAGTTTTTCCTATCCACCTCTTACTATTTTAAGCATCGAGCAGCTGGGAGGGAAAGGGGCTACTCCACTGCCAAGGAACATTTTTGAAGAAGAACATTTCTTTGGTAAATAATTGAATTTTAATTGATGGTACAAGAAACATACTTTTGACGAAAATACATGTTCAGATGCCACCGTTTGAACACTCCTCCTCAACACTTCGCACCCCAAATTGTCTCTAAGAATATAAAGACAGGATGATAATTTTTGTTTACTGGCTTTGATTACAATCATTACAGTGACGTTTAGATAGTTCTGAAGAGGTGGACACAGAACCACTCATAGGATTTCCAAAATGTGATTTATTTTCCCCTCTTCCTTAACTCATGTTGAAGTAGGTAAGGGGGTATAATAACGTTTGACACTGATTTAAACTGCACTGTCCTCTGTTTGCAATCATTCTGACATTTGGCTATCTTACCCTGTCTAATTGATGATATTGAGAGACTACTTACAGGGTGGTGTCTTGGAAAGATCCCTGTGTCTAGGAAGAGTCTGTCACTTGTCAGACATGATCTTCTTGAAGGACGCGAGGCTGCATTCCTGACATTAGGTTGACTTTGCTCCAACCCTCCGATATTTTCAGTATCATTAGACTGACTGAAAAAAATTACAAAAATATACAGACTACAGTGCAAATAGTACAATTCTGAAATTACTATGGCATAGAATACAGCAGCTATAATGTGATGGGTGTGTTATTGCTTCTGAACAACAGAGTGTGTGATACATATTTAAGCACAACATACATTTCCTTGAAAAGTGAGTTTCTTGCTTTTTAAAAATTATAAAAGCTTTCTAAATTTTCCCAAGGAAGGCGAGTGGGTGATCCCAAGCATGCATAGGTATGACTTCCTTGCATGAAAGACTTTTACAGTGGGAGGCCAAAAGTTGCAGGAAGCCCTTTTGCCTCTCATGGAGCGCTATGCATGGACTTTGGCAGGTAAATCAGAATGTGCCAACTCTAGACATCAGAGTCCAGGACATTTTTTCCACAAATAATTGTTTTCAAGTATCCTTGTTCAAGTGGATCTATTGATCTAAACCATGATTATATTTCCAAGAAAACACGGATTTGTTAATTTAAAGTCTGGGGCAGGAGGCAAGGTGTTCCAGGGAGATAGTGTCATCTGGTATCCCTTGTAACAATATTCCTGGGTGACTTTTGAACAGGGCTAGTATTACATGTTTTCTTGAAGTTGAAAGTCAACAGTTCAGATGTCGGTTTTGCTAATATAAGAAATAATTTTTCAAAATCAAATTTCGACTTGCACACATATTAGAGTTTCGCTTTAGAATGTATGTAAACCTTTGTAGAAATAATTTCACATAGAAAAATAACACTTAGGAAAAATGTGCTTGCTTCAAGTGTGTAAGTGTCACTTTAGAATACATTTTAACTCTGGTAAAATAATTCATAAGTAAATCACACATAGGGGAAATGTGCATGCTTTAAACATGTAGGAAAAATAACATGAAGAAAAAAAATGCAGTAGGCTATCATTCCTTATTTGCTTCTGTAACTAGGCCCAAACCATTCTTCTTTCGACTCTTGCTCACAGCTAAATAGATATTTATTTAGAATTTTGCCTAACACAATCATACTACTAAAGAATATGCTGACTTCAAGATTATGGTATTGTCCTCTCCACACCATATTAGATCATCCTGTTTTAACAATGAATTTTGCTGTGGATTCATAATGAATAGACTGTTAGAATGAAGAATAATTTATATATATTTTATGTATGCTTAACCAGGACATTGTCAATAGATAAGTTTCATTGTATTTGGCTAGACCTTTGTATTCACAATGGGACATTGAACTCAGCTAATAGCTTAGGAAAGAAGTTTCTCATGAGAACTTTCTTCCATGTTACCATGTTTGCAACATTGAATTTACTATGTACCGGTGTGAATGGTTACTGTTGGAATTGGGAGGAGACGCAGCGGATGTCGATGTCACCATCGGGTGAGCGGTTCCCATTGGCTGAAAGCCTCATACCCCTACTAATTTTCGATACAGTATTGTGCATTTTATATTATATTTGAATGTTCCTAGTTAGAGAGGAGAATTCTGATTCATTCTGCTTAGCATTTGAGACCACTTTGACTACTTTGAGAGTCAAAGTCCTAAACCCATTCCTTGCTTCTCATTGCTGAAAGCTACTACTAACGTGACTTTACCCTCCTTTGTGCTGACTCTTCTTGATCAATGCTACTGCAACAATCATTCCTTTATCGCTGATTTATTTTAGCGGTTGCTACTGCAGCTGTGGGGAACTCTGCTGAGTTTCCGGGATGACTCTTTATGGGAAGTTTAAGACCTCATTTATGCTCCGAAAATCTTGCTCTTTTCTAGAAAGAATTCTTCATGGGTTCTCTATTTAGGGTAAGTTAGGCTCTCTTAACTCGTTTAGTGACAAATCTCCTTTATGGAACACTCTGTTTTGATTTATGCTGTCACTAATCAATCTTTTATTTGATATTTCTGTAATTTGGACTAACTGGAAAAAAGATGACACAACCATACTAATCTTTTAAAGATAAATAAAGCTTTTGGAAACTTCTTCAATTTCTTGTCATTGACTGAAAATATAGAACCCGACAGTTGATGATATTTATGACCTGTATTTTTATCATTGCTCCATTTGCAACAAGGTGGCAAAGGTCCATCCGACCTGTCAAACACCATCAGGATTTCGATGGTCCAAGCTGTAAGTTTGGGTGTTTGTTTTAATACCCAATTTTTGCCAATCCTTTGGCAGTAACACTAAGAATGTTGCAAGAGGTGAGGAGGGTAAAGTTGGGTTAGTGATCGGTTCTTCTAGATAAATCATTCCAATCCATTTGAGCAGTGACTGAAAAATACAAGTAAAGCTACGATTATAGGAATGTATATCTTATGTGTCTTCAGCTGCGTTTTACTAGGGTCTTGTTTTTGTCTTTAATATATGTTTGTGAATATATGGCTAGTTTTAGCACCACCAGCCTATTTTCTCTGCAGTTTTGAGAACTCTTCAGCACAGATGTCAAACACTGATGCTTGTTCCACAGGTTCTTGATGCAGGTGGTCACACTTTTTGTGTTTGCCGATACTTAGTCCATGAACATTTTTTTCACATGAACCTCATAAGCACCTCACCCCAGCCTATTGTTCATATCAATGGTTTATTGCCTCCGTACACTGACATCTAATCACAGGGAGAATACTATGAAGAAAGCAGAGATGGGGCTTGTCAACACAGCCCATTACATTAATGAGTCACTTTGCCAGTGTCCTCACTCAGAATGATAGGCTGTCTTGGTTGCAGACATACAATATACAAACTAATCAATTAACTCTTAGTATTCTGGGCTGTGATTTCAACTAATTGCAAAATCTGATTCGTGGCATTCACATATTTAACATCACAGTATACTATTAGTTAAGCAAATTTACATACCCCACTTTTATGCCCTTTTCCTGACCCCGAGGTGTCAAAATTTGACAGCCAGGATATCCTAGTAAAGGCAGATCATCTAGGAGTCATGTTTCTTGCATACAAAAAATGCATATCTCATTAAACACAGAGGGCATATTTATGAGAGGGTTGCATTACGTTTGCACGACGCAACGTGTTACATGCGTGATGCAAGTCTCTATGTCAGATTTGTGAAGCCACGCAAAGCCATTTTTGAGTAACATGATGCAGTGTAAATAGCTGCTTTGCGTTACTCTGCCTTGGGTAGGTGTTCCATGGGTGTTCCCACGCAACTCCCATGGTCTTTGACTCATTTCCAGAATTACAAGACCTTGCAAACCAGAGAATGGGAGAAAAAGACATGCCTCCCCAGGAGAGGCGTAACGAGGATAAATATCTCTATTTCTCCTCATTACTTCCTCTTTCTATGTGTACTGCATTCTGAATCACACATAGATAGAGAAATATGCCTCTCAGGATTGTTTTGTGCAGGAAGGTGTCCGTTCCTGCACCAAAACAAACCTGCATGCAACACACCCTATATGCCTGCGTTGGCAATAGGCAGCCCATTGTGCGCCAGCGCAGGGGGAAAAGTCAGCAATACGCTGTATGCCTTAAATATGGCACATTCCTGCCCTTTCCCAGTGACGCAGTGCAGCAAGGTGACTTGTTGTGCTGCACTGCGCCTGCATCTCATGTGGGTCTCCCAAATAAGACCCCAACCTACCACATTTCAAGATGTATTTGACCATTTGAATGCAGCGTTGTTATATTGATGTTAGTTTATTACTAGCGAATTGTAAAACTAATTCTAAATGAAAAATAATTTATTTGTATTGCTGTAATTGAAATATGTTTTCTGTATTTTCCTGACTTTGTTTTGGAAATGATTGCTCTGTTTCATGGGTGGATACAAACGATTCCAGTTGTGAGACCTATCTTCTACTGCCCATTAAACTCTGATAAAATACCTTTCAAACCCATTTTGATACAGAGGGGCCTATTTACAAGGAGATTGTACCTCCGGAAAATCACTTTTTTGACATTCTGGTGGTGCAATGCCCTGCACCATATATACAAATTGGCATTAAGCCACTTTTTCTGGCTTAACGCTGCTTTGTAAATATGGTACCCTTTTATGCAGGTACCTTTGTGAAAGGGACATAAAATGGGTGTTGCTGTGGGCATTCCACCACAACACCCATTGCTTTTTGACGCTGCCCCAGATTTCCAAGGAGATGTAAATCTGAGGCAGCACAAAAAACTAACTCCATGCAATGGCAGGCATTAGATTGGCGCAAAGAGGAGAAATATTTTTATTTCTCCTCCATTTTGCTTCATTCATATGTGCTGCATTCTGCAAAGGTGAAGTGCTACTTCTATGTGTGCTGCAAAATGCAGCACACATTGAAGTAGCTAATCGCCATAATTGATTGTTTATGTGCATGAAGGCACACCTTCCTGCACATAAGAAATAATTCCCTGCAATAAAAGCACTCTTGCACTATGGCGCAAGCGTGTCTGTGTTGGCTCTAGGCAGCTATTTTTAGAGCCAATAGGGGAAAACACAGGGTTGTGCCACATTGTTGTAAATACAGCGCATCCCTGCATTTTGTAAATGGCGAAGTGTGGTGGCGCGAAATTTGCTGCGGCTCCACGCTCCGTCATTTCTTTGTAAATATGCCCCAGAATGTTTTGGCTGTGTGCCTCAAATTCGGACTTGTAACCAATTAACTTATATTTTTGGTTACCTCAGTTGCCACTTGTACTTGCACAAAATTTTGCAGTTTCTTTTCTGCAGGACTCATGACTCATGATGATATTTTCATGATAAAATTAGTACCCTATTATCACTGAAATCTAGTTATTTCTAGGAGACGGACAATTCTTTTGGTCAATAGCTGTTAAAGCATCATGGTTTTCACATCTTGATATATAACATTATCTGTTCCCTAGATAATCTTCTGACAGTGGTTTTGACTTTACTTCCATTTTTGCACTTTTCTAGAGCTTGTAACCAGAAAAGTTATTACGGCAATACAAATACATTAATTTTCATTTAAAATTAGTTTTACAATTCGCTAGTAATAAACTAACATCAATATAAGAACGCTGCATTATTTAGACCAGTAAATACATGAAAATGTAAAGCAAAGTAATATGTACAACATTATTAAAATGTACCACTAAATTAAAAACCAAAACACCAACATTACCAATAAATTGAATATAAACAAAATACTTCAAAAACCTTAACTTTCATTCAAAAGTTTAAAATTATTTATAAAAAAATCTAGCATTTTAAAATAAACACATTATTTAAATGTAATAACAAAACACCCTTTTTTTAAATGTATAAAAGAATACCAAAATAATAAAAAAATAATAACATTCAATTATTTGAAATTACTCTTACATAAAAAAAAGTTTAACTATTTTTAAAACCATTAAAAAAGCAAATTACAACACAACTTCCTGAATAAGCCATGCATCCTGCCACTAAACATAAAACAAAGCAAACACAACTTACAAAATACTAAATTCACACACTACAGAAATAACACATAATAGATATTAAACCTAACAATTAACCTTAATACAAATTGAAATTAAAATGTTAAAATTAAAAAAACACAAAACAAATTAAAACAAATGTACAAGAGTCCACATCCTATACTGCTATAAAAACATCATTATCCTAAAATATTGAAACTTTTTAAACCAAAAATAATAAAATACATGTTACACATGTCTGTAATATATTCAACAATATTTTTAACAACGCTATTAAATACAACATTATAAAACAATATTCTTACCTTCGAAATTCTTGATGACTAAATTTGATTATCACTGTATAATTGCAACAACTAAACTTGTGAGATGAGATTTCCAACTCAATATGTTGGTAAAACTCCTGTTCTTCAACAACAGCGATTTGAGACAAATTGGCATTGGCAGTGGGCTCTTTTAACAAAATAATTTCACAATTCTGAGCATTGATTCAAAAAGATATGCATATCCACAATTTATAAACATGTAATCATAAGTTTCTTCATGTGTGTGGTAATGATGAAAATTTGTCAAGGTATAATTTGCAGTCAGCACCATAAAGTGTATTGTTCCTATATTAATGCTATGGACATACACACCATGCTTCAAGAAGCGTGCATTAATGAACACTTTGGCAGTACACTATGGAGTACTAGGCCTATAATTCTGATCCTGATTTTACAGTTTTTAATGCTTTTTTGCATGGTATCTTTGCAAGTCTGGCCCACTAAAGTGCATCAATAGTTTTGTATTTATGTGTATTTGCCACTATTTAGTGCTATGTTAATCTTATGATATTGTGGATATGATGCTGTACCATTTACTGCAGCTTTCCTATGGTGGAGTTGTGGTTTTGCCACACTGCAGTGCTGCATCCCTACAGTAATAATATAGCTTTCTCATGTTATGTTGCAGTATCCTTATGAAAATGCTCTAGATTTGGTTTATTACAGTGCAGTTTTCTTATGGTGATGCTGTGGTTTTGGCAGGCTATAGTTTTGCTTTACCATTGTAAATTTCTTTGTCTTGCACACTATAATGCAGTATTCCTATAATAATGCTGTGCTTTTGGCATGCTATGGCTCAGCATTCCTATGGTGATGCTGTTGTTGGGACAGCACAGTGTGATAGCATCCTTCTCAAGCGTTTCACTGGATACTGACAATGTATCAACTAATCTAATGCAGTAAAGTAATATAATAGTAATGGTGCTATACAAGCTGTACCCCGTGAGTAATCTGTAAAAGAAAAGAGCCAGAGCATAATATCTATCTAAGAAGGACCCTACTACCTACCACCACTACTGGAGCCATTCAGTCAACCCACTGGCAACACCCACTGCCACGTGGATGACACACACTGTCTTCAATATTAGAGCCAAATTGCACAGATAGGAAAACATTTATAATAGGTGAACTTTTAAAGTGGTGTGGTATAAATGCCTGCCTCAAACAGAAGAACCATGCAGGCCAGCAAAGAGAGAGAGTTCAACTTTAATTAAGGGCCTTATTACAAATACGCAGTCCTCTGGACCGCCATACTCATGGTGGCGGTCCGACCATTAGCAAAATGCTGGTCCACCTGCAGTATTTTGAGTCTGACGGTCGGACCGCCACAAGACCGCTGGCTCCATCGAGATCAAGGATCCCGCTGGACCAGAGGTTTGCAACCAGCATGAATATTTTGGCAATGCCGCTGCACGCACTGCTGAGCATATTACTAATTGCCTTTTCACTGCACTTTTCATGGCGGTGAGGCAAGTAAGCAGGCCTTAACAGGGCCCCCTGCCGGATCTGGGTTTTGGGGTGCTTGCGGAAGGAACATGTTGTGCCCCCCCTGTAATTTCACACCTGTAGGAACAGCAGGAACGTGCAGTCGGCACTGTCACAGCAGTGAGCTGCATGGTAGGCTCTCCTATGACCCTAACAGCCCACCGCCATGAGACTGCTGCAGCACCGCCCGCCCAACCTGGATTCAACTCTGAATCCGGCGGATGGGGGCACCATGGCCTTGGTGGTCCTCCTGCGGATGGAGCGGTGGCGGTGCCACAGGAGGACCGCCAAAGTCGTACTAAGACCCTAAGAGTTACTTTGGGGAGATTCTCTCCTAAACAAATGTTCAAAAGAGCAAAGTGCAATGGAGAATTTTTACTCACAACTTTCAAATAAATGTACTAATAATCACAAGGTTATGAAAGGGCACAAATGAAATATTCTAATAATTTTTCTGTGTTGCAGGCTAGCCTTAGGACCTGATTATGATCTTGGCGGATGGGATACTCCTTCACAAAAGTGATGGATATCCCATCCACCGAGTAACCTTGTCCACCAAGATTGTAATATGGCCCTTGGGGCCATATGTACAAAGAAGTGGCAGAGTGAGGCGTTAGCCGTCATGGCTTAACGCCTCACTACGCCACTTCAGAAACGCAAGGCTGCACCATATTTACAAGAATATGGTGCAGCCTTGCGTTTCCCCCTGTGCTGGCGCTACGTTTAGCAGCTTAGCGCCAACGCAGGCACCCTTGCACCATAGTGCAAGGGTGTTTGCGTGCAGGGGAAGATTGTTTATGTGTAGGAAGGTGTCCCTTCCTGCACATAAACAGCCTTTAAATGCCGTTTTGTCACTTCTATGTGTGCTGCTTAATGCAGCACGCATGGAAGTTACAAAATGTCATTTTTTAAAGATTGCTTATGTGCAGGAAGGGATACCTTCCTACACATAAACAATCCAAGCCGTTTTGCTTTTTCCATGTGTGCTGCACAAGGCAGCACACATGGAAAAAGCAAAAACGAGGAGAAATATAGCATTTCTCCTCGTTTCGCCAAGTTTAGACCAGGTTTTCCCTGGTCTTAATTTTGGCGCTGCCTCCTATTTACGCCACCGTTGTAAATAGGGGGCAGCGTCAAAATCAATGGGTGTTGCGGTGGAATGCCCACCACAACACCCACTGCCCACCCCTTTCACGCTAAGCATAGTGTGAAAGGGGGCCTTATTTACAAGGCAGCGTTAAGCCACATTAAAGCCACATTAAGTGGCTTAACGCTGACTTGTAAATAAGGCAAAGCCCCTATCGCCACAGGAATGTCGGAAAAAGTGACCTTCCCGTGACGATAGGGGTTTGTACATATGCCCCTTAGTCTCTGAAAGAAGTCTATGAAAAGAGGGTGTCAAAGTGGTGGAACACAATTTACCTAGAGACTGAATAAAGATCTACATGTATTACAGGAATTTTAAACATCTGATTACTCAATTCAGCATGGTCTATTATTTATCAAGATGTATACACAAAATCGTTCTTTTTTTCTTTTATCTATGCTGTGTGCTGTTACTTTCCAGTAGATTTTCAGGTCTATACTATGCTTGAAAAACCACTCGAAAGGGGCATGTTGGAAAATCAAAAGTCACATAAATCTCTCAATCACATGCCATTGACAGAAAGTGATAGACAAGTCTTAAAGACTCATCTGCAAGCATCTGCCCCATCTGCACAGGTTACACTAATATGAATGCAATGGCCTCAGATACTAGCCGTAATGTCAGAGAAACAAGCTTTCCGCTATGGATGATGAAATTCCTACACACAAGTCATGAGATAAACACCAATAATGAAGTGGTCCCAAGTAATCAAAATTAGCAGTAAACATGCCAAACACTGAATTAATTATCACTCAAATATCAGCCTTAAAAGTAATGCTCAAGGTAATTCTGAAAAGCGAATATTTATTCGGCTTGCTAGTTTCTGAAAATGCTGAAATTTCAGAGTTGGATACCTAAGCTGAAATTTGGTTAAATATGCTCAGTTTTCCTTATTAAAAACTCTAATTTTGACCTGATGTTGATTCTTAGTCAGAGCATGTTTTCTTCTCAAACAACCACTTGTTATTTTCCCAAGACCTCACGTTATACATGGAAAGACTCATACTTTCAGGTCAGTTTATCATCATCATCAAATGCCATCAATTTCCCCCAATGGTAGTGATTTGCATCACCATTGCACTAGTGATAGCCAGATGTATGTTACAGGTGAGCACAATGAGTTGAGAGTAAGACCCATTGTGAGAATGCCGCCAAACAGCAATGGATGGCCATAATTTTGTCAAGTGTACCATCATTATGGGTAGGGTAGACAACTATTTGAAAAGGAAAGGATAGTCAAAATGTTGCAAAGCATTCCCACCAAAGACTATAAGGGGGGGCTATCTTTATGCCAGGGATAGAAACAAATGTTGCTAAGGGACAGAAGTTATGGATAGGTCATGTCTCTCCAGGCAGGGGAAGATAGCTTGCTAGTGGCCACTGGCTGTTAGCTGGCCTTTAGAGTTGGTGTGCCTAAAAGATATCCATCTATCCATTTTCTTTCTGGAGTTTATTGTTACAGTCTTACATTGGAAAGATTGTGTTCTCTGACCACAACAAATGTCAGTATTCCATATAAATGTTAAGGGGCATATTTACAAGCCCCTTGCGCCACTTTTGCGCCGCCGTTGCGTCACGCATGTGACGCAGCGGCGACGCAAACCATGCGCCCCGTTGTGCAATATTTACAACGTGATGCATCTAGGGAGATGCGTCACGTAGTAAACCCCTGCGCCACATGAAACCTGCGTCAGGTTTCATGTGGGCGTTCCTGCGCAGGGGGGGCGTTCCGGCGCAGGGACGCCTCGGAAAAGTGACGCAGTGAAATCTACGAGATTTCACGCAGTCACTTTTCCGACGCTAGTGCGTCAAATCCTTACGCCTGCTTGAAGCAGGCTTAAGGATTGACGCACCATGTTAGGGATAGAGAAGGTTGGCACAGTGCTGGAGTTGCGTCGCGCTTGCGACACAACTTCAGCACTGCGCCAACCTTTCGCTCGGCAGATGCGTCACGCATCTGCTTATCCTTGCGCCACGATGCGCCGCATTGTAAATGCGGCGCATCGGAGGTGGCGCAAGGGTAAACTTGCGTGACGCATTTTCCTGGCGCATCCCTGCTGATTTGCAGGGATGCGCCAGGGAACGTAAATATGCCCCCAAGTGCTTATTGTTGTATTTACTCCATTATAGGCATGTCAGGTAAATTGAATAGCTTGCATCATCTGAAAGATTTGCACAAAACAAAAGGAGATATGAAAGTTAACAAAGCTGGATTGGCCGTTAAACTCAGTCATGGGAAATATTTCAATATGAATTATTTTCTCTGCTGAGCAAACCAGTGTATTCCTGTCCAGAGTAGTTTGTGAATGATGAGGAATTTTCTCTACACATATGACTTTCAAGATTAGTTTTATTTGTCTGTCCTTAAATAATTTACGTACAGCACAATTCTTTTAAATTTATTGACTGAAAAGATGTTGGTTTCACAAGCAGTTCTGAGGAGGAACTCTTAAACTGTTCTGGAACTTCAGAGCCTGGCATTGAGAACAACATATTTTTGTGCAGAACAACATATATGTGACAAATAATGTACTGCTACTGAGTAGTTTTTCAGGTTTCACGAACTTGTGACTCCATATTTACTAGGTGGGGGACAGAACTCGCTGAGTTCCACTCCGTCGAATGGTGCAGAGTTATGTAGTAACCCTGCAAGATTACAGGGAATTCCACAAAATGGTGGAAAATATACACGTCGCACTGCTTGCACTGCTCGTGCTGCAATTTAGTGCCAGTAGCACGAGCAGCGCTGAAAAATCAGCTCGAACAAAACCATGCAGTGCGCAAGAGTGTGCAGCCATTCAAGTTGATTTTGCTGCTGCTCGAGTGGAAACCTCAAGCGGCAGCAAATCTATTTGTGAATCAGCCCTCTGACCGTGACTGCCCATATTAGAAAATGTTGCTAGGGGACGCCAAATCTTGTTCGCATTTCTAGTTCCCCACAGGAAAAAATGTAACTACGCGGCGAGTGGAGGAATTCGGACAGAATTCCACGTTACAAGAGTACCGCGCATTTGCCAATTTTTGCAATTCCACAGGCCAAATGAAACATTACGCCCAACCCTAATATTTACTCCAACCATGCAAGCTGCCTATGTATATAGAATCAAAGGGAGTTTCCAGTGCCCATATGGTATGGCTATCTCCGAAAATTGTACATGTAAAATGTTGTAAAAACCCAGGAACACAAAGATACAAATGATTTTTTACTATGGCATTCAGAATACTTTTTCTGAGTGGAGGCCCATCATCATCAGAATAAATGCATTTTTGCTGCGGTTTCTTCACCGTTGCAAAAGGGACACTTATAGCTCCGAGCGGCAGTAATGTACTCACTGCTGCCCCCTTGCTGTGGTGCTGCAAACCCATATATTATCTTAAAGATGAGCAGGCTCCTCAATAGTATACAGAAATCATTTTCCCCCCATTATGATACACATTTATCTAACATGTTTGGATTTTTGGTTTATATGTTAGAGGAAGAGGTCACATGACACATTCTACAAGTTAAAATTAGTTTGGGCAATTGTGAATGAAACAATGCCTTTATAAATACCAGGGGCGGTGTGTCCATTGGGGCGTTGGGGCGTTGCCCCACTAAGCCACATGGACCCATTCACCACCGACCGTCAATCATGTCACCACTTGAGGCAATCGCTATTCGCAATCGCTCTAACAGTCAGCAATGAAGGGGGTGGGGGCGGGGCTGCGGCAGTAACTCACTGTCAAGTGAAGTCACTCACACAGTGCGCAGCAGCGCATGTCTATTTTTGGGCTGGTCATTTTTATGACCAGCCCGAACATGCGCACACAGTCACGCTTGAAGGCTTCCCTTTAGCAGAGCTGCTGCTGGCGAGGGAGGGACCCGAGGGAGGGTGCGCTTCATACAGCAGCAGCCCCCCCCGGGTCTCATATGGGCGAGGAGTAACCATGCCCCCCTAGCCAATCCTGGCACATTGGCACGGTTGGCGCCGCTATTGCAGGGCCAGGATTGGCTGAGACACCGCGCAGCGCAGCAGTCCGTCACGTGACTCAGTCACGTCACCGCGCCACACACGACACACGCCAACACCACCACACACACCACAGTAGACCTCGTGGTGACTCGTGACGGTGTGCAGTGCTTGCTTGTGGCAGTGGCTCGTGTGTGACGCACGTACTAGTCCGAGATCCATCATCTCCTGGCTGATCATCAACTTCACTTGATGCCTGGTTTAAACTTTATCGAAAAGAAAAGTAAGAAAGAGTCCGGCGGGGGCCCCACTCCCACTGGTTTGCAAAGTTTGAATTCAATTGTTTATGTTTCACCGGCATCCTCCAAAGAGTGCTTTATTTCCGAGTGCGCCACCCACCCACCCGTGAGCCGTGACATACACACACACAGGAACTCTCTCACTACTGGATTTTCTTGTTTAGTGTCGGTGGCACCGACACTAAACAAGAAAATCAGTCCTGTGTGTGCGACGCGTATGTCACGGGTGGCGCTTGCACCAGAGTGTGTGCGTCCACTGTCTTGTCTTTGTGCACTGGCCTGGGGGGGCATGTGGGATGTTGCCATCATCCTGATAGGGAGGGTGTAGGTAGGTAGACTACAGGACTGGGAGAGTTAGCGAATCAAGCTGCCGCCTGCCGGATTCTGGTCCACGGTGTCGGTGAGCCCAGAGTGCGCCCGTGACATACGCACACACAGGAACTCTCTCACTACTGGATTTTCTTGTTTAGTGTCGGTGGCACCGACACTAAACAAGAAAATCAGTAGTGATAGAGAGTTCCTGTGTGTGCGTATGTCACGGGTGGCGCATGCTAATGCAATCATTCAATGAATGCATTAGCATGCGCCACTGACACATTGAGGCAGTTATAATTGCAGCAGTCGTACTGAGTCACAGAGTCAGTCAGGAGCAGAGGTTTGCCCCTGAGGCTGAGCACCGAAAAAAATCACATTGTCAGCAGCACTCCTCTGAGCACAAGAGCAGCCACTGCTCTTGTGCTCAGAGGAGTGCTGACAATGTGATTGGGCTTGCTATACGGCCTCCAGCCTTTTATACCCCACACTCCCAGCCTCATGCCTCGTGCCTTCCCATAGATGAACGTGGTTATGCAAAGACCCCTGCCTGCCTCTCACAGTAGCCCCTACTGATAGCATATGGGAGCAAAGGATAGGTGTAGGGAGGGTGGAAGCTTTTGAAGAGCTGTTTCCCTGTCAATGGATAAGAAAGAGAAGCTTTGTATGGGATCTCCCTTGTGGCAGATTAAAGCCCTTTCCATGATGTTACTAATGTGAAGGGCCATCACAATGGGAGGACAGAAGAGGCAGTATGCCCCAGGCCTGTGATTTTTCAGGGCCCCATGCTGATGGAAGGATGGATGGCTAAATGAAAGAGGGATGGAGAGAGAAAGGGAGGATGGATGGATGGATGACTGAAAGGGTGAATGGGTGGAAGGATGAGTGACTGGGTGGATGAATGAGTAAGTGAAAGGATGGCGGGATGGTTGAAAGGGTACATGGCTGTATGGATGAGTGAATGGTGAATGGATGGATGAGTGGAAGAGTGGATGGATGAGTGTACGGATGGATAAGGTGAAAGGATGAATGGAGGGATGGATGAGTGAAAGGGTGGATGGAGGGATAGATGAGTGGAATGATAGATGGATGGAAGGATAGATGATGGATAGGTTTGCAAATGATTGAATACTGATATGGATGATCACACAGATGGAAGGACAGAATGAATGGTGAAAGACTGAATGATGGATGAAGGAATGATTACACCTTGTATCCCCCATCATCTTAAGTACATTTCCTATAGATTGACTTTCACATTTATATGAGTCATTGTCTGTATATAATATGTGTGTGTGATATAATGCACTCCGACACCCTGTCCTACTTACTTGGGATGAGTAGCACTATAAAATAAATTAAATACACATGAGAGACGGTCTATGTGAAGATGAGGGGCACCATTGGAGGGTGGTAGCAAGGCTGGACTGGCCGGTCCAGGCATCGGGCGTGTCCATGGGAGGCTGGAAAGGTGGGGTGGGGGCGGTTTTGTTACCACAAGAAGACCTGCACATTTGCTCAAAGCTGCACGCATACTGAAATACCATGAAGTGCACAATTATCTCAACATAATATAAACTTCTTTTCACTCATACTTAAGTGGTTGTCTATTTACTTACTTCTATACTATTGCGCGACCTCTTCTGATGTGTCTGTAAAAGCTACCTTTTGTCCTGAATTTTGACCCTTTGGCCTGAATTTTTACACTCACCGTCCTGAATTTGCATCCATGCCAGTTGGTCACCCTAGACCCGAGTCCCAAGTTCGGCAAAATAAATTTCTTTTGTGCAAAAGTATAAGTAAATAAAAAAAAGTGTAGATTAACATGGCCTTGCACATGGTGCACTTTTAGATGCATTACTTTTGTGAGTTTCTGTTAGTTATTGACAGTTTTGTGCTTCAATTTTACATTTAAATAAGCATTTGCAATGCAATCGGTCTCGCTTTTGGGACCTTATAAGTATTTATCCATGCAGCACATTATCCTGGGTGCTGGAACCAGCGGCTCAAATTAAGCAGAGGGAGAGGGAGCAACGAGGGAGGGACGAGAA
Source organism: Calotriton arnoldi (assembly GCA_963921515.1). Taxonomy (NCBI): domain Eukaryota; kingdom Metazoa; phylum Chordata; class Amphibia; order Caudata; family Salamandridae; genus Calotriton; species Calotriton arnoldi. Next base: position 2,598,739 of record CAWUFW010000985.1, read on the forward strand.
GCTTGGAGGGAGAGGGGAGGGACAAGAGGCCTGGAGGGAGAAGGGAGAAACCAGGGAGGGATGAGAGGCCTGGAGGGAGAAGGGAGCAACCAGGGAGGGATGAGAGGCGTGGAGGGAGAGCAGAGTTCTGGCAGCAAGGGCTGAAATCGGGGAGGGTGGGAGGCTTCCATCCTCAATCACAACCTTAGGGTCCCAATCAATGTCCAAATTTGCACCTCATACCTCACGTGCCATCAGCAGGGACGGTCCCATGTAGCGTGACACCCTGCTGTGAATTTACACCTAAGATGGCTGCCAGTGCCAAGTCCAAACTTAACTACAGTTTGGCATTCGGAGTGGGCTGGTAGGTGGTGTGTCTGCAAAGAAGTAAAAAGGTAAAAGGCTATGCTGCAGCTGCAGTAGTGTGTTCCCTGCCTCTTCCTCAATGTTGACTGTGATTTGTATTTTTTTGACTGCTGTTGACTTACCCCAATTCCATCAGGCACTTCTTTCTAGTGGGCAGTGATAGTGGTTGGTGGGGTCCTTGCCGCACAATAGAGGTTCATCTAGAGCACTCATATTTAGTGCACATGAGCAGACTAGTGATCCTACCTGGTGGCGTACCTGCATCTCCCGTCATGCTCAATGTACTGCATCTCTGTAATTCACATGAAAGACAAATGTGCTGAGCAAGAGCACTTTATGTTCACACACATGCTGAGGAGCTAGAGTGGCTTTGAGTTTGGTGAATTGGGACTGGCATCATGCAGGTAGAGCAGTTCCTAGAAAGGAGATGTTCATGTGATGACGTCAGAGACCCAGAGCAGAGGTTATGTGGTGTTTCCTCATACTAACAGGGTTGAGACTCTGTTCACTGGTGCTTGGTGACATCCAGTGGGGAGGGGGAGGGGTCAGATTCGTGGTTGGTGATCATGGGCGGCTCTTGGCAAATTGTGTCCTAAAAACGAGAAGGCGCATGTTTTCCCACAAAATGTGTACTCCGAGTTTGACGAGTAACTCCTGTTAGCGTCTGAATTTGTATTTACAAGAAACTTACAATGATGGATTTAGGAAAAACACACAATGACGTAATAAATGGCTGCGGTAATGAGCATGAGTAGCATAAAAAGTTAAAAGCCAGATGAGATAGATAGGCCAATTAACGGAAGAGCTCATCAGCATAATTATAACATTTAAAATCCATGCAGCTCTGTTCCGTGCCCTGTCACCTACTCACAAAACATGTTGTGCAAGTTACAACCTGCTAAGTGAGCGCAGGGAAGTACTCCGCTCCGAAGCACTTCCTCAATTTAAGTTATTGGCTGGAAACAACCTGGGGTAACTCGAGGCATTAAGTAATGTCCACTCAGCTTGTCATCCTTGCACACTCAAGCGTTCCATTAAGTTATGATGGCCCTTATTCAGCACTTTTTCTCAAACCGCTTTAGCAAGCGGCCTCCTGACGACAGACAATAAAAATGTCATGATAACGCTGATGGTTAATGTTTTTCCTAGAGAGAGATCAGAGTTTTGTCTAGTGGAAGTTTTGACTCATGGAAAGGTAGCGCAGAAGGTGAATGTGCCTGCTGCAAAGAACATGTACCTGATGCAGATCACAAAATGCACATGATGTAAATAGGTTAGTGAGTCACTGCTTTTGTCAGAGAGATCCTTTTGTTACTTGCAGTTTGTAAGTTAAAATCCTAACATACAACAGTGAGCTATTAACTGTCATCTAAGAGCTGCATGCAAACTGCAAGGTAAAAATTGGAGCGTTATGTTTTTCCCCCCCCAGTCTTTGTTTGATTACCCTAACGTTTTCAAAAATAAATTGTTATATTTTTATTTTCAGCAACCTGAACCATTACCTAATTTTTGGGCAATTTTTGGAAGAAGAACAAGGGGCCCCAACCTCCTTTGCTGCTCTTTCAACCCGGCTACGACCGAGCAAACACCAGTGTTAAAGGTAAAGAAACTGATGCTATTTTTTTTTAGATTGGAGTTAGGGCTATGTATGTGGTCACTCTACATGGTGGTTGGGGTGGGTGCACATTCTGAACATTGTTCCCTCAGTGGATGGAATTTACTAATAGCGTTAGCCCTGTGCTTTGGGCAATAACGGTTGTTAAAGCCACTATCTATCCCTTGCCTTGTTCAAGGCCCTCAAGCAGTGTCTGTTTCAGTGCCTTCAGCAACCACTATGGCACACAGAGGCAGCAGCCAGTAAGGCTGTATTTTTAGCAGTCATGTTGTGGAAAGGGGAGCAGCTGTTAGAGATTTATTGCGATACTGCACAAGATATATGTATTTATACTGAAATTTGATATTATTGCACCACACCTTATACGTTGTACTTTGATTATTGACAGGTTTCTTTCATATTGGTAAGGCCAGCATCGGCATGATGAATACAGTAGAACAGCTAATTGCAAGGTCATTCCAGGCACGGCCACTAGAAGGGAAAATACATATAAAGCAATTAGGACCTCATCGGCCTGACATAAAACTACAGAAAACTTCCCAGGACAGAGGAAAATTGTCCACACGTACATTCTCAAACGCCTGGTACACAAAAGCTGATTGGCTTACAGGGTGCCCTTTAAGAAATTCTCTGTTCTGCTTCCCCTGCTTGCTGTTTGGTGGTGAGTTTCCTTGGACACATGAAGGAGTAACAGACTTGAAGCATTTGTCTGAAAAAATAAAGAAGCATGCACACACAAGAAGGCATATGGAAAACCTGACGAGACTGGGAATGTTGGGGGAAGACACACCGATTGAGCAGCAGATAAACGATGCATACCGCAAAACAATACAGAAACACAATGAAGCAGTTGATAGGAACAGACAGATTCTATCCAAAATAATTGATTGCATTCGTTTCTGTGGTGCTTTCGAACTGGCATTGCGAGGCCATGATGAATCAAAAAGTTCCTCAAAACCTGGAATATTCAGAGCCTTGTGGATTTAATAGCAAGCATAGACAAGGAAATGGAAGCACATTTAACAAGTGCTACAGTCTTTAAGGGCACCTCTAAAACAATACAAAATGAACTCCTTGAGTGTATGCTCTAAATTATGAGAAGCCATATTGTGCAAGAGTTGTAAAACACAGACTTTGTGGCTATTCAGGCTGATGACACCACTGATGTGGCCACTAAAACACAGTCCGTATTAGTGTTTCGGTACCTTGACAATGACAGACAAGTTGTGGAGAGGTTCTATGGTTTCACACATTTAAGAGACTCTAGTGCAGAAACCATTACTGCAGCTATACTGCGTCAACTGAGCGTAATTTTTCCAGAGCTGCCTCAAAAAAAAACTTATTACACAAAGCTATGATGGTGCGTCTGTAATGAGTGGAAGCCTCCGTGGAGTACAGAAAAGAATTCGAGATGTGTACCCTAATGCTCATTATGTGCACTGTTACGCCCACCAACTTAATCTTATTATGCAACAGGCAGTATCAAAGATCAGCGAGACACGAATTTTCTTTCAGGATGTAGGAGGCATGGCAGCATTCTTCTCACGTTCCCCCAAAAGAACGGAAGCACTTCATGAGATTGTGGACAAAAGCGTTCCAAGGGGATCCTCAACTCGTTGGAACTTTAACATCCGTACAGTCAACCTAATCTATGAACATAGGGAGGACCTTGAGAAATGTTTTGCCGCCATAGAAGACAATGATGACTTTGATTACAAAAGTCAGACTGAAGCCCGTGGCATTGCTAGAACACTACAAGACAGAGAGTTTCAGTTCTTACTGTTTTTATTTCATGATATAATGGTAGCTGTCGACCTGTTATACAATCAGTTACAAGCACGAGAGATAGATACTGTCAAAGTGCAAGAATATACCACTATGTTTGTACAAAGCATAAGCAAAGTGAGAGATGGGGTTGACAATTTAGACAGCAAACTGCCAGAGCATTCTACTTTTTCAAACCGCAGGAAAAACATCACCACTCTGGTCCGAATTGCAAAGGAGATATGTGACATTGTAATTGTGCAGGCACAAGAACGTTTTTCTTTCACAAAACATTTGGTGAGTGCCACATTATTGCGAAGTGAACAGTTTGCAAAATATGATGAAACTTTCCCTGAGCGTGCTCTGAATGAGGCTGTGGAAGCTTATCCCATGCTCAAAAAAGAGGAGCTGAGAACTGAGTTGACTGTACTGTACGCAATGCCTGTGTACCGGAAGGCCAAAGGTGCCATTTCTTTGCTGGCTTTAATACATAAACTTAATATGGAAAAGTCACTTACAGAGACAGTGGCTTTACTAAAAATTGTAATAACTACACCTATGACAACAGCAGAGTCAGAACGATGTTTTTCAACCTTAAAGAGGATAAAGACTTTCCTGAGAAACACCATGCTTGAGGAAAGACTCAATGCTTTGGCAATGCTCTCTATAGAGAGCAAGCTAGTTCAAAAAATACCAGACTTTAACATTAAAATTATTGAAAAGTTTGCTGCACTTAAAGAGAGACGTGCTGATTTCATTTACAAAAAGTAAACAATATGTTCAATGCAGCTACTTTGCGACCAGTTTAGTTGTTGTTGTTCAATAAAAAACATCTGTGAGGTACTCAGAAATGCATTGTATCTCGAAGTCTGTTATGAAGCTCTGTGGTTATACTGAATAAGCAGCTACCTATGTTATATGACATCTCTTTATTAATGTAATAACTGCACTTTCACAATTGCTTTATTAACCTTCCTGCTTTCTCAAATTTGCTTGAAAATGCACAATTTTTCCACTTTTTTTTCAACCCCTTAGGTTGTTCGGGCTCGCTCGCTACGGTGCACTATGCCAATAATTTTACGCCTCACCACTTTCAAATGTCACCAGCCGCCCCTGATAAATACCTTGGGGCAGATTTATGAATATTTCATGCAACCCAACGCAACGCAGCAAGACACCCTGCTGCACTGCATGAAAGGGAAAGGGCAGGAAAGCACAATATTTAACATTATATGGCACATTCCTGTCATCTGGTTCACTTTTAGCTGCCTGGCACCAATGCAAGCACTCTTGCGTCATGGTGCAAGGGTGCCTGTGTTAGAGTCAAACAATCCTTTGAGGGTTTTTCCTCTTTCTATGTGTGCTGCACAATACAGCACATATAAAAGAGGAAAAAACAAGGCGAAATAAAGATATTTCTCCTCATTACACCTCCTCTGGGAAAGCGTAGTATTTTGACGCATTCCAGGTCTACCACACATGGTAAATCTGGGAATGTGCCAAAATCCATGGGTGAATCAGTGGGTATGCCCACACTCCGCACATAGAATGACTCTCTAAGGCAGAATGACACAACACAGTGACTTGCGCTGCCTTGCGTTACTCAAGATTTAACAAGGTGGCCTTGCGTGGCTGGGCAAATGTCATCTAGGTTTTGTGTCACCCTTGTGTTACCTTGCATGGTGCAAGTGCGATGCAAAACTTTGATTAATCTTCCCCCTAATTTATTATTTTATTTTCCATCTCAATTTCTGCTGTTTTTGTGTGCTTGTGAAATTTAGTTTGTTTTCAGATTTATGGGTTGAAATCTTTCAAAGATGTCAAATATTTTGCTATATCCCAATTTTCTCTATCTCCTCCTAAAATAGATGCTCTCATTTGTTCGCTCCTTATTAGGAGAAATTATAAATTGCTTCTGTGAATATTATACCAATGAACAGGGTAGAGGTAAACTGTTATGACCTGATCCTCTACAGCATCAAAGAGATTGTCTTTGACACCGAAAGTGTGGTTCTCTGAAGTTGTATTTTTGGGAACATTTTATATAAAAATTGCACAAAGTTACATGTATGATGTAAAATATGGTTAGCCGGTATTTCACCTGGGCCTAGTAGACACTGGCTCTTTATTTTTTCTGAGTGAACATCTCTTATTTTTTAAAATAGTCCATTCAAGGCTGGGCGGCAGGGTGTCCTTCTACTGTAGTATCCACAAGTCCAGAAGTGTACTGAAGAGTGGGTCTAGGAGTACCCTTCTTATGCCTGGTGCCCACTTTGAAGTGGGAGAAGCTTTTGGAGGCTTCCCCCTACAGAAGTGTTTGGAAGTTCAGCCTCCCTGCCCAGGTCCCAGTCGGTCTGCAGGCATGATAGGCTAGTGTAAAATCCTTTGTGTGTGAGCTGAGGCAGTGTCTTTGAAGTGCAAGTGTGACAGGTGATGGTGCCGCTCATCAAGTCATGATGGCCCATCCTGCCAACACACAGATCCTCTATTGTGATACCTTCTGCAAGGAATACATAATGATTAACAGCCAGCAACACCTAGTCATGTGACAAAAAATACAGGCACCAAATGGGTGGGATAAGAAAATGTTAACTTTCTAAAAGTGGCATTTTCAGAATTGGAACTTAAAATTCAACTTTACCAATAAATAGAGGTTTAAATTAAAATTAAGGGTGGGCGGAATTTGCTTAGTCGCGTTCCGCAAAGTTCCGCGAAACAGTAAAAAATATCCGCGAGCACGCGGAAATTCCGGGAACACGCGGAATTGCTTGTCCCACCCATTCATGATGTGTTTTTGCGTGCTCGCGGGGAAATATCTCGCTAACTTGCCCATGCGGTCGCTAATGGGCGCGGCCATCTTGTTTTTCACTTGTCCCGCCCGTTTGCGATGCTTATTTCCTGTTCCGGGTCGCGTATTGCGTGCTCCCGCCCGTTCGCGATGAGTATTTCCTGTTCGGGAACGCGTATTACGTTTTTGCGATGCTTTTTGCGTGCTCGAGGGGAAATATTGCGCGAACTTGCCCATGCGGTCGCAATGGGCGCGGCCATCTTGTTTTTCACTCTATTGCTATGGTTCTGGGCCTGCTTTTCTATCCTCCCTCTATCTTTGCAATCCTTTGTTTCTGTACACTTTTTTAAAATCTTTTTTATTTATTGTCTATCTCTCTATTTTCCTGATTCTATATTTTGAGTTTTTTCTACTTTTTGTGACTTTTTCTAATACTTTTTCACTCTTTTTCTATAACTTGCTTTTTTCATTTCTTTTACTTACTTTTCTAATTCCTCCCTTTTCTTTTCGCCCCCCCGAGTCCCAGAACCATGGCCAAGGGAGAGAGCAAGGGCAACAAGGACAAGGCTACTACTCGTAGCCGCAGCTGCGACCGCCTTCTCTGCGGAAGGCGGCGCCCACAAGGGGTGCAGGCTAGGGACATCTTTAGCAAGGCGGAGGTGGCCGCACTTGGTTTTTTTGTGCAGCGCCACCTCCCCTTAACCCTAGCAGCAGGCGGCAGGCCTGGGTCCGGGTACGGGCTCCGGGAGCGTCGCCAGCGGTGGGGAAAGGTGTGCCGGGCAGTGTTTCGCTGCTCTGGTGTCCGGCGCAACAATACCCAGCTGACGCACCGGTGCTCCGATATCCTGGACCGGGAGCAGGACCTGCTGGACCTGCTAGGAGTGGAGGTCCCGGGGCTTGGTGAGTAGCTATTTAATATTACTACTTTGTGTTCTTCTGCTCTGTGTTATATATTGCGAATATATTTTTTTTCCGAACAGCAAGAATGCTGCTGCTTACATTGCAGGTAAATTACGTTTAAAAATCTTCTGTGATTGTTATGACACAGGTGCTCGGCGCTACTAATCTTACTTGTTTGCAACTTTGCGCTCGCTTGGCCTGATTATGTAAGAGTTTACTTTAGAGAACTTAAGTTATGTAATGCTAGAGAGACTCTAGTCCTTCCTTTGTCCTCCTGCCACTAAGAAGCGATAGTGGTGGATTGATAGGTTTAGTTACTTATTAGTATTAGTTGGTAATTTTTTTAGTGGTCTGTGTGACGCATCCTCTGTCACGTCACGTGCTGCTGAGTGCTGCTTACCCCACTCCTTAGTAGAACCTTTTGTAGTTTGTTTAGTGAGTGGTAATAGGCTTATCACTAGCAGAACATCAGCAGCAACCAACCAACAATTTGGTGTATGCAAAAATGTATGCATGTGTCCTCCATCTATGCATTTTTGAGGACTAAAATAAATGGAAATGCAGACTTAGTGAACAATTGCCCTGTCTGGAATAGGTGGGCTAGGTCAGGTGGTACTTAGGCTTAGTTAGTATTCTGGAATCAGAATGGAACACTGGATTAGTGTCCATAAATAATAACTAGACGGTCCGCGAATCCCACAATACTAGTCGACCAGATTAGATAGGTCAATTTTATTGCAATTGTTGTTTCCATAAATGTTTTTTTGAGCGTTTTTTAAAATATTTTATTTGTTTCACACCAATCATCCATGTTTGTCTCTTTCTTTCTTACATCTTTCATGATCAGCACCCAGGGGCAAGAAGACGGGGTTGTCGGAGTCGGCGGGAGCAGCTGATGGCCAGGACCGCTCCTCTACCGAGGGCTCTGCTGCTGGCCTCAGTAAGTCCTCCTGTTGTTAATATTAATAATTATACTTCCCTAACTTTTACTGCACCTTATTTTTTCCGAACTATTATTTCGATTTCCTAATTCTATTTTTTACAAAATCTTTTTCGATCTAGACTATCTGTTTCTAAATTCTTGTTATCCCTGCCTCTAACTGCCTCTGCTATGACTCTCTGTACTACTACTATTAGTCTGTCTGTAGCTAAGCTTGCCCAGTTGTCCACTCTTTATTTAAAAGGTTTTAAATAAAAATCAGATTCACCAATAGCTCTAGCCACTGAGTCCAGTCCTTTGGGTTGTCCTCTTCTAGTCTTCTTAATCTTGAGGCTTTTCGACAATTCCCACCAACAAAATGCCCTACCAGATATTTTACTATTTTTGATAGGATAGGACATACTACTACTGTTGTAGGGATTCTGCACATACAGAACTATGCACAAGAAAATAGGACATTGAGGTTGGACCTTCCTCACACCTCACCCACAATCCCCTGACCGACTAACTATAGTGTCTCATTAGCTCCCCGAACCCCCCGAAGATACCCAATGATTAGACAACCCAGAACATAACACTCCCGACCTCTCAGAGTCATGGAAGCAATGAACACCCTTTCGCTCACTCACTCGTGTAAGTCCACACCAAATACCACAGAGTCTATGTAAGTTCAAAAGGTTTATTTTCAACTAACAAGCTCTGTACGTTGTTCTATAATGCAGTATACGAGCCAGCACCAACAGCAAAATGCAGCAGATTAAAATAATAAACATTGTTACAACTACAAGTCCATAGAAGACAAAAGGGGAAATCATGATAACTGAACAGTGGTGGAAGAACCACCCTCCCCTTGGTAGGAATATAGTTTATATAAAATTATAAATGAAGATCTCTGAGCGAATTCTGGGGGACCCCTCACCTTAGAAAAACCTAGAAGTACTGGTTACATCATAAGCTCTGCAAAGCTGTGGTTCGTAGAAGGGAATCTTCCGTCTGTTATGAGAAAAATGGTGCGCGTTAGTATATTGCAAGCATTTCTCAGTCATGCCAAAAAGTGTAGCATGTTATGGCTAAGCAATACGGACTGACCACCAGAACTCCATAACAAAGTGGCTTGTTTTTCGACCTTATACGCAGCGCTCAGACAGTAGCAGTATGAGCTCATGTGTGCTCAAAGGCGTCTTACACACCAAGCTGCGAGGTAACATGCGCAAAAATAAAAGACACAAAGCTAAAATGGTTGCATGGCTCAGGCTAACTTAGCAAAGACTAGAATGACCCTAGGGACCATATAACACTACTAGTGTCTACTCTACTCTAGTACCCGATTTGTACCAGTGATGTATGTTGTATATGTATGTATTCACTTTTTTTTTAATCTTGCTAGTGAAAAAGAATAAATAGGGGGAGGTGTATATGGCATCTAAAAAATGTGTAATGTTTTTTTTAGGCGTACTACCGACCACCAGTGCCGGGGCCAGCGGCGATGGCGATGCGGCCACTGAGGGAGCAGGAGATGCGGCAGTTGCAGGAGCTGCAGAGGGTGAGCCAGCAGCAGTGGCGGGCAGTGGTAAGTTATATTCCTTACTTATTGACATTACACTCGCTGCAAGGGTGTACACTGTACTGTTGAGACTTAGTAAGTAAGAAGTTGTTGTGAACGGTTGAAGAAGACACCCTTTACTTAGCATTAGCAATAGCATTAGCGGCGGGAGTGTTGAGAAACCAATGGCCTCTTCTATCTGACTTCAACTCAGCTGTGAAAGTTTTATGGAGAAGACTAAAAGTTAGATCAGATGACCTTGATGGATGGGTTGAACGAAAAGGGAAAGAATGGTGGAAGGAGGAAGGACGGGCGAGATTTAAAATGTATGCTTGGCAGAGAAGGTTATGTGGGAAGCATGCATAGGTGGCTGATAGGAATCAGATGCATGGGTAGTTGAATGCCTGAAACTCCCACAAATGTTAGAGGCTGAGGAAGTGGGAGGATAGATACATACCACAAATGTTATGTACTGTGCTTGCTAGTGCTACTGTGCCACTATGTGTAGAATTAATTTGTCTTACTGTTTTGCTAAGAGTATATTGTTACAATAGTCTTGTTTTTTCTTCTTGATATAGCTACTCCTTCCAAAGGGAAACCAGACAGGAAGAAGTTGGCAGCCATGGCCCGGCGACGGTAGCTGGAGGCCATACAAACTGAACACCGGCAGCTGGTGGTTCTGGCGGAGGAGGAGGAGGCGGCAGCAGCTGCAGCCTCCTCCAATGCCCCGGGCCCCAGCCAGGCCCAGGCCCCTCAAGTGTTACGGCCGCAGTCTGGCAGCCGCCCGCCCCTGCACTTCTTTATCCAGCACTGCTGCCCCCCCTGTGGATGCAATTGTTGGGCATTGAAGCGCCGCGTGGCCTGCCTAGAGGAGCGTATTAATGTCCTGGAGAAGCGAGCCCGCCGATGAGAGTTGAGAACTTGAGACCCTGTTGAATTGCCCCTTTTTTATTGCTTCTTTTGGTAGGTGGGAATTGGGCGTTGGGGTTTATGGACATGGACAATTGGTTGGACTTTTTCGTTTCGGACATTGGTTGGGGTTAGGGAGAGGGGTGGGTCAGGTGTTGTTGTGGGATTTTTTACATAGTTTATTTTTGTTAGGGGGTTAAATTATATTTATACTTTGCATACGATGTTGTTAATGTTTTGTGAGGGGGTTACTTTTTACGTCACACTGTTTCCTTGCTGCTGCAGGGCCACTGTCAGTGTTTGATTTAAATAATCGGCTGATTTTGTAAGACACAAACAGATAGATGCAGTACCCCTCACTGAGTGACTTGTCCTACTAGTACTGTCAGTCTCTCCTCCTAGTCTATGCATTCTGCAACTGGACTCAAGGGGTGTGTGAATTAATGAATTAATTTCCATTATTAATTATGCCTCCCCCAAACTTCTTCTCTTACCTGTGCTTGATGTTTAACTTAGGCACAGCGATGGCTGCATGGTGTCGGTGATCATGATGGTTTGGTTTCCTAACATGCCATGGTTGTGGTGGTAGTAGTAGACACTGGCAGTAGCATTTGCAAAAAAAGAAAATGAGACAGTCAGTCGCCTGAGAGAGACTGTGGGAGGAGTAGTAGAACGAAGTACAGTACAGTACACAAGAAGACTGCCAAACAATAATAATAATGCTGATTGCTAAAGTAAAATAAAACATAATGGTGGCGGGGATAGCCTAGTACAACAAGTTACAAACTGTAGTTGTGTCGAGTCACTCGACTAGGCCTACACTCGACACAAGCGTAACCTTAGTGCTGTGTAGGACAGTAGGAGGATGACAAATCCAATCGATGCCGGCAATTAATGATGATGGATTAGGTTCCTTTGGAAAAAAAATTACCTTGCAAATATACTGTTCATGGGTGGGCAAGCAGAAGAAGATCCTCGCCCTGCCTTGAAATTGAATTAGTGTTGCTTTCGCCACATCCGCCCCAGCAAGCGTGTGACCAATTATTGGTGTACATTTAATTTAGTCACACCTCAATAAATCACACAGCCCGGGGAAGAGGGTTAGGGTTTCATGAATGGTTGGGAAGGGGGTTTGGGGAAAGGTTTGACAAAGAAAAACACTACGCATGGGCAAACAACAAAACACAATCTTGGCAGACGACCATATCCATAAATCTGTTAAGGGAGAAAAAGGAAATGCATGCCTGATGATGATAACTTGATGGTTAATGATAAGTAGTACTTACTAACTATTACTAGACAATTAGACAGTACAGGGCAGCAGTATATTATGCAATTTGCCTTGCCTGTCTGCCCTCAGAGAGACACAAATTACATACAGTTTCTGTTCGGTTGTACCGAGCTTACTTTTAAAGATAGCAAAGAAAATTAAAAATAGCTGTAGGGATGAATTATAAGCAGAGAGCAAACACAATAACAACAACACACAGTCGTAATGATTGAAGATAAAAAATGAATCAAATTATTTAAAAGATGATGAATGTTGATACTGTTACTGTATGTTATCCTGGTCAAATTGGGGAGTTGCATCTCGGCATTCCTCTTGGTCCTCCCTTCCATGGACGCTCCGTCCATCAATCTTGGGTGACGCCACTGCCTGCCTGGCGGATGCGGATTGGTAAGGTAAGTGTGAGTTGTTTTTCCCAGTATAGCACAGGGTAAGGGCCGGCCTGTAATTGTAGATGGAAAAACAAAAGTGATATTGAAAAATCAAGGAGAAAAAAATGCATAAATTACGGTGGAGTGCAACAAGAACACTTTCAGAGGCGGCATGGATACATCATGTCTACTCAGTTTCCAGCATTAACCTACAACAACAGGACAGAGCAGGCCCTCGGCACCCGTGACCCATCCTCCATTTAGCTTACATTTTGACAGAGGCAGACAAAGCACATATACAGCAACATAGCATTTTACAAATTAAGTGACTAAATCAATGCACCGCTGTCAGTCATACCACTACACTCGACTCCACCACTACACAGACATGTAGGTCTGCTGTGGTTGTTGTTGACTGTTTACCTTTTATGCCACTCATGAAACGCCCTGACTTATTCCATTAATCATCTCCGATCCTACGGAGTGACTGCGAAGATATTATGTCACTGTGGTCATCATCATGGTGTTGTCCAACTCAGTGTGCAGTGTACAGAGTGAGTCCACATTCCATATTCAAAATGCAATGGATCGGCCTGCAGTAGAAGTACAATTTTGTTATTAAAAAACAAGAAGGGAAACATTGACTTGAGTTACTTTTAGTGTGTAGATTAAATAATAGTACACAATGAATTCACTTCATGCACAACAAACAACAACAACACAAATCACTCAGTCAGCGTCCAATGCATGCCATCATTCATTACCTGTTCCTTCTCATCTTAAGTTAAGGGGCAGTCTCTCTCTGCTTGGAAATGAGGATAGCTATGGTAGTCATCATGTTCCACTTCTTTTGGAGGGACTCAACGAGGCAACATTTTCTTTTTTCTTCTATTATTCTACATCCAATCATCATCTGGCTTGAGGGAAATGGATTTAGGGCGAGTCAGGAGGATGGAGGAGCAGGACTCGGAGGAGTGGACTTCAGTTAAATACAGACAGCTGCAACTCCAATATGGCAATAAAAAGACTAGAAGACGGTGGTGATGGATTTGTTGTGATTCGAAGTTTCAAACCAGAAAGACAGACACACACAAATAAAAGTAAATAAGGAAGGAAGAAAGTAAGAAGTTCAAGCCTAGTTGTCAGGGAAGTGTAGCTCTTCCTCAAACTCTGGGGGCTCAACCAGAAGTAGGTAATCATCTAACACACTACTTCCGTCACCTAAGTCGCTGTCCTCATCTTCCTGCGTTGATTCATGTATTGTGTAATTTGGTGGTATAAAGTGCTGATTCATTTTGATCATGGTTAACTTCTCCACGTTTTTGGGCGAGAGACTGGTCCTTTTCACTGTTACAATGGCACCAGCAGCACTGAAAACACATTCAGAAGAGACACTTGTGACAGGGCAAGCCAGATAGTTTATCGCCAGCCTGCTGAGCACTGGCCATTGGCCCCTTTTCCCATACTAATACTGCAATGTGTTTTGATCAATGTAGACCTCTGTTGGGTCATCCAGATAGGCCTGGACCATCCGCTCAATGCTCAGGGGTGCTACACTTTGTTTGGCCTCTTTTGTCTTTGCATCAGCACTAGACCTATCAAGCCCTTGCTGTTAATACCAATCCTGTGACGATTTTACTGGGGCTGATGATCCGGTTCTTGCTGTTGTCGATAGTGTTGGTGACCGCTCTGAGCCAAATGCACTGCCCTCAGGCTCTGAAGTGGAACTTGACGCCGGATGCCCTGCTGCAGTTATTGTTGTGGGTTTGAGTAGCGGGCCTTTAATTGCCAGCCGTTCATTTTCAAAGTCACTGGCTACCTCAGCTATCCAAGTTTTGTTCCGGGCAACCTCCAGTTCTGAAAAAGGAATTAATGCCTTACTGTTCAGTGCCGATTTGTACTGTGGATCCAGAATTGTGGCACAAATGTAATGTTTTTCTGACACAATTTTAGTTTGCACCCTTGTATTTTCAGCTAAGCGACGGGATAAGCTCTCCACCAACTCATATGCTTCATTTTTTTCCTCCACACCTATGTACGCATCAGACACCTCCTTCAGCTGTTGCTCTAGCATGTGCAACAATGGGATAGCTTGGCCCATAGTACAGTCCTCCTTGCTGACTTCACGTTTGAAGACCTCGAAAGGAAGAAGCATCTCTGTCAACCATTTAACTAGGCACCATTGGTCCATCTGAAGGGTCATGCCTTTCACAGTAGCATCCCCTCTTTGCATGACATATTCATTGATTGGTCTGTACTGCTCAAACAGACGGTCAAGCATGTAATAAGTTGAGTTCCAACGTGTTGCCACCTCCTGGATGAGTGCTTTGACTGGCATTCTATAGTCACGTTGAATGATCCTCAGCTGCTTCCGGGCTTTAAAAGAATGGCTGAAATGTGTGCATATTCTTCGGCAGGTGGTCAGTAAGTTGCTGACTATGGCTTCTTTTTTCAGAAAGTCTTGAACAATAATGTTAATGCAGTGCGCCAAACACGGGACCCTGAAATAGCCACCATCCTCCATGGCCTTAAGTACATTACTGCCATTATCCGTGGCAACAAAACCAATGTTAAGCCCTCTTGGGCGCAGCCATTCAAAGACCTTGCTGTTAAACTCTTCCAAAATGTTTGCAGCAGTATGAGATTTCTCCATGGCAAACATGGCTACAGTTGCATGTTTCCGAGTAGCATTAAAAATCTCAGCAGTGTCAACAGCACCTGCTTCAGATATCTTTTCTCTAAAACCCCCAAAAGAGATCCAGTGTGCAGTGATGCACATGTAATCAGTGGCTTGGTAACTGGTCCACATGTCTGTTATCAGGTGGATATTGTGAACAGCACTCTGCTGCAAAGCTTGTCCAAGCAATTCCAGCACATCGTGATGTAGTGCTGGAACAGCAACTCTGGCGAAATAGAACCTGCTGGGAACCTTGTATTTAGGGTAGATGGCTGACAAAAATTCAAGGAAACCCACCCCTTCCACAAAAGAAAAAGGGAGAAGGTCCAGCGCTAACATTTTAGCCAGCTTCGCATTGTACAAACGTGCTGTTGGGTGGTTGCGTTCATACTGCCCCTCCGACCTAAGCATGCTGTCAATGGTAGGCTGGATTATTTTCCTTTGTGGTGCAGCTGTCTTCTTGAACCCAGTTAGGCTCAACGACACACTTTTTTTCATTCCAGCACTCGGTTGCCTTGGTGTCTCAGTCTGACTCCGAGTCTGACTCTTCTTACGGTGCCACTGAGATGTTGCTGAGGATGTGGGTGGTACCACTACACTGCTGGGGACAGGGCTAGAAATGTCTCCCTCTTGTTCACCTTCCACCGCGATCATATCTTCTTCTTCTACTTCTTCATCCCCACCAACAGCAATGGGTGCAGTTTTACTTTTTTGTACGCGAAGTAGGTGAGCCTCCCACTGGATCATGTGGTGTTTTTTTAGATGACTTGTTTGGCCTCCGGTACCATAGTTTGTACCAAGCTTACCCCGCCTAACAGCGTGTCGACAAATTGAGCATATAGCAATGTTCTCCTCCTTACTGCTAACCGAAAAGAAGTCCCAAACTGGGGAGCTGAACTTCCTGGCACTGCTGGAGGTGCCACTTTCAATGCCAGATGAACTGGAGGGTGGGTGTGGAATTTGACTCTGTGCACTTACAGTACCACTACTTACTGAGGTGGTGGTTGAGCCGGATGTAGGTCCCTGCCGGGCCTTAGCAAATGCAAATATGGAAGCTGGAGGTGGTGTTACCTGTCTTGGTGGTATCCGTGCTACATTCCTCGCAGCGATTTTGGATAGGGTAATAATGTTGGTCTCCATCTCCTCTGGGCCGGGAGTGATGTTCATGATGACTGGCTCATCATCATCATCCCCCTCTTCTACATCTACCTCCATAACTCTAAGGCTTTCTGGAACCTTCCTTTTCACTAGACTTGTCTTGTGGCGTGCATCACTCTCAGACTGAGCTGGTGGCTTCCAAGTGGCATCTAAATCATCAGAAGCGGGGCTTGAAGAAGAAGTTGATGGACTAACCCTCCTTTTCCTTGCTGGGGATCTGGAAGACAATGGATCTTCTGAAAGAGTGGCTTGCTCCTCTTCGTCTGCAGGAAGCTCGATTTCATGAACTGCCCCTACTTCAGGAGGAACAACTGCTATTGTGGGCTGTTGTTGCGGCTGTTGTTGCGGCTGTTGTTGCGGCTGTTGTTGCCCACTTATCTGCTGAGTTTCCGCCTGCGTTGTTTGGGTACTACTTTGCGATAATGACATTTCAACATCACTGCTCGTTAGTAGACTGGCTACCTCTGCGACACTCATGGGCTTGGGCCTCGGTTGGTGGGGTGGGCCGGCTGATGCGGAGGTGCTGCTCCCAGCTTGGTCCTCAGACACTGCTGATGCAGGTGTCATTTTTTGTTTCCCAAAAAACATATTGGCCGGCACACCAGTCTTGGTAAGTGGCAGTGCCACTTCCTTCTTCTGTTCCTTCTTCTCACTGGCAACTTTCTTGGTACTGGAGGACCTGGTACCTTTCTGTGGGGCCATCTTCTTCTTCCTTCCGATGTCAGCAGGATGCAGGTGCGCAAGTTGAAGAGATGTCTGTGGTCACACGTGGATGTGACGTGGTGCGCAGCAGGACTTCTGTCTGGCAGTACAACGGGTGATGATGACACCTCCTCCTCTGTCTTTTTGTGCACCTAAAAGCAAAGAAGCCAGGAGAAGAACATCAGTGAAATGTTGCATTTGTTGTTGTGGTTCAATTACTACTAGTACAAACAAACAAATATAATATATAACTTAGTGTGTGGTGGTCACACTTGTTAGTGTTATATTATTAAATTTTATTAACTCAGTTTAAGTTATAAAAAAAAAACATAACAGTGTAGCCATTTGTGAGACTTTGAGAACAAGTGCTTTCATGGTATACTGTGTACACTCAGGAAGGATAGGAAAGAAGAAGAACAAGAACCAAAATACAAATGTAATGGAAGTGGAACCTGTTTGGCATTAAATTATTTGCTCATCACGTCATTCAGGGAGCTGCAGCTGGCAAAGGGGATGGATGGAAGCAGTAAGCCAAGAGGAACAAAGGAAACAGATGCAGGCCTATATGGCAAAAGCAGCACACTTATAACTACCACCAGAAATGGCCTCCAGCCAAATGTACACTCACAATCACAAGCAACAAGCAGGAGGCCTGGAAAACAATTAACTGAAACAGGCCTATAATACCCAGGCAAAGGAGGCATGCTAAACAACACTGCTTTAATGCAATAAAATGCAAAAACGAAATTCCACAGGGCTAAACAAGGTGTGCAAGTTACACAACAAACACACCACACACACACAACAAAGGCATTTATTTAACTGACACCCAAAAAGTGAAATACCCCAAAAAAACACATTTTGCTATTTAATCCAATGCCATCCATGCCCTAAATGATGTTTAAATTCAACAGAACACACAGAAACAGTTGTTTGATGCACCCATGACTACCTCTGAGCCTACTGGATGAAAGGCCTGTTGGCAGACTATGCCACAAGCTTGCAGGCCTATGGCAAAAGCACACTGCCTGGCTTCAAAATGGCTACCAGCCACATGGCCAGGCCCACAACAACAAGAAAGGGAAGACAGACAATGCAGGCCTATGGCAAAAGCACACTGCCTGGCTTCAAAATGGCCGCCAGCCACATGGCCAGGCCCACAACAACAAGAAGCCTAGGCCAAAAAGGAACAAAGGAAACACACGCAGGCCTATATGGCAAAAGCAGCACACTTATTATAACTACCACCAGAAATGGCCACCAGCCACGTGGACACTCACAGTCACAATCAACAAGCAGGAGGCCTGGAAAACAATGAACTGAAACAGGCCTATAATAGCCAGGCAAAGGAGGCCTGCTAAACAACACAGCTTTAATGCAAAAATGCAAAAACAAAAATCCACAGGGATAAACAAGGTGTGCAAGTTACACAACAACCACACCACACACACACACCAAAGGCATTTATTTAACACACACCCAAAAACTGAAATACCCCAAAAAATACACATTTTGCAATTCAATCCAATGCCATCCATGCCCTAAATGATGTTTAAAATAAATTCAACACACACCAAAGGAACAGTTGTTTCATCATGCACCAATGACTAGCTCTGGGCCTACTGGCTACTCACAATACATTTTTTTTAAAATAATGAAAAGTACCAAAATTGTAGTTGCAGCAACTGCAATGCCCCACTCAAACAAACAACACCAACTTACTTGTAAAATCTCAAATCCAAAAGTCCTCAAATCCAATGATATATGATGCAGCAGACACAAAGAGTGCTCCTTCCAGCTCCAAATCCAAATGAAAAGTGAACAGGACATGGACAAAGCACTGGGAGGAGCCTGCTGGACAGGAACAGGAAGTTGGAGACTCTGGGGCACTTCCTTCCTCTCCCCTAAAAAAGGACTCCTTGCACCAAAAAGTACAGCCAAATGTCAATCTGAGGAGTTTTTTTCATCCAAATCATCATTTTCGAGAAGTTTTAATGCTGCTCCAGATATTATTATTCTCCAGATTGCAAATTTTGCGTGTTCGGCATCGCGAGCTTCACCAAACTTCCGCCGGATGTCCGATGGCGCGTCTGAATGACGTGTTCGCGATCGCACACTCTCGCGGTGTCCGATGGCGCGTCCGAAATGAAGTGTTCGTGATCGCACACTGTCGCGGTGTCCGATGGCGCGTCCGAATGACGAGATCGCACACTCTCGCGGGATCGCGCAACCGGCTATCAAAATCTCATCGCGAACGGATAGGAAAACTCATCGGTGAACGCAGGGATCCCGGTAAGTCGCTACCGCGCACGCGAAAACTCATTTTTAAAGCGCGAACAAGGAAAAAATTCCGCTACGCCGCGGATCGCGGAATTTTCGGCAATTCCGCGTTCTCCGCGGAACGCGGAATTGCCAAAATTCCGCAAATTCCGCGAGCAGAGCAGAATTTACCGCCCAGTCTTAATTAAAAGTCCTTAGTCACCAAACATGACATTCCTACATGCTCCCAATTGAAAGTCATCACTTATTAAATGGCATAGGTTATCTCAATGTAATCCTTGGGAGAAGCAGACTATGCAGTGTTTCACTACCTGGAAATGTAAAAGTTAAAAGTTCATGTCCAACATTTTACATACAGTGCACCCTACCCTCTGGGCTGTTTAGGGCCTACAATAGGGGTGGCATATGTATTAAAAAGGAAGGTTTAGACCCAGCAAATTATTTATTTTGCCAGGTCGTAATGGCATTGTTAGACTCAGGATCCCTGGTTGGCTGAGGTAGGTACCTTAGGCCAAATAGGGAACCTCGCTCTCACGTCAGGGAAAGGAAGGACACCTTCTCAGATAGCCCCCGCTCCACCCCCTTGGTAGCTTGGCACGAGCAGCCAGGCTTATCTTCAAGGCAAATGTGTAAAGTATTTGCAATCACGCTCACAGCAACCCAATGATGACACCACAAATGGACTCCATACGAGTTTCATAAAAACGAGTATAAATTTATATAAAAAGATATACGATAAGACCACACGATATAAATCCAACATATGCGTATTTGCAATATTCCTCCTGGCCGGTTGTTAGGCCAGCCAGCCCTTGTAAGTTCTAGCGATATTAATGAGCACTTCTAAACGTTCCACTGCAGTCCTAATGCAATGCTATGCAGTTCGTAATGCTAGAATCAGGCACTTTGCAGTGAAGAAAATAATACAGTTCGTAATGCTAGCATCAGGCACTTTGCAATGTAAACATAATGCAATGCGTAACGCAACATCAGGTATTTCGTTCTGCAGAAGTAATGCAATGCGTAATACGACAATCAGGTAGTTCGTTATGCAGAAACAATGCAATGCGTAATACGACAATCAGGTAGTTCGTTATGCAGAAATAATGCAATGCGTAATACATTAATCAGGTAGTTCGTTATGCAGAAACAATGCAATGCGTAATACACTAATCAGGTAGTTCGTTATGCAGAAACAATGCAATGCGTAATACACTTATCAGGTAGTTCGTTATGCAGAAACAATGCAATGCGTCATACGACAATCAGGTAGTTCGTAATGCAGAAATAATGCAATGCGTAATACACTACAGCACCGATCACGGAGCCTCAGGCGGTCTCTCTGCCACTCGTACTGACTCGCAGTCAGCCTCTGTCAACAGTTGCCCCCACACGGGTATGGTGTAACAAAAAGTGCAGCTCCGCACTCCGGCCCCGGTACTGCCACTCCTTTGGCAAGTACGAGCCGAAGCAGAGGCTCGCACTGCAGGAATGGGAGAGGCCGAGAGCGTCTCCCTCCGAGCCCGCCCCAGGCGTCGACACATGTTACCTGGGGAGCGCGACCTCGCTCTCCTCTCCTCTTCCCGCGACTTGGGCCTCCGATGCAATCTTTGTGAATTCCGGGCAGTGGGACACACCCCCCCGACGAGGTTGGTTCGAGGTCCCGCTCTGGCAATGGCGGGCTCGGGCCGGCGGCTCGGCTCCTCCGGGGCTGCCGGTCCGGGCCGCTGATGCTACGAAGATCTCAGGCTGCAACAGGGCACACGCACACAGCATCGCTGAGACTCACTTGAGCTTCGGGTGCACGATCACAGGGCACTCCTCACGAAGTTCTCAGGCTGCACGAAGCACACGCACACAGCGTCGCTGAGACTCACTTGAACTCCGGGTGCACGACAACAAGGCAATCCTCACGAAGGTCTCAGGCTGCACAAAGCACATGCACACAACGTCGCTGAGACTCACTTGGACTCCGGTGCACACGATAACAGGGCAATCCTCACAAAGGTCTCAGGCTGCACAAAGCACACACACACAGCGTCGCTGAGACTCGCTTGGACTCCAGGTACCCACGATCACAGGGCACTTCTTACGAGGGTCTCAGACTGCAAAAAGCACATGCACACAGCATCGCTGAGACTCTCCTGGAAACTTTTGTGTTCCTGAGTTTCCGCAACAGGGACCCAGCTCACCTCGGGCCCTTGGGGATAAGTTACTTCCGGACACAGCACACAGTAAAGTCCTTTCAAGCAGGGGGACACAGCACACAGCAAAGTCCCTTTAGCCTCTCCTTGGTTAAAGCAGCAAACTGCAGGCCAGCCCCAGAACACACAGCAAGGGTCAGTCCTTTAGTCTCTTCAGCTGTTTCTTCCTTGGCAAAGGTTCCTCTTGCCCACAAAGTAGCTTCAGTCTTGTTCAATCTTGATCAATACATTTCTCCAAAGTTCAGGGGCTTCAGCTCTCATAGTTATACCCCTAAATGTATTTGAAGTCTTTGTGTTCAGGAGGGCACTGGCCCCTGTTCAAACCAGTTCTGGGTGCCTCCCTGCCAGTGACACTTTATTTCTTTGATAGTGGGGGTCTGGATCCTCAATCACTCAGCAGGGGCCGGAGCCATTGGTTTATGGCTGCATCCCAGGCCTCTTCACCTCTAGGGGCTACTCCTCCCCCCTACACTCCAGATGCAGGTCAGCCTGTTGCTGTCTCATCTCCTCCCCTGGGTCAAGACATTCCCCAGATCCTATCACTTTCAAATCCAGACAGTCAATCCACATCCAGGCAGAGAGACACAGAAATGTTAGAGCACAAAAACCCAGCCACTTCTAAAAGAGTGGCTTCTAAACACACAATGCAAAAACCACCTTCATAAAAAGATGTGTTAGTACATTGTGAGTTCAGGCACACCTCTCCATCTTAAGCCTTTGGGAAGATAGGCTGGAAAACATATTACACAGCCTCCCCATTTTATCCTATGGGCAAGATGGCCTTTCCACAGTGAAAAACGAAATGGATATTATTTCACTGTCAAGACATGGTACACACCTTAGTACATGTCCTACCTTTCACATGCACTGCACCCTGCCCAGGGGGTACCTTGGACCTACCATAGGGGTGTCTGATGTGCATAGAAAGGGAAGAGTAAGGTCTGGCAAGTGGGTGCACTTGTCAGAACACATGGCAGTTTACCAAACTGCCACGTGGCAGGCCTGAGTTCCCTCTTTAAGGTTACTTGTGTGGGTAGCACAATTCGTGCTGCAGTCCCACTAGTAGCATTTGCATTACCAGCCCTGGCACACATAGTGCACTTTACTAGGGACTTTACTAGTAAGGCAAACATACCAATCATGGACAACCACTTAACATTACGCTTTATACAGGGAGCACTTGCACTTTGACACTGATTAGCAGTGGCAAAGTGTCCAAAGCATCTAAGTTGGCAACACCATATCAGAAAAAAGGTCTAGGGGAAAGCAAACAGTTTAGGGAACTTTAGCCAAAAAGGGCCAAGTCCAACAGGCATTTTAAACAGCACGCACAGCTGCAATGGCAGGCCTGAGGCATGTTTAAAGGGGCTACTTAAGTGGGTGTCATAATGAGTGTTGCACTAGTAGCATTTGACGTAAAGGCCCTGGGTACAAGTAATACCACTTCACTAGGGATTTATAAGTAAATTAAAGGTGCCAATTGGGTACAAGTCAATTTCACCATGTTTAGAGCAGAGAGCACACACACTTTATCACTTGTTAGCGGTGGTAAATTCCTAAGTCCAACAAAAACAAGATCAGCAAAAATGGATGAGTAAGGCAAAAAGTTAAGGCTGATAGGTCTAACAATGAGGCATTGACACTGTCTAGAGAAATAGCTATTGTAAAATGTGCAGCATACATGAGTGGATGGGATTTTGTGACCGATGGAAACTGGTTTGCAGATGAGATGGCAAGGTACTGCGCTCTTGAGTCCTGTACATTCAATCAAGAAGACACATGTGTATCTGAAAATGACACAGTTCCAAACATGTTGAGCTTTATTGGTGCTTTGAATGAAGTTGAAGCCCTAGAAGAGGAGGCTTCCAGAGACAGAGAAGGAAAGGTGGATGAGGCCTGGATGTGTAAAGAATCAGGATTAGGTCTTGGTCTCGATAGATGAGAGACCTCCTTTTCCCGAAACAATGCTTTTGCCCATGGCAAGGCATCTTCATGGTCCCACCTATATAGTGAGAAAAGGTAAGGCTCAAAGGTATAATCCTCATTTCTATGTGATTGCTGAACGTTTGTGTCACATATGCGTTACTTGCCAGTAGTTAAATGCAGGCAGGAGGATAGTCATGACCATGAGTGACATAGTAAGATCAGGTGATCCCTTTAACCGTATAAGGTTTGATTTCAAGGAAATGTCCATCTGCATTAGACTCTGCTGTATAGTGGTGGTAGTTTCCTTGTTTTCTCATTGGGTTGAGATTTACTCTATCAGAAGGTGAAACAGTCTCATGATGGGCAAATTATTGCAGAGGAAATTGATTCCCAGATTTAGCC
The DNA here is from genome assembly GCA_963921515.1 of Calotriton arnoldi. Classification (NCBI taxonomy): domain Eukaryota; kingdom Metazoa; phylum Chordata; class Amphibia; order Caudata; family Salamandridae; genus Calotriton; species Calotriton arnoldi. The sequence goes on from CAWUFW010000985.1 coordinate 2,622,551, forward strand.
TACCAGTTTTTCTGGAGTCAGATCGCCAGATAGAGGCAGTCATTTTAGGAACAAGATTATGAAACAGTTGTGTGTAGCACTACAGGTAGCGCAGAGGTTTCATTGTAGTTACAGACCATAAGAATCCAGAGTGGTGGAACTAGTCAATGGGATGCTGAAACCTTGATTAGACAAGGTATGTGGGACATCTTCCCTGAAATGGCCTGATGCCCTTCAGCTGCTTCTGATGAGCCCCCGAAGCACTCCTGATTGAAAGAGTGGGCCCTCAACCCATGAGATTTTGGTGGAGCGAGCTATGAGACTTCCTGCGGTGTCTGCAGCTGCACTTGTGAATGTGATGGATGATACTATTGTCGACTACTGCAAGCGATTGGCTAAAGTGATGAATTCTGTCTCTCACCGGGTTGACTTGATGACCCCTCTCCCAAGACAAAAACAAGGCCATGAGCTAAGTCCTGGAGAGTGGGTCCTGGTGAAGAAACACATCAGGAAGACGAACCTCGAGCACTTCTGGCGAGGTGTTTTCAAGGCCATCCTTGTGGCAAGCACTCCTGTGAAGTGTGGGGGCCTGCAAAATTGGATCGTTGCTTTTCACATCAAGAGGGTGAGACAAGTTGGTGAAGAAGTGGTGACAACAACCACTGATTTACAGAGTCAAGCTCCAATGCTGAATAAACTTTCAGAGGGAGAAGATTGCACACAAGAGTCTCAAAGTCAAGTCGAGACAAATGCACAGCCTGTTGTGAATTACTGAAGCAAAGACACACAATTGATGGACGGAATGCAGAACAAATCAAAACATTCACCCCCAGTCAAGAGATCTGGGTTAAATCCATCATTCTTTTGCTCACCATGCCACCCCAGTTTAGACCTGGCCATATGCAAATCAGTCTTGACCCTGTGCCTCATGGGAACAGTCCAGCCCGAACTGCCAAGCCAGGTCCTCCCTGGACCGGAAACAAGAATCCTAGGACCGGTTTCGGGGTTTCACCCCTCTTCAGACAGGATAGCTTGATTCCAGTGGCACAGTGAGCCCAGGACCCACGTCTGGGCATACCTGGCGCACTTAGAGCGAGAAAGCAAAAGACACACAATTGATGGACGGAATGCAGAACAAATCAAAACATTCACCCCCAGTCAAGAGACCTGGGTTAAATCCATCATTCTTTTGCTCACCATGCCACCCCAGTTTAGACCTGGCCATATGCAAATCAGTCTTGACCCTGTGCCTCATGGGAACAGTCCAGCCCGAACTGCCAAGCCAGGTCCTCCCTGGACCGGAAACAAGCATCCTAGGACCGGTTTCGGGGGTTCACCCTCTTCAGCCAGGATAGCTTGATTCCAGTGGCACAGTGAGCCCAGGACCCACGTCTGGGCATACCTGGCGCACTTAGAGCGAGAAAGCAAAAGACACACAATTGATGGACGGAATGCAGAACAAATCAAAACATTCACCCCCAGTCAAGAGATCTGGGTTAAATCCATCATTCTTTTGCTCACCATGCCACCCCAGTTTAGACCTGGCCATATGCAAATCAGTCTTGACCCTGTGCCTCATGGGAACAGTCCAGCCCGAACTGCCAAGCCAGGTCCTCCCTGGACCGGAAACAAGCATCCTAGGACCGGTTTCGGGGTTTCACCCCTCTTCAGCCAGGATAGCTTGATTCCAGTGATGAAGGCTGATAGCCTGAAACCGGTCCTAGGATGCTTGATTCCGGTCCAGGGAAGACATGGCTTGGCAGTTCGGTCTGGACTGTTCCCATGAGGCACAGGGTCAAGACTGATTTGCATATGGCTATGTCTGAACTGGGGTGGCGTGGTGAAGCAAAATAACGATGGATTAAACCCAGATCTGTGACTGGGGGTGAATGTTTGCCAATGTGCAGCATTCAGTCCATCATCTTGTGTGTTTTGCATTTCGCCCTATGTGGGAAGGGTATGCCCAGACGTGGGTCCCGTGCTTACTACGCCACTGGAGTCAAGCTATCCTGGCTGATGAAGGCTGATAGCCTGAAACCGGTCCTAGGATGCTTGATTCCGGTCCAGGGAAGACATGGCTTGGCAGTTCGGTCTGGACTGTTCCCATGAGGCACAGGGTCAAGACTGATTTGCATATGGCTATGTCTGAACTGGGGTGGCGTGGTGAAGCAAAATAACGATGGATTAAACCCAGATCTGTGACTGGGGGTGAATGTTTGCCAATGTGCAGCATTCCGTCCATCATCTTGTGTGTTTTGCATTTCGCCCTATGTGGGAAGGGTATGCCCAGACGCGGGTCCCGGGCTTACTACGCCACTGGAGTCAAGCTATCCTGGCTGATGAAGGCTGATAGCCTGAAACCGGTCCTAGGATGCTTGATTCCGGTCCAGGGAAGACATGGCTTGGCAGTTCGGTCTGGACTGTTCCCATGAGGCACAGGGTCAAGACTGATTTGCATATGGCTATGTCTGAACTGGGGTGGCGTGGTGAAGCAAAATAACGATGGATTAAACCCAGATCTGTGACTGGGGGTGAATGTTTGCCAATGTGCAGCATTCCGTCCATCATCTTGTGTGTTTTGCATTTCGCCCTATGTGGGAAGGGTATGCCCAGACGTGGGTCCCGTGCTTACTACGCCACTGGAGTCAAGCTATCCTGGCTGATGAAGGCTGATAGCCTGAAACCGGTCCTAGGATGCTTGATTCCGGTCCAGGGAAGACATGGCTTGGCAGTTCGGTCTGGACTGTTCCCATGAGGCACAGGGTCAAGACTGATTTGCATATGGCTATGTCTGAACTGGGGTGGCGTGGTGAAGCAAAATAACGATGGATTAAACCCAGATCTGTGACTGGGGGTGAATGTTTGCCAATGTGCAGCATTCTGTCCATCATCTTGTGTGTTTTGCATTTCGCCCTATGTGGGAAGGGTATGCCCAGACGTGGGTCCCGTGCTTACTACGCCACTGGAGTCAAGCTATCCTGGCTGATGAAGGCTGATAGCCTGAAACCGGTCCAGGGAAGACATGGCTTGGCAGTTCGGTCTGGACTGTTCCCATGAGGCACTGGGTCAAGACTGATTTGCATATGGCTATGTCTGAACTGGGGTGGCGTGGTGAAGCAAAATAACGATGGATTAAACCCAGATCTGTGACTGGGGGTGAATGTTTGCCAATGTGCAGCATTCCGTCCATCATCTTGTGTGTTTTGCATTTCGCCCTATGTGGGAAGGGTATGCCCAGACGTGGGTCCCGTGCTTACTACGCCACTGGAGTCAAGCTATCCAGGCTGATAGCCTGAAACCGGTCATAGGATGCTTGATTCCGGTCCAGGGAAGACATGGCTTGGCAGTTGGGTCTGGACTGTTCCCATGAGGCACAGGGTCAAGACTGATTTGCATATGGCTATGTCTGAACTGGGGTGGCGTGGTGAAGCAAAATAACGATGGATTAAACCCAGATCGGTGACTGGGGGTGAATGTTTGCCAATGTGCAGCATTCCGTCCATCATCTTGTGTGTTTTGCATTTCGCCCTATGTGGGAAGGGTATGCCCAGTCGTGGGTCCCGTCCTTACTACGCCACTGGAGTCAAGCTATCCTGGCTGATGAAGGCTGATAGCCTGAAACCGGTCCTAGGATGCTTGATTCCGGTCCAGGGAAGACATGGCTTGGCAGTTCAGTCTGGACTGTTCCCATGAGGCACAGGGTCAAGACTGATTTGCATATGGCTATGTCTGAACTGGGGTGGCGTGGTGAAGCAAAATAACGATGGATTAAACCCAGATCTGTGACTGGGGGTGAATGTTTGCCAATGTGCAGCATTCCGTCCATCATCTTGTTTGTTTTGCATTTCGCCCTATGTGGGAAGGGTATGCCCAGACGTGGGTCCCGTGCTTACTACGCCACTGGAGTCAAGCTATCCTGGCTGATGAAGGCTGATAGCCTGAAACCGGTCCTAGGATGCTTGATTCCGGTCCAGGGAAGACATGGCTTGGCAGTTCGGTCTGGACTGTTCCCATGAGGCACAGTGTCAAGACTGATTTGCATATGGCTATGTCTGAACTGGGGTGGCGTGGTGAAGCAAAATAACGATGGATTAAACCCAGATCTGTGACTGGGGTTGAATGTTTGCCAATGTGCAGCATTCCGTCCATCATCTTGTGTGTTTTGCATTTCGCCCTATGTGGGAAGGGTATGCACAGACGTGGGTCCCGTGCTTACTACGCCACTGGAGTCAAGCTATCCTGGCTGATGAAGGCTGATAGCCTGAAACCGGTCCTAGGATGCTTGATTCCGGTCCAGGGAAGACATGGCTTGGCAGTTCGGTCTGGACTGTTCCCATGAGGCACAGGGTCAAGACTGATTTGCATATGGCTATGTCTGAACTGGGGTGGCGTGGTGAAGCAAAATAACGATGGATTAAACCCAGATCTGTGACTGGGGGTGAATGTTTGCCAATGTGCAGCATTCCGTCCATCATCTTGTGTGTTGTGAATTACTGAAGAGCAACGAGAGTGAACCAAGTATCTGAAATTGAGAGTGTGCAACACAAGCTGGAAGGAGGTTCAAGCACATCGGCTGGAGGAGTGCAGAGGAGAGAGAGATGGATAAAAAGAGGTGAGAGACTGAGAGCTTGTGTGTCGGAAGAAGGCATCCCAGAAATGAGCAGAGAAAAGCAGAGCCAATCAAACAAAGCGAAAGTGACAGTGAGCAACCAGAAGTCAGAAGAACAAAGCGACAACGAGTGCCTAATTGACTGTACTCTCCTCCTGAGTGGACCTGTTTTTCTGAAAGTGAACCTGATCTGAGAGCTAATGAAAATGAGAAGCATTAAAGAGGTTTTGGGAAAAAAACATGAATAGTGCCACCATAGCGAAGACTGATTGATATGTTTAATTGACTGAATTCAAGTGGCATAAGTCCAGATGTCAAAGTTTCATGTTTTGTATTCTGTGAATGTATCGGGTCCAAGGGTTCCAGTAGAAGAGTAGGATTTTTTGTCCCTTAGAGCATCCAGCTGTAGATTGTAGGGTTCAAATCCTAAAGTCAACCGAACAAACAAATTTACTCTGAATCAAACAGAAAGTTTTGCTAATTTTCACAGTAAGAATCAAAGAATAGATTTTTGTTTTTCTTTTCTATCTGACTTGAGAAACACCATAATGTCAAATACACTTAAAGGTTGTAGAATGCTAATAATAATAGTGGTAGTTGGCATAGTTATAGTAATGATTGGTTTACTAGTTAGCCATAAGTCTTCTGGTGAGCATGCTTCAACCAAAATCAAACCTGGCCTTCCGATTTAGAGGAGCGATTTAGATTTAAAATGAACATAATGCAAAAAGATGGTTCCAATGGAAATTAGTTAGAGAAAGTGTTTTTCTGTTTGCTGCACAAGTATTCTAAGGTCATGAACATAAAAGATTGTTATATATACACATAATTATCTGCATCAACCGCAGCTGGTTTGACGTACCATCACTTACCGCTAACCTATGCACTGTTCTGTAATATATTAATTAATTTTTTGTATCTTCAAGATCATTTGGAGTATTGCGTCTCAAACTATGATTTGTCTATAGATAATATACCTATGCTTAAGGTTTTAAATCCACAAGCAGGGGTGAAATCTGTGGATCGTATGCTTCAATATATGAGGCCTATCATACAAACTAAGGGCCAGATGTACGACGCTTGCATTTTGCAACCCGCAAATTGCGACTCACAATTTGTGACTCACGAAATGCAATGTACAACAGTGTCTCAGACACTGTTTGCGATTCCCAATGGGGTCGTGAATTGTGTGCCTCATCAATATTCATGAGGCAAGCGCAATTTGCGACCCCATTGAGAATGGCTAGCACGCCCAGGGATGGTGACCTGCTGGGGTCAGCTGACCACCATGTCTGGGACTGCTTTTTAAATAAAGCAGCTTTTTAAAAAAAAATGCAGCCCGTTTTCCTTAAAGAAAAACGGGATGCATTTAAAAAAGAAAAATGTAACTTTGCAGTTTCATTTTTTAAGGGCAGGCAGTGGTCCCTGGGACCACTGCCTGCTCTTAAAAATATTTTCTCATACACTCACAAAGGGGAAGGGGTCCCCTGGGGACCCTTTCCCGTTTGCAGGTGGTTTACCACCTACTTGAAGTAGGTGGTAAACTGCGAGTGTTTTGCGGCCGCAAATGCGGTCGCAAAACAATTGTACATGGCAGTGAGTCTCGCTATTAGGAAGGAATGCCCCTTCCTAATAGCGAGAGTCGCAAACGCTGTTTTTGCGAGTCAGTGACTCGCAAAATAGCGTTTGTACATGCCATTACCCTTTTTTGCGGTCGCAAACAGGCCGATCTCCTGTTTGCAAGTGCAAAAAAGGGTCGTACAACTGGCCCTAAGTCTATTAACCTGCTTAACTTTAAGGCTTCTTGTAAACTGAGTAGGGCTGAGTAGAATTTCATAGAAGATCTGGATGAGAGGACATTGAAGGTTGGAAATGGAGTCAAAAAAGGAAAAAGGAGTTGTTGGGAGATGGAAGAAGTGGCAGTAAATGAATTGGGACTACATCCAAACTGAATTTGAAAAGAAAAGGGAATTTATGCATTGTGAGAGGAAAAGAACAGGCAAATAACTCAGATCTGGTGGTATACAGCGCTTGTCAACAGGTGAACAATGGGGGATGCATATTTAGCAGGAATTTGTTGTTATGGTAGTTTATAATATGTGGAAACAATGCTCATTTTTAACTTCACCGAATTGGATTAGCTTTAGAGTTTCCTAAAGTGTGCCATGTAAATGACTTAGATGATAAAGGAATAGTGACTCATGGAGGCACAAAACATTGGGGCTGATTCACAAAGTTAATCTGAGACAAAAGTCTAACTTTATGACTTTTGGTATTCACAGAAGTCATTTACGACTTTTGGTATTCACAGAAGTCATTTACGAGTCATATCTTTATATCCGCAGTTGGGGCGAAATCTCTGCACTCAGGGTGGAGTCTCTGCAGTTGGGATGGAGTCTCCGCAGTCGGGGCAGACTCTCCGCACTTGGGTCGGATGGTCATTGTCTTTCATGCTACACACCTGTGTAAGTGCTTACCACCCCCCACTCCAGCTGAAACACTGAGGCCCAACAGCAAATCCCAGCCCTGCAGCAAACATAAAAGCAATAAATACAAACCTTTTCAGACCTTTCAACATGTTGCAGAATGTGTTTGTCGCACTCCCCCTTGCCATGCATCAAGAAGATTTGAGGAGGAGGAGGAGGATGAGGAGACTGGAGAGGATTTTCAGACATAGGATTAACCTATTTGGGATGTCCAGCCAAGATGTCAGGGCCAGATACCGTTTCCCCCCAGATGTCATCTTGGAGATGGTTTGTAAGTGAGAGCAGGAACTTGAGTCTGTGACCTGTCGCTCCCATGCCATCCCAGCCTATCTCAAGATCCTTGCTGCTCTCCATTTATTTGCTATGGGGTCATTCCAAATGGTCTCCAGTGACCTTGTGGGCATCTCTCAGGCAAGCTAGTCCCGGTGCTTGCCTCAGGTACTGACCTGCATCAATAGGAGAGCCTACCTCCACATACGAATTCCCCACACACTGGATAGGAGACAAAGGGTAGCTAGGGATTAGTACCTAATATCCCGCTTTCCACTTGTGCTGGGTGCAATTGATTGTACCCATCTGACTCTTAAGCCACTTCAGCTCATTGCACACATCTTCTGCAACAGACACCAATGGCATTCCATCAATGTGCAGAGTGTCTGTGATGCCATTGGTAGATTCATTGATGTGCATGCAGTGTTTCCAGGCAGTACCCCTGACAGCTTGGTATTCCGCAGGTCACCTCTTGCACGGCGGATGGCTGCAGGAGAATTTGGCAGCATGTGGCGACTGGGTAAGTACAAAGCACAAAACATGTGTGAAATGTATAAATGTAATTTGTTAATGCTTTCTCACATAAACAACCATTTTACAAGAATATTCATCATGCCACATACTCAGCCTCAACAGACACTGCATGTACCAAAGTATAGATCATGTACTGTACAGATGCAAGAGGGACATGTAATCAAGTTCCCTAATTTCCCTCCTCAGGTGATGCTAGGTATGTACTCTCCCCTCAACTCCTTACACCATACTGACATGCAGCCACGGTACCTCAGCGTAGGCACAATAGGACACACATACAAACTCAAGTCAGTATAGAATGCACTTTTAGTCTCCTGAAGTCGCGATTCAGATGTCTTGACTGTACTGGGGGTGAGGTGCTGATTTCCTCCCCTGAAGTTGTGTGCAAGATCATAGTAGCCTGTTGTGTATTGCACAACATAGCTTTAAGTCATGGCTTACACATACCTCTGCACCCACTGCTAGTTCTGAATCTGAGCAACCAGACCACTGCACAGAATAGAGGGCAGGGTATGCAAGTCCGTGATCAGCTGGTTGGCACTATTTTCACCTGAGCAACCAGTTGTGTTATGGAAAACATGTGGTTTGCAGTCTGTTGTCAATTATGAAAGCTAGATATTTACAACTCTGTCCACAAATTCCATCCTGAGACTACTTTGCAAGCCACACTCAATATATGTAAACAACAGCTGTTCACAGGAGTCAAAATATTGGCCATGCAATATGTCATGTGCAGATGTCAGCAATTAGTGTTGTCAATGTCTCTAAGGAATTCATTGCCTCAGAGGATTAAATGTCGTGCATGTGTTAGACCTTCCAAGACCTTTTGACAATAGGGGCCTGATTCACAAAGGGACTTAACTATTGCATTGTGGAGGATTTGCACTCAACTTAAATGACTCCCCCACAACTAAGGGGCCCCCACCGTGAGTGATGAGGAACTTTGGGAATCAGGCCCTATGTGTCTGGGATGGGAAACAACCATTACAACACAGTCATTACAACGCACTACATTTACAATGCAGTCATTACAGCGCAACTGCCTTTACATCGCATGCCATTACAACGCAGTCATTACAACACATGTCACTACAATGCATGCCATTACAATGCATGTCACTACAACGCATGCCATTACAACGCATTACCCCTACACTATCCAACACTTACCCTACTGTTGTACTCACTGGAGTAGGAATAGTAATTTTCACCCCTACACTATCCAACACTTACCCTACCGTTGCACTCACTGGAGTGGGAATAGTAATTTTTACCCCTACACTATCCAACACTTACCCTACTGTTGCCCTAAAAGTATTATGCGTTGTAATGGTATGCGTTGTAGTGGTATGCGTTGTAATGGAATGCGTTGTAAATGTAGTTTCTAAAAATGCGTTGTGATGGCATGCGTTGTAAAATCATGCGTTGTAATGGATGTTGCGATGTAAAAACCGCGTTGTAAAGGCATGCGTTGTAAATGTTTGCGTTGTAACGTGTCTTATTCGTCTGGGATACACAGGACTGCTTCCACTAATTTGTTGTAGCACTACAATCAATGCTGAGCTCAACGCAAAATGTGGACTACATGTACAATGATTCAAAGGAGCAAACTCTTCTTGGATGTGATGCTGTGTCTGGCCACTCCTTTTTCCCTGTCCAAACTGATTTTAATGGTCTGTTCTACCTTTTGTCTCACATTTCTAATGTTCCTTTTATGTGTAAAATCTGTCATGGCCTGTTTTTGGGAATCTCCGCTCCACATGCAGAGCCTCAGCTCCTCATGCAGAGCCTCCTGTCCGCATGCAGAGAGTACGCAGTCGGGCCGGAGATTGGGAAAACGGGCCAAAACCCAATCTATTCATACAGGAAATGACATACAGGAAGTGCTAGGCAGGAAATACATCACAGGAAGTTACTGTCAGTCATTTTTTGTTCATTCTGAGTCATTATTCCAAACTGCCCCCAACATGGCTGAGGGACTGGAGGAGAAAGCACCCCCTTTCACTGAAAGGGAGTTGGACCTGTTAGCAGAGGGGGTGCTAGAAAAGTACCCTTAGCTGTATGGGGGTCCCGGAGAACAGCTGAGCAGTGCAGCGCACGCCAGACTCTGGTCCAACATTGCAGAGCGCTGCAATGCAGTGGACGTCTATGGCCGGTGGGGCAGGGCATGCCATAAACGCTAGGAGGACATAAAACGCTGGGCCAGAATTGAAGCCAGTCCTCCCAGCACCATGTGCACCGGCCTGCCTCTCACCATTGTAGAGGAAGGTCCTGAGAGCAGGCTGGACGATCCTCCATGCTCAGCTGGAGGAGCAGGAGCAGCAGATAGATGGTAAGTGCATTAACCGCAATATGTGTCTGAAAGTATGATGTGAGGGATGACAAAGCTGTACCATCAGGTGTCCCACGTCTCTGTTGACCCAATCTGTGTAAATGCAGCAGTCATATAAGGCCAAAGGCTCACTGTATCACATAGATGCACTGAGCAGAGTGCATTCTGGGACCTGTAGTTTTTGGAAGCCACAGGGGGGAAAGAGCCACACACGTGCATTTGTATGTAAAATTGCACTGGCAGGACCATTACTAGCATTGGGTGAGGAATGGTACAAACACTTTCCAGTATGTGGATGAGAGGCCTTTGGGTGTTGGATGCTGTGACTTGCATGCTTTTAGTGTGTGTCTCAGGTCTCCAATTACCTCATCTGTGCAAATGCAGCAGTCATTATAAGGCCAAAGGCTCACTGGGACCTGTAGTTTTTGGAAGCCACCGGGGGAAAGAGCCACTCACGTGCATTTGTATGTAAAATTGCACTGGCAGCAACATTACCAGTGAGCCAAGGGCCTTATAACTGATGTGCTCATTGGGTGAGAACTGGTACAAATACTGTACAGTGTGTGGATGAGAGACCTTTGGTTGTTGGATGCTGTAGCTTGCATTGCTTTTTGTGAGATTGGGTTCTGATTAAGACAGATCATCATGTGCCATGGAGTTAAGAGAGACTTTGAGATCCTTGCCTCCCTCTAAAGTGATGCCAACCTCTCTAAGGGGGTCCACATACGCACGTCTTACCAACAGTGGCTTGTTTGTCATTTGTCCAGTCAAGGTAGCTGTAACAACTAGCCACAGCTCTTCACCAGGGTACAGCATCACCTGAGCAGTCTTTTGAAGGCAAATTGTGGCACAAGACTGTCTGGGAATATCAAAATTTTAGACTCACCTCTTAGCAAAGCTAATATCCGAGCCCCTATTTGGATATGTACACCCAAATCTGCATTTGTGTTGTAAGAGTGCTGAAACTCCATATCACAGGATCATTCCAATACCATCCAGACTGTCTCCAATCTCCTTTTGTAGACTGGCATTGGAAGATATCTATGTACAATGATAGGAAACACAGATTACAAGAATGCTGAAGGTGAGTGTTAGTCAGTACAGAAGTGTATGCCATCAAAATTCAAGTAAGATGTCAATGTGTGAGTCAATATAGGACATCACAGTGAACGTAAACGTACTTTAGGCTCCAAGTCACTTCTATTTGGCTAGTGTGATCAGAGGAGAACAAAGTCTGCACTTACTTCATGTAGTTATGTGTGTTCTGACGTGCACAAACACTACATTATGATTTGTCTTTCATTTCAGTGAGCCCAGCTAGCCAAGATGGCCAGGACCAGTGACAGAGCAGGACATCGTTAGGGCACAGGCGGCCATGAACTCTCTCCACAACCGAAGAGGAGGAGGAGAAGGAGGGACCTTCAACATCAGAAGGCAGGGCAAATGCGCCCACCTGGACAGAGCAAGAACACACCTCAAGTGCTACAGACCGGGTGGAGGCTGAGGACATTGTAGGGGGGTGAAGAAATGGACACCTCTGGCAAGGGGGAGGGGATCGACTTTCCCCCTGACAGTCTACAACTTTCGTTTGGCGAGGTGTCCCCAGGGCACGTCACACAACAACCTGGGCCTGCCATCAGCCACTCCCTTTCTATCGGGTTCTCCAGCTGCATCCCCTGCCACTAGACCCCTTCAAGTGGCTGCCAGGTAGACCATAAAGTAGGCTCTGACCCCAAAACACCAGAATCCTCTTGTCCAACCCAAACCCATCCCTGTATTGTGATTCCTGTGGCTGCATCCCTGGAAGTAATGGGGGCATGTGAGGGGCAGACAGACATGTCCACTCGATTCATGCTGCAGCTCTGTGATGTGCTGTGTATGCTGTGGGAGGAGAATGCAAGATCCATTGCCACTCCCTAACTGCCACTATCACTTCATGAGTGCAGCCATGTTGTCCACCCTTGCCCAATGTCTCTCCCAAACCATCCTCAATGTTTCACCGCGTACGTTGCCCCACACTGTTTCCCCCGTACTCCTCATGTGTTCCAACCCCATGTGGTGTCTGGTCCTGCACCAGCCAACCAGGAGCCTGCATTGGATTCTGAGTGAAAATTGAGGATGACCAGAAGGATAGTTGACTTGTTTGACTATGACTTTCTTTTGGACATTTACTTTGCATCTTGTATACAGACTGGTTCCCCAGACGCTTCCTGAAGTGTTTTACTGAAGTACCACCCCTCCGCCAGTCCCTGTTGTAAAGAGCCTACGCATCAAAATAGATGCCAAGCTCACCATGTCGAACCAAGAGTCCACTGTGGTCGGGCCCTGCGTGGGCTTACTGAGACAACTGCGGAAACTGGCACCCCTGCTCTCATTTGCCAAGCTGCAGATGGTTGTGTCGGCATTGATTGTGTCGCTGCTGGGCTATGGCAACACCCTGTATATTGGACTTCCTGAGAAACTGCTAACTAAACTACAAGTGGCCATGAACGACGCAGCTAGGCTGATCTTCAGGCTCCCAAGACGTGCACATGCAACACCTTTACTGCACTGGCTCCCCATCAAACACAGAGCCAGGTTCAAGGGCCTCTGCATCGTCCACAAAGCCCTCCATGGTCAGGCCCCAGTATACATCAAGGAGCGCCTAGCGAGCTATGTGCCAGGACGTACCCTCCGGTCGTCCGAGACAGGCCTACTAGCCTGCCCGCGGTTCAAAACAACCTCAAAAGGCGGCGAGCCTTCTCTGTATTGATCCCTCAACTTTTGAATAGGCTACCAGAGAGCCTAGGTAAGGAATCCACCCTTCTCCCATTTAGGAAAAGACTCAAGACTCTTCTTTTTACAGAGGCTTGGGCACATCATAGGCTCTGACCTGGAGTATGCACAATCTACCGTTGGCGGGGTTTAACTACTCTCTCACAGCGCTAAGAGACCTGTTGGTGATTATGCACTCTATAAATCCCAGTTAACTTTAACATTAATGTTACCATTAACATTTTATTTATGTTGCCCAACCCCCTCCAAGTCCCCTTGTCCATTCTGTGCAAAGGACATTATTTGCTTTCCTTTCTCCCTTCCAAACGGACTGTTTTTTGCTAAAAAAAATTCATCCAGTTCATTTACATAAACTTATATTTTGAATCAAACTATTTCTATCTTGTTAACTTCCTTCTAAATGTCAAGTTCAAAGTATGGACATATACCTTGGGAGTAGGTATTTGCTCTGCACATGATAGCTTGTTTCACTGATGGTGTTACACTTTTACATGTGTCACTCACACACATTCATCCTCGCATCTCTAGGCCACCACAAGGGTAAAGAATAGACCATCAGTACATAATACGCAACTTAGTCTTGACTTGTGAGGACATTTATCTTTCATTAATACATAATGTGGATAATATTTTTCCTGTGATCATGAGGGATTGTGCTTGCGTTTTCGCAAATTTGGTGGTGATGATCACTGTGAGTAAGTGCGGTTGCTGTGTTGTTGCCGAGGTGCAGGTTGGTGTGGTGCATCTACCTGTACAGATGGAAGTTCCTGGAAAGGGGCTGATGCTGTCTGTACATTTGGGGTGAGTGCCTGGACAGGGGCTGAAGGTGTCTGTACAGGTGGGGGAGTGCCTGGACAGAGGGTAATGGTGGATGTGCAGTGGGGGGCAGGCGCCAGGGTGGTGGTGGCTGTGAACTCTTGCTGCGAGCCTGTGCAGCTTGTGGTACAGGTGGATGGGTGTGATGTGCTGCAGGTAGTTTTGATGGCTCATCTCCCTGCATTGATCTTGAAGGGAGACTTTGGATCAGGTTCAGCATGCCCTCGATCATCTTCATGGCCAAGGTATGGTGTCTTGCACTCTCTTTCCTATTGAAGGATATGATGTCATTTGTCTTCTTGGACATGTCTTGCCAAGATTTAGCCATCCTGTCCAACACCTGGGTGGGTCTGTCCACCGCCTGAGGGATTTGGCACATGTCCTGCAGTGTCTCTGACATGTCTGACAAAGTAGCCCCTATGACATGAATGTCCTGCATCACATCAGCCTGCTGTTGGATGAACTCCTCCTCCCACTGGCCACCACGTCCATCTACTAGCCCCCTCCTCATGGGACGGCCATGGATATGACCTTCAGGTCCACCAGCGGGGAGGGATGGCAGGTGGTAGTCTGTGCACAGGAGATTGGTGCCCAGGGAATACCTGCACTGCACCAGGGGTGGTAGGTCGATCAGATGGTTGAGAGAAAATACCTAGGATGCACTGTATTGGGAGGAGTGTGTAGGGTAACCACCACGTCTGTTCTGGATGTGAGGGCTGTGAGGGAGTGATGTCTGTGTTGGGGTATGTTAGAGCTGTGCCTGGTTAGTGCTATGCTGAGAACAGGCAATCCTGGGCTTTGGATAATGAGGACAGGGGGGTGGCCTGACACATTTTGCCCAGTGGACCGAATGTTATAGTCAGGGCATCTGACTTCTCATCCTCTGTATAAAGGGCCAGATAGTCTCCATCAACTTCCAATTCATCAGCCTCCTCTGGTACTTCCTCCTCCTCTTGTGCATTACTTGCAGCTGAAATGGCTGCTTGAAAAAGTAGTGTGCTCTCCCCTTCAATTGCCTGTCGTCCACCTCTGGTGGAATGTCTATTGTCCTCATCATCCTCATCACCTGGAAGACAGAGGTTGCAACAGGATATGTAATTGACCTAGTATATGATGTGATGCAACATAAGGGTTGATTCTACTGAACTTTGCATCAACGGATGATGCACATGTGACTTGATTTGGGTACACCTACACTTCAAAGCTCACACTACAGCACTGAGGTGTTGAATGGAGATGTACAATGCACAAGAAAACTCACCAGCTCCAGCCACAGCTCTGTGTTGCCATGAGATCCCCCTGATGTCAACTGCTGTACCTGACTCCTCAGAGGTGTTGCTGAAGATGTGGTCCTCGATCCAGCAGCTTCAGAAGGAAGTGACACCATACTTAATTATCTGCATGACTAATATGCTAACAGGCACACGTGACACGCACATAACTGAAAGAGTATGTACATAACTTTTTACGTACCAACTATAGATGCTATGCAGAAGGGGATTTAGAGCTTCTGAATTATTTTGGAATCCATAATAGGGAAACACTTTATGGCATGCTTATGTGATGGAAAGATGTAAGTCAGTTTGTCTGCTGCAGCCAGGTTGTCTTGAATACCCCGGGATGGTGTTGTCTGCAGCATTGATGGAATCCTGCCAGCAGATGTAATGAAACATACGTGTCCATATTCAAGTACACAGGATAGTAGCAATGAGTTAACATGTATATGTCATTGTCATAGACCACTGATATGCTATTTCTGTCCAGTGTGCCACATGTTTTTCTCCTAAATGTTACATGTGGGCCCCTGGTCACCAGCAGCAGTTGCCAGCTGTCACCTCCACACAGCACTGACATCAACGAGATATCACGTTAACAGACAAACGTGTATTAGAAGATAACGCTATTTGAAGGAAGGGGCTGATTATGTTGAACGCCTCCGCCTACCTTTGGATACGCCTTCATTGTTTGGCCCATCATGCATGATGAGCATGATGTTGTCTGTTTACAAATCTAAAGGAGCGTACATCATCATGCAGACCAGTTTTGCATTTTCACATCAGATCATATCACTGCATTGGAGAGTTAATATTTGAGATGTCTAATAGTCAGGTACCTTTTGTGGCACATCTGTGCTTTTTCCCCATGCAGTCACAACGCCCATTTAGGACTGGGAGATCTCACATTTGTTATGTTCAATCTTTATGTGACCTCTGTTCCCATTATACATGTACGACATCATGGTAGGACTTAGCTGTCAATGGATGGCGTCTTGTACAGCACACATCCTAACCTCATATATTATCCTGTCACTTATATATGAGAATACGGTAGTAGAGGAGGCAAGCTGAATTCAACATTTGACTAGGATCACACATTGTGATAAAGTGTAGAAGCTTGGATGGTTGTGGCCTACACTGGATTTACGTTGTGCAGTTCAGCCACCATATATATATATATATTTCACTTCCTCTACATCCACCTTAGCAGCCCATACACCCCTGTCCAAACAACACAACCCAACTGGCATAAGTGCGGCCCTCATCCACATCAATTTCCATACATTTTGGGCCCTGTGATTTTGTTTGAGAGTTTTCATGTCATGGACATACAATCCAGTTGTGGATAGTCCACTTCATATGACACACTTTAGTCTATTATGTACATACTGCACTCACTTGCCATACATTTAGTGTCATCCTTTCACTAACCATCATGGTGTGATATGGTATGCTGTTAAATGCCATATGTGGGCATATTGAGATGAGGGACAGTAGTGATGTTGAAGCATACACCATACTGCGGACATTAAATCCTCATTTTTTTAGCATGAGCATTCAGGTCCATCATTCTTGGGTTTACTTACCAGGGTCCTGCATCCACCCAGTGTGTGGTTCCTGACCAGAAGTCACAGCCAACCTTGTAGCAGATGTCACTGTGGGGACTGGATTCATGGATGACATCATTAGGCCTACTAAGATATGTGTGTTTGCCAGTTAACATTCCAGTTGCCACCTGTGATGCACTAGATTTCAGAGTTCAGTTCACAGTTCTTGCACTGTTGATGGAATAAATGTAATATGTCCATGCATGTGTTGTCTGCTAACAATGTAGGCTTTTGGACCACTTAACTTACCAGTTTGTGATGGGGGTATGGTTTGCTGTGGCCTCCCAGCAGATGTAGGACCTCTGCTACAGTCGATGACTTTACTCTGGCTGACTGTGTCAATAGAGGAGAACAGAGAAAAGTCAGCAAACCAAAAACTGTACATGTGCAACTTGCCACAAATGTCCTCAATGCATCTACATGCTAATAGTAATGCTAAGTGGAAGGGACACTTTATCTATTGCTGTTTACCAGTGTTACGTATATACACCAGCAGAGCTGGGCCTGTTTGTGATAGAGGAAATAGGATCTCCCATTTCCATCACAAAGGATTCTGAGAATTGTAGTGAAACATACGTAAGGAGACACAAGAGGCTCTGACTCACTATGCTTTTAAACATACTTGGGACAACTTCCATAGTCACAATTGTGGTGCAACACAGACAGACATTTCATATCCATGTTCTTGTCATCACATTTACCTGGTACCATATTGTGGACATCACTCACAGGTAGCCCATAGAGCATGTGGGGGTGCATGGTGTTGAGGACATCCTACTCTAGTGGGGTGAATAGGAGGTGGGGTCCAGATTGTACACCAGGGAGAACTCTGGCCACATCCATCCTGGCGTACCTCTCCTTCCCCTGCCTATTCTTGTCCTGCCACTTCTTCTTTATGTCATTCACAGTGCGGACATCCTCCCCCAACTCTAAGACTGCAGTGGCTAAATGTTGTCATAGGGCTGCCTTCTGTGTGTCACAGGTGCTGTAAGGGGAGAAACCATGGAGCCTTTTGTGGTGCTTGACAATGAACTCCAAGATCATGGTGGTCTCCTCCTCAGTATAATTTTTCTTCCTCCTCTGGGGTAGCATTTTTTGAGACAAAGCACAGAGCAGGCATGCAGGAACTGTATGAGACCAAACCTAGGCCTTGTTTGGTTGCTGCTTTTATTTGGTTTGTAGTGCAGGTTTTGCAGGTGGTGTCAATTGACTGCAGGTGTAGGTGATTAGACTTCATCCGACCCAAGTGCAGAGATTCCAGCCCGAGTGCGAAGACTCCACCCCAACTGCAGAGTTTCCAGCTCGAGGGCGGAGATTCGGCCCCGAGTGCGGACGTAAAGATACGACTCATAAATGACTTTGGTGAATACCAAAAGTCTTAACTGACTTCTGTGAACACCAAAAGTAGTAAAGTTAGACTTTTGTCTCAGATTACCTTTGTGAATCGGCCCCATAGTGCTTCACAAGTAGTAGGTGATATCTCTAGCGCTACAATTCCTTCTGTAGGTATAGTTTTGAACGATCTGAAGATCAGAAAGCTGTCTACCCTGGTAGATCGCCATGCTATTAACACAGCTGGTGCTTTGACCACTTATAAAACTGAACTTATAGCTATAGGAACCATGGGGCCGATTCACAGAACTAATCTGAGATAAAATCCTAAACTTACTACTTTTGGTATTCACAGAAGGCATTTACTAGTAGTAAAGTTAGGACTCCTAACTTTACTACTACTAAACTGAGACAAAATCCTAACTTTACGACTTTCAGTATTCACAAAAGGCATTTAGTAGTAGTAAAGTTAGGAGCCCTAACTTTACTACTACTAAATGCCTTCTGTGAATACCAAAAGTAGTAAATTTAGGATTTTATCTCAGATTAGTTCTGTGAATCGGTCCCCATGATTTTAAAGAACTAGCTTGCTTTAGATATATGTACCCACACCCTAATTTCAGTGGGTCTCTTTAGGACAAAACATGCCATCTGGCACAATACCTCAAAACTGTGTCTAGTCTCCACATGCTGAGGTTTGCTATGGTGCCTCGTCGGTGGCTCACCAAATTACAACTTAAGCTCACCAGAGTTCCAAAATTTAACCCCAATCTAATTTGAGTACCATCTGATCACTGTGGTTACTAGCTTTGAATGCCCATCTGAAGCCACTGTATGTTATGTCCTGAAGAGACCCACTGAAACTAGGATGTACCTATTGGACATATGTATCATATTTTATTGTTCACATCACTGCTTCTATGAGCAGTGCCCTGTCTGCACTGTTTTGAGATATGAAGCACCTATTGGAAGAACAGACACTGTATTCATTGTTGATATCAAAATCTTGAGTAGATCCTTGTATCTTAGCTTTATGGAAACTTATAAATGAGACAACTGCTGGTAGTGTGCCCACTTCCCAGTCCCAAGATGCACTAGTTTTGACTCGTAGGTTCACCAAAATATATGACAATGTCTTATAAAGATTATGCTCAAAGACTTGCTGTTTAATTAAATATTTTAATGTTGATTTTGAATCTTGATTGTCAATCTATGTGGTTCCATCAAATTCAATACGTCTCAAAACTCCACCTCTGACATCCTTTAGATGGCCCTTTGTTAATAATGGTGACATCCGCTCATATACATTCAAGAACACCAAATGCATTTCGGGAATGAAAAAACACTTCATCAGAAATAACTGTATAAACCACACAGTGGGGCGAATGCCGATCCGTGCTTGTGCCTCCCCCAGCACCTGATACTCCGTGTACATTCACCTAGATTTATTGGGTGTTGAATTTGTTGAACAACCTGAATATGTATTGAGCCCATGCATGGTACCTTGTATGATAACTTATAAATGAGACCCCTGAAACCATTGTTCTTACTCTACAAATTGAGATGGGCTCTGAGACACAAGCACGTGTTAATCAAAAGTCCACATTTAAAGCACCATCCAGTCAACATGGAGTTCATAACATTATCCAGCCAAATATCATATTTGAACAATGATATAAGGACTCGAATGTCTAATACAAAGGATGAATAAATTAAAAGAATTCCAGAGTCATTATAGCCCTAGAGCCTGCCCTAGCGGGCACTACTGTCCATTAAAGACCTGATCCAGCGTTGCGAGGGCCTTTGACAAAGGGAGTGGGCCTTTAATGGCTGGTAGAGCCCACTAGGAGGCCTCTAAGGCTATTAGAACATTCCGCCCCTAGAGGGCAGAATGTTCTAATTAGTAAAAACAAAGGCCTCTCTGAGCCCGAATTCCCTTGGGCTCTGAGAGGTCTTTGTTCACAGCAGCAGCTGTGAAATGAAAAGAACATTGGAATGTTGCTCTCCGGGCTTCTACCAGCCATGAGAAGCCAGGAGCACTCCATCGTCTACAATGGAGCTCCCAACATTCCAATTTTCTAAACTAGGTTATTCTCTGGTCAACAGAAACAGGTCACCTATTGATAGGGTTCAATGGTCTGTTATAAACTCTGTCAGCTGGCGAAAGCATGGCTATCCATCTACCTCAAATGTATCAATGCTACTGTAAAGGAAAACAATATCAATAATTTTTCGAATCATATGCAAAGATTTATACTGAACTACAAATTGGAAAAGGATTAAAAGTACTAAATGTATGTAAATCTAACCAAGAAGCTTCACACTACTGAATACTAAAATCCAGTCAATATTCCACAAACAGCAACTATAGAAGGTACAGCTTGCCTATTTAGAGAGCAGTGCTTCAAATGAGTTCGAGGGCTTTTCACCTTTGGACAATCAACAACACACATAATGAGTCCTATCGTGAAATCCCTGCCTTTTTATCTGTTCCTTCATCCCTATTATGAATAATATTTTTTAGGACCTACAGGTCCTAGGAACTATTTTGTGAGTTTGTTGAGAGACAAGCTTATCTTTTCTAGGAAGATGCTTTGCTAGTGGAGCATAAAAAATTCGGAATTCAAATTATTTTGAAGGACGATCTGTGGATTACTTTAGATTGGCCACTGAAAGTACTGAAACAGATGTTTAGTTGGACACCACAATGTAGATGTCTTTTTTCAGCAAACATCACGCAGTGTGAGCTTATGATTTTCTATTGCATCCCAGAATATAATGATTACCTTGAAATTGACACTCTGTGGAAAATTGAGAGCTAATAACCTAACACAGCTCGTTTTTTTAAAATAATTATTCCCCAGTGGGATTCTTTCCACTAATTCAAATACCCCTGGAGTGAATCGAGTAGCTAAGATGCCTTAATAACGTGGCTTTAATTAATATTTCTGTCATTTCAGTTGATTAACCCTTGTTATGGCGAGATCCCTGCAGGTCAATGAACTACCAGCAATCAATTAGAATGGAAATTGCAATCAAGCAGTCATGCCTATAGAAATTTTTTAGGTCATATGCCGGCCTTTGCATAATTAGTTGTTATATTATTGATGTTCATATCAAGGGAAAAAAGAAAATTACACAGGCCACATAAGAAATAGCAAACATCCTCTGTAAGGCCAGTCAAATTATATTAGCAATAAAATACCCTACTAATGCAGTGTTGGTAGCAAACAATGACCAGGAACATCAACGCTCACAGCATTAGGTTACCAAGTTTTAAAGTTAGGATAGGCAATTGCTCAGTAGAGTCTAATTTGTGTAGAAAATAATAAAAACAATTACAACTTTGAAAAAAGGGTTGTGAAAAGGGACAGTATACTATAATGTCTTAACTAAAGATAAAAGAAAAATAACATGCACAAGAAATGCACATTGGAGTGAGCATTACCAGAAGGGAAGGCAGAGGTAATTATTTGAGGAAATCACACAATAAAATCTGATCCGTGTGTAAACAGTGATTTGTACCGTGATCATCATTTCAAGTTGTGTGATAAATATACAACCCACGCGTTTTGGACAGATTTGGGCAGGACAAACACGTTGAAATTTCTCATAGTGGGGGGGGGGAGCCTGGAAAAAAAGCAAAACAAGTGAAAATGATGCCTTAGACAATACTTATGTAGGACATTCCTCATCTCTCAGTGAAAAGCTTGTAATAGAAGGTATTTACCACACCTAGGGGCTCATTTATAAAACATTGGCATTGGGCAGTGGCGCAAGTCTTTTTGCTCCGCTGCTCTACGCCAATTTGAAAGGGCATCATATTTGTCCTTTCGGCCAGCTCCGGCACACAATTTGGAGCCCAGCACCAACGCAGGAACCCTTGCACCATGGTGCAAGGGTGTCTGCGTTGTTGACAGGATTGTTTTTGTGCAGGACGTGTCACCTTCCTGCACAAAACAAACTATGGATGCGTTTTCCTCATTCTATGTGTGCTGCAGAAATGAAACATTTCTCATAATTGCGCCTGCTCTGGGGAGGCGCAAGGTTTTGGTGCTTCCGCAGGTTTATATGATTTTGTAAATGTGGGGCAGCGTCAAAATCCATGGGTGTTGCATGGGAACACCCACCAAAATGAACATGGAACCTCTCCTTGACACAGAGTAAGGCAAACCAGACTTTTGCGCTGCCTTGCCTTACTCCATATCTATGAGGCCATGCAAAGCCACGGAGGGTGGCTTTGCGTCACCTCATAGATATGATTGAGAGGCCTGCGCCACTGAAGCGTCAAAAAAAGTGATGCTCCTGCTGCACAGGCCTATTGTAAATAAGCCCCCTATAAAGAAGAGAATACAGAGGAAACATTTGAGTAAACGTTGGAGAACAGTTGAGGGGGAAAATTAAGAGCAAATATTATTAAGGGCAAAACACAGTTGACAATTTATCAGAAACAAAATGCTATGAGGATAAGAGTAAACAAACATTGTGAAGAATGAATGTTGTGTTAAACTGAACAAGGATTAAAAATCCAACCACGCCTGGAAGACATAAAAATACACAAATGCTACATTGCTTTATTGTAAGGAATTTGTACAAGGTTAGAGAAAGCTATGTTATTCAAATTTCACCAGAGATATAGGATTACTAGCAAGTGAGATAAACTCCAAGGGCCATATTACAGAATTGTCCTTGGGCACAATGGACGTTTGCTCCTGCTTTGTGTGCCTCAAGGCACTTTGGTATTACAGAAGGGGCTGCAGCGCTTGTGCGTCACCTTGTGTAATACTGCTGGCGCATAAAGTGCCAGCGCTATCATCAGAGGGCATTCCCTCATTTGCATGGGGGCTTCCCTCTGCCTGTGCGCCTGCACCGTATTACAGATTTGGGCGCAGAGGAAAAGAAGCTGTCAGGAGGCACACTGAGAGTGGGCCACCTAAAAGGTGGCCCACTCTCAGTGCGCCCCACTGAATGCAGCCCTCTGTAGATGGAAAAGAGGGTCCCATGGACCCCCCCAGATATCCTTTGTAGGGTGCAGTCACTCACTCCGTTTTTCACATGAATGCGTTGCCCCCAGGGCAGCGCACGTTTGTGGCTGCCTTAGGGGCAGCGCATTCATTCTAATACGGGACAAACAAGGAAAATGCACCACATGTATGATACGATGTATGATACGGCCCCAAGAGTGTTTCTAACACTAGTGCATTGACTTGAGTGGGCCCTATAATATAGATTGTGTTGGAGCACTGCATGGTTTATAGCCAATTCTAATACAATGGCCTAAACTATTTTTCCCAAACCCTTTTACAAATAGAAAATGAAAATACTTTAGGTTAGTCTTGAAAGAATTAATTTTATAGCTATAACATTTTTTTCATTTTCTTAACGTGCAGGTTTATGGCTGGTGTTAATGATTTGAGACAACAGCAACATGTTCGGCTTATAAACAGAATTTTAAGAAAGACAGGCAGAGAAAGCAAATTGCAAATCAAGGACGTACATAGGACGTGTCTCACGGGATACCCAGGTGCAATACAAATTTCTATACATTCACTAGAAAGTGACCCAAGATATAGGTCCAGATCAAAAAACCTATTGACTGGCATTATTTCATGTCCTTGGTGGTTATGTAAAGCAGTGTTTGGAATTTAAAAAAAAGGAAACAGGATTCTGGAGGTGGTAAGGTGTGACAAGAACGTTTGTGTGCATTTGTTGTGAGGTATTTTATTGTGGAGGGTGATGTGTTCTGTTTTTCTACTGCTGTGTTATTATGTTATGTTATTAAAATTTGATTTTTTTATTTCACTGAAGTTGTTGCGTTGTGCTGTATTTTGAAAGGTTTGTTGTGATGTTCCCTGGTATGTTTTGATTGTGTTGTTATGTTACTTTTTGTATGTTATTCTGCTATATAGTTTACTTTAGATATATCAACAAATGCTGCTCATTTTCAGCCAAAAGCAGCACATGCTTTGACAGTTCCAGTGACAAGCAACCATTTACCACAGTCGAAGGCTGCCTAAGTTCTTCAAATAGTACAACAAAAGTTAGCCCTAAACTGTGGCAGGCGCTGTGTTTTAACTTAGTGCTCCCATTGCTCGCTTTAAGTTACATTATCCAAGATCTCTTAGTCTGTGTAGTCTGTGTATTTCTGTGCTTCTTTTAGCACAGTAAAACTCCAATTATCATCTGGCTTCATCATGGCTGCCGGCAACTCTTATTGCCCCTTGTGGTTCATAGAATTAAAAAAAAAAACTCTGGGGCCTATTCACAAAGGTAAATCTAAATGTGTAGATTTACTACTAGCAAATTTAATCTTACACTTTTGAGTAATTGTACTACTTTGGACTCCTTACAAAGCTCTGAGGTAAAGTTACTCAAAAGTGTAGACTTACATGTTTCCGCCCTTTGAAACAGAGGGTGGAATCACATTTACCGGGCTAAAGTTACTACTGCCAAAAAGGAGCAGTAGTAAGTCCAGCACCAGACATGGCCAATGGCGGATAATGCAACACACTTTCTTAGAAAATAATGGATTTAGGGACTCACAATAAAACCCCATGGAATAAATGTTAAATTAAATGTAATTATTCAAAATATTAAAAAATATAAATAATTTTCATGTGTTTAAAATAATATCTGAAAATAAAACATTTTTTATTTTTGCATATTTCAATAACCTTTTTGAATTACAAATAAATGTAACATTCATTTATATTAAAATATAATGAAATTACTTTTAATTAATTCTATATATCACTTTTAATAATTATACATACAAAATAAAAAAGTCACTTCACATGAGAGTTTTTACGTTAAACTTCAGAAAATTATTAATTTTCTTTAATTTATTTAAAATAATTACATATTTAATTCAACATTAAGTAAATAGTGCTGAAGCTGTTTTTATTTTGGTCTATATATAAATCAAATATAAAATTAATTTACAATAATATTTAATATAAAATATTTTACTATTTATTGTCAAGTTTAGTAAACCTTTTAAATCAAGGTCCCTATACTTTACCATAGGGTAATTTCCACCCCTCAAAATATTGGTCCCAAAATACACCCACAAATTCTTGGACCTCAGAAAATGGCATTGAAATGTTATAAATATTATATGGTACAATATAGTCTTCATCAAATATATTCCCTGAGAGTTTACAGAGGTCCCTGCAATGTTTTTTTCATTTATCTATTGGAAAGCATTTTGGGTAATAATACAAAAATTGTCTTACTCTGTAAAATATTAAATGGGGCTTTTTTATTTTTTGAGTATTGCTTAGATCATTCTTTCTTAGTTGGTTCTTGTTTTGTCTCTGCAATGGTCCGAACTATTAGCGTTTAGTATACTTGTGTTCTTTTTTGATCACTTATTCTAGAATTGGTCGATTTGTTTGTATGATACAAAATCACTCACATATAAATCAATTAGGATCAAGGCATTGCAGCTACTACCACAGACAAGCCACTTTTTGCTTGGTCCTGCTTTCGTACCATTGAT
The DNA here is from genome assembly GCA_963921515.1 of Calotriton arnoldi. Classification (NCBI taxonomy): domain Eukaryota; kingdom Metazoa; phylum Chordata; class Amphibia; order Caudata; family Salamandridae; genus Calotriton; species Calotriton arnoldi. Next base: position 2,648,069 of record CAWUFW010000985.1, read on the forward strand.
CTCACGTATCATGCAGGCTTGGGCAGGATAAAGAAGTTAAAATAACTCAAACAGCCATGTTTTCAATTTGTAGTTCACTCCTTTCCCTTCCTGGGCCCTTCATTAACAAATAGGAGGCTGTTGAAGAGCTTTGCATCGAACAATGGGTCAGTCTTGTGATGTCATTGGGAGTAATCCAAATTACAAAACCCCTGGAATCTTGGTGAATTGATGTTGATGGTCAATCATAGGATTGCTCTTTATGAAACCTAGTCACAGAGAGCTGTGCTCTGCTAATAAATCTACAGCCACTCACTGTATCTCTCCACACAATCCCATTTATAATCAGTGCCATTCCTTGGAGGAAAACCTTTACTTTTGTAGAGAAAATCATCCACTTTTCTTGAACTTATGTGAAGTTGCCAGGTACTCTTTTATCAATTTAACTGCCAAATCAAACCAACTAATATGACAGCTTCTAAGTCAGAATGAAAAACATGTGAATTTCCCAGGTCCCACCATCTATCTCACTATGTCTACACTGAAAGCACCTTCACTTGGTCAATGGGTACACCTAAACCTCTTCCAGTGTTTGTAATGTTTCAATATTTGTATAGCTCACATTGATTTCTATTGCAACAGCATTTCCTATAGAAGGTTTATATTAGCTGTAAAAGCTCTTGATGTTATTGATTTTTGTGACATTATACATATTCCATTTTCCACTATTAAGCTAGTTTAGTTGGACATGTATTTATTCAACATTAGTGTTGTATAGTTTGTTTTATGATACATGAGTGTTTCACACATATTTTCTATGGAGCTTTTCCTTGCTGCTCCGCATAAGCTATGTAGTTGACCAAAAGATATCCCTGGAGAAACAGTTTGTGTAATTAGATAGCTCCACTAGTGTTGTACTGGCCTGTCGGGCAGTCTGATACTCTGGTGCTGTCAGTTGGGACTGCTTGAAAGAGCCAGTGTGTTCATAGTTTTTTTTGTTCACGTGAGTCACGATGGGACCAAAAAAATGGCTGTACATGAGCCCTTTCAAGGTGGCCCATTTTGCTGAGCCAGAATGCCAGACTGCCCGGCAGGCTAGGCCAACTCTGAGCTCAGTCATAGCTCACACCAGGATTGTAACCTCTCTCACCCAGGGCCTACCAGCTGGAATCCCTACAACCCATAGAACAATATAGGTCCATCCCATCTTGTGGGATGATCTTCATATGAGTCACAAAACAACCCTCCTAACGCAAGAGCATATTCATTGGAATGTTAATGTTATGGCTATTTGTAGAGCGCATGGCTACCCGAAGGCGTCCCAGCGCTAGCCGAGAGAGACGCAGGTCACGACAGCTTATTAGGAGGGGTTTTGAAAAAAACAAGTTTTCAGAAGTTTACGGAAGGGAAGGAGATTTGGTTCCGATCGGAGGTGGAGGGGGAGCGTGTTCCAGAGCTTAGCGGAAGTAAAGCGGAAGGAACGACCACCACTTCTCATCCTGTTGATTTTAGGGACCGCAGCTAGGTAGAGACTGGATGAACGAAGAAGTCTATTAGGGTGGTAAGGGGAGACGATGGCTTGAAGGATGGTGGGGCCTTTCTTCCAGAAAGATTTGTGGGCAATACATAGAGACTTGAATTTTATTCTGTCCGCAACCGGGAGCCAGCGCAGGGTTTTCAGAGCAGGCCTTGTGGAGTGGCTGTTGCGATTCATAAAAATCATCCATGCTGCACAATTCTGGATGACTTGCAGTTTGTTTGTGGTAGCCCTAGGAGCACCTAAATACCGAGCATTTCTATAGTCGAGGCGAGAGAGGATTAAAGCCTGGACCATGAGTCTTCTTGCTGAAAAAGGGAGGAGCGGAAGAACTTTATAGAGCATACGCAGGATGCCATAGCAGGATGCTGCCAGTTGAGTTGCCTGATGATCAAAAGTGAGTGACTGGGGGGGCGTGGCTTCGGAGCCGAGGGAAATGGTGGCGTGTTGAGGGAGCTCCGTCCTTTGGGTCCCTAATACCCGATATATCCAATCATTCCAGCCGTCCAGGAGCAACCAATCCCGAGGAATTGACAAGCGGACCACTAAAGTACTACATATCCCGAATGAAAAGAAGTTAAGGAACGCTTGCCGGGTTGCCGGCCGGCGTGACGCAGCTGCGCTCGCTGCACTAACGAAGGCCTGCCGACTCAGGAGGTAACTCCGCTAGCACTGACCTACGGCCGGAGGAAATCCAGTTGGCGGAGCAATGGAGTAGCGCCGCAGCCCGGGGCAGCGAGGGGCAGTCGTGGTGAAGAGGCACACCTGATTGGAGAGGTCCCAGGGGAGAGAGTGAAGATCGGCCGTGGCCGCACGCAATTGCCGGAACAGTGACTCGCCCCTGGGATCCTCTGCCACTAAAGTCAGCCGGAGATCTGGATCGGCGGCCCCGGGGTCCCGTGAGTACTGGTGCTGAGGAGGTGAGCCGCTTTGGTGCCGCGCTATAGCCGAGAGCAGTTGCCGGAGTTGTGATTTGCCCCTGGGCCTCCCTGCTTCTAAAGACGGCCGAGGGAGCGGACCGGTGGCCCCGAGGTCCCGTGAGAGCGGGCACAGAGGAAGTGGAATGCTTCGGTGCCACATAATATCACAGCGGGCTGGGGGGCCCGGGGGTTTGACATGGTCGGGGTCCAACTGGGCCCTTCAGCAGGCTGCCCAGGGAGTGAGCAGCGGGCTCTGCGCTCGGGGCGGAAGTGAGACCGGGACACAGCAGGGGGATCCCCGCCGGATTGCAGTGTGACTGCCGACATTGGCTGCTGAAGGATGTGTACAGGTACCCCGAGGAGGTGGTGCCAGTGGCGACAAGAGGCGCTTGGTGTATATTCTACATGGACTACCAGCGGAGAACGCGGTGTTTGTCGTACAGTGACTGGTGGATACCGGGTTATCAATGAGTGCAACAGAGGCGTGAAATCTAGCTGAGTAACGTGTGCGCATACCCTCACATACAAGAAGCGCTGGTAGGGGGGTGTGCTCCCACATAGTGAGCCGTTGTGGGAACAATTGGTCGGTCATCCAGCACCAGCGGGGAGAGTGTATAGAGACCCCAGCCGGACCTATTGAGCCGAGGTCGCCCAGGACACAGCGGGCACAGTTACCAGTGGTGCAAGCAACATAGACCCTCCTACGGTATGACCGCCGTGGTGTGCACGTGCCCAACCAAATGAAGCCCAAAGGTCAAGCGGGGGCGCAGACAAACAAGATGGACAAGTATGCAGTGCCGCTCCCTTTGGCGGCGTCGCAGACTGAGACACCAGAAGAACAGGCGGAACCCTCGTTGAGTGCCATCATGGTGGCCATTACGGACCTTAAAGGGGCGATAGACCCTAAAATCGATGCAGTAACGCTCAACATTAATCTCCTGCGAGCGGACTTCAGGAAACTGTCCGATAAAGTCGCCACCACGGAAACCCAGGTGACGCACCTGACAACTAGCACAAAGAGTCTGGAAGAGAGGGTCCAGGCTCTCACGAAGCAGCAAGAACTTATGGCGGCTAAGTTTGAAGATCAGGAAGGACGGGCACGAAGGAATAACATCCGTCTGGAGGGAGTACCAGAGGGCATGGAGGGGCCCAGTGTGGACCTCTTCTTGGAGGACTTGATCCTGACGCACCTCAAACCGAAACGTCTATCTGTTCACTTCACGATTGAGCGGGCACACAGGGCCCCTATCCCGAAACCCAGGCCAGGAACATTACCACGGACAATCATAGCACGATTCTTAACTATCGTGATAGGGATGCCATTTTGCAAACAGCACGCAAGCACGGGGACCTGAGGCACGAAAATGCGGTGATCAGATTTTTCCCGGACTTCACACTCAACGTGCAGCGGCAAAAGCGTACTTTCGACGCTGTGAAAAAAGAACTGAGGGCCAAAGAAATCAAGTACTCTATGTTGTATCCAGCCAGGTTGAGAGTCGAGGCCGAAGGGAAAGTGTGGTTCTTTGGCACTCCTGAGGATGCTATGGCGTGGCTGGAAGGGTGGCGCACAGTGGGTCCCAATTCTCAGCGAGGAAAATGGCGAGAACGATGCGGAACGGCAGGAGAAGAATCGGATTGACTGGCCCAGTCGAGTAGGTGGCAGATGGAGGGTCTGGAACTCGAGACTGCTGTGCCGGGACGGCCCACGAACTACTAAGCTAAGACTGTGGTGTGTGAACATTAATGCGGGGTGGTACGTGTGAATGTGCCTATAGATGCACTGCCTAATGAGGACCTAAGTAAAAGAAATGTCTGTATGGTTGCTATTGGACTGATATATCTATTTTGTTAAGGGATCCGTGGGGACCCGGGGCGGGGTTTTTCGAACCCGTCAGAGACCAACCCCATTTTGTTCATTTTGTTTAGGGCGACAAGCACTCTGCGAGTTGGGGTGGCGGTAATTTTTGTTCTCGCTAGCAGGGAGGGGGGTTGAAACAGGACGGGGAACGTTAAGTTTTGTGGAGTTTTTTCGTTCTTATGTCAGCTATTCTATACTACCTAGGCAGGGCCATGGGTTGAAAAGATCTGGCACTAACATAATGGGACAATTAACGCAGGGATGGCCACTCAGGAAGGGGTAACCAGTCAAGGATCAACGCAGACGCCTCATGGAGGGCGGGGGCGAGATCACTCGGAAATACCAGCCTACTTGTTTTGTCCTGGAACGTAAATGGATTGGGTAACCGTATTAAACGTGGCATTGTGCTACAGTATCTGCACCGCCACTCTACGGGTATTGTACTGCTTCAGGAAACGCACCTTAAGGGCCACAGATATCGAGCGCTAGATAGATATGGTTATAAACTGATGGCGCACGCCGGTTATATGCTCGGCTCTCGGGGAGTGGGGATATTTGTGAAGTCAGGTCTCCCGCTAGTGATAGACAAAATTTGGCACGACCCCTTGGGTAGGTTTGTGGCTCTCGCTGGGTGCAGGGAGGGACATGCCATCAATCTGGTCTCCAGCTATATCCCACCAATGGCACGATCCGAGGCATATACGGCGCTAGGAACCTTGCTGGTGGGCCTTCCTCCGGGAGTGTTGGTGCTGGGTGGGGATATGAACTCTACGATGGACCCGGGGCAAGACAGGGACAATATGACAATGAGGGACAGAGGGGTAGAGCCGGTCCATGCTTTCACGGAGGTGCTAGGATTGATTGACCTCTGGCGGTTGCACAATCCAGGGACCCGTCAATATACATTTTATTCCTCTGCCCATGGTAGTTACTCATGACTGGATCATATATTGACCCATAGGGGAGGGGAAGGGTGGTTCACTAACACACGGTTTGGCCCGCGCGGTATATCGGATCACTCCCCGGTGGAAATAACGATGAGAGGACCGATACGGCAATATACTTTGCCACCTAGACTAAACGCTTGGTTTTTTAAGAATAAAGATGATGCCCAAAAGGTATGAGAACGAGCGCAGTTTTACTTTCAGGAGAATGAGGGGTCTGTGGAGGAAGCCGGTACTCTCTGGGAAGTGTTTAAACCGGTGATAAGGGGGTATGTCCAAGTCTGTATAGGTGTAGAAAATAAGGAACAGGAAGTGCGATGGACCAGATTGGAGACGGAACTACTAGACATGGAAGCATCCTATCTGGCGGGTGGGAGAAAGGATAAGGAGCTGGCACACCAACTAGATCTCCGGAGACGTGAGTTGCAGGAGATGGCAAATAACGCTGCGAGGTCGGCTGCACTAGCCACACAGAGAAGAGTATACGATTTGGGGGATAAGGCCAACAAGATGATCGCTTGGTTAGAAAAACGCGATAGAGAGAGGAACTGGGTGGCGGAAATAAAAGACAAAAGTGGCAATACGCATTCGGGAGGCGAGACCCTGGCACGAGTATTAGCTGATTATTTTGAGGAGCTCTATGAGTCGAACCCCGTTAGGTCAGCCGGGGATTGTTCTGAACTATTGGCGGAAATGCGTCTGCCAACTCTGACTGAGGAAGACAGGGACTCGATTGAAAGGGAGATAACACAGGAAGAAATAGTGGGTGCCATACAAGACCTACAGGCAGGGAAGGCACCAGGACCGAATGGTCTGCTCGTGGAACTTTTTAAATGCACAGCTAACACCGTGGCCCCGTATCTTTTGGCTATGTTTAACGAAGCAAGAGACAGGGGATGGCTGCCAATTGACCAGAGAACGGCCACTATAGTAGTCATCCCCAAAGCCGGTAAACCAGCGACCAGTGCAGTTCATACGCACCGATATCACTATTGTATTTAGAAGTTAAGATACTGGCCAAGGTCTTGGTGAACAGACTCCTGGCGCCCATTACGACTCTGATACACCCAGACCAATCGGGCTTTATGTCCCACCGAAGTACCAGACTCAATGTTCGCCGGCTGTATGGGGTGATGCACCTAGTAAAGACTAGCGATAGACCCTAAAATCGCACTATTATCGTTGGACGCCTGTATGGCGTTCGACAGTATTGAGTGGCATTATCTGTTCGAAGTCCTGAAGAGGTTTGGTTTTGGCCCTCAGTTTCTCTCATGGATTCAGTTGCTCTATACGCAGCCCCTGGCCAGAGTTCGAGTAAAGGGATCGGTGTCTCGCTCTTTCGCACTACAGAAGGGTACAAGACAGGGGTGTCCTATATCCCCAATCTTATTTGCACTAGCACTTGAGTCACTGGTGACGTGGGTCAGGGGGGACCCGATAATTTCGGGCATACACGGAGGAGACCAGTGGGAGGAGAGGATCTCCTTGTATGCAGACGATGTTCTCTTGTATGCAACGAGACCGCGGTTTACGGTTAACCGGCTACTTCAGATTTTCAAGCTTTTCGAAGGGTACTCGGGATACCAGATCAACTGGGATAAATCCCTCCTATATATGTTATTGAATGGGCCACCTCCACTACTGGGTACAGACTCTAAGCTCCAAATAAAGGATAGCTTTAAATACCTGGGCATACAGATAGAAAAGACAGACTCAGCGTTTTTGGCAGGGAATCTAAAACCACAGCTGGAACGTTTGAAGAGAGATGTTGCTCACTGGAGGACCCTACCGATCTCCCTGATGGGACGAGCGGTCCTCTTTAAAATTATGTCTTTACCACGGATACTGTATGTCATACAAAACACTCCCTGTCCGATACCAGACAAATTCTTCAGGGATGTAGACAGTGAGCTGCGAAAGTTGCTGAGGGACGGAGGGGGCGCACGGATCGCACTGGCCAAATTACAGAAAGGAGTGTATGAGGGGGGGGCTTAGCAGTCCCAGACCTCCAAAAGTACTACTGGGCTTCGCACCTAATGGTCATTAATGACTGGGCGTTTACAGACAGGAGTGATCCGGCGTACAGGGTGGATCACTGGGGAATGGGATCTGATGGCTATATGGGGGCATTGTATGGTAGGGAGCGGCAGGGCAACATGCCCCAGCACACCCAGATTGTGTTGACAGTATGGGCCAAAGCTAATCGGTTCCTGGGCTGGGCTAATCGGCTAACGGAGCAGACTCCTCTGTGGACTAGCGGAATGCTTAGGGAGGTGGGTCAGCTGCAGGGCTTCTCGAAGTGGAAATTAATAGATATTAGTCAACTAGGGGATGTGTGGAGGCGAGAGGCAGTGAAACCATTCTCAGACCTACAGATAGAATTTCAATTGGCACCTACAAAACATTACCGATATTTACAACTGAAGCATGCGTTGGGTAGGCACCTCAAAGAGGGGGATCAGATTCCCGAATATAGTCCACTGGAGGATAGACTATTGTTGGACCCAATTACGGAGAAGGCACTGTCTTACACGTACAAGATTATCCTTATTAACTCACCAGATCTACTCATAAAGTTGCGGGAGGCGTGGGAATCCGAGGTGGGATTGTTGGAGGATGACGACTGGGCAGAGGAGGTGCAGAGTCCCAGGGAGGTGGCGATCCGGGCAAGATTTAGACTGGTCCAACTGAGGATACTACATAGGTCCTACTACACCAGCATACTTATGTTCAAGCTAGGGTGAATTTTCACAGAGGAATGCCAGAGGGGGTGCACCCAGAGGGGCACATTCTTCCATATCCTATGGGACTGCCCAATGATACAACAATATTGGAAGAGAATAATTAGGATTATGTCGGAAGTGCTAGGACAGGACGTCCCTCTGGACGCTAGGTGGCAGGTATTGTGCATCACTGGGGAACAAAACTGGCCCAGGTATCAAAAAATCTGGCTACAGGTGGTGGCAATGGTAGCCAAGAGAAACATTGCAGGGGCGTGGAGAGCAGCTCAGCCACCGAAAGTGTCCCAATGGAAAAGGGATATGGATTGGTGTTGTGCCGCAGAAAAGACGATTTACGAGAGCCGGGGATGCCCCAAGAAATGGGAGAAAGTTTGGCGGGGTGGGAAGAGTATAGGAGGTATGGGGGGGCATAACATAGCTAGGTGGGGCAGGACGGGGGGAGGTCTATAATATATAGGAGGTGCAGACTTGTTTCATGACTATGGTAGCATGTCTATGAGTTGAAGCTTGTGACAACCGCTGAGAAATGTGTAATTCAACTGATAACTATGTCAATGTATATGGATGATGACACTTGTTCAAATAAAAAGAAGTTTTAAAAAAAAAAGTGAGTGACTGGTCTAGCCACATGCCTAGACTTTTGATCTGATTTTTGGGTGTGGGTGGGGAGCCGAGAGAGCTTGACCAAGCTAGGCCGATGCCAGAAATGGGTGAGTTGCCCAGCATCATGAGCTCTGTTTTATCTCCGTTTAGTTTGAGGAAGGAGAGTTCCATCCATTTGGCGACTCTCTCCAGGCAGGGGCTTAGACTGGACGAGGTGGATCCTGGGTGGTTTATGGCCACCACTAACTGGGTGTCATCGGCATACGTAACAATGTCTATCTCGAAGGGGAGGACAATCTGTGCCAGCGGGCTCATGTAGACATTGAACAACGTCGGGCTCAGGGATGAGCCCTGAGGGACGCCGCAGCCAAGTGGGATTTGATCTGACGAGTTATCCCCTTCAAATACTTGAAAGCTCCTGTCCTTGAGGAAGGTCTGTAACCAGGTGATGACACTACCTGATAGACCAACATTCCTCAATCTGTGGATCAGGATGTCGTAGTTAACAGTGTCGAAAGCGGCACTGAGGTCCAAGAGGATGATGGCCGTCGATCCTCCTTTGTCTAGGATCATCTTGGCCTATTCAACCACTGTGAGTAATGCGGTTTCAGTCCCGTGTTGGGGGCAAAATTCAGTTTGAGACGGGTGGAGTATATTATTAGATTCAAGAAAAGCAGAGATAACTGAGTTAACTTGCTTTTCTAGCATTTTGCTGATCCCGGGGAGAAGGGAAATGGGGCGATAGTTTCCAAGTGTATCAGGGTCAAGACTGGGTTTCTTCAATAGTGCCCTCACCATGGCGTGTTTCCAGGGTTTGGGTACTAGTCCAGTTGAAATGGAGGAGTTTATCAGCTTCAGCAACACTGGGAAGGTAGTGTCCCCGGTCTTACTAAAAAATTGGGGAGGTGCGGGGTCATTGGGAGAGCCAGATTTTACTGAGGCACATATGTTCACTAGGGTGTCCATGTCTATCAAGGGTATTTCGCTGAGAAAGTGCTCACCGGACATGGAGTGCTCCATGAGCCGCTGATTGATGGATGGGCCAGGGGGGTGGGGGGGAAGGAATTGTAGATATCCTTGATCTTATTGGAGAAAAACTCTGCAAGTTCGTCTTAGCGTGCGTTTGAGCAGTCCGGTGGAACATCCCTGACTGTTAGTTTTAGGAGGTGCTTGGCGATCTTAAAAATTTCACGTGGGGCATTTGAGGCGGAGTTGATTCTTTCCTCATAGTATAGAGCTCCACTACTTAATCATGCTGAGACCGCGGACGTGCAGCAATGTTTGGTGAGGCTGCGTGCTTTCATCTATTTTACTGGCAATCTATTTTAGTTTACTAAGCCTCCTGAGCTGAATTTATTGGTGTGATTTTATGTGCGCTCTGTTTTTATCTTTGCATGTTCCCCTCCTACCTGCTTGGTACAACATAGTCTCCCGGCTCCGGTCCACCGCGGCTGTTATCGTTTGCATGGAGGGCGGCTACTTTTACTTCCCTGCTCTGCGAGGGGTGACGCACTTCCGGGGTCAGTGGGGGCGGTACTGCTCCTTAGAGCTCCACTACTTAATCATTCTGAGACCGCGGATGCGCAGCGGGCGCGCCACCAGCGCACTGAAGGCACGCCTAAGGCAAGCCCATCCGCGCCTGGATGTCGGCCAGTGGTAAGCCCATATACTCCTGTGACGACCTTCTTGCCATTAGGAAAGCAGTGAGCCTTTGCAGCCACCCTCCATGTAACCTGCCTGAGGGTCCGTTCTGCTGTAAAAACTGTGGCTTCAATTCCTGGGCTAGCACTTCGTCCCCCCTCTCCCCTCTCTGCTCCAGACAGTATATTAAACTTTTCAGCCTTAATTGTCGCTCCCTAGCTAAGCACTTCTCTGACGTTTTTGACTTGCTGCAGGATGAATCTCCTGATGTCCTTTTTTTAACGGAGACATGGCTGTCAGCTGACACGGTGGCTGAGCCAGGTTTGGCGCTTCCCCAGGGTTTCAGCATAGTGACTCTCAATAGAGAGTCAAGAGGGGGTGGTATTGCAGTTGTTTTTAAATCTTGTTACACCTGCACTTTTGTTAAAGAAATTCTGGTCGGCTGTGAGTGTGCGCGCTTCGGGATTTCTTTTAATGCTAAATATACCATGTCTGGGCTACTGGTGTACCGCCCACCGGGGCCTTCCAAAGAGTTTAGGGCAGCACTCATCGATATAGTTAGTTCCTTGGCTATGAGAGCTGCCAATTTTAGCATCATTGGTGATCTGAACCTGCATCTTGACAGCCCCCATGACTCAGAAATGGGCCATTTCTCTGCTGACCTGGCAGCGTTTCAGATGTTCCAACTGGGCCAAGGTCCCACCCGCTCCGCTGGCCATTTGCTAGACCCAGTCGTCTCTAACCTCCCCTCCCTCACAGTCAACACCCCCATTCCGGTGTGCTGGTCTGACCATTATCTGATCCCCATGACACTCTCGGGGGTAGAGCCCCCCCGGAGGGTGCCTCAGAAGTTTTCTCTCAAGCGCCCCTGGCACAAATTAAACTTTGACCAATTTCATGACCTCCTTTCTGTGAACACACTCAGCATGCCGGATGATCCGGATGCTGCCGATAAAGCACTATCGGACTGGATCCTCTGCCCTCTGGACATACTTATCCCTGCTAAGTGGTCTAAATGCCGTAATACTAAATCTAGTCCTTGGTATAATGACAAGCTCGCTACTATGTGTAAAGCATGTAAAAGGTTGGAGCGGGCTTGGAGATGGGACTATGACCCGATCCTGAAGGGGCACTATCAGGCTACCATCAAGCAGTATCACAGGGCTATTCAGACAGAACGGGCAGCTTATTTTGCGGACGAGATCAGAAGCAGCAATAACCCTACCAAAAGTATCTTTTCTATACTCAAAGATCTTAAATCAGCGGGGGTATCTACAGCACCTTTGATAACATCTAATGAGCAATGTGAGGCTCTCGTCACCTTCTTCATTAACAAGGTGGATGACATCTATAAGACCTTTCCTCAAGCTACAGTGTGTTCCGACCCTGTGCATAAACCCCTCCTTACTCACACTCTTGCTGCCTTCCAGCTGATCTCCCAGGATGAGCTGCGCATGCTATGTAGCAAGGTCAAATCTGACTCTCCTGCTGACCCCCTTAAGCCTGATCATTTCATGAAATTGTTACCTGTGCTTCTTACACATCTGGGTCAGGTGATCAACTTGTCCCTGTCTATGGCAGTTGTCCCCAGGACTTGGAAGCAAGCAAGGGTGGTTCCCCTGCTAAAAAAGCCCACCCTCGACACAGCTAAACCAGAGAACTTCTGTCCTATTTCTCTCCTGCCGTGGGTATCTAAGATCTCGGAGGCTTACATAAATTCCATCTTGACAGGTTTTCCCGAAGTTAATGACATACTAGACCCCTCTCAGAATGGCTTCCGCCCGGGTCACAGCACGGAGTCTGCTCTCCTAGCTCTGACCGAACATCTGAGGGTAGCACTAGATGCAGGACGCATGTCGGCACTGATTTTATTAGACCTCAGTGCCGCGTTTGACACGGTCTCCCACCAGATCTTGCTGCAACGGTTGGATGAGGCGGGCATTGTGGGCTCTGCCCTGGATTGGTTTGTCTCTTTTCTTTCAGAAAGGACCTTCCAGGTAACGGCCCCCCCTTTTGCCTCCACGATCCATACTATTAAGCAAGATGTGCCACAGGGCTCAGCTCTGAGTCCAATGCTTTTTAACTTGTATGTCCAACCAGTAGCAACTATGGCCAGGAGTAGAGGGCTCACAGCAGTATCATATGCAGATGATACACAGTTGGTAGTAACACTCTCTGACGACTCCAGGCGGGACGCTCACAAGTTTCGGAGTGATCTCGCTGCTATCGCTGAGTGGATGACTGCCAACTGCCTCCATATCAACGCTAGCAAGTCTGAGGTCCTGCAGGTAGGGAGAGACTCTGAGCTGTGGAGTGAACGCTTGTAGCCTGCTACCCTGGGCTGTGCACCCGCCCCAAACAGGTGGTGAAAAATCTAGGTGTTTGGGTGGACTCGCCCCTTAGCTTTCAGGCCCAAACTAAGAAAGTGGCAGCGACCTGCTTTGGTATATTGCGGGGGCTTAAACCACTGTTGGGTTTTTTCGATCCGCCCATCAGGCAGGTTATTGTTCAGGCCTCCATTTTGTTGAGACTGGATTATGCTAGCTCACTCTACTTGGGGACGAACAAGACTGAAATCCTGAGATTGCAGAGGGTCCAAAACTAAGCTGTCAGAACTCTTCTGGGCCTCCCTAGAACCTGCCCTACTACCAGCGCTATCCGTAGGCTACACTGGCTGCCGGTGGCCAGACGTGCAGAGTTTAAGTCCCTCTGCATTTCTTTGAAAATTTTAAAATTCTCCTCTCCTGGCATTTTGGCCAACCTGCTTCTACCATATACATCCACCCGCCAACTCCGCCCGATGGGTCAACATCTGGTGGTGGTTCCTCGGGTGAGGAGGGTGCATGCTGGTGGACGCTCCTTTCGTACACTTGCAGCCAGACTCTGGAACTCTCTCCCGTTACACATCCATAGTATGAACAACTACCTGGCATTACGTAAGGCTATCAAAACTCACCTCTTCCCTCTGGTATAGGCCCTGTTTGTGTTAGCCGCCTCCTAATTCTTGCTATTAGCGCTGGGACGCCCCTTTGCCGGGGCAGCTGTGCGCTTTATAAAACAGTATAACGTAACATAGCGCTTGTGCCTACTTCACTTTGGATTGGTAAATTTTGATAGAGTCCCTGTAGATCTGTTTGCTTGTTGTATCGTAATTTCTTCTCCAAGTCTTTTACAGACTTGTTTATACTCATGCAATGTAGAGGAGTACCATGGAGAAGGGTTGTTCCTGTTTTTTTTAAGGATAAGTTTCTTAGGTATAACTAGGTCAAGGGAAGAGTTGATCCATTGGTTAAATTGGCCATTCGCAACCGTGGGGCAGGGATCTAGGGTAGGTCTGTAATTTATCAGAGCTGCATTCCAGGAGTCCAACGAGAGGTTGGACCAGGAGCGTTTCCAGCTACTGGTCGTGCCAGTATTAAGGGGGATTTTTACTAGATCCCAAGAGAAGGGGACCAGGAAGTGGTCGGACCATGGTACTGGGACTGGGTCTCCGACTGAAAGTTCATTGCAGTTGGAGAAAATGGGATCTAGAAGATGCCCTTTTTCATGAGTGGGGCTCATAACATTTTGCTTTATCCGAAGAGCCACAATATTTTGAGTTAGTTTGGTCGCTACTTGGTCTGAAGGGTCATCGAAATGCAAATTGAGATACTACTGAAATTTACTACTGAAATTTATAAAGCGCGAACAGCTACCTCAAACAGAGGTGTCCCCCAGTATAGTAAAGTTAGAAGGGAGCTTGCCAAGTTGGCAACAACTTCTGGCAGAATTTTAAACAGTTGTCCATGGGGACCGGGGGGGGGGCAGTATATAAGGATACCTGAGAAGGTATGAGTTGAAGAAAGTGAGATGGAGAAGGAGAAGTTCTCACAGTCTGGAAGGGTATTGGGGATAATGCGGCATTTAAAACCTTCTTTTAGAATAATGGCAATACCTCCTCCCCTCCCCTGTTCCCGATCTTTCCTCTGGATATAGTAACCCGGTAGGAGACATTGGACTATGTCAGGTTCTGACTCAGCATTGAGCCATGTTTCCGTGAGAAATAGCACGTCAGGGCATTCCTCTTGGAGCAAGATAGAAATTTGCGTGGCGTGTTTGGATAAGGATCTGCAGTTAATAGACAACATTTTGTAGACTGAGGAGGAGGCAGGGACCCGGCGGGGTTTAGGTGGAGGAGGTAAAGTATAAGAACATTGAGGACAAGTCAAAATGTCCATAAGTGGACGAATGGAGTGAAGGAATGGTTGGTGATTGAGATTTTCATTGTTTTTATAGTTTGTGATTCTAGTACATCTGGTCTCCATATCCCCACTGCAACAAGGGTAGGAACTTGATGATTATCATAGGAAGCTATAGGCCATGGCTCCTCTAGGTAGCAGGTGGACATTCTAACTTTGCACCTTTTGGTTCGCAAGGACCAGTGGGAGGAAAATTCAGAGATGAATATTAGACTCAAATATACGTGAATATGGCCAGTAGCATTGACCAGATGAAGATGGTTTTATTTGATCCAGAATTTAGTTGGCATAATTCTCCTTGCACTGTCACATTATAAACAGAATGAGTCCTCTCCCTGAAGACCTTAATGTGTAGCAAGAACAAGAGGTCAGCTACACAGGAAAACAAACAGTAAGTTCATTGGCTAGCCAATAGACGTTCAGCCAATCATCCGCATTGTCAGCTCAGTCAATCAGAATACTCGTTATAAGTGCAGGGCATGTTTGTTAGTTGAAATGCTCCTTTTGGAATTTCATAGTCTAATTTCAAGCACCAGCACATTCACTTGACACATTGCATGACTCTTTTGAAAAAAAAAAAAACATACAACCTTTGTCGCCTTTTGCCCACCCAGACTGTTGCCCCAAAGATGGTCTATGTTTTGTCTACATGCAATGAAGTGAATGCAACTTACATTTGAGTCAGGGCAGCTGAGAATAGTGTTGTTCACGATAATTAAAAGAATATCAATAAGTGCTTTATTGGTCAGAGTTCAATATATTGAATGAGTCATATTCTGCATGAAAAGACGTACATCCCTCTCTATAAATGAAGTATTTAAGTGCTGAGTGTGCTCTATTACAGTAGGTTACCTGCTGACAAATGCAGTGTCTCCTCTGAGGGAACGGATACAATTTGACTGGAAGTGGACATTAGAAAACAAACTTTATCAAATTGCTTAAATCGTGGTTAATTCAATTTTTTTTTTTTTTTTTCATCTCCATCCCTTAACTGCAATAATATGTTAAACTAGGATCTGCTCTCTATTTTCATTAGACATGTCAGACTTCAGCTAAGGGAATCCAATAGCTGTTTTAGGAACTTAGGGGTCAAATGTAGTAAGCTTTTTTGTGTTCACAAATGGGCCGATTGACAGAATCGGGCCATTTGCGAGTTGAAAAAAAACATTTTGGTATGTATGAAACCCAAACACGTTACCGAATCACAATTTGGGTTTGCAACCAAATACCGATTCGGTATTTGAAAGGGCGTGTTACGGCATCCCTTCCAACCACCAAATCAGAATGTTGAGCATTAATGTTTGTGACCAAATTCCCCTGCAAAACTTTATCGACTACAGACACGTAATGGTAACCCATTTGCAAATGGGAAGGAGTCCCCCTGCACCACTTCCCTTTTATGAATATAAAAAAAAGTTTGTTTAAGAGGATGCAGTGGTCCACGGGACCTTTGGGTCTTCTTAAACAAAGAAACAAAAAAAAAGAAACCTTTCTTTTTAAACACAGTCCCATTTCCTTCAATGGAAGTGGGCTGTATTTTAAAAAAACATTGCTTTATTAAAATCTGATGGCAGCAGTTCATAGTGGGTCCCTGTAGGAATTTAGGTTGCTGGTTGAGGGGGATTAAAATCCTACTCAAGTATCAACCACAATTCGTGTCAGGGTGAAGTCACAAGAATTCACGAATTAACCTTTGTTTAGCCCTCTGGTAGCTTGACACAAACCAGTAAGGCTAATCTTTGAGGCAATGTGTAAAGTATTTATGCAGCACTTCAAACAATAAGAAAGTGAGAGCACGACACAAAAAGAATCCCACACCAATTTAGAAAAGTAGAGTAAAATTCAATAAATTATTTGAGACCAGAACAACAAAAATCCAGTCAGTAGAATGTGCAATTAAATAAGATTTAACTGAAAACAGTGCTTAGAAGCACAAAGGTCAACTGTGGTTATCTGGTCGCACCAGACCAGGAAAAGGACACAAGTTCATGCCAACCATGATGGAGCATGGGCCGGATACAGGGACCAAGTTAGGTCCGCTGAACAAAGCACCTTAAATCCAGGTTGTGGAACATTACGAGGTCCTGCGTTGCAGATGCGTTGCGCACAAGCATTTGCGAGGTACTGTATTAAGGGTGCTTTGCACAGCAGCAGTTCCGAGGAGCTTCAGGGCAGGGTCCTGCGTCGAGGAAGCATTGAGCAGTGGCGATTTAGAGGAGCTGCGGGATACGGCATTGGGAATACGTCTCCCAGCGGTGGTTCCGAAGCAAAGCTGTAAGGCGATGTTTCGCATTGCTTCGGTCCTGCTCAAGAGACCACAGCTGGGCTGGCAGTGCACCTTCAGACCCACTTCGAGGGTCCAGCACTGGGGTGGCACCACTTTGGGGTCAAGACTCACAACAGGCATATTCCTGGTGCTGGGTTTAAGGTGGTTGGGGCCTTTTCTGTCCCTCAGGAGGCCAGCCAACTAGTTCTTGTGGTCACTCTGGTGGTCCTGAGTTTAAGACACAGGTCCAGCTCTTTTCAGGCAGCAGGACAGCAGAGTAGTAGTCCTTCTTGCAGAGCAGCACAGTAGTCCTTCTGAGTCTTCCACTGGTCCAGAGGTGTACTGAAGAGTTGGGTCTGAGGGCCCGATATGTATACCTCTGCCAGCTTTGAAATAGGAGAAGGTTATGGAGGTTTTCACCCTCGAGGTCCTTGGAATTTTCTGCCTCCCTGCCCTGGCCCCAGCTTGTCTGAGGACACAAAGGACTAATGTCAATCCCTTTGTGAGAGTGCTCAGGCAGAGCCTTTGTGATGTGCAAGTGTGGTAGGTGACAGCTCCTCCCCCTCGTCAAGTCAGAGATTGCCCCTCCTACCAACACCTATTCCCCCTTTGTCTCACTGTGTGAGAGCAATACACAAAGATCAACTGTTAGCTACTGTTAGTCCCAGGATACAAGCTGCAGGCACCAACTGGTTAGGACAAGAAAATGTAAACTTTGTAAAAGTGCCA
The DNA here is from genome assembly GCA_963921515.1 of Calotriton arnoldi. NCBI lineage: Eukaryota > Metazoa > Chordata > Amphibia > Caudata > Salamandridae > Calotriton > Calotriton arnoldi. The sequence continues at coordinate 2,665,525 of CAWUFW010000985.1, forward strand.
TTTTCAGAATTGGGACTTAAAATCCATCTTTACCCTTAAAGAGGGTTTTAAATTACAATTCTTTAGACACCAAAGTCTACATTCCTACCTGCTCCCAATTGAAAGTCATCACTTATTGAATGTAATAAGTTAACTTAATGTTACTCTAAGGGAGAGGTAGGCCTTACAGTAGTAAAAAAACAAATTTAGGAGTTTTTACTACCATGAAATGTAAAACTTAAAAGTACAACCTTTTTTAAATATCGTGTACCGTAGCGTAGAGATGGCCTGTATGTTTAGAAAAGGGAGGTTTAGGCCTAGCAAAAGGTTTATTTTGCCAGATCAAAATGGCAGTTTAAAACTGCACACCTGAGACATGTTTAAAAGGCTACTTAAGTGGGTGACATAACGATGCTGCAGGTCCACTAGTAGCATTTAATTTACAGGCTCTGGGTACATGTAGTACCACTTTACTAGGGACTTACAAGTAAATTAAATGTGCCAATTGGGCATAAGCCAATGTTACCATGTTTTCGGGAGAGAGCACAACCACGTAAGCACTCTTTAGCACTGGTAAAGTGCTCAGAGTTCTAAGGCCATCAAATACGTAAAAAATAGGAGGATCGAATGCAAAATGTTGGGGGACAACCACGCCAAGAATGTCAGATCCATCAGTTGCAATTTGTGACTTACCTCATTATTGTTCATGAGGTTGATCGAATTGTGACCCACTATGAATCGGTGTTTCCTGTCCGACTTATTAGTAAATAGGTCAGTGTGCAAATTACAAAATTAGTCACTAAAATATTACTCACAAATTGCAGTTAGTGCATCTAACCCCTAGTCGCCTGGCTTCGACAGTAGTAAGGCATTGAAAAAAATATTGAATGTGGCTGTATTTTGGCTATATTTATAGAGTGAACATTGCAGCATTTGCACCTGCTTTTGCAGACAAGCATTTTTATGTATCACTTGTGGCTTGGAAATTCTGTATCTGCTTTGGTGGGTATTTGGCATGCACAAAAGTGAGCCAGTGTATTTTTCTGAGGCAGAGTTTCAAATACAGGCTTGCCATGCTGAATGAGTTCCTTTATTTGCAGTGGTGGCTAGTGATCTTTAAAAGTGGTGCGCCGTAAAACTCTCAAGGAGTTCATCCTTTTCCCCCCTAAATTTGCCTTGTTCATGCTCACTCCCTCTCACATTTTCTCTTTTCTTCCTTGTCCACTCTAGCTCACATTCTCTCACTTACTCATTCTCACCCATATTCCCTCCCACTCACTGTTACACACAAACATATTCATACTCAATAGCTCTCATTCTAACTTACAAACACACTTACCCATGCTCACCCTTTCTCAGTCACAGACTCGGGTCCAGTGCTACTGCACTTGCTGCACCATTGATAGCTAACCCTGACTCACTTCCACCCCTTCTCACAATCTCCAATCACTCACTTCTACGAACACACCCACACTCATACTCACTTCCACTTATCATACATACTTTCAAACTCAGATTCTGACTCACTGTCACCCTCGCTGATGATTGCAAACACACTCACACACAGTTTCACTCAATCCAATTAACTTTCAATCACTCACAAACACTCTCACAAATATATGCAAACATTTCACAGAGAAACTTTTTTTACTGGCCTTGCTTCATTTGCTGGCAACTCAGAAGCTCCACGGCAGCAGCAGAGCGTAAATTTGGAGCTGGACATTGGAACCAACAATCTGTGATTCCCAACGAGAAACCAGACAGAGCAGTAAGGGACAGGTTTGAAAAGGGGAAGACACACCTCAGTCCCTCTTCCAGCTTCTTGATAGGTATGGAACCACAGCTCTACAAGAAGCAAGGACAGAGCTGGGAATCCTGCCCCTACTTCTCTGTGTTCCTTCTCATTGATCTCAGAGGAGCACTGATGTGTGACATGATAGCCACATTTTAGCAAATATAGTTTGCTGTCTATGGCATGAGCAGCATGTCTTCTAAATAAAATGGGTTGTGGCTGTGTGAGGGGACCTCAGTAGAACTACACCCCTCAGACATGCGCAATCCAGACATCCAGCTAGAGTGCTGTATTTTGAAATGACACTCTGTAGCTGTATCGTGCCTCAGCCCCCTCCTTCTCCTCTTGTCATCAGGAGCCTGGAAAATAAGGCCAAGAGGGCTAGCCTGCGCACTGGCAGTGTTCATCAAAATACGAATGCCATATTTTCATTTATCACTTCTAAATTAAATGATACACATGGATATCAGAGAGGCAAATATTGGAATATGCTCCCTTACCGGAGGTAGGGGGGCTGAGCCCTAGAGCCCCTTACACGGAGCCTTCACTGTCTATTTATAACATAGTGATTAAAACTAGGGATCGCATCTTTGTACTCAAACATAGTTTCTAAACATAAGGGCACAATTGCTCAGAGTTCCCTCTTTATAGAAAGGAGAATATATGTCCAAACTATTCACAACTAGGATGTTTCAAGTCTTGAGCCAGGTGCATGGCTCCATTTGTGACTGCAACATCCTGGTCGGATAGTTGGATTTAGCCAAAGCAATTCAGTTTGTTCAAGGGTCGAAGCCAGGATTACTGTAGTTATAATAGGTCCACTAGTATCAACTTGACTGTAAATCAGTTAATTGCTTAGTAAATTATTATGAGTCAGGAGATATGAGCTCATGTAAAAGAAGGCACTCACTGCAGCTAATGTTTTTCTTTTTAGTGATTAACTCCTTTATTCCTATTGGCTCCATTCTTGTTAACTAAGACTTCTATTCCCAGAATGCCTTCCTTTTGCCCAGAAATTTGAATAATTTCTGTGTGTATTACAGGGAATTTCCTGTAGGTCCTGTTCCTAACTTCTAAGATTGTAAGATAGCTCAGAGGATTACTGCTTGGTTGTGGAAATATGTGTGTAACCTTTTGCTCACCGATTCAAGTTCTGTTGGGTCCACTCAACAATAAAACTAGCACCATAGAGTTGTATAATAATAACACCTTATCTCATCCCATTCAGATGATCCGGTGTGTAAAGCCTGGTATTGAAATGTACATATTATTTGTATTATTACTGATGGACTGTTACTCATGGGGCCACAGCTCAAACAACAGAAATTAACAATTCCTTCAATTTAAATTAAAGGATAGCAGAGTGGAACTTTTTAGTAGAAGACACCCTCTTCCATATTCTAATCTTTACTTAAAATTCTCAACAGCAATGTAAGGGAGTGGCACAGAGCAGGTGAATTCTGGCCTTGGAAAATGGCTCACTTGCTTACTATGTTTAATGATGATGAATGTGTGGTGGAGAATTAACTTGTATACATGTAATGTACATATTTACCAGTAAAATTCTTAATTTCTTTTGGATGTTCTGGTAGTTGTTCTAGAATTTAACAGTATAATTTTGTCCCTTGAAGAAGCTACTGGCATCAAAAAATATGTTAGTAAGGAAATAACTGAGGGCGGAACATAATTAGGATATTAGCACAACAGCAACTGCGTACCCTAATAATTTTTCAACAACATAATGCATTTCAGGATTTACTTCAACATTGATGTTCATGTGTGACATACAGAATTTATAATGGTTCATTCAATGTAGGACTTTGCAGAACAACTACTGGGCAAACAAATTTGGGCTGCTTGGTGAACTTGCAGTTCAGCAGCCAAAATGAACCAAGTGTGGGCCGGATTCACAAAGGTAAACTTACACTTTTGTCTAAGTTTACACTTATTTTTTATGTTCACAAAATACAAGTTTATAGTAAGTTTACAACTGCAGAGAGTCTGCAGTCGGGGCTGAGAACTCCACACATAAAAAGATAGGCCTGTCTTATGTTACTATGTGTGGAGTTCTCTGCAGTTGTAAACCTATTATTAACTCAAAGTTTGTGAATACCAACAATAATGGAAACTTACACAAAAGTATAAGCTCACTTTTGTGAATCAGGCCCACTGATTATATCATTAGCACCAAAAGGAGAAATAATCCTATGATATTTTGCAGGTTCTGGGTTCTACTAAGCTACTAAAAATGTGAAGGCCTGGCTTGGAACAATTCACACAAGCACAATCAATGAATAATGAATTATGTTGTTGATCAGCTTTTTCTTCTTCTTTTTCTTCTTCTTCTCCTTCAACTTCTTTTTCTCCTCCCTTTCCTCTTCACTTCATTTACCCTTCCCATTCTCCTCCCTTTATCCTTGTCCATAAAAAATAATAATGTTTAGTAAAGTGTCTGTGGTTCTTCTTTAGATATTTCTGCCAAATTTTCAGAAAAAAGGAAAGGTAAGTTTTTGTAAATTCTCTCAACATTTTCACACAATTTAGACCTTACAGAATTTCTTCAACTGTGAAATAATGTTGTTTTTTTCTGTTGCTTTACACTCATAAACAAATCCATTTATGTACTTGATTAAAAATAAGATGTACAAATGAAACTGTGAATCAGTCCCTGCCAATTGTGTTTCAAGTCACACACAAACATCTATATGTATCAGCCCCTAATTCTTTCCGAGGTTTTTTTGGCGGGCTCTTGTGCCTTTTCTTTGGTGTCAGTTCATTATCTCATTCTGGTTTTACAAGAAGGACTTTAAAGACTCAGCAAGACACCATGTTGTAGGTTGGGTTGTTAACGCAGAATGTACAACAGGACATTTGGCGTGAGAATCTGTCAAAATGAGACAGTGACTTGCTGAATAATGTTAGGTAAAACATGACAACTTATACCAAAACAGACACTTTCTCTTGTAACATAGTACATACGGCTCAGGTAGAGCTGCACAAAGCTCAAGGGGTTGAGACTTGTAACATATCACAGAGCTGGTCATTGTCTTTTTTAAGCACTTGCCTCTTTTTTCCCTTTATCCTATGGTGTCTTCCATTCATCTCACAGAAAATAAAACAAAAAGAATGCAATAAGTATCTGCCCCTCCCCCTTAGGAAGTAGACTATATAGGCAATACTTAACCATCATTCCGCGTGAACTACCAAACATCGCCACTACGAAGGAAGGCAGTTCGGTGGGAAGGAGGGAGGGTGTGATGAATGGGAAAGGTCAACAGGACCACAATTAATGAAGATTAATGGAAAGTAATTAGACATTAGCTGCAGGTCCCCCTTGTCCTCATACCCTTCATCACTGAGGAATACTAAAGCTTCCCTGGAGAAGCCTTCATAGTCAAAATGACAAAAGACCATGAAAACAACCATTGACTACTGCACCCACTAGTACTTTATTATGCAAAATCAAACAGTTTATGGTGTTAGAATAAAAATTGTTTATGCTTACGCAGTGCTCCATGTAAGTTAGCATGCGCTGCACCATTTTCTATTTGGGTGCCATTTTAGGCTGTTCGAAACTGATCTAGTTCAATTCCGAGAAATGCTCCTCTTTGAGTTTCGTTTCTTCACTTGGGTTTTGTTTCAGTAATGAGCACACTGTTCATGTAAGCACATAGCGTTCTCACTAGATAGAGGCCCTCTCCCCCTTGTTTGGTGGTGGGCTCCGGATGGAACGACCTTGGACTATGTTACTTTGTGTAAGATATGAATGCTGAAACCGTTTTTTCTGTATGTCGCAGTTTAACTGCTCCTGCCTGGAAAATTCCACTGTGGGCGTGTTTTCGCCCGGTTACGAAACGTACATAATGTATCTTTATGCTTGTCGATTTTATTTCCCTCTGCAGCACTCCTAGAGACTGGGCAGATGGGGCTCCACTCTGAGTGTATATGAATAAACAGTTATTGGTTTGTATTCTCTACTGTCTGACCGACTCTTCATTTAGTACGGAAGGCTGAGAGGTGGTCATTAGTGTCCCGGGTGGCCCTAAATGGGTCACTTCCTTCAGTTGGCGCCCAAACAGGGACTCCTTCGGGTGATTGATCCATCCCCTTCCCGCTGACGGGGGGGAAGGCCGAGGACATCGTTGGGTCGGATCCCTGCAAGAAGAGTGTCTGTTACTCGCAACTGCTCCTTCTGTCCTGCCGGACGGTGCCTCGCCCAGTGGTCATCCCGACTGGAGTCCTGAACGGCGAAACCCTTGGATTTGACTGTTTGGTCTGAAGAGTCAGAAGTGGAGAGCCGGTTCGTTTGTACCACTGATATCAGGTGAGTTTGTTTTGGGTCTTTGTGAATATGGTACCGTTTGGGTCTGAGGTTGGTACGGTCTAAGGACTGTCTTGATAAAAAGTATTTGCAAATACTTTGCCAAGTAAAAATAACAACTTTGTTTCTCTTTCGAAATGCCTGGTCTAAGCAAGGTTTGGAATTTGTGTTGTTGTTGTTGTTCTGAGGATGCTCGATTGGAAGAAGCTCAGCCTGCTCCTCCTGAAGGCAGCCCTAATTTTGATATGTATGTGAAACATGGTCTTGGCCCTATTATGTTTAGTTCATTATGGCACAAATATACGAGGGACAATGCCGAGTTGCAGTGGCCTTTGACGGGCACCTTCGATGAACAAAATATTGGGTTTCTACAGGAACAGTTATTTAAGAGACAAAGTAGACATTCGATGTTTGACTCCCTCCGGACTTGGCAGAAGGAGGCCAGACAGAGGCGATTAAAGATGGAGAGGGACGCACGGAGAGGGAAAATGCAAACATTGGCGCACAAACTGTAGCATATGATAGAGAAAAACAGGAGTCAGGAATTGAATGTGTAGCTAGGCGATTTCGGCTGCATATTGACAAGTCTTATTTGGCCAAAGAGGAGAATGATACTTTTGTAGAGGAGCTGTTAGATACTCGACCCCCGCCTCCTTATGCACCGCAGAGGGTACATCCCACTGTTCCTTTACAGTCACAGCAGCCTATTTCGTCTGCTTCGGTTGTTCCCGTATCTATGGCTGTTACTTCGACGGCTTTGACTACGGCGTCCCCGCTCCTTCTTTGTCCTCGCCATCTTTGATGACCGTGACCTCTAGTACATCCACTGTTCCAACTCATGCGTCCTCTGTTCTTTCTCCTTCGATGCAGACACTAGCCACAGCTGTACCTACAACTTCTGTTGCTTCTCCTCCCATGGTTGTTCATCCTTCATCCTTCTTGGATGCTGAAATGCCAGTACGAGGGTTTAAGGACAGGGATTTGGCGAAATTTAGGGAGCGAGTGGGTCCGTTGGTGCGCTCTGGAGTAGGTGAGGATGAGAAGGATGTATTAGCTAGGCAGGCTATGAAGTGGGCTAGTAATCCGGTTTATGGCACTGAGGACATTTGGCAAGCTATGCGTGAGTTTGAGACTTTTCTACAGCAGCACCTTCTCCAACATATGTCCGCCACATTGATTGATCTTTGACGCACACATTAAAACGGAGGCCCCACAAGTGTTATTTGATATTAAGGACTGTGTCTATGTAGCTGATTTAGCCCCAGGACAGGTGCTTGCAAATATTGCCACTATAGTTTCTTACAGGAGTCGATTGTATGATAAGAGTCCCACTAAAATTACTCAGTTCCCTATGCGTGAAGTTCATCCAATATATTATCCAGAAATACCTGAGTTCACGGATTGGAACAGTGCGGTCACTAGAACTGCCGTGGCGGCTCGCTTTCAGGAGCAATGGGTTTATACTCCATGGAAAATAAGTGAGGTTTTAGTCCTTAAGGCTACTTTGCCTGACCCTAGGAAAAATCCTACTGCTTATTATAAGGAACTAACAGAGGCTGCCTGCCTCTTCTACTGTAATGACTCTTGCTGATATTTAAATGTTTTTTGGCCTTCTTGTTCCGGTCGATTTTTGGAGACAGGTGCATACTCAAGATCATGTTGCAGAATTGGGTGGTACGTGGGATGTGATTAAAGGATGGGATCAGGAAAGGAAGCCAGGTGATAAATCCCGTCCTGAGATACTTGCTTAGTCTGCTCATATTATTACGTACATGCACACTCTTATTCCACCTAAGAAGGTAAGCTGGGACAGATTGCCGACTTGCCAGCAGAAGAAGGATGAGAGTGTGTCTGATTTCTTTACTCGGTTTGAAGACACGTTTTTGAATTGTAGTGGGCAGGATATGTCCACTGAGGGAGGAGTTCGATTGATTGTTGACAGGTTTGTTACTAATCTTCTTCCTGAAATTATGACTCATTTGCAGGCGTCTGAGAGTACTTGGTCTACGTCTTCTCCCTCTGTTATTTTGAATATGGCCCAATATTATGCACACTGCGATCAGGAGGAAAAGGATAAGACTGATAAAAAGTATATGGATTTAAAGACGAAGGTGTTGCTGCAGCAAGCATTTGGGGTAAATACTAGGGGACAAGCAGGTCCTTCTCGGGGGCTGCCACGTACTTGGCAGCCTTCAACGACACCTTTGGGGCAGAATCAGTGTGCATATTGTAAGGAGGAAGGACATTGGTGTAGCCAGTGCCGTGTGCTTTTACAGAAAGTTGCGTCCCCCAGAGGACGAGGTTCTGGTGGTAGAGGCCGTGGGACCGACAGGAATCAGAATGTTGCGGCTCCGGTGGGCCATTCTGATAATAATTATTTTGATGACCCAAGAGATGGACAGTATTATAATAATGATTATGACATGGATGATGTGACAGGTATGTCTTATAGTTAGGACAGCCAGGGACAGAGTGAGAGACCAGTTCAGATACCTGTAGATCAGCGTGGTCTTTATGTCACGGCGGATTTGCAAGGCTCAACTAAGGAATTTTCTGGTAGATACAGGTGCGACAAAGAGTTCTGTTTCTCAACACATGGTCCCCGGAGCGTCTCTGTCTGGCCACAATAATGTTTCGGTAGGTTTTTTCAGGTGTACCGGTTGTAAGCCCCCTGTTCATGACCCCTTGCATTGACTGTTGGTCCATTCACTGTGGAATCTCTGTTTTTGTTAAAATCTAATTGTGGTGAAAATCTGATGGGTTTGGATCTGTTGAAGACATTACATGCCAATATATATTGCTCCCCTGCAGGTGTTTACATTACTATGGGTGCAGATGTGAGTACTAGGCAGTGTTTGTCTTAAGATGCGCCCATTCCAGCTGAATTTGCTCAGGTACCACCCATGTTGTGGGCCACAGGTGATACAGATGTAGGTCTGTTGCATATACCACCAGTTTCTATACAAGTTAAAGATAACGCTATTCTACCCCACATTCCTCAGTATAAGATACCACAGGCAGGAGGACGGGCTCTTCTTCAGATTCTTCACGATTTGATATGAAAGGGAGTAGTTGAGGAAACGTATGCCAACATTTGTTATAGTCCTATTCTCCCGGTCCTTAAGAGGACACGTTCAGGTTCCCCTGATGTTGTTGATGATGTTTATCGCTTTGTGATTGATTTGCAAAAGGTTAATAAAATTGTTGTTCCTCAGTTTCAAGTGGTTCCTGATATCACTACGCTTTTAATGATGATTCCATCTACTGCTAAGTTCTTTTCTGTCATTGATCTGAAAAACGCATTTTTTAGTATTCCTATTCATCCAGACAGTGGGTATTTGTTTGGATTTACATTGGCCGGCAGAAGATTTAGATTCTGTCGCGCTCCTCAGGGCTATACGGAGAGTCCTAGTATTTATAGTCAAGCATTGAAAAGTCATTTGGATTCACTATCGCTTCCTCCAGGTAATGTAGTGGTAAAGTATGTCGATGACTTGTTAATTGCTTCTGATACGGAACAAGGATGCAAGGACAGTACTGTGCAATTGTTGCTGCATTTGGCACGTCATGGACATAAGGTCTCTCTTTCGAAACTTCAGTATTGTAGACAGGAGGTTACCTCCTACAGGAGGTTACAACCTACAGGAGGTTTGAAAGGGGGGTCCAAGGGAAAAATGTTAAGACCTGCAAGAAGTAATCCCCATATCCATTAATCACAACACAAAACTTCTCGGGTCTACAGTGAAAATAGAGTGAAAGAAAGTGAAAAACTGTGAAAATATGTCTCTCAAAAAGGCCCCTCTGGGGAGCACTCCCTTTCAGGACGAATGCCCTCACCCACCATAGGTGGCATGCTTCATCATATGGGCTTCTCCTCCCAGTGGGAACACCTAGTCCCACTGAGGGCTACAACTACTTGAGGTAGTTGAGGGCATTCGTCCTGAAAGGGAGTGCTCCCCAGAGGGGCCTTTTTGAGAGACATATTTTCACAGTTTTTCACTTTTTTTCACTCTATTTTCACTGTAGACCCGAGAAGTTTTGTGTTGTGTACCTACTTAGGTCACCTACTGTGAAAGGAGGGTAGGAAGTTGACCCCTGAGCATATCAGTACCATTGTTAAAATGCCCATTCCACAAACCCAGAAAGATGTACGTGCTATTTACTTCCTACTGTTGCCAGTGGATCCCAAATTACTCGCTACTAATCAAACCTTTGCTTGTATTAACAACGAAAGCAGTGCATGAGCCTTTGCCTTGGACGCCCGAATGCCAGCAGTCTTTTGAGCAATTAAAAACTGTGCTTTGTTCGGCTCCAGTACGTAGCACACCAAATTATAACAAACCGTTTGTGCTCTATGTCCACGAGATGGCTGGCTGCACGCTTTCTGTCCTAACACAAAAATGTGGGGATAAACAGAGGCCTTGTGCTTATTTTTCTGCTGTGCTTGACCCTGTTGCTAGGGCCCTCCCAAGTTGTCTGAGAGTGGTCGCGGCTGTGGCCACTTCATTCAGGCAATCGGCTGGACTCGTACTTGATACTGACTTCACAGTTATGGTACCCCATGCTGTGGATACACTTTTGAATAAGACGAAGACACAGCACCTCACCAGTGCACGTCTTACTGGCTATGAATTGTCATTGTTTGCTAAGCATATTACAATCAAAATATGTGCCACTCTGAATCCAGCCACATTACTACCCCTCCCTTCTCAGAATGATGCAGTCGACAAACATGACTGTATTTTTCGGACGGAAGAAGAGACGAAAGGATGGGTAGACCTGACTGATGTGCCCCTATCTGACCCTCAAGGTCGATGGCTCTTGTTTTTTAATTACCAGATGGCACCACCACTGCAGCTTATGCTATCACCACATTGCGGACGGTGGTAGAGACATCACAAGTCCCCTATCAGTCGGCTCAAGCTGCTGAGCTTGCTGCCCTTATTCGAGCTTGCGAATTGAGTGAACGGTTGGTTATCAATATTTATACTGACAGCCAGTACGCATTCAGGGTCGCGCATAATTTTGGGCGGCTTTGGGCAGAGAGAGGGTTTCTTACCTCCCATTGTACCAATATTCAGCATGGGCACCTTATATTTCGGGTTTTGTCTGCCTTAACGCTCCCCAAGAAATTGGCAATAATCAAGTGTAGCGCTCATAGAAATGTTACAGATGACGTGGGCAGAGGAATTGCTTTTGCAGACCAGATAGTTAAGGAAACAGCCCGAAGTAAAATGAAACGTATGTGTGGTGCAGGTCCAGCTATGTGGGTTCCCGAGGTTGTTATGTTTGAAAATACCCTTGAGAGTGTAAAGGAGATACAAAGTGAAGCTGCGATAGAAGAATTAGCGAAATGGCAGGAGAGTACAGCACAGTTGAATGAAGAAGGGTGTTGGATTGATAAATCAGGGCAACAGAAATGGATGTTGCTCGATGCATATGTTCTTCCCGTGGTTACTATGGCACATGGTCCAGCTCATATTAGTGCAAAAGGCATTTGTAAATTGTTAGCCCCTGTATGGCATAATGATAACATCTCCAAGACAGCGGCACATTTGGTGAAATATTGTATGATCTGTATGATGCATTATCCAGGGAAGGGTGCTCCTATACCGCCTGGCAATTTTGCACCACCTACTTTTCCTTTTGAAGTCCTCCAAATGGACTATATTGAATTAGAGAGACGTAATAATCTTAAGTACGTTTTGGTGGTTTTATGTCCATTCAGTAAATGGGTTGAGGCCTACCCCCCAAAGATAATACCGCCATTATGACTGCGAAAGTACTCCTTAAAGAGTATTTTCCTCGTTTCGGCTTGCCCTGAATTATCTGGAGTGACAACGGAAGTCATTTTAATGGGAAAGTGATTAAATTGATTTGTGAAGGTTTGAACGTTAAACAGAAATTTCATGCTGCCAATCATCCACAGTCAGCAGGCTTGGTTGAGAAGTACAATGGTACTCTCAAACTGAAATTGGCAAAAATTCAGGAGACAATAGGGTTGAAATGGCCAGATGCTCTGTCGTTAGCTCATTCTAGAACAGCTACAGCTCATTCTAGAACAGGATTGTCACCTTATGAGGTCGTGTTCCGACGCCCGGCGAATGTCTGGGGTGTCCCACGTCCTCGTAAATACTCAGATATTGAATATCCTGTGTTGCTTGATTATCTTGGCCAGTTAACCGAAGGTTTACGTTCTATTCACCAACAGGTGCAAGAGTCCCTACCTTCTGTACCGGGGGGGCCCGGCCACGACATTCAGCCTGAAAATATTATTCTCATCCTGAACTTCCAGCAAAAGAAAAGTTTGGAGCCACGCTGAAAGGACCCTGAGCAGGTTCTGTTGGTGACACGGACGGCTGTAAAGGTTGCTGGTCGAAAGAACTGGATCCACGCCACTCACTGCTGGAGGATTCCTTTGCCATTGCCATACGATCAGTGGGTCAAGGTGGCCATCGGCGACATCGAGTGTGAGCAGGTGCCAAGGTTTGTTCCCTTCAGCGACGCCCAGCTGACCTGGACGCAGACCGATAAGGAGAACGATGATGTTTTGAATGAGGCTGTTTCCCCAGAAATTCGAGCTATTCAGGAGCCTTTGTTTATTGATCACACTGTACATGGGGCTACCAGGTACAATTTGCGCCGTCGGCTGAGGGATATTGAGTCCAAGGAGAAGAAAGATTAGGGATGGACTGCGCAGGATAGATAGTACTGAGTTCAGTACCAACAGAATTAATCGAAATCAGTGGAGAATTTTGTATTCACTTTGCCCTTATTGTCTGAACATTAGCTATGGAGAATAGAAGTATACCTTGTAGGTATACCATCTTTATCAATGTGGGATAGATTAAAAGAGCTGAGGACAGAGCAAGCTTCACCGCCGGTGCTCAAGAGCGCCAACTTATTGATGGACGATAGGAGCCTGTACCGGTGAGGCTCTGACGGACCCTGGGAACTTGTACATTTTGTTTGCATTCTTGTCTCTTTGCAATTCATTATGCATTCCCTTTGGTAGAAAGATTGCTGAGGAAAAGCAGCCAATGGTTCTTGTTGCACAGCATAATATGATGTGGACATGGAAAAACAAAATAATAGGTGTTGTTCTTTTGGTTTTGCTGATAATAATTTTGTGTGGGGTGTCATGGGTTTTGGAAAATGATCAAAGTGTACCTTTGCTCATCAAGGGTAAGGTTATCTCCCCGAAAAGAAACAAAAGAACAGCCCGAGTAATGTACTCTTGGAGACATATAAGAGGTTCTTCGCAGAAGGGACAGCTTGTTACCCCACCCAATCTGTCACTAGTCTGTGGACTGCATATCCATTCTCTCTTGTAAATTATACTTATACTCGGCCACCTCAATTTACAGAAGTGAAAGGAGTGTTTGTTTTGGTTATCCAGGACCATGTCTATACCATAGAAAGCCACTGGGGATGGCTTACCCAGGTTGTGATAACAATACAAATTCTATATGGAGAAACAGAATGTCACATTGGTGGGTTGGCATTACAAGGAATTGATAGTTACTGGAGAGGCCAGCTATTATCCCACTTGTTGCCCCATTGTGAATAGCACTGATACTTCACTGTATTTAAATTGTTCAGGAATAGTGCTGTACAAAAATACGATCCCCTTGGTGAATGATGAGGATCCAAGTACTTTTGGAATGAACTCCAGATATGCAGCGGTAGATTATGAGGGACTGATTTATGCACACCCAGGGTTTTTCTTTCTGTCTAATGGGACGTACTCTAATGCCCACAATGGTACAGATGATGTAGCTCTTGGAGTGGTATTGCCCTTGGGTGTACCTTGTAAGCATGTCAGGCCTAACATACGATGGGTTAAAAGGACTTTGACGAAATAATTCTGTGAGGGAGTAACCGATATAGAGGTCAATAATTATAGTAATGGGATCACTTTTGGATACATCCTTTCTTCTATTTTCACCTTGGGTGGTACCTCTATGGCCAGGGGTGAGAAGGCTAGAGAATATTTTGGGTGTAAGCTGCAAACTTTATCTAATACCACAGTAGCAGCTTTGTGTGACATCACCACTCAGTTGGAGAGTATGCGAATATATTCGGAACAGACCAGATATGCAGTTGATTTTATTCTAGCTAAGAGTGGTGGTGTATGCGTTGTAGTGGGCAATCAGTGCGTGGTCGGGATAAAGAATATGGAAAAGAATATTACCAAACATATTTTAGATATCCTTGAAAATGTCAAAGGAATGGAAAGTGGGAACCGGAGTTGGTCTCTCTTTGGCAGCTGGGGCTGTATTCTTGAAAAATTGATTTATCTGATTGTGATATTGGTGCTCTGCTGTGCTCTTATTCAGTGTCTTCCCTTCTGCTGCTCTTATTGTACCACTATTCTCACCCCTAAAAAGAAGATATCAATTCATGACACAAATGCTGTAATAATGATTCAAAAGGATATTGAGCATCTGATGAATATCGATGAGGGAATTTTCGAAACTTCCTCCCTCCTTACTGTTTCACTTCCTGATGTTGATAATATGGAGTGCTCATAACTGTTTATTAATGCGATTTCTTATTACTGTTTGAAGTTTTGTTCCCTCTTGTAGCTGTTAGAAAACGTTTTAGCTCATGCTAAAAGGAGGGTCCGTTAGAATAAAATTGTTCATGCTTACTCAGTGCTCCATGTAAGTTAGCATGCACTGCGCCATTTATTATTTGGCCACCACTTTAGGCTGTTCGAAACTGATCTAGTTCAATTCAGAGAAATGCTCCTCTTTGAGTTTCGTTTCTTCACTTGTGTTTTGTTTCAGTAATGAGCACACTGTTCATGTAAGCACATAGCGTTCTCACTAGCTAGAGGCCCTTTCCCCCTTGTCTGGTGGCGGGCTCCGGATGGAACGACCTTGGACTATGTTACTTTGTGTAAGATATGAGCGCTGAAACCGTTATTTCTGTATTTTGCTGTTAACTGCACATGCCTGGAAAATTCCACTGTGGGCGTGTTTTCGCCCAGTCACGAAATGCACATAATGTATCTTTATGCTTGTCGATTTTAGTTCCCTCTGCAGCACTCCTAGAGACTGGGCAGATGGGGCTCCACTCTGTGTGTATATGAATAAACAGTTATTGGTTTGTATTCTCTACTGTCTGACCGACTCTTCATTTAGTACGGAAGGCTGAGAGGTGGTCATTAGTGACCCGGATGACCCTAAACGGGGCACTTCCTTCAATGGTAAAGCTGAAGTCAACACTCCTACTTAAATTTTTCTACTGTCATGTAACACATTCTGTAATCTATAATGTTTCATAATAGTATTTGGTGTAGCCTAAGTGGACACTTGACAAATCTCAGCAATTGGCAATCCATTTAATTCGCCAAAGTGGCCGAAACCCCTCGAGTATAATGACCCTGCACTCCAGCCGGAGGAGAAGTCTTAGATAAAGAGCATGCTAAAAACATCCTTGTAGGAAGTCAGACAAGGATGCCGTCCACCAGCCGTGACCCCGTCCTTCTGTGCCCCTGAAACCAGCTCCCGCTCTCATTCTCCAAGCCCACCACAGAGAGAGAGAGAGCACCTCCAACATCACTTCTCATCCTGTCCCACTGGAGTAGAAGGACTCCACAACAGCAGTGAACCAAGCCCCACACGGTGCACCATCTCCTTCTCATTTAAGTCAGAAAAAGAACAGGAGGAATGCTGGGTAAGTGTTACGCGTATAGGCTCCTTCCTAAGGGGAAGGGGCAGATACGTATCACATTCTTCTTGTTTTCTCGTCTGTCATGCGAGGTGGATACACCTCATTAGTAATGAAGGGGACGAGGACAAGGGGGACCTGGGGATTAAGGCTGTTTTTTTAACAGAAACATGGTAGCATGAGTCATCCCTGGTGAACATTGTTACTGCTATTCCAGAGGACTTTAAAATTGCAACAGAATTAATAGCCTAGGTAGAGGTTTGGTGGAACTATTTAATAACTGCCCAGGATTGCAAGATGATAAAAGGCTGGGACTCATAATTCTGTGAAAGATTAGTCTCCTCCATTCAAGGTTTTGTAGAATCCAGAGTTATGTTTATTTTGGCCTATACCCCTGTTTTATTGAATGAAATTACCAACTCGTTGGTCGATCTTTATTGGTTGGTCAATCTACAGCATAATCACTGGTGGTTCTGGGTAACTTTAAATTTCATGTTGTGAACGCTTGATGAACCTGGCACTCGTAAGTTCATAAATGCTGTGGAATCATTTTCAACTCTCATTGCTAGAGAATTACCTTCCCTACACAGCTGGTCATACCTTAGATCTTATATTGGTAATAGGGATTGGGATAAAGTTACACAGTATCTCACTCCTCATGACTAGTCTGATCATTATTTGTTCCATTTAGGGCAATCAGGGCTGGTGTGACTCAGAGTCTGCAACCTGATTTCTCTACCCCTCCCCCGCCCCCTCTCCCGCCACATACTGCAACCAATCTGGCTCCCTTCATTAGCCTATGAAATGCAAATCTGTTTAGTATTAGGAATTATCACATTGTTGAAATCCGTGAATCCCTCTGATCATCCTAATCCAATTGTAGAGGCTTTTTTCCTCCACTTTGGATGCCCATATATGGAAAAATACCTCATGCATGAGGACGGTGCAGAGACAGAATATCAAATAAAAAATATCGAGTTGCACAAATATCGAGTAAAAAATATTGTGGTTCAGAAACATGGACAGCAAGAATATTGTTGTCAAGAATATTGACTTAAGGTAAGTAATATCGATTTTAAAAATATCGAAGTGTTTAATATCATTTGCAAAAATATAGTTGTTAAAAATATCCTTTTTTTAACTAAAGTTATGTATTTAAGTATATATTTTATATATATGTGATCTATGTTTTTTTGTTGCACACACTGGAGTTGGAATAGTAATTTTTACCCCTCCGCTATCCATCACTTTCTCTAGTGTTGCACTCACTGGAGTGGGAATAATTTTTTTTACCCCTCCACTATCCAGCACATATCCTACTGTTGCATTCAATGGAGTGGGAATAGTAATTTGTATCCATCCGCTATCTAACTCTTTCTATACTGTTGCACTCACTGGAGTTGGAATAGTAAATTGAATTCCTCCCCTATCCAATACTTACCCTACTTTTGCACTCACTGGAGTGGGAATAGTTATTTTTACCCCTTTGCTATCCAACACTTTCCCTACTGTTGCACTGATTGTATTGTGAAATTTAAGTTTAAATATTTTTTAATAGTTTAATGTTTTAATTTAGTATAGATTTTTGTTCTTTTATATTTTAAATCATTAATATATATTGTTCATTTTTATATTATTTTAAACTTTTAACATAAATTAAAAATAATAGTTTAATTGTTTTAAAGTAAATATATATGTATAAAGTTTTATGTTTGTGTGTTTCTTTTTTAATTAATTTTATTTGTTATATTTTATTAAAATGTATATTAAATGTATTTTATTTTGTTAAAAATATATTTAATATTTAATATATATTATTTTATTTTATATTTATATAAAAGTTGATATTTTATACATCTATATTTTTAACATCGATATTTTTTTGTCGATATTTTTGTACTTACCTGTTTAAGTATAGGAGTCAATATTTTTGTTGTCTGTATTTTTAACTCAATATGTTTTACATCGATATTTTTTACATCGATGTTGTGTCAGTGAACCCATGAGGACCACTCTTTCCTCGTGTATACCAAGGAATGCCTCATTTATTGATTCTTTGAGAAACATGAGTCTGCAGGTCACAGGACAAGCAGAATATGCATGGAGAAGATGTTATTCTGAAACTGCCAGGGTTGCTTTTAGACTGCAATCTGGACTGTATAAAACAAATCGTTCTTCACCTCTGAAATCTCGCTTTCTATTAGATAGTGCTCAAGCAACAAAAATAGAACCACAACAAATATTTCAAAGTCTGAAATCCTTTTCTAGCCCTTTGTGTATTGTTAATTATTATTATGGTGAGCAAAGCTTTCTGTGACCACCTGACCAGTCAGTACTCTAAAATCAAAGCCATCAATGACATTATGCATACGGTACTTCAAGTGGCACTTTCCTCAAGTGAATCCTTTTGTTTCTGCCTAAACCCACTTTGGTGCACTGCTAACCAGATCTCTCCTGATGCCACCCTAAGGCACTATGTACTGCAAGTTGAGTTCATCCCCAAGCAGTGTGTCTGGGCTGAACTGGGAACCCGAGGAGCCCTGGAATTTGTTAGCAGACCAGCCCCCATACGGTGCATAGCGCGGAGTGAGTACGACTACTACGAGGGGTTTTGGGGGTGTTCTCTTCCCAAGAACAATTGATAACAAATGGCAAAAATGGCGCATTCTGCAACACATTTTTCATTATATATTCAATTGTATTAGCTTCTAAAGCATAGTGAATGATGACCTTACTGTGCACCAGGATACAACATTCTTTGTTGGGCTCTTCAATGATTCCCTCACTATCACCCTCCAACAGCGCCTCTCATCTCTCCATAGATCCTCTCTCACATGTATTTCATTTGCTTTATAGCGTCTCTCATACTGGTGTAGGTTGGCAGAGTGTTTTCCATTACACACATACAGAGACAATGAATGATATATGTATAAATCAGTGTATAGAAAATGTTACATAATACAAAGGGAACTACAATGTGTAGGATTCACATTTCATCCATACAGGTAGGCATTTTTTAAGAGTGCTTGGTCTGCAAAAGCATGGATGCAGGATTCAGAACGTAACACAGTGATTAGGGTTGGCTTTACTAATAAGAATGTATTTCTACCCAAACAGGGTAGAACATTGCAACATAGGGATAATGAAAAACTGGGAAAATCTTTCTATCTTGTACCTTGCAGCTTGCATGCAGCTCTTTAATGGCAGTTCACAGCTCACTGTGCTCGAATATGATTGCAACTTATTAACTGCAGAGTAACAAAAGGATGTCCGTGACAAAAGCAGTAACCCACTGAGCTATGCACATAAAATACTTTTCTGTGATCTGCATGGTACATGTTCTTTGCAGCAGGCATATTAACCCTCTGCGCTACCTTAGATGACTCAAAACTGCCACCAAACAAAACTCCATCTCTCTTAACCAGGTACCTTAATCACAGAGTTTTCCTACACTTTTATTGTTGCCTGTAAACTGCTGAATATACAAACAACTCTACAGCAGGTGCTTTTAAAACTACTGCACTGCTACAAATGCACACCAGTAACAAATCCGCCCCCCACCCTTCCAGACCAAAAGGTCAAACAAGGGAAAAAGATGTTTGAATCTCCGTGACCGTGTTGTGGGTTGGGTACACGCAAAAACAGGTCACCTTTTTGTGTATGTGCTTTTGGGTGGGTTGTTAGTGTGGATGACATGAGTGAGTATGAATGTGGATGTGAGAGATCAGTACGAGTGTGTGGTAGACTCATAGGGGTCTGATATAGACGATATTAGTTGTGTGCAAATATGCCTATGAACTGTACAACATATTTGTGTAAAAAAAGCAAAAAAGTATGAATACAATGTATGGATGTTTAACTCTTTTGATATATATAATGATATAAATCATGCTAAACAAAAAACTTAAAAATAAATAAAAATATTTTTGATAAAGTAGCCAGGGTTGCATGAATCATGTCTCTGATTGTATATGTATAACCCATTGGAGCTTTTTTTGCCCTACAGAAAAGAAATATAGGTCAAGTGGGAGGTTTTTTGACAGTCTTGATGCGGTGTCGGGTGGCAATGATTCCGCCCGACATCGTAATGACCCCCATAGAGGGTGCCAGTGACACTGCAGGGATATTCCTTCTAGACCTCTCGGTTGCATCTGCACCTGACACCATGGATCATGGTATTCTAGTGCATTGCCTCAACAAGAAGGCAATATATGACATGGCACACAAATGGTTCATTTTGTTCATAAATTAGCAATGTCACATGCTTTCTCCGTTTACATTTGAAAGTCCACTGCTCATTAGGGAGTATCCAGGGTTTTTCTCTCTTTCTTACAGTTTATATTATTTCCATTTATCTGCATTTTGATTTTGTCAGACAGCATGGGTTCAGGGCTCGATAATAAGCAGACAACAGTTGTCTAATTAGCAGACTTAATTCTAATGCCCTGGTGGCAGCTCTTGGTTGTATCATTGTATGTGCAACATTCATTGGAATGCTGGATGAGTTTTTTTTTTTTTAAATACACCCTATTATAGCTGGGCTACTTTTGGTTAGGAACAAACCTAAAGGTTGCAATACCTCACTTTGCCACTCCAGTGCATAATTTGTATAAAATAATTGCCAGGGCCCTCATCAGGATGCTAAAGCAGCTTGCTCCACCAATTGCCCCGGCCAGCACTGCCAATGATAGCACCAACATAACTAATAACCATCACAATCATATAAGTGTGACAATTAAGAAGATTTCAGGCCTCCAAAGATATAAGAATGGCTTGGGCGGTAGGTATGTCATTTTTATGTATATTGAATTAATTAAAAACTGTTGTTGTACTCATCTCTTAATTAGACAAACAACGCCACCATGTGGCAGACTGTCTTAGGTGCAGCTGTTGACAATTAAGTGCCGGTGACAAGCACCGGAAACCACCGGCTCAAATAAGCACTGCCTATGAGCCTTTGCCTGCTTCTAATGCCATGTCGTTGGGTGCATTTACCATCCCGAGAATCAAGAAATTTTGAAGCAGAGGCAGCGTTTTCCAATTGCTGGCTCCTAATCTTTGGTCTGACTTACAATTGCATTAAAGCAACATTCCGACCTCCCTTTTTAGGCATTAAAATCCCTTTTTTCTTCTAACTCCTGCTGCTGCTTTTTCTCCCTTGATTTGAAGTGTCTAAATGCCATGATGCTTTAAGTTCTATGTGTTCTTTACAAATAAATAAATCAGTTAGTCAGCCAAGCAATAAATCACTCCTTAGCAATGGATATCTTTCCACTCACTTCACCTTGTCCCCCCTAATGCTAAGATGTCTTTGTTTCCTGGCCTATCCTCTCACACTGGTTTCCACAACCCTCCATATTGTTCTCTCCTGCTACCTTCCCCTGTTCACATGCTTTGTATTAGCTATGATCCCACCTTTCCCTCTCTCAACAAATTTCTCTCTCTCTTGCAGGCAGCGTTTTTACAATCTTTAACCCCTCTAAACCCCTCATCACTAGCCTTCTACTATCCCACTATGGCTACTGTTCTGCAGTCTACTTTGAACTCTTTGCATTTTATTCTATCTTGTCAATCAATAATTGTGCTGTCATGTATGACTCTCATAGAGAGCCTCTTTTTTTATTTCAGTTTCTGAAAGTCATAACTCCTTGCTATGATATCACAACAGCTGATAACAAAACCGGTTACCAACTGTTGTGTAGTCATAAAGGCCTTCCAGGCCAGGTGACAGGGCTCTCTGAGAGCCTGTCAGTGCAGCTCTGCTTGTCTGCTTTGACTGAAAGTAGAAAGCACAGCTGCAGGAGGGGGGAATGAAGGAGGACAGGGAAGGTAGTGGGTTAGGATAGGAGGTAAGATATTTTTTTTTCACATTTGCATCAGGGAGGGGAGTGCATGGTATGTATAGCTATCCCATTATCCTCTGCCCCTGCGCAGTAGTTAAAGGCAGGGGTAGATCATTTTGAGGGCCATGCATAGCATTAAATTATAGAGGGATAAAAAATAAACTATGGGGATGTTTTTCAGCTCGGGATTCTGAGTGACATCATAGACAACTCGAGCTTCGTGCCTATTTTATGTCACTCAGAACCTCTCAGTGAAAAACATCCCTGTAATTTACTGTATCCAATCTGTAATTCTATATATCTTTCTTTTTTCTTCTCTTATACTGTAGTCTTGCTTACCTCTTCCTTCACTGCTCTGTGATGGATTCCGTTTCACTCCTACTTGTTACTTTGTTATTTCTCTATCGCTCATGGTCTGGCTCCTTCTTATCTATGTTCTGCCAATGCTCGCTATGTTTGCACATGCACATTTCAGTCTGCCTGTCACTTCTTCCTTGGAACAGCTCAGCCACGCTCCACCAAACCTACATTTGCTTCCTTTGCCCATCTAGCCCTCAAAAATTCGAGGTTTCTTCACTTTACTAAAACTCAGCCCTCTTTCTTCATTCTTTCAGTTATTTTCTAAAATACCACATTCTCATCTCTCTCTCTCTCTCTGCTACCTCATTTGTATGTATGATGCTATTATGTTATACTTTGTTTCTTCATGCTTGGACATTTTTAATGTACAATTATTTTGTCTTGTCAAAAGCCTTTCCGAAAGTGCTACATTTATCCAATAAACTGAAATGCCTTCTCATTGACCCGTGTTAACCTTTTGCAGTACTTATATCTTTATAGACAGTAACGCCATGGGTATGAAGCTTACTGCTAACGCAGGTAGTAGTTTGTGTTCTTACTGAGGGAGGAGAGCAAGCCAGATCCGAAGGAAATGGCGTGATCTCAGAATTAATTGCCTTTCACTTGCCTATCAATTCCGCGTATTTTTAGCATTTGAGCAAGAGTCATAAGGAGCTGTAATTTTTTATGTCAGTGGCCTTGACATTTTAGGAAAAATATGAGGAGGTTAATGTATAAACCTCTTTACAGCCGCTCCTGCCCTGGGGGCAATTTGGTATTATTGGTTCGACATGATGACGTTAACTGTCAATCACAGGCTATAATCTGAGAGAGGAATTGTGGGTTCTGCTTTGAACACATGCGGTAAACTAATGTAAAACAGAGGCTTATAGCTGGTAGACCCCAAAGACTTAAAATCGCCATTGCCATGCCCTTCCTTTTACCATTAGTCACAACATATCAAATGTGCAGTCTGAACAATGAACACTATATGAAAGTAAAATGTTATGTTGAAGTTCTATATGAGAATTGAATTTATAATAGCAGAGTTGCTTGAATATGAATTTACCATGAAAAAATAAAAGACAGGAGGCATTTGGCAAAACAGGAACAACTGAATTAAACGCAGCAGCCGGGCAAACAGGCAACATAGTCGGGGTCCAAAGACTGTCTCAAAGCACATTGGTTTCGGCCATCTTTTTATACATTGCATGAAGCGTCATAAAACAATTTGTACTTTCTTTTAGGAGACAGACATCTTGGCCTCGTCATAGGCCATAAATCTGGTCATTTAATAAGAAGCACAGTTGGGTTTCGACCTTGCATGGACACAATGTGGGGCCAGTGGGTATGTGTCCAGATGTCCTGCATGAGGAGCTCATGATCACTGCATATATTGTGCATGTTGTGTTCTGATTGGCTGAGTGTTCCTAACTTGTTGTGGCATCTGACTTTATGGTGCTTTGGGAATGCGCACCCTTCCGGCCAAATGTATTTTACTGAGTACAATGTCCTATGACCATTTTGGTGTTGCTGCCTATCTGAAGGATCGATCTGGGTTTTCCTGTTTATGTGTTTTTCTAACAGTTACGTGTCACCCCACCTGTGATCTGTCAATTAGTTGCTTCAGGCCTAGATCACAGGGCCTGCCTGACCACATATTTGTGACTCAGGGTTGATGGGGAAGTCATATCAGATGGACTCGACAACAGGGATGCAAGTTAGTTGTTATACGTACAAATATCATGCCATACATCAATATCGTATTTATCAATACTATCAGTAGCAAAGTGCTTTGTAAATATATATTTGTAATGGAAAAGAAAAATAACACACAGTTACCGCAACCAATTTAGAGGTGGAGCAACTCCTAGTTTCCAACAGTAGAGCAACCAGGAAATTTTTATCAATGTCTGGGCAGAATTTTAGTAATTGTAGTATTTCCTGTAAATTGAGGTGGAATTAGAGATAATGAAGCAATTACGCCCGTAGAAGGAAGGAAGAGCATTTTAGGGGGAAAAATCTACGCTGAAAGCATATTTAGAAAGCTCGAGCCACTGTTTGTGCTTGCTGTTTGCCCAAGATTCATGAATGTTTAACGTCGGGTTAGCGTTACTTTTTTAACACTAAATCAACGCTAAACCTTTGTGTGGATTAACATCCCAACGCAAATTGGTATTTGCATTGGTTTGTATAGAAAAGTAATGCCAAGCAGCGCGAAACTCTGCTTTGCATTCATTTGCATCAAGGAGGCATTACATGGGTGGTACATAGGCGTTCCCATGCAACCTCCCATGCTTTTTGACGCTAAACCCTATCTACTAACATTAGCAGACAGGGTTAAGCGCCAAAAGTTAACACCACTGAAAAGCAAGCGTTAAACGATGAAATTTTTCAGTTCTCCTTGCTTTTCCGACTTTGCACATCTGCTTCACTGCACAGCACACATACAACGTAGAAAAAGGTTTCAAACTTGTCTAGCCATAGTATTTTGTACAGGAAGGATATCCTTCATGTACAAAACCTATGGTAGACTCAGGCACGCCCTCTAGCACTAAGGCGCTAAGGTGTGTGCCTGGTGCACGGCAGCTGAAATCAGTGCCGGCACGAGGGAGAGGGGAGGAGAGAGACATATCTCTTTAGATATGGCACTCTCCTGCTCCCTCCCTGTCACGCAATGCAGTGCAGCATGTTTGGCTGCTGCGCTGCATTCCATGATTCTTTTGAGAATCTGGGCCTTAGTGTTCTATGTCTTAGCACAAAATGCATCCTTGCATCCAATTTGGAAGTGAGGGGGCATTTTTGTGCTAAGAAAATATTGCTAAGTGCAGAATCACTCTTCGCACTTAATTATGAGTAATCTTGCGGAATTTGGGGTAATTCCTTTTTTTTTTTTAAATATATTTTTATTGTTTGCTAAAAACAGTGTAAATGCAGCGGTAATCACATGTACATACAATCCAAACATAAAACCGTAATTTCATTTGAAAAACAGGAGTCAATCAGGTAATACATTGCGCACAGTAATCAATAAATCATAGGCTAGACAATAGCATAATGTAACAACAGTATTTTCAAAATGGAGCAAGAAAAAAAAAATTCAGTTTATAAAAAAGACGCAATCCAGGAGGACAGGGGACCCCAAATCCTATTTCCTTTGATCCTACCTTTTCTGCCTCTCCTTTCGTAAAGTGCCTTTTCTAAATTATATATATGTATAAATCGTCCCTTCCACTGCTGGAAGATTGGAGGTTGTGAATCAAGCCAGGCTGAGGCGACACAGAGCCTGAGAACTGCCATTGCTATAAAAGTGAGTTCTGCCCCTTTGTTGCCGACTAAATCATTTACCCCTAATAACAACAGCTGAGGTGTCAAAGGAACATCTTCATTTAGCACCTGTTGTAAAAAGCCTGAAATTTCACGACCTATAGATTCTATGTGAGGACAAGTGGCAAAAATATGCACTAAATCCGCACCAAATGTTGCGCATCTAAAGCAAAAAGTACCCTCTGTTCCACCCCATTTGACAATTTTCGCAGGTGTAATATAGAGATCAAATAAGGTCTTAAAATGTTGGGACCGCAAATTGACAATACCGTGTCCCAGAGTTCTAAATGTCTCATAAAACAGGAATCCTCAACCCCCAGCCTATCCTGCCATTACAGCCTATGTTTATCTAAATCATCTGGTACTCCTTCCAGTAGGCATCTATATATTTGAATAATTGAGGAACCCAAACTACTAGTTAATAATTCCATCAAAGGTACTTGTCCAAACCCTGCCGCACCACCAGCTTTTTTAAACAGGAAATCTCTCAGCTGTAGAAATTTAAAAAAATCCCGGGGACCAACACCAAACCTTTCCCTAACTACTTCGAATGAAGTTATGTGATCCCCAGCTAACATGTCCCCTATCCTGTATAAACCACCCTTTCCCCACCTTGCCAGGCACGCATCTTGTAATGCCCTTGGCAGTTGGTCATTCCCAATCATGGGAGAATAACTGCTGAACCTACCTACCCCAAGTTTCTTCCTTATGCCTGCCCAATTGCGAAAAGCAGTGATTAGTACCTTGAATCGCGTTTTCTTAAAGTAGCTTGCTTCGTAGAATTTCAAGAAACAGCCGTTAGCCCGGGCGCCTATCAGTAGCTCATATATTGTCGGCACATGACCGGGATCCTCCCTATCCTTTACCTTAACTCCAGAGAGAGGCCGGTAATATTGGAATGAAGCCGCTAAATATTATAGCTTAAAATGCGGGAGCCCCATCCTCCTCTATCCCTAGGAAGGGATAGGAATACATTAGCTCTCCTGGTCCTTTGGTAGCACCAGATAAACCTAGCTACCTCCTTCTCTATTTGTTTAAACCAAAAATTATGAATTTCCAAAGGAATCGCACAGAAAATATACATAAGTTTAGGCAGAATCATCATTTTAATGAGGTTACATCTCCCTACTATTGACAATTTCAAATTATCCCATCGTTGGAGAGCGTTCTTAATTTTCCCCATTATAGGAATGATATTTAAATCCACCATATCTTCCACCTTTGCCGTGATGATAATGCCTAGGTAAACAGCTTTTTCTATAATTCTACTATCCGTACCTGTAACAAATCTATTTGTCACGATCTACGTTTTAGCTTTATTCAATAAAAAACCCGATTGAGTCCCACAATTTTCAGTAATACTTTCGACCGCAGACATTGCACGATCAGGGTCAGATGAAATAATAGCCACGTCATCGGCGTAGGCCAATAGCTTAGTGTCCCCGCCCTGTAAACTGACCAGAATAATTTCTGCGGAGGCCTCCAGACGTCTAAGAAGGGGGTCTAAATACAGGGTGAACAATAGGGGAGAGGCAGGGCAGCCCTGTCTTGTTCCCTTAACGATTGTGAATGGCGCCGTCTCTTCCCCCATAATTCGTAATCTTGCTATAGGGTTGACATACAAGAACTGTATTGCTTTCACGAATGAATCCCCTAGGCCATAAGCCTCGAGGGTCTGCCATAAATAGCTCCATGACACCCTATCGAAGGCCTTCATCGCATCTAAAAAAGCTACCCCCATAGGTTTAGCGGAGATCTCGGTAGCATCAAAAAGGGTAATTAACCTCCTAACGTGATCTACAGTTCCTCTTCCTTATATAAACCTGTGCTGCCAAACTGAAACAAGATGATCCATCATGGAGTTCAAGCGTGAGGCAAAGATCTTGGAATAAAGCTTGGCGTCACTGTTTAGCAGCGTAATAGGCCTATATGAGCCTAAATTCATAGGATCTTTGCCCTTTTAAAAAAAAAATAACAATATTCGCAATACCCCAAGAACTAGGTGGTGTAGCCCCTGCCCTGATCTCCTGAAATAAACCGAGCATAGAACGATAAATCTCGTTGAAGAAGACTTTATAAAACTCTATAGGGGTACAGTCAGTTCCCGATGCCTTGCCCGAGGGAAGGGCTTGAAGAGCACTAAATAGCTCCTCCCGTGTAATCTCGGCACCCTCCTCCTGTGGGACCCTTCTGATTGGGTCAAATTCCTGTACTTCCAGATTTGATAAATAACCGTCACGAGATGGGGCAGAGTAAAGGTCTTCGTAAAATTCTCTAAAAGCCTCTCTAATCTCGGCAGGCTCTGTCACGACTTTGCCCTGCATGTTTCTAATCCTATCTATATATCCTGCTGCCGCCTGCTGTCTGGCCCTGATTGTCAATAATCTGCCCACGGTCTCACTATACTCATAGCAATCCTGCCTCTTAGCTAAGTATTTCCCCGCGAGCCTCTCAGCGTTGAAATCATTCAGACAGGCTTTGGTTATATTGATAGAGCTCATAATTCTGACCACCTCGCCTCCACGAGTCACGGCACTGATCAATTTGGTTTCCAATCGGGCAAGCTTTTGATAAAACTGTTTAATCTGTTCTGCCTCTTTTTTCGCTCGCTCAGGCTGTATTGCAGGATTTCACCTCTCACTGACGCTTTAAAAGCGTCCCAAACCATTCCGGGGGGGGGGGCACTACCGCTATTGTTATCAAAGAATTCCCTGATCCAGCCCTTCATATATTCAATAAATTTTTTATCTGATAGCAGAACCCTCTCAAAAGTCCATCTTGAATACTCCTTCCTTGCTCCAGTTACTGAAAACTCTAGGACTACCGGGTTATGATTGGACATAACTCTGGGGAAGAGCTCAATCCGTGCCTCCTGGAGTATAGATGGTGAAGTTAAAAAGTAGTCTGTAGTAACAATGCAGGAAACTCTTGTTGTCTTGAGTGTATTTATTGTTAGCTACATGGAAGAGGAGCCAGCTAGAAAGCATCCAGCTCCAACAGACACCAACTCAAGAGTGCATCATAAACATTCTAATGTTACTAGGCAATAGAACCATTCTAAAAGGAACTAAGATAATAGAATAACATGTAATACAAAAGGCATAATAAAAACATTCAGTTGACATAAACATAACAGATTATTACACTACCTTCCCTTCTCCTGACAACAACAAAAAATGTAAAAAATAATTAAACTCTATACCTTGTGGGTTTGACAATAACACGGGAACTCCTCCTGACATTCCCATGGATTGACTCTGTACTAACAGGAGAATCATTTCCTTGCATGGGGGATAGATGAGGAACAGAACTTTGAACTTTGGCAACCTTGCTCAAGTTCCACCAAAACCCCCCCATCAACCTGAGCAGCATTTCCCACCAACTTAATTACTTTGACCGGTGGACCAAATTTGCTTTCACCTTTATTGACATGGTAAGATTTTTTAATTTTGACAGTGTCGCCAACTTTAAGAATTGACGTCTTAGAACCTTTCTTTGCATCAAAATAAGTTTTCTGCTTAGATTGGGTAGAAGAGACATTCCCTTTCACCACAGTCATCAATTTCGAGACATCTGACTCAGTATTTACCCATTTAGACATCCACCCAGGGCGAAATGAAGTGTTAGCCTTTCTTCCCCTCATCAATTCAAAAGGAGAAACCTTGGTGGACGAATGGGGAGTGGTTCTATAAAACCATATCATGTTGTTCAAAGCTTTCAAAACATCGTGGTTGCTGGCTTTAGCCCATTTTACACAGTCTCCAACAACACGATTCATCCTTTCCACAAGTCCGTTCCCTTGAGGATGATAAAGGGAACTTTTCACGTGCCTTACACCAGAAAGAGACAAGAATGATTCAAAATCCTTACTAACAAACTGTTTCCCATTATCAGAAACCAGTATTTCTGGAAATCCCTCCCTGGACCAGACATCACTCAAAAACTCCACCACACTTTTAGTATCAGCCTCCTTGACAAGCCTGTACTCAGGCCACTTTGAGGCATAGTCGACAAGAACCAAAATAAATCTGGTACCCCCAGAAAGCATATTATATGGTCCCATGACATCCACACCAAGCTTAACCCAGGGACGATCTGGACACTCAACAGGCATAAGAGAAGTTTTAAGGGACTTCTCTGATGTCTTGCAAACATAACAGTTCACAACAAACTCATCAATTTCCGAATCCATTCCAGGCCATCAAAATGTCTCACGTATACAATGTTTTGTAAAAGAAGAACCTAAGTGTCCTTCATGGGCCCTTTCAATAATTCCTTTCCTAAAAACATGTGGAGGAATAAGTTTGTCATTCCGCAACAAAATCCCATCTTCTAAAGAAATTTCATTCTCAATTTTAGAAAATGGTTGCAGTGAAGGAGAAAGTACTTGCTCTCTTGGCCACCCGCTCCCAACAAGGTTACAAACTTCCTGAAGAATACAATCATCGTAAAATGCTGATTTCCATTCATCTTCAGAGCAAAACTTAAGTTCAGGAATATCCACACCTGCAACTAGACAATCTTCACAATCCTCTTCGATAAGATCTGAAAAGGAAATTTCATCATCATGAACATATGTGGCAGGATAACGAGACAGAATATCCGCCCTCCCATTCTTTCCACCAGAAATGTGCCTGACATCAAATTGGTACTGGAGCAATTTAGTAACCATCCTCATAATTCTGGGAGTGCAACACTTGCTCAAACTCCCACCCAAGATATTAACAAGAGGCTTGTGATCTGTTTGGAGTAGAAAACGTTTACCACATACATATGGGCGAAACGTTTCAATAGCCCAGGTGCAGGCTAATATCTCCTTCTCAATGACTGAGTATTGCAACTTAGCAGCTCTTAGAACCCTAGAGGCAAAACCTATAGTCTTTTCAAGTCTGTCCTCCACTTGTGTCAAGGTAGCACCTACCCGTACTTGACTAGCATCAACAGTTAAACAACACGGCAAACTGGGGTCAAAAGACTTGAGTACTGTGCTTTTTCCAAGAAGATCCTTAACTTCACTAAAAGCAGACACGCACTCATCACTCCAAACAAACTTGATCCCTTTTTTGAGGAGATTACTTATGGGACAAACTATTGTGGCATAATGAGGAATAAACCTCGAATAATATTCACAGAGTCCCAGTAGAGATTTGACTCCAGTTTTGTCAGTGGGTGAAGAAGCATTGGTAATGGCCTCGAGAAGACCAGGTCTGGGCTTAACACCCTCATGCGAAAGCACATGTCCTAGGTATTCAACTTCGGTACAAAAAAACTTACATTTTTCTAATTTCAGTACGACACCATGTTGCTGAAACAAACTTAACATTTTGTGTAAAATAGTATCATGTGAAGAAGCATCTTTTGCAAAAATGAGAACTTCGTCTTGGAAGACTAACACACCCTCGACTCCCTTGAGAAGGTTATTCATCACCCTCTGGAATACCGACGCAGCCGATGCCAGGCCATAAGGCATACGTCGGTACTGGAACGTGCCTAAAGGGGACACAAACGCAGTAAGATGACGTGAGTCAGGATGTAGCTCAACCTGGTGGTAAGCACTGGCAAGGTCGAGCTTGGTAAAGAACTTAGCCCCTTTAGTAGAGGCAAAAGGGTCATTGATTTTCAGAAGAGGGTGTGAGTCAACCTAGATCTCCTTGTTGAGAGACCTTAAGTCAACACAAACCCTGAGTTGACCACACCTCTTCCTAGCAACAACAAGGGGAGAAAGCCAAAGGGATGACTCAGCAGGCTCAATGACACCTTTCTCACACAGTTGCAACAATTCCTTTTCCAGGTCATCTCTCACACTGTAAGGTACCCCTCTAAGTTTATGTTTCACAGGAATGGAACCCTCTTTAACTATTATTCTGTGCTTAAAACCACAAATTTTTCCTAATTCAGAACTAAAAACAGAAGGAAATTTATTCTTGAGCATTTAAACTTCATCAGGACAACCTACAACAAGGAATTGCTCTTTGGCTCTAGGTTTGAGGATCATACCAAATAGGCCTTGATGGAACCAGCCTAAAATGTTAAGTTCTTTAACCGCAACATAAATCTTCCCTTTTATTTTCCTCCCTTTGAAGCACATCTCCTCTTCAAAGAAACCCAAAGGTCAATTTTCCGACCCTCATATGATACAGGAGATCGATCTGGGGGAAGCAGGGGCTGACATCCTTTCCAAGTTTCATCGAAAAGTTTTTGCGTAATCATTGTTATTTTTGCACCAGAATCTACTAAAAGTTTGATGCACTTACTTCCCACATTAATGTCAACAATGGGATCAACACAGGATCTAGGATCTCCTTCAATGACATCATGTGAACCAGAGGCGTCAACAATGTTAAAGTCAGTGACAACCGAAACAACCTCAGATTCAGAAGAAGAATCAGAATCAATTAGGCATACAACAGGTTTCTTTAGACCCTTTTGCCCTTTCAACTTTAAACAGACTTTAGCAAAATGTCCTGTTTTTTTACAATAATTGCAGGTAACATTAGCTGCAGGGCAGCGTGATCCTTTAGAATGAGGCGGGTTTCCACATCTCAAGCATATATTAGACCCCGCACCAATCGATGTTCCAGACTTAGTTGACTTACTTACGGTGTTGGTATTACCTTTAAAAGATTTCTTGACGGATTTCAAAGAAGAATTTAGGTTAATAGCATTAACTGGTTCTGTAATTTTCTCATCCAATTCTTTTAGCGAAACCATAGAAATTTCTATGCTTTTGACTAGTTTAATAGTATCGTCGAGAGACGGATCACCCATAGTAAGAAGTTTCTGCCTAATATTTTTGTCTTTACAATGACACACAAATTGGTCTCTGATCAGTTGGTCTGGAAAGTTCTCAAACCTGCAATCTGCTGCCAATCTGCGTAAAACAGAAATGTAAGAGTCTACCCATCCTCGCCGCCAATGAAATGTAGTAACAACGCAGGAAACTCTTGTTGTCTTGAGTGTAT
The DNA here is from genome assembly GCA_963921515.1 of Calotriton arnoldi. Taxonomy (NCBI): domain Eukaryota; kingdom Metazoa; phylum Chordata; class Amphibia; order Caudata; family Salamandridae; genus Calotriton; species Calotriton arnoldi. The sequence goes on from CAWUFW010000985.1 coordinate 2,697,766, forward strand.
TTATTGTTAGCTACATGGAAGAGGAGCCAGCTAGAAAGCATCCAGCTCCAACAGACACCAACTCAAGAGTGCATCATAAACATTCTAATGTTACTAGGCAATAGAACCATTCTAAAAGGAACTAAGATAATAGAATAACTAGTCAATACATGTAATACAAAAGGCATAATAAAAACATTCAGTTGACATAAACATAACAGATTATTACATAGTCCAATCTGGCAAACTTGCCGTGTGGAGCTGAATAGAAAGTATAGCTGGGCTCCGGAGCTCTAAATTTAGGCCAAGTGTCTACCAAACCGATATCTTTTACAAAGTTTTTAAACGCCCTCATCGAATGTGGCTTCCGCCCTTTACTGGAGGTTCCTAATGTCCCCGGAATGCCTCTAGATCCATTAAGATTTAAATCTCCACACACCACAAACGGTGCTGGCCAAGATGGTAATTCATTGGCCAAAAAACACAGTAGCCCGGGGTTATCTAGGACAGGGGCATAGACTGTACATAATGTAAAAGAGCCGGTTGTATGCCTGCATTCCAGTAATACCCATCTACCATTCTTATCGACAGCTTTCCTACCTGGGTTGATGACACTGGCTTTTATGAGAACCGCAACACCCTTAGTCTTCACATCTTGTGTAGTATAAGCTGCTACCTTCAACCCTAAGGATTTAAGTAGGTTGCTATCATTTCTGGCGATGTGGGTCTCCTGTAGACAATAAACATCTGCCTTTAATACCTTGAGATCTTCCTGGATCCTCCTCCTCTTAGCAATGTCATTAAGCCCGCAGATATTAATAGAAGCGATGCATACTTTAGCCATAATTCCAATAAAACATTACATCCAGCTTTGTTACCTTATCTGAATTAATACAAATACTGTACTGGCCCTGCAGGCAATCACATACAGTCTTCCTTCCAGTTTGCTTTCTAACTAAGTACCCACAAAGAATGACACCCATAGTAAACATTGTGCTTCGGCTGCAAATTACACTTCACCTTACCACAAGAACCCCCCCTACCCCAACCCCCCTCCCATCCCACCACCCCACCGCCAACCCACCCTCCCTCCCCTACCCTTAGAAGCAGCCAGACCAAAAGGGTCTGAGTGATGGAGACAGGAAAGAGCATCGCAACTCCCCCCCCCAAGCTCCCTCCGTACTTTATCTAGCCAAGACATCATGAAGAGATAAAAGAGAGAAAAAAGAGAAGGAAAAGAAGGAAAGGAAAAAAGCCACCCTACATGTATAACCTTTTACATGCAACAAAAACGTATTTAAATTAACCAAACAAATGCATTGAAGCCTCATACATTTCTTTTATCCAACCGGGCTTGATCTAAATACTCTCCAGCTTGAATTTCTGAGGTAAAGAATTTAACCGCCCCTCTTACAATTGTCTTCAACCTTGCAGGAGCAAGCAAAAAGGCCTCAAACCCAGCGTCCTGAAAGGACTTAGTCAGTTGCCGAAGTCGCCATCTACGCTCTACGGTAACATGACAAAAATCAGGGCGTACAAAAAAAAGAAGACTCTTTATATTGCCTTCTGGCCTCGGGTCGCGCTTTCTCGAATATAGCTTGCCTAAGCATGTAATTGCCAAAGAAGACCAAAATGGCCCTTGGTTGGTTTAGATCTCTGCCGGAATTTTTGTATCTAGTAAAAGGGAACCGATGGACCCTCTGGACTTCCCGTTCCCACTCCCACCCTGTAAGCTCAGGGAAAATTTCTTTAAGGACATTTAAAATGAAAGAATGAATGTCCTCCCCTTCCAGGCCTTCTTTTATCCCTAGGAAGCAGAGGTTATTCCTCCTCATACGGTTCTCCATGTCCTCCAGCTTCCACATAGCGTCAGTGAGCTGAGCATCGTGGGTTTTAGTTTCCTCTTTAACAGCAGACTACTCCTTTTCGACCACCGTTGTTCTTTCTTCCAGAAAGTTCATCCGTTCACCGATCTCTGCACAGGTTTTGCCGACTTTCCATACTGCCCCCTCCAGTTTTTTAGAGGCCTGCCTTGCCTTCTTTCCATCTGCCTGAGTCTCGGCACGGTGTTCTTTTGTAGAGTCCAGAATCATACTCAGAGCGGAGTTCATATCTGATATTCCCTTTGCCTGAGGTGCACCGGGGGAAGATTCCGTCTGTTCGGTTGTCAATCCCGTTGGACCAATTATCCTTGTATGAGAATAGTCCCACTTCAAACCAGGACCACCTGAGCGCCTTCCCTTGTTTTTCTGAGCCTCGCTATGTCCTTTAGCCCCTTTAGAGTTCATCCGAGATTTCTATCGCTTCAGGGCTGTCTCGGGTGCTTCCAGAGTGCTGGAGCCTGACGAAGACAAACTATCATCGATCTCGCTATGGTCTGAATCAGATACACTTGATAATGACTCCTCAGTAAGTGAGAAAAAAGTTATCTGTTCCATCGGAGACTATATCACCAGCTGCTAAAGATGGTTCTTCAGGACATGTGGTACCTCCCACCTCCCCACAGGCTCCATCAGGTGTTGGCGACGGCCCACAGGTTTGGTGGTCAGGTAGAGTTCCATTATAATCCTCCCCGTTATCACCATATTCTGCCTCCTTTTCTTCCCGGACATCTTTAATATTCCTGGCCGTCTCATCCAGAACTTCCGTGTGTATTGCAGGATTTTCCCCATGACATCAGCCGGATCTGCGCTCAGACTAAGAACAGCCAACTCCGGGTCTGAGTAACCAAGGGGTTCTGTTATATGCTCCAGAGTACCATCTCTGTTTTTTTTTTTTTTAAATCAGTGATGGCAGGTTGAGGTGGTACAGAAAGTACGTTTGAATTATCTCCCTCAGAAGCGGCTGCCGCTTCTTCCAAAGCTTTTGTGTTCGTCCCTTTCCGCCCAGCGGTGCGCTCAGTCTGAATCCTCCGTCTCCCTGCCCCTCCACTCTCTACTTGCCTCTTGGTGTTGCGAGGCTCATTGGATTTACCTGCCAATACACCGGAACCCAAGGGAGACTCCAGGCTATTGACTTGAGGCTGCTGTATTTGCGGTGATTTTCTATTCACCACTTCCTTCGTTTGCCTTGTTGACTTAGGAGGCATCCTCCCAAATGCAATATTGTAGCTCGTTGTAGTGTTGAAGTCCCGTAGAGCCAGCCTGTGTCCCACTTTAGCTGCAGTTCATACCAACAGCCACAGGGTGGAGCGCAGTGAACACGCTGCTCTCACCAGCGCGTCAAATGGCTTCCCACTAACGCCCCTGCAGCTCCTCTGCGCGGGAGAGCCATCCGGTGCCTCAGCCTGCATCGGAAGCTCGGGTCGCCTGCTCGGTCCCAGCCAGGGCATCCGTAAATTGCTGGCTGCCGGCACGGGCCCCCTCAAGACGCAGGATGGAGTCCGCAAACCACCGGTAAGTATGTGCCGTTATGCTCGACGGAGCACTGAGCTAGGGAGAGGAGTTGCTGCAGTGATCACGCTGCCGCCATCTTGCTTCTCCTGTAGTTCGGAATTTGGGGTAATTCCTGGTGATTACGCTACACAGAATTACGCAAGTTATGCCCAACCCTGCCCTTAATCCAGTGTCCCCACTGCGAAGACAACTGGGTCCTACCTGTGGATACCCCACACTGTTTAGGTTAGGGTATCTATTGCTAGTTTTCCTGCCCCTGTGTCACGTTCATAACACGATAGTTCTGAGAGGAAAATTGAAAAACGTTGGTAACAAACAGGGAGAAAACTCCCTGCGCTTCATGGTGGTCAGCTCTGCAGTTTGTTCTGCTGAAAGTGTATGCACCATGATTATGCATGCACTTCCAGCAAAAAGATTCCTATCAAACTAGTGGGGATCTCTAAATAGTTTAAGGCAGTTCCCTAAAAACGGAGCAGTCAGCACAATGTCCGCTGACCAGCACAATGATTGCGAGCCTGACGGGGTGTAAATGAGCCATTTTTCAATCTCACTGTTTAGCACCATATCAAACTAGTTGAAATACTTCTAAAATATTCAAGAGTTTTTCAACATACATTTGATGTAGAGTGATTCCATATTTTTTGAAAGTGTAATTTTCTAAGAAATATTTTTATATCTTTTAAAAACACACCAACAAATCGGTGAAATGCAAGGCCAGGGTTTTTAAACATGTGAATTATAGTTTTGTTACTGTTGGTAAATACACATAATGGCACATGAATCACGCAAAGCTATAGTTAATTGGATAGTGTAAACCAGATCTGCTGCCCCAGAACAAACTACAACGTTGAGTCACTGTTCGCCTGACATTTGCTTCAACCACTAGGTAGATTATTACGAAGACTTGTAAATTGTTGTTTTACCCCTTTTACCAATATTGCTATTTTGTTAAAAGACAGGACAGGAGATAATGTAGTTGTCTGTTTCATGATTCCTTAACTTGATCAAAGGTGTCAATGTGGATGGAGGGTACTGGATTAAACTTTCTTGCTGTGGGACATGTTTTGGAATTTCCTCTTGACCAGCTTTAGTTACCAGAGTCTCTGAGCTAGAGGTCTTTATCAGAGGGAGTGCATGTTGCTATATAATGTAGACAATTAAATACCTCCTTTATGTCTTATAGCCCCTGCCAGATTGCCCATGCGCCTTTATTAGTTACAAATAATATTTTAAATTATATACTGATATTTGACCTGTATTTTGTCTTGAAAGAGGATTTTCAAATGATTAGACTGAGAATGATCCCCTCTCACTTCAGTATTACATACATATATTTGGTTAAATGTGGCCTGCAGGGCACCTGTGCAATTCTTGCCTCATTAATTTGCCCCAACAAGATAGGGTAAAATTAAACAATAATATCTAATGCTTGCATGATATAGGTTGTAAAGTTAAAAAGAGCAGACTTTAATTCTATTTTTTCTGACTCAGACACTGATGGGGTTAGCAACAAATGTCACACAGTGTGGAATAGTGCATATCCCTATTTCTAGGGCCTTGAATACAATGCACTGTTAGCTACCATGAGTGGTGTAAAATCGAAAACAAAATGAAAGTGGTGTAATTCTGATTGTAAAAATTTCAAAAACGATAAACGCCCAAATCTAAAAGCAGTGGAGCATCAGTCAAGTTTCCATCTGACACAGCTGAACAAAGGAAGGTTAACCATTGCCAGAAAAATGAAACAAATATACAGTGAGTCGTAGATAATATTATTTGACCAAAATCGATCCCTGAACTGGAGCGCAAGTAGAGAATGAGCCAAGACAATGCAGACAGAAGCACCTTCAAATCCGCCCTAAGATGCTACCACCAAATGATCCAGACCACTAAGCGCACTGCACTGGAAAACCACGTAGATGCCAGCACCAACAGAAGCAAAGAAATCTTCACCATTGTGAAAGATTCCAGTTCACTATCAGCCACCTCCAACTAAATCACTCCCTTTCAGGGCCTCTGGAACAATCTCCCATGATTCTCCAGCAACAATATCACAGTCATTTACAACAGCTTTAGCACCCAACTGGATCCAACAGACCTTGCCAAATGCCTCCTGATCTTATCCAAAGTACCAGTGCTAACTACAGGGACTGTCATCAACCCAGAAGAAACTGCCCCACCTGTGAAGTCCATCCACCCAGGGGCCACATCAGACCCCATGCCCCCACTACGCTTACTCCAGAGGACTGCAACCCGTCAGCACCATGCTTGCACCCATTCTGAATGCCTCCATCTTTGAACGACCTTTCCATATGCTTGGAAAAACACAACTGTTCTCCAATTGCTGAAGAAACCTGCTGCGGACCCTTCAATGCTCACCAACTACAGAAGACCGAGTTCCCTGCTACCATTCATGGTCAAGGTCTTAGAGAAAATCAACAGAAACCTCACCAAATACCTCAATGGTCACCAACTCCTTAATACTACTCAGTCTAGTTTCATAGCCAACCACAGCACAGAAACTACAGTCATTGCTTCCATGAATCATATCTGCATACTCTGGACAGAAGAGATATGGCTGCCCTCATCCTACTAGACCTCTTGCAGCATTTGACACAGTCTCCCACCCTATCCTCATCCAATGCCTACACAACATCGGCATTCAAAGCATGCATGCTGATGGATCTGCTCCTTCCTGACTGGAGGGACCCAGTCTGTCAGCCTTGCACAATACACCTCGGATGCCCGCTACCTCATATGTGGAGTTCTGCAAAGATCCTTCCTGAGCCTGACTCTCTTCAATGCATACATGATTCCTCCAGTCAGCATCATTGGCTCTCACGATATTAACATCCTGTCCTACACTGATGATTTGCAACTCATTCTTTCCCTCTCTGAAAAGAAACGCAGTACCTGCATCAAGTTCAATGCCTGCATGGCTGAAATCGCTCACTGGATGAAGACCAACTGTCTAATACTGAACACTGACAAGACCAAAATCGTGTTCTTCAGGAAGAGCACATCACCTTGGGACTCCATCTGATGGTCAACAGAGTTAGGACCGACACCCACAAGCCACACTTGGAACCTCAGGATCATCATTGACACCAAATTCGACATGACCACCCAAGTCAGTGTCGTCACCGCCTTGTGCATCCACACCCTGAAGATGCTGAGGAAGATTTTTAAATGCCTCTCAATCAGCATCAGTAAACTGTCATGCACACCCTGGTCACAAGCAAGCTAGACTACGGGAACACCCTCTATGCTGAGATCAGCAAAAAACTCACCAGAAGTCTGTAGACCATCCAGAACTCAGTGGCCAGAATCATTCTCAACCTCCCATGCCACACTCACATCACACCACATTTTACGGAGCTCCACTGGCTCCCCATTCACAAACAAGCACAATTCAAGCTCCTCATCCACACTTTCTAGATACTACATAACTATGGCCGAGCACACCTCAACAATCGCATCAGCTTTCGCAAAGCTTCCAGACACCTCTGCTCATCCAGACATCTTCTTACACAAATCCCATGCATACGGAAAAACCAGATCCAGCAGTCGAGCCTTCTCCTACATCACTGCTAAAGCATGGAACGATATGCCGCTACTCATAAGAGTCTCTTCCTCACTTCTTGAATTCCACAAGAAGCTGAAGAACTGGCTTTCAAGTAGTCCCACTAGATCTTAGTGTGCATAAACGCACACCTGCTCAGTGCCAGGTTACCCTCCTGCGTGATAGTGAACTCTATAAATCTACATAACATAAGATAAAATAACACAACATGACATAACACAGCACAACAGAGCCTAACATAACTGTAAGAAATTGGGTTACTGGTTGAGGGTGTGAAGCCCTACTCAAGCAGCAGCCGCAATCCTTGTCAGGATGAGGCACAAGCAAACCACAAATTACCCTGTGATCAACCCTCTGGTAGCTTGGAACAGAGCATTCAGGCTTAACTTAGAGGCAATGTGTTAAGTATTTATGTAGCACTTCAAACAGTAATAAAGTGAAAACGCAACATGAGAAAAATCCCACACTAGTTTAGACAAATAGAGTAAAGTGTAATAAATGAAACAAGACTAAAATGACAAAAATCTAATCAGTAGAACTAAAGATATGCAATTGTAAAGATTTCAGGGAAAATAGCACCAAAAAGCACAAAGCACCAACTGTGGCTATCTGGTCACATTGGAATGGGACAAAGTCACAAGTTTAGGTGGCTGCGATGGAGCACAGGCTGGATAGAGGGACCCAATTAGTCTCACTGAACAAGAGTATCTTAAGTCCTGGTTGTAGAACGTTGTTAGGTCCCACGCCGAGAATGCGTCCTGCAGCAGAGTCGATGAGTCGATTCTGAGGAGCTGTGAAGCGACGTCCTCCATTGTCATTAAGGATCCCGTCGTGGAGGACTTGTGATGCGAAGTCCGGCATTGAGGATGCGTCATGCAGTTGAGGCAATACGTCGGTTCTGAAGAGCTCCAAGGCTGTGATGCAAGAACCTGCGTCATTTTCTAGGCTACCGTTGATGAGAGATTTGTGATGCAAGGGCCAGCATTGGTCATGATTCGCACAGCAGCAGTTCCGATGTGGGCTGCAAGGTTGATGCGGAGTCCTTGAACTGGGAGAACTCTCACAGCAGAAGCGACGAGTCCGTTCTGCTCGGGATTGCGCCTAGACGTAGAGGTGATGCCGGATCCACAGATGGGCCGGCAGAGCACCATTTGGCCCACTTCCAAGGGTCCAGGACTGGAATGGCATCAGGGTAGGACTCACAATGCAGAGCCCAGGTGGTGCTGGGTTTAAGGTAATTCTATACTCCTGTCCCTGAGACTCTAGTGAGGAGACCTGCCAACTAGCCCTTAGAGTCCCTTTGGGATCCTGGGTCCAAATGATGCAGAATTGGTCCTGCTCACCCAGGCGAGAGGGCCGCAGGCACCAGGTCAGCAGAGTGGAAGTCCTTTCAGTAGCACAGCAGTCCTTCTTCCTGGCAGAGTATCAACAGGTTCAGAAGTGCACTGAAGAGTTGATGTGAGGGGTTCAATATTTATACTTTGGCCTTCCTTTGAAGTAGAAGAAACTTATAGAGGTTTCCCTTTGAAGTCCACAGGCATCCTGTCATCCCTGTCCTGGCTTCAGACTAACTACAGGGGAATGCAGCCCTTCGTGTGAATGGAGGACACAGCCTATTCATTTATAAGTAGGGCTGTTCCCAGCTCTGCCCTCCCGTCCTTCCATTAATGCCCAGTCATGTGACCCAGAGATAGGCTGCACGCACTGTTAGAAATGGGATTCCTGGATGGCTGAGGTATGCACCCAGGCCAGGCAGGAACCACCACTCTATTCAGGGTAATATAGATGCACACTAAAAGATGACCTGTGCACAACCCCCTGGTAGCTTGGCACATAGCAGTTAGGATTAACTTAGAGGCAATGCGTAAAGTGCTGCGCAACACTTCAAACAGTAATACAGTGAAAGCACCACACAAAAAGATCCCATACGAGGTTAGAAGTAGAGATTAATAGAATAAATAAAACAAGACCAAGACAACAAAAATCAAACTAGTAGAACCGGAGGTATGAATTTTTAAAGAATAAACTGTAAAATAGCGCCAAAAAGCAGAAAGCACCAACCGCTTCTATCTGGACACGCTGGTCAGTGCCAAAGTCGAAACATCAGGCTGACCACAATGGAGCATGAGTCAGATACAGTCCAAGATTAGTCCCGGTGAGGTTTTACCTTCTCAGGTTTTGTGCCAAGAGTTCCGTTTGCGTTGGAGTGGGTTGCGGAGAGCAAGGAGAGTGTGCCGGCAGAGGTCAGCGTGGTGTGAAGGGCAGGCTGGAGCTTTACAGTGGCGATCCTCTGCAGGACATCTAATGCTTGCTGTGTGAAGAGATGGGCTGGAAGCCGCTCACTATGAACTTTGGTGCAAGCGGCACAGTTCTGGTACAAACGGGCCCATTTGCACTCACAAAAAGCCCAAAAGCTTGATTTCAAGAGTCTGTGAGCATCACCAAGAGTCCAGGACCTCAGAGGCACCTCTTGGTGGTCAAGAACCTTCTGCAGCTGGGTCCAAGAGCTGGTTGGGGAGCCTTTTATAATCCCGCGGTTCAGATCAGGAGGCCAAGACTATCTATTTCAGTCACTCTTGGGTCCTGGGTTCAATATAAAGTTGCAGGTCCAGTTCTTCTCTTCCAAGTAAGAGGGCAGTAGCCGCCTTTTCTCACACAATGCGGCCAAACTTTGGAACGCACTACCACTTCATCTACGCAGGGAACCCAGCCACCCTGCCTTCCGAAGGCAACTAAAAACTCTGCTGTTCCCCTGAGTATTTCTGTTAGTGGTCACTGGTCTAGCCCCGTGCTGGGAGGCCCCCGGGTAGCCATGCGATATATAAGTGCCCTTTTCATTTCATTTCAAGTAATAGAGCAACAGACCAGCGGAGTGGCAGTCCTTGTAGCACCACAGCAGACCTTCTTACTGGCAGAGTATCCACAGGTTCAGAAGTGTACTGAAGAGTTGGTGTCTGTGGTCCTTCTTTTATACACTGGTGGCCTGCTTCTGGAAGGTGGGAGAAGCCTCTAGACAGTGGCTTTAAAGCACATGGAATTTCCTGCCTTTCCAGTATTTCCAGTATTTGCTCCAAGCTCGCTTAAGTGACAATGCAGGGTCATTAGACCCTTTGTGCAAAAGCAGAGCACAGGCTATTCAAGTATGAGTGGGGCTGTGCTCAGCTACGCCCCCTCCCATCCGGTCAGCAAATTCCTCTATTGTGTGACTGTCTAGGGGGAATTCACAAAGTCTAACTGTCAGTTACAACTAGTCATTTGACCAAGGCCAGGCTATAGGCACAAAAAGGATATGGACAGAAAGTTGCATTTATAAAGTTGTGATAAAAAACTCGACTTTACCACTAAATAGGATTTTTCACCCCAATTCCAGACACCAAATATGAACTGGTTATCTCTTCTCATTTGGAAATTGCACTTATAAAATTTAGTAAGGCAACTACAATGCTATCCTATGGGAGAGGTAGACCTTGTAGAAGTATAAAATGAATTTAAACGTTTTTCACTACGAGGACATACCCAACTGATTAAATGCACTGCATACTGCCCTTGGGACCGTCCAAGGCCTTCCTTAGCGATGACGTATATATATTAAAAAGGAGGTTTTGGGACTGGCAAAAGGTTTTACTTTAGAAGAAAAAGGTATGCAGTTCCTGTGGAGGAGAGGGGAAGGGGGCAGGGCAGGGGACTGGCAAGGTCCCTGGCTACAAAAGAAAGAGTTAGTGGGAAAGGGGGGACTGGGAAGTCCTTCCTTTCGGAATGAGTGCCCTCACACACCCAGCCTGCTGGGTGTCATGCTTCATTATCGGGCATGCTCCTCGTCGGGTCGGCGCTGCAATACCCGGACGGGCACCCTATGCAGGGGCTCTTTGGCGGAGATCTTTTATTCCTTGCCGTATGGTGCGGTGGGTGTGAGGGGCCTTAGAAGTGTAGGTGTGCAGTTGTGTGAATTAAAACAGGGAAATAGAAGAGTCAGGTAAATTAGACTTTAATGATCCTGCCTTCCCCCTGATTAAAAATGAAGTTGGCGACTCACTGCAAAAATCCTGCAGCGTGTTATGCTCAATCTTGTGCGGTCAACATGTTTCTTGCCTGTTTAGTCAGGAGGATCTAGTGGCAATTCTTCAGGACCTAATGAAAATAATAACTCTACACTATAATATACTGTGATGTTCTAACCTATTAATAAAAAGAGGCACCAAGAGGTAAAGTACCTGATGATGCAGCAGCCAATCTAAAACTATCTTTCGAATGGCCCCTTCAGTTCACGGCAAGTGTGGGACACGGTAAAGTATTAGTGTCCAAGTAACTGCGCCCAGGTGACGAGTGACCTACCCTGCACTGCCGGATCCGGGAAAGGTTTTACTTTGCCATTTTGACATGACAGTTTAAAACTGCACACAGAGGCTCTGCAAAAAAAATCATCTAGGTCCCCATGTTGACAACTTGGTAAAGAAGAACAAGAAGGGAACGTGCAGAACACAAACCAGAATGCACCCAAACCATGTATAGTGCAAAGGCAAATAGCTGTAGTATCCAAAGTAAAGTCAGTTTATTGAGATAAGTGTTTTTCTACTCTTCAGCACGTGGGAAGCACAAAACAATTTAAAACAACACTGTGGAAGGAGAAACAAAGAATCAAAAATCACAAATAATTGAGGTACAGAAAGAAATGAAAAGCATTAGGATAGGAGAAACAACTAGAGACTCCCTGACCCATTGTTAGACCATTGTAGTAAAGTCAACATCCCACACGAATCATTTCAATTTCTAATTACTACTTGACGTTCAAATCACACAGGATTACGCTTCAAATACGTATTTCACAAATAAATGCAACATATAACATCAATCTAAAGATGGAAACAAAAGACAAACATTCAAAAAAATGAAGTGAAGTAACACTCCCTTATGGTTGGCTTATGTGAAGAATACTAGCAATATTGAGAGTACTCACATCCTAGTCAATTAAACTAATTGAACAGTCAAAGTCTGGTGTTGATTTGCATAAGTAAATCCTGATTAGTATATAAATCCTAAAACAGAAACAGTAACACAGACACTAAAATCCTAAACACAATTAGCAACAATAGGCAAATAAACTAATCACAATTTGATACCCGAATTGAAACAGCAAGGCATCAGACCAATGCGTACTGGCCTATTTAAAAACTAATGAAAACTCCAGCCACGTATAGCAGCGAGAAAGTTATCGTAATTGCTACACTAGCAATCTGCCACTCACTCTCATCCCAAAAGTAATTGACAGAAATCAACTTTCAGAATCGTGAGCATGTCCCCAACCAGAGACTTGTGATCAGCCAATACCACTATCCATGTTGAAAAAAAAGAAGGCATGCAAATATTCCCATACTGTACCTCCCGCGCGACCTCACCTACCCCACCACCTTTTGTTTATGGTGGCTGCCACTGTTACCGGCATGATGACCGTTCCTCATGTAAATCACATAAAGTGCAGGGCAAACTGTTACGAAGCAACCAAACTGAGCACCCACCCACTATTTGAGACAAATCTCCAGGGGGCATATCAGCAAGGGCCGGCGATAATTATCGCTAAGCGCACTTAGCGCTAGGATAATTATCGCCGGCTATCGCTGCTTTCTATCGCGGAGATAGCGTGCTATCAGCAACGCTTATCTCCAAAGCGATAGAAATGCAAGCGATAGCTGGAAAACAGTGTGATTATCGCTGGGAAACCAGCGATAATCGCACTGTGACCGGCGATACCTTGCTGATAGGGCAGGAGTGGTCTTAGCCATGTAATCCACCTCCCATTGGATTACATGGCTAAGTCAGAATTAAAGCATGCGTAAGGAAAGTAGCGATAACCGTGGTTATCGCTACTTATCTTATCGCTATGCTTGTTAGCGATTCCCTTGATAATAGGAGAAATGTCAGCTAGCGACATTTCTCCCGTTATTCTGGGGGAACGCCCACTTTACATCTCATTAGAGATGCAAAGCTGGGCGATAAGGAAAGGGCGAAGAAGCATGGATTCACGCGTTAGCGTGTCCTTGCTAATAGGGCGTTTAAATTATCGCCGCTTTTCGTCCGAAAACGGACGCTAAAGCGGCGATAATTTTATCGCCAGCCCTTGTAGATATGCCCCCAGGTGTTTTTCCATATGATGTAAGTGAGTCAATGTACCACTCCCCATTTGTAAAAGAACTAGTGCGCGCAATGCTCTCCATAATAACTTCACAAGAGGGCAATTTTTACTTATCATATTCGCTTTAAATATACATGATTCACCTAAATAATTTGCAGTCACACTAGCGAGGTAAAACAAGAGACCAGCATCCTCATCTCACACTGCATGTCCATCTAAGCAATGTTTTAACAACATCTCTTTAATTGAGATATAATAATTTACGATATGAATACATCGATTATAAAAAGGAAAATAATATTTAAGCACCAGCAATACATCCAGGATCAGTTAAAAGATGAGGATACATAAAACTTTGTATTAGATAAATACCAAGAATAGATCATGAACAGCTTCAATTAAAAAAATAGACCGATGAGAATTCATAAAGTGCATGAGGAGCCAAGTGTGCAAAGTAGCAAAAAGGGAATACTCCAGTCTTCTTATCTAACCCCTCCCTTTTAGTCCAAAAACCGCCCCCAGCCCATATAGCCATTCATTATTTCTAACTTGTTTAATTTTTCACAGCAAGTCCCCCATTGTGGGGACCAACTTTGTACGCCACTTTTGAAGCAGCAGGGATCTGGCCACTGCCATTGCTACATATAGTAGTTTTTTTCATATTATTAGTTTAGCCAGAGGAAGGGTCATATCCCAAAACTTTCAACCAGGTACTAGAAATTAATTTGATCTGCCATTCAGACTCCAAATACTGGAACATTTAATCCCAGAAACCCTGAATAAGAGGACACTGACCAACTATGTGCACCCATTTAGCAGCAGACCCTATGTTACATCGGAAGCAGTGACTCAGCAAATTGGGGGTGATTTGTGCAAGAAATTGTGTGGTTTTATGCAACAGCCATTTGCTAAAAAATTACATTTGACGCCAATTGGCATCTCTCAAAACACTAACATTTTGGGCCAGATGTACGACCCTTTCATTTAGCACCTCGCAATTTGCGACACATTGCGAGTCGCAAATTGTGAGGCGCTAAATGAAACGTACAACAGTGTGTTTACACTGTTTTGCCATTCCCAATGGGGTCGCAAATTGCGAGGCTCATTAATATTAATAAGCCTCTCGCAATTTGCGAGCCCATTGTGAATGCCAGCCCTCCCAGGGATGGTGGCCTGCTGGGCTCAGCAGACCTCCATGTCTGGGACTGCTTTTTTTCCTTAAAACAAAACGGGATGCATTAAAAAAAAAAAAATGAAACATTTTCGTTTCATTTTTTTGTAAGGGCAGGCCGTTTGCGCATGCAAAAACGGGTCGTACATCTGGCCCATAGTATATTAACTTCATCCCACATCCTTGTTGTTAATTCCAGGCCTTCATATATTTCACATTTTTTAATTACTTTTTGGGTGAGTTTAAGGCACTTCATGGAAGTGAGCAGTCTTTTCCATTCCGCCTGGGCTTTTATGTTCATGGGTTTTGAGTAGCACAAGTACTGCTTTTTGACTGCCACTTATCTGGGGCAGTTCTAAATTGCTAAATAGTTTATTCAACATTCTATAGGAGCCAAGAAGTAAAAAATCCCCTTGAATGGCCTCATGAACTTCCGACATGTTCAAGTATCTTTCCCCAGATAAAAAGTCCACTACCATCCTAAACCCTGCTCTTGCCCACTTTTAGACCAAATTAGCACCAGGTTCCATAACTAGTTCTACCAAGGGTGTTGCTACGTTAATAATAGGAATGGCAAATCTTCTATAGAGGTCCATATGCTTCTGAAGAAACCACTTCCATCATATAATAAACTTTTTTAGGTGACTTTACAAATTTTAATACATCTCGTATCTGATATTTTTCAAAGATTAGCTGCATAAAATAATTATTAAATATACCATTGCAAAGTATTTTATTAAACGTGGACATATACTGTGCAAAGTAAGCAAAATAGTAATCCTTAAGTTTGGGAAGCACAAGCCCACCGTTTTCCACCCCTTCATATAAAGACCTTAGTGCTACTCTGGCTATTTCTTTTGCCAAATAAAAAATGTAAACATAGACTCCACCTTTCTAAAAAAAAAGATGTAGTTAAAGCACACGGAATGGCTGAAAGAGAAAATTGAATAAAGGGAGAATTTACATTTTAATCAAGGAAACCCTCCCAAGAATAGTCAATGGTATAGGTCTTGTATTTTAAAAAGCAGGGGGAAAAATTGAGATCATATAAATCATCAATCTGCTATGAATATATAATACCCAGATATATTTTCTGATGCGGGTTGACGCACCGGGCTATTTCTGGACGTAGTATATCTGAATTGCACCCACATAGTATTGTTTTAGTTTTCTTTCTATTGATTTTATAGCCTCCCAGTTTCTCATATTGTGCAAAGATCTTGAAAACCATCTCCTGTGCACCCCTTCTGCTATCAAGAATTAACATAATGTCTTCGGCATATAGCTTTATCTTCCCCATCTGTGGCAGCGGTAATGGATATAACTATTTTCCCTTATCGCTATTGCTTCTGGCTCGATAAAAAAGGCAAATAAAATACTGTATAAGGGACAACCCTGCCGGGTTCCACACAAAACCCTTTTCCCCATCTCCATAACATGCACAATAATGGCTGGCTTCGGCATTATGATACATTCTGTGTATCAGCTCCGTGATCTGGGATGGTATACCAAATCTGGACAGAATTGAAAACAGAGTTTCCCAGACCACAGGGTTGAATGCTTTCTCCGCATCTATCAAAAGCACTATAGCTGGTGTGTTGTTAGTGGTGAAATAATCTAATACTTCGGCCAAATAATGCATGTTTGTACCTATTTGCTGCCCAGCAATAAGACAATGATCAGTCTTGTCCTAAACAAAAACATAGGAATGCAATTGGAAAAAAGGCAGGCTATCTACCAATTGCATCTCCAAAATACAAAGTAAGTTAATCACTAACTATATTCCAAACTTTCTAAACTCCTAAGAACCAAAAAGTAAAGAGAAGCTAAGTCTACATCAGTGCAATTCTTCTACTTTATTCAAACCTAACTTAAATGCTTGCAGCTTAAAATTTCAAAAATGCTATCTTTCCTGTAGACTTTGAATCTGTTCTCCTCCTCTTCTGTGCTGCTTCACAGATTCTATGGCTACAAAACGTATTTCACAAAGCCTTCTGCCACATTCAGAGTTCCTAAGGTGCAAGGACATCAGATATTTTTCATTCATATTCTTGAATGCTCATAAGTGTTCTTTCCACCTTTCTTTCACAGGATGGATGATCAAACCCACATATATTTTAAGGTATACACATGTTATTATATATAAACAACATTTTGTATTAAAATTACAAAATTCTAATATTAATAACATTTTTTTCTTTCACAATCTAAAAACGACCATCTGTTTGCCATTCATAAAATGGCAACAAATGAATTTACACATTTGAAGAAATCTGCTAAGGTAGCAATAGTCTCTTGTCTTTTCTGTTTCTTATTAAATGCAATTGTGACACTCCGGCATAGAATGTTCTTAGGAGATTTATCACATTTAAAGGTGATCTCAGGAATTTCCTTTTCATGTTGACCAGCTTTGTATCTAACAGAAGAAGATGCCAATGGTTATTTAGAATTTTGTATATTTGAGAGCTTTCTAGAATTAGAATTGGAAATCTTGTCTAACAACTCATTCCTAGAGTATGTGCTAGCTCTCGCTACCGCTCTCTTGATAATATGACTAGAGTAACCCTGTTGTGTAAATCGCTGTTTTGTTGATTACTTCTTTCTGATATTCAGTGTCATAACTGTAAATCCTTTGTGTTCATAGTGATTATGCAAAGGGGATGTTGTTCTTTTGAAGCAGTGAATGAGCAGAACTAGAGTGAAGAATACTATTGACGGAAGTTAGCTTTCTGTGAATTTTACTCATAATTATATGATCTTCAATGTACAATACACAGACAAGGAAGCAAATCATTTGTTTACTGAACTACAAAGTTAATTCAATGCTAAGACAGTTTTGATTCAAAAGAAAATGAAAATCTCATAATAGTGCCTCATTTCCCTTCCAAATAATAAAAATATCACCAATAAACCTAATCCTAAGAAAAATATTTTTGTCAAAGGTTTGCAACACAGGCTCACTTAAATAATCATTTTCAATCTTCTCCATGAACAGAGAGGCATACGAGGGTGCGAATTCTGAACCCATCACAGTCCAGCCCACTGAATGGTGCAGTTTGTTCTCATACCATCATCATGTCTAATACAAGTTTATAGTGATTTTAGATCCATTATTGCTAAGAGTAAATCATCCTCCCACAGTTTGTTGTTGACAGCTTTATTGAAGTCTGTCGTGTCTCTTACATATGACGGCAAAAGTTTCACAAAAGGTGCTAGAAACAAATCAATGAATTTTAATAGCCTTTTTGTAAGAGAGCCATTGCTTGAAACTACAGATCACCTAATAAAACCCAATAGATCAACTTTGAACTGGAAAAATTGAATATGCTGCGCTGAAGGAACGTTCAAACCTTTATTTAAAACCCACATCTATTTGTTAGTCAACAACTGTTTGGATAAACTAAATACTACGTTCAACTCTTGTTCATTTCTTGTCTTGATTAAAGTCTTGTCTTTATCCCTCTTAAGTTACTTTCCTCCTCCGGCTTTCTTATTTCTTCCAGATGGGACTTTTTCTCTGAATCTTTGTTTGCCATGATTATCACACTCCTTTCTGCCTTCTGCATATTAGCTTCTCTAAAAAGAAGACTTAGAAGTAGAGAGAGACGAACTGGTGGATTAGTTCACTATCTTTTGTGGCACTGGTAGCACTATGTAAAGAGATATATGAGGTGCTTTTATCTTTAAATAAATTTAACTCAGCTTTCATAAAAACAACATAATATTTTTTAGCATAGGAATAAATGCGACTTGCATTGTAATTGAGTATATCACATTCTATTTTGGACTGCTTCGTATTTCTCATTTCATCTTGGTATTTGTCTGGAATGCCATCTAAGATTTCATAGTTTTTAGCAACGAGATCAATCAAAATTTGGATCTTCAAAATCTTTTTCAAATTGCCTATTTCTCTCAGAAGCCTAGCTATTATTATTTATAGATTTAGACTTCCCCCCATTTGGAACTCTCCTTGATCATCAGTCTTTCCAGTTGAAAAAACAACTGTTTTAAACTCTTGCATAGTGTAGCAGAACTTACTCAAGTGTTTAAACATAGTAGTCTTTTCGTATAAAGTCAAATGCTATAATAATATGTTCTGGACAGAACCAAGGAAGGGGAAAAAGGTTCTAGTAATCAGACTGATCAGACCTCAAAGCTATGTAGTGCCTGCCCTTGGCAGTCTGAGGTCTGTAAGGAGGTAGTGAATCCATACTTTGTATTTGGTATAGAAAGTAATATCCAGTGATTTATGAGAACCAAGACTGCTAGTTAATTGATGTATCTCAAATCCATTTACTGCATGGGACAGAAAGAGGCCGGCACGTATTTCACGACAAGTAGTCGCTTCACCAGGGCCAATACACTGACTTTGAAAAATGTTAAATAATATACAAATCACTACATGTCATAAACAGAAAGTGATCAAAAATCGGTAATACAATGAAAGAGTAATAAAGTATTCAAATAAAGAAACTTACCAAAAGAAATGACAAAATCACTAATAATGCACATATTCATTCTATATACAACAGGAGTGCAAAAGAATATCATCTAAGCAATTCACTATGTTGACAATTCTGTAAAGTAGAACAGGAAGAGAATATGCAGAACACCAAACCGAATGCACCAACACCATGTATAGTGCAAAGGAAAATAGCTGTAGCACCCAGCTGTAAAATAGTCATTTTTGTATCCTATTGTTATATAGATTTCCTAAGATTTTCTTTTAATGTATACCATTTCTACTTGGCATTACATTTTAATGACTACAACATGTTTTTTAATACATTGTTTTACTGCAGAATGATTCTATTTGTGTGTGTAAGTAGTTCTAATGTACATACATTTTTATTTATAATTATATAAGTTGTACAGACATGTTTCACAAACATGTCATTCTTTCACTATAACTTGCACCCTCACCATGCACTGCTAATCACTTCCCATATTACATCACTCATAACATGTTCTGTGACATCATTGGTAACATAACTGCAACATCTGAAATTACATAATTGATGACAACACTGTGCATGGCGGGGCGCAATTTATAGTTGCTTTAGGGCACCAGCTCATACTTGTCTCTTTTAAGTCTTTTAAAATATTGCTGCCTTCTATTTTAGTACTGATAGTTGGATGGTTATGTTACCTAACACGTTTAACTGTTTCATTTTTAATGGTAGCTCGGGAATAGCATATGTCTAATTAATGTATGGTGCATTTCCAGTGTGCTTTCTCACTGGTGGAGCTGTCCTTACTATGTGTATATTTTCTTTGATTTAACACCAGCTTCCCTTTTTTGGGATTTGATGTTTTTAGCTGTTTCTGACATTTTATCTGTGGGTTTTGTTGTATAAGAAATATACATTAATTGTATTAAAAAAACAACGGTACATCTCTCTCAGAAAACGTCCGATCTTACGGCGACTGCATACAGTGTAGTGGGGGGGCCTTGCAGCCATAAAACAGAGAGTTATTCAGGTGTAATCATTGGACAGAGGGTTTCTTTTGTTATCTTTTCACCAAATCATTAATTTCGGTTAACCCCTGCCCAATTCTGTAGTATGTCCCAGAATCGTTTTTTCTTCCCCATCAAATCCATTCTTGACACATAAAACAAAGACTCTAACCACTCTGAATGCTGAGGAGGTGTATTTCTTATCCAGTTCCGACATATCTCCCTACTTGCAAGTAGTATTGCATAGAAAAACAGATCCCTGGCAGCTCCAAACACACCTTCCATCACATCAAAGATAATTTGTGAAAGGCTTACCTTTATATGTAACCCCAAATTACCTGCGAGTGTTGATTCAACTTCCTGCCAAAATCTCTTTATCTGTGTGCACTGGTGAAACATGTGTACATCGGTCGCTTTTTCCAAGCCACACTTTGCACAGGCTGTCGATTTTCCTTTCCCCATTATGGACAGCTTTTCAGGTGCAATATATGCCCTATGAAGTGAGAAGAAGTGGCTTCTCTTTAAAAAAGCAGGCTAGACAATAGAGTAAAGTGTGCGCATCGATACTTGCCACATATGTTGTAAATTTCAGCCCGGCAAGCATCTTCCCCATACATCTTCTGCCAGAGTGAATTCTCCGTCCATGGTATCTTGCAGCCCCCAGTAACTGAAGGAAACCTCTTTCGCACCAGGGGGTTTTCCAGCCATTTGTACCCTGGTGCGAATTGGCCGGATATGGGTTTTATAAAGCTCTTGATCACCAGGGAGGTTCCTTGGCACTGGGCAACAGAAGACCGCTTACGGCTGGAGATAATTTCATCATATGCTTGTCGGGAGGGCCAAGTCTTTAATAGTTTACAGAAATGCATATAATTCGAGGTGGATCTGATATCTGGGGGAAAAGAGTTCCAAGTTTGAGGGGCCGGCATGGCACATCTAGACCCACCTAATCTTTTCCGGTTGAATGACAGAATTCTAAGGCAAATTCTTATGCCTGGACCTAAGGTTGCAATTGGGTACATATTTTTGGACTCGAGAGGATAGGAAAGCAGGGCATTTACCATTTAAGGATTTGACAATGAGACAGCTTGACTTAAAAATTGAGCGTTGTTCCCCAAGTAACCAGTGGAGTTTTTTCAATATAGGGGTGATGTGGCAGCATCTAGGCTGCTGACAAATAATCCTTGCTGCCTGATTTTGAACCAGCTTAAAACTTTGGTTAAGGCCTTTAGGGAGGCCAACTTAGAGGGAATTGGCATAATCTAATATGGAGATTACTAAAGTCAACACTTTCTGAATTAGGGCATCAAAAGTGAAGAATCTGCAAATGTTCTTAATTCTTCCTAGTTGTGCGATGCAGGCAGAATTGTCTGCTCCCAGGTGGGGTTTCAGAGATAAATTCTTAGCAATGATAATTCCAAGACTCTTGACAGAATTCTTGGGCTTCGGAGGATCACCCATCAACATAGGCCAGAAGGAGGAATTCCACAGGACCTGCTTTTTGTGAGTCATAACAATCTCGGTCTTATCAGAGTTAGGTTTTAAATGGTTGCTATTCATCCAATCTCTAATGAACAACATGGTGTTCTGAAAGAATTCCATGGATTCAGGGGAGAGATTGATGGAGAATAACAGCTGCAGATCGTCAGCATAGTTATAAGCTCTGAGTTGCATCTCTTTCAATGAGTGCACCAAGGGACAGATGTACAAATTGAAAAGATGATGTGACAAAGAAGATCCCTGAGGGACTCCACAGGTAAGCTGGACCCTGGGGGATTTGAAAGGGGATAACTGGACATATTGTGATCGATCCTTTAAGAAAGATGTGACCCAGGCCAAAGCCGAATCTTGTAGGCCTGAGGCTCTGGCATGCTGACCAAAATCTCATGGTCGACTGTGTCAAATGCCGCTGACAGATCAAGCAGGACTAACGCTTGTGTAGCATTTCTGTCAGTCTCCTCTCGCAAGTCATCAATGACTGAGAGGATGACTGCTTCTGTTGAATGGACAGGGCAGGAACCTGCCTGCTGGGGATCAAGAAATTTAGACTACTCTAAAAAGGACTAGAGGTGTCTGGCCACTTATGCCTCCAACACCTTTGTCAAAAAAGGAAGTAATGAGACTGGCCCATAATTTTTCAATGTGAGGGGATCCTCACCCATTTTCTTTTGAAGAGGGACCAATATAGCATATTTGAGAGTGTTAGGTACCGTCCAATGGCTGAGGCAGTGATTGAGTAAAGAGACAGCTAACTCAGGACAGTGTGAATAAACCATTTTGAGGATTCTGGGCGGGCAGATATCATCAGGAGAACCCGATTTTACTTTAGAGAGTAAATGCTGAAGGTCATCTTTGCTGATTGTGGGGAAGGTAAATAATTTAACAGAGTTGCTATCTTCGGTAACTGCCCCATTAACAGTGGGACTGAGTAGGATACTGTCCTTTTCTATCTTGATCTTCTCTATAAAGAAAGTGTTGAGCATATCACATAAGCTTTGTGACTGTTGAATGGGAAGGGTCACCATATTAGCGTTAGACAACTCAGACATTATATTGAAGATTTCCTTAGACTTATTTGAGGAAGCTTGCATATTAGTAGAGAAGAATTTTATCTTGGCTTGCTTAATTAATCTCTTATAGTCTTTAAGAAGCGACAGAAAAAGTGCCTTATGCCCTTCTGAGTAATTCACTCGCCATTTCCTTTCAACACGGCGAAGAGTGAATTTTGCTGTTTTTAGATCTTCTGAAAACCATTTGGTGGCATCATGACGAAGAGCTTGCTTTCATTTTCAAATAGGAGCATGTGCATTACCAGCTACAGGGAGCCAGTTGGAGATGCTGTCCGCGTGACTGTCTACATCATCCTTGTAATAAGGAAGGGTAAGTTTAAAGATTCCAGAAGGGAATCCAGAGATCCACTCTGGACCAATTTCTGCAGAATAGTCTGGAACATGGAGGAGGTTTCAAAAAAGTCAGGCCTATAACGAGAACTTAATCAAATGGCAGTCTGACCAAGCGCATGGAGAAATTTCAATTCCTGGTCTAATGTGTGGCCCTTCTCATGCGTTGGGGAGAAATATATGCTGTTCTAGATTTAGATTTCTTAGCAAATCGGTCAATTCTACTGATAAAGGCCCTCCCGCTTCTTCATTTACCCAGTAATTCAAGTCCCCTATTAACAACATTTTTTCACCGTCGATGACCAATGGGGACATGGATTCGCCAGCAATTGAGGAAAGAGTCTCATATAGCCCGGCGGTCTGTGCACTACAGCGCAGGTAATCGATGCCAAGGGGGATTCTAACTTAATCAGAAGACAGTCAGGACTGGTTTGATAAGTCAATGTGTGGGCCAGTTTCTTTGGTTGTGGACCTGTATTGTGGTGTGCGTGCTGGGCCACTTTTTACTGTTGATTTCCCTGATAATAAAACAAACATTGACTGCAGTAAGCTCAAATCCTCATAGTCTTCCACATTTGCAAAACACATATACAGTGTGTCTTTACTAGTTCAAACTTCCTCAATTTGCAAACTTTGGCCATTTTTTTAGCTTTCTAATTTGCTAATGTGGGCCGTGTTTATTTTGGTGCCTGGGTCTATTTTCTGTCCCAACCTGGCCACGGTCTTTATTTGGTTTTAGCTGTACAATTTTGCTTTACAGATATGTTTGGTGTTGGTTTTGGCACAGTTTTCATTTGTTGCAGTCTGTTGAGTGAAAAAAGTGTTAGTTGTCTCGGTTCAAGTTTTAAATGCAATTTTAGTTAGTAGTTTGTTTCTTTTTTTTTTTTTATTATGTCAAAAGGTTATTTTTAGTTTTATTTTCGTTTTGTGCTTTGGTTACAATACTTATTTTCAAAGTGGTCTATTCTAAGTTTCAAGTAATTTGATGCCACTGACTTTATTTTCGTTTTCTTTTAGTATTTCTCTTTCTTGTGGAAAATGGAGAAATAAACATGCAACATAGTATTTGTTATCTTAACATACTTCTAATTATTAATTTTCTTAGCTTTCATTGGTTATCAAACTTACTTTGTTTGCCTTATTTCTTGGTTTGTTGAAGTGTTACAGTTTAAACTTTTCAGTCTGTCACAGTGGAGCTGCCCAACATTAATTCTTTCTCAGGAAGCATTTTGTTATGTGTTTCCATGGTTGTTTTATGGTGTATGTTAATTAGAAAAACAACTGTTTTTAAGTTAAGTTGGATTGGTTCTTTGAAGAATTGTATACTTTTTGTTGTTGCTCTATTTATCGTACATGCTAATTAGTGTTTTCATTACTTATGTAATGTACATTGAATTTATTTTGATTTATTTTCATATATGTTTATAAATTTAGTGCAATACCATATGTTTAAATTTCAATTCTGTCAACTGTCTGGGTTTTTATATAATGTTTTTGTGATTGTTGTTATGGTTCTTTATTCTTAAAATGTAGGTGATATTTGTTATTGATTTATTTATTTTGTAATCTTGTTGATTTTAGATATTTTTTCCCAAGATGTTTTTGTCATCGATATTTTTGTGTTTAGTTCTCAATATTGTTTTATAGATATTTGTGGATGTCAATATTTTTTTTCTCAATATAGTGTCATACAACAGTTTTGCAGCAAAATGTTGTCAATCTTGTCATGTCGGGCTCCTGTGTTTTCTTAGTTAAGTTTGTTTTGTCTCTACTCTATTGAGTGTAAATTACTAACTAAATTGTCCACTCTAAGAAAGTCCACATTATAGTCTTTTTCTGCATTTTCCTAGGTTCACCAGACTTATCAAAATTGGCAGATCAGGTTATGATTATTTTAATTCCATATAATTGTGTACCACAAACATGTTGCCAAAGACGATACAGTGTGTAGTGTCAGTGAAGGGTAGCTCAATGGGGGCATCTCTAGGCCAACCGATGTCTTCTGTTTTGTACTGGGCCTTGTGACAAACTACTTTCCTGTCAAGACCAGATCTTAGATCAATTGTCTGCAGCTCCACCAATCTTATGATTTTTTGAGGATGAGAAAAAGTTGAATATATATAAAACAAGGAAGAAAAGTGGGACATCTAATATTCTCCTCATTCAAGCAATATTCAACACTCGAGTTGAATTCTTAGGCACAGTTTTATGAAGTTTTAAAGTAATCAGCTGAATATTGTTGGGCCAGAGGGCACTGGCAAAACAAAACAACTACGGCAAAGTGTTGCTGTCTGTCAATTCAGTTGGGCTAAGGTGACATTGCTCACATTCTAACCATTTCTTCTCTTTTAACTGGTATTAGGAAGAAACTTCTGTTCAATATTTATGGAGAAAGTAACATAGGTGTCCATTACGATGGCGGATGGAAAAGCCCTCCGACCGCTGTGCCTGTGGAAAAATACCGCCCGCATGTTCCGTGGAAAAACCGGCGGTGCCATTACGATGCGATGAATGTAAAATCCGACCGCAGCGGTCGGATTTCACAAAAAAAGTCCGCCACATCTGGAAAAACTGAAATTCCGACCGTGGCGGACCGAAAAGCAGCGGCCGATCCTCACGTGGAATGACCGCAAGTGAAATTATGATGAGATGGCGGAGCAGGCGTAATGATGACTGCGTTACGACCGCCGCAGTCGCGCGAAAAGATGAATGGCGGTTGAATGCAACTACACAACAAGGCCTCCAAGTGTGTCTGTTCTCTCCGCTGCCCTCAAACACATCTGACATGCCCCAATGACACCCCCCCAACGTAGTGAAAACCAATGAAAAGCCTAGTCAACATGGAAAATACACCTGACAGGCAGTCCTCATTTATACACACCACAAACCTGAGTGTAAAACCAAACCCTTCTCTGACCATCATCCTTTGCACAACTCCAGCAGTGAAGGGCCATACACCACACCTGAAAGGAGAGGCAAATCACGCAACACACCATCACAACCACCCACAGCAATACTTCCAACACACACCTCACACATCTCCACCACCACCTTCCTACCTGCACTTGTCACTTTTTTGCACATCACACACCATGCCACAGAAAAGAATGCCCAAATTCACAGACAATGAGTTGTCAGTGATGGTAGACGAGATAATTAGAGTAGAACCACATTTGTTTGGAAGCATGGTCCAACAGACCCCACTAGTCAGAAAAAAACAAATGTGGGAAAGGATAGTCAACAAAGTCAATGCAGTAGGGACCACCCTGGGCACACTGTGTGACATCAAGAAGCGGTGGCATGACCTAAAGACCAGGGTGAAATACCATGCCAACAGTAACCATGAGGCGGCTCAGAGGACTGGCGGTGGCCCTCCCATTCCACCACTAACATTCACTGAATGGGATGAGAAGGTGCTTGCCATCCTGCATCCAGAGAGTCTCACAGGAGTAGCTGGGGGAGTGAAGACTGGTAAGTACCAACAAATGTATCCCATCACACTGCCATGTACTGTCTTGCACAACCATAAAGCTACACTTTCTACACCTAAATGCACTTATGTACAACACACTCTTCCCAACACATGTCTCACATATCTACCATTTCCTTCCTCTGATTCATCTCAAAGGTAGCTAGCACTATGTCCGGGGGTGTGTGCACAGGTAGCCAGCACTACAACTCCCACAAGGCCCCGTTGCCTTACAGCTGAGCAGGATGGAACACTCCCCCCACCCAAGAGCCATGTGTAACCTATCACCTTCCTCTGCTCCACTTCACAGGGAGGTAGCCTTCTCAACAGGGAGGGGTGGGTGTGGACAGGCAGCCAGCACTGCAACTCCCACCAGGCTCCCTTGCCTCACAACTGAGCAGGATGGAACACTCCTCCCACCCAGAACCATGTGGCAGCCATTTCGTTGCTCTGCTTCACCTTACAGGTAGGTAGCCATCTCATGCTCTCTAGCACCACCCCTGAACAGGATGGAACACTCCCCCATCCCAGAGCCATGTGGCAGCCATTTTATTGCTCTGCTTCACCTTACAGGTAGGTAGCCATCTCATGCTCTCTAGCACCACCCCTGAATAGGATTGAACACTCCCCCCACCCAGAACCATGTGGCAGCCATCTCCTTCCATAGTGCCACCTAACAGGTAGGTAGTCAGCGCATGCACCATGTCATCCTTCTCAAAGTGCATGGAGCCATATGACCACCACATCCCTCACTTGTTAACCAACTCTGAACAGATCCATATGTCACATCCAGTGTGCACACAGCTAAGCCAATGGAAATGTCACATAAATCACACTTTGAATCACAAAGTCCCCTGCAAATAAAGTCAGGGCCCAATCATGCAAAGCACACAATGCAATGTGTGAGTCACATGGTTTCAAAGCATGAAGGCTTATATGAACACAACACATGCATGTACAATCTGTCAAACAAACAAAACCACATGATTTAAAAAAAATGACCAACTGAAACCAGGAAGTGTTGGCATAGTTGAAACAGATTCTCAGATAAGTCTACAATATCCCAGCACAAATCAAAGTGGATGTGCACCAAGTTGGTAGATGATGAAATGTCCTTGTAAACACACTATCTGTACATGTCAATGGGTTGTTTTTACATGTCACACTAATAACAAGTAATGTATGTACCTCTACATAATGTCATGATGCTGCTAATCTGTTAACAATACCAAGTGATTGCAATGTACAAAGTTTGGCGTATCAACTAAAACATCCAAAACTGGGTCACCAAGGTTTTGGAGTGTACTTAACTGACAATCTAACCTCTGTTCAACAGGAGATTCACAATCAACAGCTGGCGAGAACACCACCAACCAGCAGAGCCAGTCTCCCACCCACTCCTGGTACGTGAACTCTCTGATGCTGATTCTCTACGTTTCTCAGAAGAGGAGCAACAACCTGGCCCCTCAGGACTGCCAGGGTGCACTCCGTCTCAGGGCCTCATTGTCCCCACCACCACCACCACAACTAGCAACACAGCAGCGACAACAACTACGCTGACCCCTGCTACAACGATCTGTGCTGCAGCCACCTCCACCCTCACCACCGCTGCCTGCAACACTGTCCCTGGCTCAGTGGTTAACAACACCACCACCCAAGCACAGGATGCCGGGGACAGTGTGCGGGTGCGTGTACAGCCAACGCCACAGGTCCGTGTCAGTAGGGCAGGTGGGAGCGCAACTGGGGGACAATCACATGAGGACACTGAGACAGAAGCCCTGGCCACCATCGCAAGAGTCCTTGGTGTGTATGAACAGAACCAGGGACAGATGGGCCAGGTTGTAGAGGAACTGCATGAGCTCTGCCTGCTGCAGAGGTCCATGGACACCCAAATGGGACAACTTGTAGACCTCATGGGCCAGCTTGTGGGTGTCCTGAGGGACATACATGCTGCTCAAATGACTGCTCACCCACCCTCCAGTGGCCAGCCTGCTGATACTCCCACCACCTCAGCTGCGGCCACAGAGAGGGGTGAACTGCAAGATAATGACTCCTCAGACACCCCTAAGCCTGCAGCAGAGGCCCCCCCTGCCAAACGCACAAGGGGACATCTGAGAAGCACCAACCAAAGCCAAGTCTCTGAGCAAGCCATGATGTCACCAGTGTTGCACTGAACATTGACTTTGTTGATTATCCAATCCCACATTGCCATGTTGATGGCAGGAGTTTGTTGGACTGTGTAATTCCATTATTGTGGTGACTACTCTATTTGTCTCTGTCACCATCACTGACAACTCATACACTCTGTACGCAAAACTAACTTTTTCACTTCATTCACTTTAAATTTAAAACAAAGTAATAGCAAATAAACACAAACACAGTATGTACAATGTTAACTCTGATTCAAATGTACCACATGCTATGATTGTGACGAGACATTGATGGGGGTGGAGGAGGCTAGAAAGACACAAGAAGATGACATTGAGTTGTCATATGATGGCATTACAGCAACAACACACCACTAGTCCACACCGTACAATAGTCATCCCACATAACACTGACCAACACCATCAACATAGACATGAGATAAGTAGAAACAAAAACACTGTGCCACACACGTTAGCCCTCAGTAGTGTGCCAACAACAGCCAGCATCCCAACACATCATCTATGCTTTGGAACTAACAGCAAAGCAAACAGACATAGTCTTAGTTGCTCATTGGTAACTTACACTCATGGGAAGTAGTTGGCGATGAGCTGCTGATGCAGGTCAAGACCTTCCTCATCACCACTATCATTGTCACTGGGCATGTGTGGATTTGCAGCTGGGGGCATTGGCTGATCATCATTGTCCAGAATCAGGGGGATCTCTATGTGCAAGGCCAGGTTGTGGAGCATGCAGCATGCGACTATGATCTGAGACACCTTTTGTGGAGAGTAGAGTAGTGCACCACCACTCTTGTCCAGACACCGAAATCTAGCCTTCAGAAGTCCAAAAGCATGCTCCACTACACGACGTGTCCTCCCATGGGCACCATTAAGGCGGACTTCCCCCGGTGTCCTTGGATTCCTCAGTGGGCTCTGCAACCAAGGCTGGTTGGGATACGCAGAGTCACCTAGTTGTGAGAAACACAGATCAAGTTTGTAATAGAAATATTTGAGGAGACCAGCATGTCACACATATAGCACACTATGTGACACAGTTCACTCACCAACAAGCCACGCATGCTCCAGATGCAGATTTTCCATCAAGTGTGGGATGACGCTGTTACGCAGTATGTAGGAGTCATGTGCATAACCCGGAAATTTTGCACAGACATGGGAGATAATCAGATCCGCTTGGCATACCACTTGCACATTTATTGAATGGTGATGCTTCCTGTTATGGTAGATGTGCTCACTTGCCTGCGGTGGAACAAGGCCAATGTGTGTGCAGTCAATCTCTCCAACAACATTAGGTATGTGACCAAGGTCATAAAATTCACCCTTCACATCTGCCAATTCATGTCTCCTTGGAAAGTGAATGTAGCTGTCCTTGTAGGTCAACAATGTGGACAGGACATCACACAACACCATGCTGAACATTAGTTGAGATATCCCACCTGCGATGGCCACCGTGTACGGAAACGACCCAGTGGCAAAGAAATGCAGGGCGGCCATCACCTTTACTGTTGGTGTCAAAGCTGTTGGATAGGTTCTGTGAGGCCTCAAATGGGGCTCCAACTGAGCACATAGCTCTTGAAGGGTAAAGCGATTCAGATGGAATTTCTAAATGATGTCGGTATCCTCCATTGTCTCCAGCTCTGGGAAAGGCCGATACACAGGTGGTCTCCTCCTACGTATTCTGGCAAGGGACACATGTAAAAATTAGTCAGAGATGAGATTTGTGTAACAGCTTACATCATGACTAGCACAACCACAACATTGACAGGACTGTAAAAACAGCTTAATGCACAAGTGACATGCATAGACACCTTGATCTCCTGTAGTCATTTATGTAGTCAGGATGTACATAATCTCTATTGTCAAATCTAAATCTAACTATGTGTATGTTCTATGGTACCCTGCTACATCATGTGTCCCCAGACCTGTGTTTAGCTGACACAGCACATGTGGCTAACAGCATCAATGCTGAGTTGTATGTAGCTGCTGTTACTGCACAACCTCAAGCATCAGTCATACTAAGCACAACATCATTACAAAATGAGCCCATTGAGTGTAAGCTGGACAACTATCAATATAAATACAGCACTGTGTACAGACACATATGCACATAATGTGGTCAGTCCATCATGACTGAGGGAGGATTTTGCATTACACACATTGGCATTTTCACAAAAATGATAGCCAATTCAACCGGAAATGTGTATACATGCCCACATGGATGAAATTTGACATGTGAGTACAGACATACCAATGCATTTAATCATGTGTTACTGCCATGACATATGTGGGCATACATAAGTTAAATGTCACACTCTCAATTCACTTTACAATGAGCTGTAATTAGTTTTGGGAAATGTGTAGTGATCAGTGATGCAATTCGCAAAACGAGAATGCTCATCCACAATGTGTTCACAGGCGAGGTAGGCGTGCTCCGCCATTGCGGTCACAGGCATTGGCCACAATTGAAAGATGCCGGATTGCGGTAGAGACATCCTGACCCCAGCGGTGTGACACCACCTATGCGAATGTCATTGCAGCCAATGGGAACCCCCATCGCGGTGGTGCCTTTCAGTTTAAACATCGCGGTAAGCGTGCTCCATCACTGCGGTCACAGGCATTGGCCACAATTGAAAGATGCCAGATTGCGGTAGAGACATCCTGACCACCGCGGTGTGACACCACCTATGCGAATGTCATTGCAGCCAAATGGGAACCACCATCGCGGTGATGCCTTTCAGTTTAAACACCGGGGTAGTCGTGCTCCACCACTGCGGTGACAGGCTTTGGCCACAATTGAAAGATGCGAACCATGCGGACCAATTACATCAGCAGAGTACCACTGGAACAACTCTAGGGGCTTATAAATGTCTGTGAGATAGCCACACCTGTCACTTGCATACACACACTGCTGCCTGGCATTCACCACCATCAACTGCTGCTGTACCTCATCTCTGGACCCAGTGATGGCTCGTACTGAGAACCTCAGGGCCCGTCCCTTCACCACAGAGGAGCTGGAGGTCCTGGTGGACGAGGTCCTTGGCCAGTACGGGCGGCTATATGGTGCTCCAGAGGTGCTGGTAAGTGTATGAGTAAAGGTCTTAGAGTGCTCTGAATGCTCACATTATATTACTGTACAGTAGTATGTGCCTGTGAGTGCAATCCAATGTTAATGCATTCTGAATTTGCTATCAGCATGGGCCATACATGACCTAGACGTTTTTAAACCCGAGTATGTGGGGAGGATGGCACCATAGACACTGGTGCAGCTTCATTAAAGCCAAACGTCATACATGTTTTTCTGAGAATGGGTCATGTAAATGTGTGATACACTGCCTAGCATAATGTCTTCACGTCAATGCGGTGTATAGCCTTATTCACCCAGATCCATGACTGCATGCAATGATGACATGGACATAACGTGGTTTATCAGTTTTACAGTTACACTGCTGATTTGAGGAACTCGAACTCTAAACACACATTCCCTGTGCCATGTCATGTGATAGTTCATTAAGTGTGCATATGATCATTTGTGAGATGCAAAATGTAGAATGGCCAGAAAGTACAGATTAATGTGTGTACTGCTTTGGTAGTGACCCTATGGAGATGTGGCCAGTCTGCACAGGAGTAGAAGGCCTGTATCTGTCTATATTGGTGGCAACTCCCCTCTCACACATCTGCTACATGTACAGTGGACATGTAATCCTTCTTTTGGTTCCATTATGTGTAGAGTTTCACATGTGTATACACTGTGTCATCATTCTCATTGTACATGCATGTGATTCTTGTGATGCACCACTATTTGTCAGTGAAAAGCCCTCAGGCCAGTCAAGTAAATGCACAATGTATCAAGGACCCATCACTAAAATGACTTAGAAAGACATATGTGTTGTCCACCCTCCTATTTATGAAGCAGAAATTAGAGGCCTGAGGAGTACACAGGACAGGCCTACACCTTGTGACAAGAGTGGGAGAATGTAAGATCAGGTACCTAATTGTGACCTCCATGACACGTGTAGCTATGCAATGGTCTAGGACATTAAGGGGTGTGTAGTGTAAGACACAGTGAGTCTGACCACTACACATCATTTACAGTGTATTACTTGTCATGCTCACTCACATAGTGCATCACAGATGAGGCCCAGTTTCACCATGATTTCTGTACTGGCACTCTGCATGTGTATGAGATGGGCAGGTAATGGGTCCATCATCAAAGATGTTAACATTGTAATAAGATGGCTTGCTCCACGTGTACTATGTGACATGGTCCATGGCCTCTGTTGTCAATTGATGTTTCTGTGTGCTATGTGTTTACATTCTCCTGGGCTGGCACACAGTGGTACATAACACAGTGTTAAAAACATTCCTCTTCTTGTCTCCCATGCCTACAGCTCAAGGTCCATCAGCGTAAGGTGCGGTCCCTGGGGATCGCAAACCGTCACCATTCACACTGCCACAAGAGGTGGGATGACATCTGCCGCCTCAGCAAAAACGTTGCAGAAATGACGCTGGGGCTGGTCCCTCGAAGTGGCAGGTTGGTGCACAGGACCCCACCAATGGCCCGCATCCTGTGTCGTGTAGTTCCTATAAAAACCTATACCGGATCTGCGCTTTCGGACAGCATACACTATAGGATTGGTGTCGGACTGATTCTGAACACCCCCACCGGGTATGTTGGCCTTTTGTACCAGCTAGCTCACAGTGCCACTAAATTCTCCTCTTACCAAGGAGAGAATAGTTCTTGGCAACCATCGAACATGACAACCCTAATCCCTCAGGACATTGGAAACAATATACTACTTTTCGCTCAGTAACTCATGCTTACTTAGTTTGTCTTAGAGAGGTACACAGAATAAACAGGCTGGGCGTTTTCAATAAGTATTTATTGAACAGTTGTTATTCTGGTGTAGAATAGATGAGCGGCAACAACCGTTAGACAGTAGCAGATATATAGGATTAGAAGCACTATGAAAGTAAATGGATGGTAAAGTTCTACCATCTTGCAGTAATCATGAATACATACAAGTACATAAAATGCATGATCTATAAAGATGCATACTCCTACGATGCCTCCCTAACTAGATATACCTATGTTTACCAAGCATGTGTGTAGGTGTTAAGTCAAGAATCCCTCTAGGATAAAGTCAACCCCATTACCTGAAGTAGAGACTGTGGGACCCCGTCTTGGTCTCGAGTTGGACACCCCGCGAGGGATGTTAGACCACTGTGAGCTGGAGTGTCTGCATACAGGAATCTCAGCGTCTCTGGTCAGTGTGTCTGCCGGGAAGTCCTGATCTCCTCTGTCTATCTTAGCAAGATGTGATGTATATATACCCATAGGTCTCCCCAGGGGTCCTACCTTGCTGTATTACTGTGTCGGACTAAGGATGACGTCGGGCATGAACTTTATACATAGATATTATACAGGAGATGGTAATCCTGCTGTGCTTCCGAGAATCCTCATGCATAATGTATGAGATTTCGAACTAGGGAAAACCCGCGTTCTGAATGCAGTGCCGTATCTAGGTAAGAGGTCAGTCCCTGTAAACCGTTATAAGTGTAATGTAGGGAAGAATATAGGTGAAGGGTTATGAAGTTACCTGGGCCTATATTGTGGTACCTATATGGAATATAACACCTGGCAGTACACAGCCAGAGCTGGATGGACGCTTGAGGGCCCAACAGCAGCACGTTGGGGGTGAGTATTGTGCTAAGTGTGACTTTGCGCATGAGTGACTGCATTAATCCCATCCCAGGGCAAAGGAGGACCTCTGTGATGTCTCTAGTGTGATGCAATGGCTTCTGAGGAGCCTGAGTGGCGAGTGCAGAGGTTCTGCATGTTTACAACGTTTTGATTCTCATGTGGGAAATACATAAACGGTATCATAGCAATTCTTCTTGACATGTTTTAATCTACCATCTGGTGAATGCTGTCTGAACTGCGATATTCCCCCACAGGAGAAGATGTTGTGTGAAGTGTGTAGCCCAGTACACTTGTCAGCCTTGTGTATGCTGTGTGGCTCTCACAATGGTGTACTCATGTGATGATGTGTAAGTGGCTAGAGACATGCAAAAATGTGGACTCAGGGTGCAGTGAGTTAGCAGAGGTTACACCTGTCCCATGGGTTGTGTATTTCCAAATGATACAGATGACAGCAACACTGCAAAACCATTTAGCCAAATATCAGCAGCATGGCATCACATGAAGTAATTCCCAGCAACAGTGACAGCAAGTGCACACAGGCGCTGATGGTGTAGATGGTGATGATTGCAGTGATGCATTGGCTGATCTGCATTTGCTAATTGTACGCATGGCAACATGTCTGGGATGGTTAGCCAGTGGAAGTTTGATGCAATGTAGCTAAACGTGGCTGTTGTGAGATTGTTTTGGCACTAGGGCTTAACATGGTTGGATGTGATCAGTGGGTATGGCAAATTGTGATGTGAGTGAGGTATTGGACTGTAACTATTGATATAAAAAACAAATGTTACTCAGAGTGTCAGTCCTCAGTATGTGTGCATTGTGGAGGGGTGTCCATATACATCAGTGCATGGTGAAGTAGTGGCTACTACTTTCAATCAGTGAGTGATTTCTTTGGACATTGATGTGTAATGGATGTCATCAGTCGGCACAAAGTAGGGATGTCAGATGCCAGAGCCTAGGTATTGGCACACATTAGCTGGAGGCTACTCATAGCTTCATCTACAGAAGGCACTCTCATGCCTTGGATCATTGACGGCTTGGCAGGCAATTGGAATGGTGTTGGTATGTGACATGTCACAACACGCAAAGGCCTTGCATCACATCGCACTAATAATGCTACTGTGCATTGTCTTTGTGGAAACATTTGTACATGTGGCTTAGTAGCACTTCATACCCACAAAATATGTGTCCATGTGACATATGCAGCAGTGTGAGTCTCAGAGACATCAACTGGCAGTGAACAGCAGTGAGCATCATGTTAGGGTGTATTGCGAGATTTGATGTGTGGACTTCCATTGATTTCATACGTCTACAAAGTGGTTAGCATTGTTAAACAGTAGTTGTGCATCATTGGCAAACATAGTGGATGTAAAGAGGTAATGTCACTTGACAATGTCTAGGTTTCCGTTTGTATTTGTGGGGTTCAGTGAACTCATACTTCAAGTGTGAGTAACACAACATATTAGGATGTTTAGCTCTCTTACCTGCAGGCATGCCTACAGACGATTGGATTTGATGTTGAGATATGGACACATGCACAGAACTTTGGCAGTGTCAACGCAACATGGAGCATGACTATCCACTAAACATGTTTACATGCATCATCTGATCATGCCAGGAATTAGGATTATGCATACAGTACATGGATAATTTGGATTTGGGACTTTCAGTGCAAGTGTTTCTATCTGTATAGCAAATCATGTTTGTGAGCAGGCCACTTTACTCAACCAATGTCGCTGTCTCTTGCAGCATCTGCCGAGGGAAGGAAAGGAGAGGGGCCCGACAACGTAGGGGAAGCTACTGGCATTACTGATCCCCAGAAGTACAGCGACACTGAGGGAACCAGTGCCTCGAAGGGTGACAGGAGTGCCCTGGAGGAGTTGTGTCCTGAAACACCTACATACCCATCTTCAGACTCCAATGGTGACTCCTCGGTGTTGGCGGGCAAAGGGAGTTCAACATCTGCTTCTTCGTCTGCCACACCCCGTCCTGTGTCCACCCTCCCTGATGCTCCCCAAAGTGGTATCCGGGCCCGCAGCCCTAAGAGGGGTAGAGTCTCCTTCCCACCAGGCACCGCTGCCCCTGCCCCTGTCTCCCCTGCTGCCCTCAGTGTGGAGGCCGTAGACATCTTCCGGCAGCTGTGTGTGGGTCAGACTGCGCTCCTGAATGCCCTCCAGGATCATGGCAACAAGTTATCCCAGGTAGTTGCGTTCATGGAGGACCTCCTATATTTGAAAAGACACTTGTGAGGATTGTGCATGTGAATGCTTGTGCAACAAACTGACACGATGGTCACTGTGTAACCGGTTTAGTGACTATGGCTGTCTTGGCAGATTTGTCTGGATGCACACAGTTTGTGGTTATATTTGTAATGTGTTCATGTGTTTTTTGATTGTTTGGGATTGTGCTGTCTGTGCAGTTGGCCAGAGGAGAAATATTATCTGTTCCAGGGTGGTCTGGGATCACATTGGCTATCCACTCTTTTGCTGCACATGGCCATGGTTTTTGGACTTCTTTTGGTGTGGTTTGTGATACATGTATTTAGCAATTGTTTTGAGGTCAGCACTGGATCAGACATTCCTGAGCGGACCTCAGACATTTTTAGGTACACTAGGGTGTAGCATTGGGTAGCAGGGAAATCATTGGAGCTTATTTTCACCATTATCAGAGCTTGTCCCAGGTGTAGAGCAGTGAAGGTGGAAGATGGGTAGATGAGGGGAATGTGTGAAGGTCATAGTTGAGTTTGACAGTCAGGGCATGTCACCGTGAGCCATGAGTGTTGTGCTGGTGGCATACACATTTCATATTAGTTGATACAGATGTGGGGCTGGCCACTCTATGGCTTATGACAGTTAATCTCATTCTGATCCAATGCATTACTTGCATTGCTGTATCACAGGGATACTGCACAGATGTTACTTTCATGCAATGTTAATCTCTGTGCCACCCATGTATTATTTGATGTCCTAAATGTAGTGTCATATGTGGCACCTCTTGAATTCCATGTACACATGGTGCCAGTCATTTCTCTATGCTTTTCCTGCACTGTGCCCTCCACTCTAGAATAGTTTACTTGTTATCATACAGTGCTGCTGACTTATGGTTTGTGTATGAGGCAGAGTATGAGTGCGTGAGCTGTATTAAGGACTTAACATGCAGACTGACCATTTCTAAGGTTGTTAATCTGCACAGTGACTTTTCATTTCTTCAATTACTCACTTTTATTCACATGAGTGGAAGGCAGATGTGAGGAAGAGGAGGGTTGTCATAAGTCTCAGGTCAGAGTTTACTGCTGTCAAGATGGACTCTACCTGACACTTTGGCATTCATTCAATACTTTATAGTTGGTGGTACCTTTGTTGAGGTGTAGTTATGGTGTGGAGGTGTTCTGTGAAATGGCAGTGTAGTCAGTGTTGTTGATGTACAGGACATACTCACATGGTGTCATTTAGTGCAGCAGTACACAGTGATTCAAATGCACACTGGTGCTTACTTTGAGTTTGCTGTTTGAGTCAGGAAATTTATACTGTGTTGCATGGTATGGGCTGTCATCATGTGGTATGGTCTGCCATTGTATGTGATGAGCCTACCAATGTCTGCTTGGGGTGTGTGCTGAACTGTGATTATGTGGCAGCGGTGTCTCAAATCATATGTCATCTACCTTGGCGCTCTGACTCATGCTACACCTTGTTGGACGACTGTGATATACACATGCACAACCTGGTTGCTCTGCCCTCTTCTGTTCCACATTGTATGTAGACTGAGCCTTATTTGGCTGCAATGATGACTATTGTCCTTTTGAAGGGACTCTTGCCTCATCCCTCACTCCTGTTCCTATACAATTGCTGGTGATCCCCATGAGATGTCACTATGGACAGTGTGCCTTCACATAACTTCTTGCTACAGATATGTTGTGCTGAGTGGTGCCTCTTTTTGGAAATTTATGGGGTGGTGGTTGTGATGAGGATCTTGCTTGCTTGGGAAAATGTGCTGGACTCCTACAACATTGTGGGCAAGTGTTACCACCGCTACACCGTTGCTGTGACTTGACCGGCATGACCAGGCTAGATGCCGTTATTTCTATGGAGATGGGTGCCCCGATGCAGAGGTGACAATTTACCTACATGCAAGACATGGGTACTTTAACTGTGGTATATGTCCCTGTCTCCACCAGGTTGTCTGATGTAGACAGGACACGTATTTCAGAGCGACAGTTGTGTGTTGTTGTTGTTCCGGGGTTGTATGCGGGGATATGTTGTGAACTTACCTGTAGTGTTGACCGCGACGGCGTCTTATCTGCTGGTAGTGGATCAGGTACAGCAGCAGCAGGGCTTGTAGAGCAGAATCCATGACGTACAACACAATGTAAAGAGGGGGGACAGGGAGCTAATTTGAAAAGAGCAGGTCCAGTCACGATGCTCCCAAGGAATTACGTAATAATCACTAAGGGGTAACTGTTCCTATGAGACAGGTGCCAACCTATTCTGGTTGCACAGCTAAAGATACTAAAGGGTGGTCTCGTTTTTGCAAACGCGGTTGGATCTAGATGAAGGTGGGGGAATTTCTCCTTTTAGAAATAGTGCCCTCACACACCCTTGCGAGTGTCATGCTTCATCATCGGGCATTTGCTCCTCGTGGGGGTGGATCTGCTGTCCCCACGGGCCCCGTGAGAGGGCTCTTTATCGAGGATCTTTTAGGAGACGCTGCAGTTGTGCATGCGGGTGTCACGGCCTAAAAAGTGTGTGAGTGAGTTAAAATTACCTCCACGGTACCCAGAAACCAAGTTTTATTCAAGGGTCCGGAAGGTAAGATAAAAAAACAAAGGATAAGGAGAACCGCTTTCAAACAAATGTAGTAAAGGGATGAGTATTATCCTGCTGCTCTCTCCACAAGGAGCAAACACCCGATGATGAAGCATGACACTCGCAAGGGTGTGTGAGGGCATTATTTCTAAAAGGAGAAATTCCCCCACCTTCATCTAGATCCAACCGCGTTTGCAAAAACGAGACCACACTTTAGTATCTTTAGCTGCGCAACCAGAATAGGTTGGCACCTGTCTCATAGGAACAGTTACCCCTTAGTGATTATTACAGGATCCATGATGGCCAGGTACTTGTAGTGGCATCTCTGACTCGAGTTTCTTTCTCCACATTTGTGCTTCTGCCATCTCTGATGAGCTGGTTTTTCCGCTGCGTTCTGATGGGCTGTTTCACACATCGTGATCTGATCGGTGGTCGGGACGTCATTCCGCACGGCGGGCTTTCTCTATTGTCTCCCTCCGGCACCGTTGCGAAACGATATTTCTGGCGGATCCGGAAACACCGTAACGAACGGAAAAAGGGCTATCTTTGCCCATTGTAATATGGCGGTCGCGAGAACCGCTGCTGGAGTGACTAAATGGACGTTTTCCGCAACCGACAGCACCGCGGAGGTGCCTACGACCGCCATCGTAATCAGCCCCATAATTACTATATTTGACGCAATACAACATACTGTGCATATTTCCTTTGATGTAGAATACAGATTTAATAATCTATTTATTAATCTATGGAATGTATGAGTAGCTATTCGATGTTCAGATAATGTCTAAGAGGACAGCAATACAATTTACCTATTTCAGTTGATTTATTATTTGTTTATGGTGATAATTAACTATACTCGGTGCCACTGGAATAATGCAAGAGGGGATGACCAAATTATGTGACAGGGTGGACTAAATAATGTGGAAAGAAAAGGAAAATTATGTGGCATATTGTGGCATATTTTGAGTTAGTATTATCTCATTATTTTGGACATTTTACAAGTTAACACTATTTAGGAAAGGTTTTCCCTTT
The DNA here is from genome assembly GCA_963921515.1 of Calotriton arnoldi. Taxonomy (NCBI): domain Eukaryota; kingdom Metazoa; phylum Chordata; class Amphibia; order Caudata; family Salamandridae; genus Calotriton; species Calotriton arnoldi. The sequence goes on from CAWUFW010000985.1 coordinate 2,737,548, forward strand.
TTAGTACATCTATGACATCCAAACACAGAAATAAGCAGCAGAAAGGACTATGAAACCTTTGTGAAGGGCCTTCACTGCAGGTCAGCACGTGTTGTCAGATTTTTTGTAACTTTTAATCCATAGAAATAAAACTTGTGGGGTGAAATCTGCAGATTATGCAGCACTTGATGGATTATGTGATATATGTAGGAAATCTAAATTTTTGCAGAAAGCACCGCAGCCGCAATATCGCATAATTACAGAACCCCTGACTATATTTCAATAGAGAATCAGGTTTTATGCTGGGTAGCAAATGTTCAAACTTTACTATGAGTAGTTGTTCCACTGTTTGATATAATTGTGCACTCAATCACCATTTGACTTTCACATTCACATCAGAAACACATTTAACATTTAGGAGCCTTGTGTAATGAGAGGGGTAAGGAGCGAGAATGTGTTTGCAGAAGTGATATCTAGGAATGAATGGCAGCACGTTGTGCTTATTAGGGGTGTGTCAAATTTGTGCACTTTCCTGTTGCGTAATTATGCAAAATTGAGAAAAGGGTAGGTGAAATTACACAAAATTCTAATTTGCCATTTAGTGCTATATTTTAGTGCAAAAATGGGCACGATGATGAATTTCCCACAAAATAATAATATAAAAACCACAAATGTCACTAAAATAAGCCTCTTGCATTTTGTTAGCTCGTGATGTTCCAATGCCCCGGCGATAGAATGTTTACCCTAATGAATTTAAAATTATGCTATGGCATAATGACATAATTTTCGGGAATTGTGCATAACAAGCATACAACAAAATCTTCAATATTACACAAGTTTACGCCGGTCAAATAAACATCTTTCCTGGGTCTCGTGCAGATATGAGGGTTTTACTGCTGTAAAGAGGGGAGTTCTTGTGCCATCTGTTTATAAAGATGACCCTATTCTGCCATTCAATTCAAAGTTCTTTACTTGACTAGATGAAGCAGAACATGTGATATTACAGCATAGGCCTGGAGCTCTTAGATTCCAGCAGAGCTGAGGCAGAGACGTTACATTACATTCGAACTAACATGTCTGGCAAATGGGCTGTTCAGAGGAAAAATGTGTCGGGATATCTGTAGATATTTTAATGTAAATATCATAGAACACTGAAAAGCTCTCAGGCACTGAGGTTCAGTCCGCTGAAGATGCACATTTTTCTCAGTAGCAAAGCTACTCGACAAGGTGCTTAAATGTACAGTCAGCCACAAGGTTTCCTTTAAAATGTGAGTTTCTACCCTGAATTATCACAGCTCTATAGAACTATGCATTGACTGAGATTTGGCTTTAAAACACAGTTCAAGACAATTTTTGTTAGTGCCATAAATATAAGAAATAGGTCTGGAAAAAGATGTCTGTTCCAGTACCTTCTGTGTAACTTTCTATTTTGATAATTCAACTATCCCTGAAATTTAATGAACAGTCAAGAATCAAATCCAGGTATTTATGGACAATAAAATGGAGCTGAGGCGGCCTGTATGTGGGTTTAGAGATTTTCATCGTAGGCAAGGGCCTCCCGCGAGAGTGTCGGGCAACATTTGCTCAACGAGCTGAGTCTGCAAACCTCACTTGCATCAAGTACGCCATGAAAAATTGAAAGACAGATTAAAAAGAGAGCAATACAAACTGTAAGCCTAACTGTGCATTTGAAAAGCTTCCTCAGAAATAATACTTATTCCATGCTCACCCCCGGAGAAATGTTTTTATCTGAAGGAGTGACGGGAAAATTGAATTCATTCTCACAAATTATATTTTGTTTTCCTGGCCATTGTTGAATGCGCTCTTGCTGGGCTGTCACAATGCATCCACTCAAGAGCAGATATCAGCCGTATTTCAGGCGATCAAGAGAGACTTGCCGTTTCTCTCCAAATATTAGATATTTACTCCACTCTTTAGGGCATATCATCAAAGAACAGCGTTAAATATCGCTGGCGGGCTGCAGCGGTTAGCTGCGACGCCGGCCATCGCGGATTTGATCGCCGAGATATCGCGTTATTTACAACGCATATCTCCACGGCGATATTAAATCCAGCGATAAGCGGCGAAATCCGCGAACATCGCTGAAATCCAGCGCAACAACGAGGCGATAAGGTATTCCTTGTAAATAGGGAGATGTGGATTCAGCCATAGAATCCACCTCCCATCATATGTATAGCCAAGTCTGCTTTTTGCAGGCGTTTAGCTCGGCGATATCCGCGGTTGGCGCGGATTTTAATGCCGGTATTGGTGTCCTGGGCCAGCTTGTTGATAGGGAGAAGTGCTGTTAGCCATGATTCACGTGTTGTGTTTGAAGAGACGCCCGCTTTGCATCTCATTAGAGATGCCAAGCGACGTCATGCCGTAAAAGGCTGCTAACATGCGCTAATGCATGTTAGCACTGCCTTGTAAATAGGGTGAAAACATTATCTCCGCTTTTGGCTTTTAAAGCCAAAAGCGGAGATAATGCCCTTGATAATATGCCCCCTAATCTTTAAATTTCGTTAACATGGTGCATTTAAAAGGTGACTATAGAGGGAGGGCTAGAATTATAAAGGCGCAGAATACCAAAGACAGGATAAATTTTCCAACTGACCTTGAAAAGTGAAAACACCCTCCACTGAACACTGAACTATATTTATTGGGTTTTTTCATACATAAACCCAGATTTAAAAGTGTTTGCATCAGATTGTATTACTTTTTAAACTTACTTTGCGTAAGAGAAGTGCATGTGTAGAGCATGGTGTTCCTGTGCATTCACCTATGGATTTTGACACAAATCCATAACTAAAAGACTTGAAGACATGGATTTATGCAAAAATCCTGTGCCTCTGTGAGGCATGCAAAAAACCTGTGCCTCACGGAGGCTTTGCCGTGGAGAAAGATCTTTATTTCTCATTGTTTCTTCCTCTCTGCATGTGTCCTGCATTATGCAGCAAACATACAAAGAGGAAATTGCCGTTCAGCATAGTTTTTGTGAAGGAAGGTACCCCTCCTGCACAAAATCTGTGTTGTAACACAACACAGGCACTCTTGTGTGTCCGCTTTTTCTCACTGCAGCATAAAGTGCATCATTGCTAAGGAGACGGCAGAACAGTGCCACATCTTTGAAGATATGGAGATGTTCTGGTCCTTCCCATTCACAAAATGCAGCATAGAAACTTCACTTGCTGGACTGCGTTGCATTATTTATTTGTAAATCTTGGCCACAATTTGGGTAGCCTTAAATTCTGCCCAGATTATATACTATTTTAGCTCTTGTGAATTATTTGGGATGATATGCCCAACTTGTAAATTTTACTCAAGATACTGGCAAACCAGATTTCAAAGCATTTGTGTGATAGCGCATAATTTTTTGAAAGTCATAAAAGGCAGTGGCGGCTCCCCCGCTAAGGTGGAGAAGCATCGCCCCACTTCTAAAATGGAAAAATAAAATGATAATAACATAATTATTATCATTTTATTTTTCCTATTGCAGTCAGTGGCGGGGCGGGGCTTGTAAGACCTGGGGGATGAGTGGGTTTCAGTCCCTAGGTGCACATGACTGTTTGGCCAGCCCTCTTGGATCGGCCAAACAGTCATGCGCACTTTGCATCTTCCCCATCTGGCTGTATTATACAGCCTGAGGAGGAACATGCAAAGCCTCCCAGTCCCCGTCTGAGCGCCCAGACCAATCACAATGCTGCATTGCTGCATTGTAGTGTCGTAATTGGCTCAGGGGAGCCTGGGAGCCCTGGTGGTTCCTGCTAGCGGCCAGGACCGGAGACCAGAAGAAGGAAGAGGACGGAGGAGAGGCGGCAGTCGGCCGGCCGGCAGGGATAAGTCTTTTATTATTTCTTTTTGTTTTCCTCTCCCCCCACCACCCCCGACTGGTAGCAGCCACTACTGAAAAAAGTATGTAATTTCATACTCTCATAAAAAATATTTGAATAACACCTGGGAATCCTTAGGAGACCATAATTGACTTAACTATTTGACCACAAATGCCTCCAAGAGGCAGAATGCAAAAAAGCTTAGAAACCTTTGTGAAATAACTCCAAATGACATCATCTCAAACAATTTCAGAGGAACTTCGATTACATCTAGAGTGTTCTTTTATTTTTTTTACTTTGCATATCATACTTTTGTATTTATAGCTTTTGTATCGCTACTACACACTACTCCTACGTATTTGTAGATGAATAAATGAGGTTACCAAATGACTTTCTTTTATTTTAACAATGTAATATATTTTTCGAGTTGTAGTTTAGTTTCATCTCAACTCATCCAAATGGACTAACGCACTGAACACAAACTCTTGTTGAAGGGAACTTGGTGACCCTGATCATAAGGAACTCATATGTCTAAACTCTCCTGTAAAACACACAAGATGATGGACGGAATGCTGCACATTGGCAAACATTCACCCCCAGTCACAGATCTGGGTTTAATCCATCGTTATTTTGCTTCACCACGCCACCCCAGTTCAGACATAGCCATATGCAAATCAGTCTTGACCCTGTGCCAAATGGGAACAGTCCAGACCGAACTGCCAAGCCATGTCTTCCCTGGACCGGAATCAAGCATCCTAGGACCGGTTTTCAGGCTATCAGCCTTCATCAGCCAGGATAGCTTGACTCCAGTGGCGTAGTGAGCACGGGACCACGTCTGGGCATGCCCTTCCCACTTAGGGGCGAAATGCAAAACACACAAGATGATGGACGGAATGCTGCACATTGGCAAACATTCACCCCCAGTCACAGATCTGGGTTTAATCCATCGTTAGTTTTGCTTCACCACGCCACCCCAGTTCAGACATAGCCATATGCAAATCAGTCTTGACCCTGTGTCCAAATGGGAACAGTTCAGACCGAACTGCCAAGCCATGTCTCCCTGGACCGGAATCAAGCATCCTAGGACCGGTTTCAGGCTATCAGCCTTCATCAGCCAGGATAGCTTGACTCCAGTGGCGTAGTGAGCACGCAGGACCCACGTACCGGGCATACCCTTCCCACTTAGGGCGAAATGCAAAACACACAAGATGATGGACGAGGAATGCTGCACATTGGCAAACATTCACCCCAGTCACAGATCTGGGTTTAATCCATCGTTATTTTGCTTCACCACGCCACCCCAGTTCAGACATAGCCATATGCAAATCAGTCTTGACCCTGTGCCAAATGGGAACAGTCCAGACCGAACTGCCAAGCCATGTCTTCCACTGGACCGGAATCAAGCATCCTAGGACCGGTTTCAGGCTATCAGCCTTCATCAGCCAGGATAAGCTTGACTCCAGTGGCGTAGTGAGCACGGGACCCACGTCTGGGCATACCCTTCCCACTTAGGGCGAAATGCAAAACACACAAGATGATGGACGGAATGCTGCACATTGGCAAACATTCACCCCCAGTCACAGATCTGGGTTTTAATCCATCGTTATTTTTGCTTCACCACGCCACCCCAGTTCAGACATAGCCTATATGCAAATCAGTCTTGACCATGTGCCAAATAGGAACAGTCCAGACCGAACTGCCAAGCCATGTCTTCCCTGGACCGGGAATCAAGCATCCTAGGACCGGTTTCAGGCTATCAGCCTTCATCAGCCAGGATAAGCTTGACTCCAGTGGCGTAGTGAGCACGGGACCCACGTCTGGGCATACCCTTCCCACTTAGAGGCGAAATGCAAAAACACACAAGATAATGGACGGAATGCTGCACATTGGCAAACATTCACCCCCAGTCACAGATCTGGGTTTAATCCATCGTTATTTTGCTTCACCCGCCACCCCAGTTCAGACATAGCCAAATGCAAATCAGTCTTGACCCTGTGCCAAATGGGAACAGTCCAGACCGAACTGCCCAGCCATGTCTTCCCTGGACCGGGAATCAAGCATCCTAGGACCGGTTTCAGGCTATCAGCCTTCATCAGCCAGGATAGCTTGACTCCAGTGGCGTAGTGAGCACGGGACCACGTCTGGGCATACCCTTCCCGCCTAGGGCGAAATGCAAAACACACAAGATGATGGACGGAATGCTGCACATTGGCAAACATTCACCCCCAGTCTCAGATCTGGGTTTAATCCATCGTTATTTTGCTTCACCACGCCACCCCAGTTCAGACATAGCCATATGCAAATCAGTCTTGACCCTGTGCCAAATGGGAACAGTCCAGACCGAACTGCCAAGCCATGTCTTCCCTGGACCGGAATCAAGCATCCTAGGACTGGTTTCAGGCTATCAGCCTTCATCAGCCAGGATAGCTTGACTCCAGTGGCGTAGTGAGCACGGGACCCACGTCTGGGCATACCCTTCCCACTTAGGGCGAAATGCAAAACACACAAGATGATGGACGGAATGCTGCACATTGGCAAACATTCACCCCCAGTCACAGATCTGGGTTTAATCCATCGTTATTTTGCTTCACCACACCACCCCAGTTCAGACATAGCCATATGCAAATCAGTCTTGACCCTGTGCCAAATGGGAACAGTTCAGACCGAACTGCCAAGCCATGTCTTCCCTGGACCGGAATCAAGCATCCTAGGACCGGTTTCAGGCTATCAGCCTTCATCAGCCAGGATAGCTTGACTCCAGTGGCGTAGTGAGCACGGGACCCACGTCTGGGCATACCCTTCCCACTTAGAGGCGAAATGCAAAACACACAAGATGATGGACGGAATGCTGCACATTGGCAAACATTCACCCCCAGTCACAGATCTGGGTTTAATCCATGCGTTATTTTGCTTCACCACGCACACCCCAGTTCAGACATAGCCATATGCAAATCAGTCTTGACCCTGTGCCACATGGGAACAGTCCAGACCGAACTGCCAAGCCATATCTTCCCTGGACCGGAATCAAGCATCCTAGGACTGGTTTCAGGCTATCAGCCTTCATCAGCCAGGATAGCTTGACTCCAGTGGCGTAGTGAGCACGGGACCCACGTCTGGGCATACCCTTCCCACTTAGGGGCGAAATGCAAAACACACAAGATGATGGACGGAATGCTGCACATTGGCAAACATTCACCCCCAGTCACAGATCTGGGTTTAATCCATCGTTATTTTGCTTCACCACGCCACCCCAGTTCAGACATAGCCATATGCAAATCAGTCTTGACCCTGTGCCAAATGGGAACAGTCCAGACCGAACTGCCAAGCCATATCTTCCCTGGACCGGAATCAAGCATCCTAGGACTGGTTTCAGGCTATCAGCCTTCATCAGCCAGGATAGCTTGACTCCAGTGGCATAGTGAGCCACGGGACCCACGTCTGGGCATACCCTTCCCACTTGAGGCGAAATGCAAAACACACAAGATGATGGACGGAATGCTGCACATTGGCAAACATTCACCCCCAGTCACAGATCTGGGTTTAATCCATCGTTATTTTGCTTCACCACGCCACCCCAGTTCAGACATAGCCATATGCAAATCAGTCTTGACCCTGTGCCAAATGGGAACAGTCCAGACCGAACTGCCAAGCCATGTCTTCCCTCGATCAGTTGACTGGGGGTGAGTGTTTGCAATGTTCAACACTCCGTCCATCATCCCCTTTGGTTTTCTATGTTCGCCCTAAGTTGGCAGGGTATGCCCAGACGTGGGTCCCTTGCTCACTTTGCCACTGGATTCAAGATAGCCTGGCTGTTGACGGCTGTAAGCCAGAAACCGGTCCCAGGATGCTTGTTTTCCGATCCAGGGAAGACATGGCTTGGCAGTTCAGGCTGGACTGTTCCCATGAGGCACAGGGTCAGACTGATTTGCATATGGCCATGTCTGAACTGGGGTGGTGGTGTGAGCTAAAGAATGATGATGGATTAAACCCAGATCAGTTGACTGGGGGTGAGTGTTTGCAATGTTCAACACTCCGTCCATCATCCCCTTTGGTTTTGCTAAACTCTCCTGTAGCCAGTTTTCCCAATCTTAAACACCGTTGATGCCATATTTATGGATTTGGACCCAAAAAAACTGTTGCTGTGCTAAAAGAGCCGATCCACCACTAGCAGTTGCAAGGCTTTCTTTCCCTTTTCTTTTCATTTCCATGTTATTGTTTATTCACATGAACATTCAAACCCGGGAGAGGATTCGTACTTCAAGAATTACTATTGGTCTACGATCAGATGTACTAATATCAGAGGCAAGAGACAGGGTGTGGCACTTTAAGGTTAACTAGTGTAAGCTGGTCAAAAAATGTAAGTTAAAATCAATAGCAAACGGTTCAGCAGAAATGTGGCATGAACAGTCCAAAGAATATTAAAAGCAATGAGGATCGAATTCCACAATTACAAAGAGCGTGCATTTGGATCCTGACCTATGTTCCTTTTGGTCTGTGCAAATGCGCGCGAGCAGCCTACTTTTCTCCTGTGCCCAGGGTCTCTCTGGAAGTAAGCACACCACCACAGAACAAGGGATCACCAGCCACTTGTCTAAAAGGCCTTATATTTTCAGCAGAGTGTTTTAGTTTCAATATTCTCTGAAACAGACTAAAAAAAATAAAAGCCCAGAGTTACTAAGATTTTGGGGCATATTTACCAGGCCCCTGCGCCACCAGAGCATCACTTTTTGACACTCCGGTGGCGCATTACTCTGCGTGAAAGAGGCGTAACATGGGTGTTTCTGTGGGGGGTTTCCCACACAACAGCCATGGAATTTGATGCATTCCCAGATTTACAAGGTTTCATGAACCTGGGGATACATCAGTTTCTAATGCACTCCTCCCCCCAGGGGATGCGCTAAAGTGGTACAACAAGGAGAAATACCTTTATTCGCGAAAAACACCCTCAATTATTGTCTTGTGTAGGAAGATATCCCTTCCTGCACAAAAACAATCATCCCTGCCATGGTGCAAGGGTGCAAGGGTGCCTGGTTTGGCACAAGAAGCCAATTGTGCTCCAGCACAGAGGAAAGCATGGAGATGCATCATATTGCTGTAAATACTATGCATTCCTGCACTTTCCTAATGACACAGCTCGGCACAGCCAGATGGCCTGTAACACATTGCTGCAACATTTTCTAGTAAATATGCCCCTTTGTGTCAGGGTTGCGTCACTTTTTTTGGTGCGGCCCTGACGCAAAAACTATTTTGGTATATACAAAGCCCTGCACAGCCAGATTTGTGTGGCCTTGCCTGTCTTTCTAAGAAACAAAAGCGCAAGTCTGCACATAGAGGGCAGGTATTAAATGGGTGGAGCAGGGGCGTTCCTGAGCATCCACCCATGTATTTTGAGGCAAACCCATATTCATAAAAATCAGTAAACATGGGTTTGCACCAAAATGGTTTGCCTAAGGCTGGTATAACAAGAAAAAATCTAACTTATGTTTCTGCAGCACACATATAAAGAGGAATAAGTCTTAAAGAATAGTTTTAGGGCACAAAAGCCATTATGACCACAACGCAGGCACCCTTGCATTGTGGTGCAAGGGTGCGTGCATTGCCACTAGGTATCCAGATGTGTGCCGGCGCTAATAGAGAGCAGAATTGTAACATATCATAGTAAATGTGGCGCATTTTTGCTCTTTGCCTTTGACACAACACAACACTGCACAGCAACTTCTCTTTCTGTGTTGCGTTGCGTCAGAAGCCTGACATCGTTCTGCATCTTTGATGACACACCAGCCCTCTATCATCCCATTTGGTCACCTTGGAGGAAGTTTAAAATGCCAATAGTGCCACATCAGATGTATCACGAGATGCTTCGTGGTCCATTGCGTACAGAGTTACAGTTATTTGACCTCTGGACCCCATTTTATTAACAGTAGTTTGCAATGGGCATGCACAGCAATTGAAGGTTGCTAGAGGTAAAGAGGGCCTCCCCTGATTGAATGATTGTCAACCCTCTCAAACAGCTTTCCGCCCTTTGCCGCCACCCATTCACATTCTAATGGGTTGCGACTTCAAGGCCCTGTCATTGCTATTTTTTTGCTGCATGACAAGTACTCTGGTTTGTGTCACCTACAGCGGCATCACCTAAAGGGAACTTTGTGAGGAGAGTTAGGCAAGCCAGCAAATTTATAGAGACAGCTGAGCTAGAGTCGCACCAAGGGTATCACCCAGCTCAAATGGCTAGAGCGCGACCCGAGCCAAGCAATCAAATTATTTGACATGCAAATCAAGCAACAAACGTCATGTATTAAGAAAAGGTATATTTTTCATAATGCTGGAGTTTTTCATACTTGTACCTTATATTTTATCACTCTATTTGGTGGCATTCATTAGTAATTATAGTTTCTAATCATTAGCTTAAAAATGATGCCCACCTCCACAATGCCTAGATGATGATGTCCTTGGTGAACCAAGATTATTACAGATCGAGTAACATTATGGACTATTAAACCAATCACAAAACAGGTTTTTTGACAGCGCACATCTTTAAAATATTTATTTTAAGTTGCTCTTAAATGTGATGAAGTAAAAGGGCAACAATGAGAAGCAATTGCCTAGGGTCAGACAGTTCTACCAAGCAAGGAAGCCGAGATTGAGTGCAGGTTTCCTGGGTTCACATTGTGCAATTCAGACACTAGACAGGTATCCTTTCTGTCGCCATTTTCCTTCAATGATTATGCTTTGTGTTATTTTATTAGAGGCACTAAATCAGTTATCCGTGTTACCCAGTTACAAATATAGCAGTTTAAATAAAGTTGAAAGAAAATACCCATCATGAAAAATTGTCGACGTTAAGGAAAGTGCAAATTAGACATTTTTAAACACAAACCATGCTGACTGTATGCAAACATACAAAAATCAGCCCACACATTGCATTGCTTATCTACACAACTCATGACAGTGAAAGCAGCTGCTCAGCGCAGGAAAACAGCGAAGGAAGCCAGAAGGGTCTTTCTGTTACACAGTCCTAAAGAAGGGCATTGGACACCAGCAGCCCTCATGGTGACATTTGTTGGGTTACCTGAAGCTCACAAAATACAAAGTCTTACAGGCACACACTCAATGTCTGATGTCTGGACCTATTTCTTTACACAACTACCACACACACAGATGGTTCACATACTCACTATGTGGAACATAAACACACATGTACAAACACTGCATATGCACTCACTACTCTTGTTGCGACGACACATACATAACACTGGCTGAGAAAAGACATGGCACTGCATTTTGGCCATGAATTATTTTCTTACCCCTGTTTCCCACTGAGTGATGGATCTTGGCTGTTGTTTTAGAGAAGATCATAAATTATAATCACAATCACTAATCTATTTTCAGTCAATAATAAGAGTTTGGTCTGAGGTAAAAGGCTTTATTAATCCAATCTTTTTAGTATTTCATTTTATTAAGATCCCAAGTTAATTCGTATTAATCTCAATTATCAAACAGAAATCAATAATCAATATTAGTTAAATAAAATCATAATAAATACATTAGGTGTGTTCCATAAAGGAAAGAATCCCTATTCTAAGAATCAGGGAAAAGGTGTCAGTCAGAGCCCATAAAGAGTTCTAGTTTGAGAGAGTGAGAAAAAAAGCATAAAGCTTTGGCATTAAAGTTAGTTCAAATAATCAATGATCATTCAAAGCAGAACTTCCCATAAAGAGAGGTTCAAGAAACTCAGTAGTGTCTCAGAGCAGTGTGGAGTAAGGATAGCTGGGTCTGGGGCTACTCGAGGAACACACTCTATTATAGACTACACATTTCATAAAGCTTTGTAACATGTTGCTCCTTCCATCTCCAGTCAGCCAATCAGCTTTCGATGCTCTCCTGGGAACAGGATCACTCCTCGTCTTCTCACACAAATACAATAGTCCACAGACAGCAACGTCAAGTTTGCAACCAAGTTGTATCAATTATAAATTTCAGTATAGATCATTCTCCCACTCAGGTCTGCTTTCCCATGTATAAATTACGGGCCTCATTTATGGAATTCTGGCATAGGCATCGCAGCAAGACACCTTGCTTTGCTGCCCTATGCCAAAGTGAGAGGGCAGAAATGCACGGCATTTAAGCAATATAGTGCATTCTTGTCCTTTCTGCCTGCACTGACACCATTTTGGCAGCCTAGCGCCAACGTAGGCACCCTTACACCATGGTGCAAAGGTGCCTCCTTTGCAGGCAGGATTGTTTTTGTGTAGGAAGCTGAACCTTCCTGCACTAAAACAATCCTTCGAGGCATTTTCCTCTTTCTATGTGTGCTGCAGAATGCAGCACACATGTAAAGAGGAAAAAACAAGGAGAAATAAACGTATTTCTCCTAGTTATGCCTCACCTCTGGAGGCGTACGGATCTGATGCTTCCCCAGGTTTAACTCACTTAGTAAATCTGGGGCAGCAACAATTATATGAGTGTTGCATGGGAAAACCAACCGCAATGCCCATGGAATGCCTCCTGGGTGCAGAGTAAGGCAACGCAGAGATTTGCCCTGCGTCGCCTTACTCATGATTTATGAGGCCACTCAAAGCCATTCAGGGTTGCTTTGTGTGGCTTCATAAATCTTTCTGAGAGTCCTGTGTCATGCGTGTACCACTTTGCGGGGTGCAAAAATGACTCAGGTCTCTCATAAATAAGCCCCTACATTTCTAACATTTCAATATAGCAAATTTATTAATTAGCTAACAATGGTCTATGTAGAAGTTAAAACATCTATATATCAAAAAGAAAACATTTTGTGCAGCAACCATTCATTGAAAGTAAATGCAAATCAGTTAAATGAGTCACAATCATGTTTAAATGTTGAGTCTACATAAGTGAACCTCTTCATTACCTCACTAAGAGACTAATTTCTAAGCATTTGTTAACAGTGTCCTTGTGTATGTGGAAAAATGTTGTTAAAATATATCAAATATTTATGCAACTATTATTCATTATGGAAAATATGTCCATGGAAAAGTAAGACAAATAAACATTTTAGGTTATGTCAGCATTTTATAGTCATGTCAGCTTTGGATCAAGCAATGTCATTTCAGCTTTTCAGCCCTAGTAAGTAAAAATGGTTACCTAAGACAGATTTTTGCATTTAGTTTCATCATAGCCTACACGTTAATTCTGCACATTTATTATAAGCCATATTATTTTAGCATTTTTATTACAATGCTCCCTTACCACCATGAACGTGCACACACCCAAGAAGGTGAAAACACAAGCCACAAATTTTAAGAGAGTCTCAGCATCACAGTGAGGACAATTATGTGTATGAGCAAAACAAAGATCTGTAGGATACAGTCATTCATCAGAGTTACATTCTTTTCACATACACACAAGTGAAGTGCAGTGCTTGGGTTGATGCAGACTTTTACACAGAGCTCCCACCACACGCCTTTTTACTATTTATTACCCGATGGGGTGGGGTACAGAAGTAATGATGGGCTGACTGTGAAACCCTGTACAGTGCTGTGAACATGCTCCTAGAGGGACTGTTTGGAAAATTATTAAGATAACATTCCCCTCTAAGCACTCCCACATAACTTCCACATGTGTTTACAAAACCACTAAAGAATACAGAACGTGATGGATGGAATGCTTGAGTTAATCTCAGCCACTGATATTTACTCGGGCCGCATCCCAGTCCATTGTTTTTTTGCACACCATGCCACCTTATTTGGATCTAGCTATATGCAAATCAGTCTTAACCCTGCTCCAATGGGAACAGTTGTGCACAAACTGTAAAGCTAGGTCCTCTCTGAACCTGAACACAAGCAACCTAGGACTGGTTTTGCCCTTTTTCTGGGCTCATCAGCGGGTATATCATTCTGTAATCTTGAGTAAGTCACCCTAAGTGGGACGGGTATGCCCAGATGTAAGACCTGTGTACACTGTGTCACTGGAACCAAGCTATCCCGGCTGATGAGATCCAAGATGGAAGTAAGGCCTAATTCAGGCCTAGTTCAGTTAAGCACAGGAAAACACTGCTCTGTTAAGTGTAGTGTTTTTGTTCTAGCACAAAAGTGTTCATATTGTTAAGCACACATTTTTATTAAATCATAATACACTTTAACAGCACATTATATATAACTCCAAAATGGGGTCATCGTGGACACCGCAAGCACAAGGTATTGCTATTTTTCACAATTAACATTTTGAGCAGTAGCATAACGACAGAATACGGAACAGTATTTCATGACACTCATATTCCCTATGTCCCACAAGTTCTCTCATTCTTTTACACCCACTTTGTCAGATTTGCACTAATTTGGTGTATACGTGCAAAAGAGGCATAATGTTGTTTTTTCCATTTTTCACGAAAAGATGGATCGGGTCTAATAGGCACCAGAAATCTTTAATACAGCCTTACTATTAGAGCCACATATGTACGCCCTACTAATGTTTTCCTACTTCCAGATGAGGACATAATATCCCCTAAATTCTTCAATTAGAGAAAAGATACATAACCATGAGAAAGAGTCTTGGCTGGTTCATTTGAGGGATCTGAATATTGATTCACAGTCCTGACAAACGCCACCGACCCCAGAGGGCGCAAGTAGGATGAAACATGTTGATCAGATATTTCACTTAGATGTGCTGGACACCTAATCTCTCCCTACACACATCCTTTCTCTTTTTTAACCTTGCCACTACCACCATTTTTAATAAAGCCACAAGGTTTTGGAGGTAGGAGGTAATTTTAAACACAATTTCTTTATTAAGGATCCCAAACTGTCTCTAGTGTGAGAGATGCTCCCTCCTGGTGGAGGACAGACCCGATGATGTTAGCATCAGTCATCAGTATTTCAACAGGGAAGCATGCCACTGACAGAACATAACTGTTGAGGGTCCCACAACAATTTCCATTGGAGGTCCTGTGATATGACACTGTGGGGTATATGTATAAGCCCCTATCGCCAACACAACGTCACATTTACCGACTTTGTGGTGGCGATAGGGGCTGCGCCTTATGTACAAGGCAGCGTTAAGCCACTTAATGTGGCTTAACGCTGCCTTGTAAATAAGACCCCCTTTCACGCTATCGTTCGCGTGAAAGGGATGGGCAGTAGGTGTTGCGGTGGACATTCCACCGCAACACCCATTCATTTTGACGCTGCCCCCTATGTACAAGTGTGGCTTACATAGGAGGCAGCGCCAAAATTAAGGCAAGGTAAATCCTGGTCTTAAGTTGGCGAAACGAGGATAAAATTATTATTTTACTCATTTTTGCTTTTTCCATGTGTGCTGCATTGTGCAGCACACATGGAAAAAGCAAAATGCCATGGTTTGTTTATGTACAGGAATGTGTCCCTTCCTGTACATAAACAAACCTTAGAAAAAAAGCAATTTTGTCACTTTCATGTGTGCTGCATGAAGCAGCACACATGAAAGTGACAGAATGTCATTTTAGGATTGTTTACGTGCAGGAAGGGACACCTTCCTACACATAAACAATCCTCCCCTGCACACAGACAACCTTGCACTATTGTGCAAGGGTGCCTGCGTTGGCGCTAAGTTGCTAAACGTAGCGCCATCGCAGCGGGAAACGTAAGGCTGCACCACATTCTTCTAATATGGTGCAGCCTTGCATTTCAGAAGTGGCGGAGCACGGCGTTAAGACAAGGAGGCTACTCCGCGATCCGCCACTTCCTTGGACATATCCCCCTGTGTTTTCCCACTCCTCTAGATTTATTGATATTACTTGGTAAGCTGAGTGGGACGACAGCTAGCTTCTCCCTCCCCATTGATTTTTTGACATGTAAAGGAAATCATCACTTTTTATACTGTTATGACTATGGATTCTCTCTTCCTCTCTCTCACTTCATCCCTTTCTCTCTCAGTCTTTCTTACTCTGCTTTCTCAATTTATCTTTTTACTCCTTTATCATAGCTTTCATTCTATCTTTCTCTTTCATTCTTTTGCTCGCTCTTTCCCTTTCCACCTCTTTTTCACTATATCTCTTTTCCTGACATATTTTTTCTCTTTCTCAACTTTACCCTTGACTTTTATCTCTCTCTACTCTGATTCACTCTCTCTTTTTTGCCTCTGTTTAGCTCTCTCATGTCTGTAATTTATGATTTCATCAATGATGTCATATGTGAAATTATACGCATCTCAAGGGGATAGAACAAGCTAAGGTTTGCACCGTCAACCAAAGCTGACGAATTTCAGTGGTTTTACATGTGTCAGTCACAGCCATAAGTCAATATCTAACTGTAATTTTTCAGTGAATATCACAGGCTTTTTTTTTTAAAAACATGGAAGGATAAATAAAAATTTTAAATGTAGTATGACTCGTCATTTGATATATGTAAACAGTCATCACTTATTACCTCGTTTTCATTTCTTTTACTGTAATTCTCTGAGAATGCAATCTTTGAAACCTGTTTCTTGGAATTATATAAAACATAGTAATTGTTCCAGTACCCATTTTAGCACTTAACTCTCTGGGTAATGAGGAAAAGCAGTACAATGCTAACTCGGAAGGTGCTGTGAGCTAGAGAAGCATACCTCAGGAATTCAATAAACAAATCTAAATAAATCGGAGTCCAATCAGTGCTTTTTCTTATCAGAAAGAAAAGTACTTTATTACACACACATTCCTAAATATTATACACACATATAGAAATTGTGAAAAATTGGGTTGTCGGTTGAGTGGGGTGTTAATCAAGCCACAATCCTTGCGAAGGAGAACTACAAAAGCCACGAAATTAACCTGTGCTTAACCTACAGGTAGCTTGGCACAAAAACAGTCATGCTTAATTTAGAGACAATGTGTAAAGATTTTATGGAGCACACAAAGGCCCAGATTGACCAGGGTGTCAAGCAACGTAACGCAGCACCCAAAGAGACTGGGCTACATTGTGTGACAGGGAGAGAGAAGGAGAGCTCAATATTCATAGAGATATGGCACTCTCTTCCCCTCTCACTAGCTGATTTGTGCTGCTGTGTGCTAGGCACGCACCTTAGTGCCATAGTGCTAGGGTGCATTCCTGAGTCTACCATAGGTTTTGTACACAAAGTCTACCCTCCCTGTACAAAATACTATGGATAGACAAGTTTAAAACTCTTTCCTAATTTGTATGTGTGCTGTACAGTGCAGCACATGTGCAAAGTTGGAAAAGCAAGGAGAAATGAAAACATTTCTCCTTTAATGCCTGCTTTTCAGCGGTGTTAATTTTTGGTGCTAAACCCTGTCTACTAATGTTAGCAGTAGCGGCCCATGGTGGGAGTGCTGCCGGGCGGTGACGTGGGGCGGGGGAGGGGCAGGGTGGGGGGTAGTAAACTTCGGAATACAGCCGAATAGAGGTAAGTAAACATATAAATAAAACGAACTTAGTTACTTGCGCTGCATCGCATTTGGCGATGCAGCGCGCGTACTAAATTCGTTTTATTTATTTATATGTCTACTTACCTCTATTCGGCCGTATTCCGTAGTTTACTATCCCCCACCCTGCCTCCCCCGCCCCACGTCAGCGCCGAGGCAGCACTCCCACCACGGGCCGCTACTGAATGTTAGGGTTTCACGCAAAAAAGCATGGGTGGTTTCATGCGAATGCCCATGTAACTCCCCCTTGACGCAAAGTAATGCAAAGCAGCATTTCGTACTGCCCTGTGTTACTTTTCGATACTAACCAATACAAATGCCTATTTGTGTTGGTTTGTTAATCGCCAAAAAGGTTTAGCGTTGGTTTAGTGTTAAAAAAGTGACGCCAACCTGATGCTAAACGTTTGTGAATCTTAGCCAAAAAACTGCACTGGAGACAATTGTAACATTCTGCACAACTGCAACCCCTGAACCTTAAAACCACAATACCCCCGCTCCACATTTGTTAAACACATTATAAGGGATTCACTCAATAAAATCTTGGCCTACTGGCTTTGTCAGAGAGTCACCACAGTAATTAAAAATAACAGATAAATATCAGCCCACAATGCAATCAACATTTCAGGATAGTACCACCTTTTCAAAACATTGAATACCATTCAATACCATGTCCAATGATTTATTTGTATTCTTGTAATTAGCAATATCGCATTAATAATTATGAATTTTACAACTGGTGAAAATATTTCTACTTTTAGCCTATTGCAAAGCAAACCTATTACCTAAACACAAAGATCCCTGCATGGCAGAATATTACAACTAAGGGCCTGATTTAGATCTCAGCGGAGGGGAATACTCCATCACAAACATGATGGATATCCCGTCCCATGTATTGCGATCCCATTAAATCCTATGGGAATCGCAATACGGGTGACGGGATATTCATCATTTTTGTAAAGGAGTATTCCCTCTGCCAAGATCTACATCAGCCCCTAAATGTGCAATCTCCAGAGAAACCTGAAACCATGTCTCCAGGGTCATGAATTCCCTGACCCAGGGCACTGAAGGCCTGATTCACAAATGTAAACTTACACTTTTGTGTAAGTTTAAATTTTTTTAGTAATCACAAACTACAAGTTAAGTTGGATAGCTCCGAACATAAAAAGATAGGACAGGCCTATCTTTTTATGTGTGGAGTTCTCCACCCGACTGAGGAATCACTGTGGTCTCCGCAGTCGCAAACTCACTATCAACTCATACTTTGTGAATACCAAAAAAGTACACTTACACAAAAGGGTAAGTTTACCTTTGTAAATTATGTCCTTAGTTTGGAATTCAGATTTTTGAATAGAGGCTCTTGTGGGGCCCACTGCACTCAGAACAAGTTTTTTATCACTGGTGGTGGCATGCCCCTCCTGAATTACAACAGGCCACAATATGAACAGTTTTAGAGCTGAGCCCAGGGGCTTAGGAGAGGATCTGCGGAACTAGCTGATTACGGACTTTAATTTTTTTTTTTAAAGAATGAGCATTTGTGACCAGCCTTTAGTATTTAATTCTAGTGTCTCTACCTCTCCTGTCTGACATTGAAAGTAGCCAAAGAGCATGCAGGAGCCCAGGACTGTGCAACCAGGCTGGTTCCTTGTCGGCCAACACTGTTCTGTGCTGAGGTGGAGGCAGCAGTCTCTATTCTCCTGCCAGTGTCTGTGCAGCAGTGGACTGCTTCTCTGGGTGCCTTCAACTCACCCCACAATCAAGTGCAGCAAGTGAGAAGGGCACTTAGTGATGCTTTGGGACTTCTGGTTCTCCCTCGGTGCTCACGGTAATTGAGTGCAGCAATGCTCAAATTACTCCAAGATGCTAGCCTTCCCCTTGGATAAGAGTAGTCCTTGCGTTTGTGGTACTTGCCCTGTCCAGAGACCTCCAACATCATTAAGGGGGAGACACGCTGCACATCAACCTACTTGGAGGGTGGTGCATATTTATATTTTATTTTGGGTGGGCTCTCTTGGGCCTTGGGTTTCACCCTGTAAGCCGTCAGCAAAAGATAATATTGTAGGGGTTCCAGGTGGGACTGGGACACTCCTCAAATAAATATTGCATGAAAGTAATAATAAATGAGCTGCTGGAGCTGCTCATCAATTATTTACTGCTTATGCAAGAAGTGCTGCAAAATGCCCTTTATGAGTTAATTTATGTATTTTTTCATGCTTTCTGGTTTCCCAATCTGGGTAGGGGGTACCACCAACATGTTACAAAAGTGTTGTGTGGGGTTGCAGGGAGTGCAGCAGCCCCCCCTCCAAATTGTTTATTAAAATAACTTTATGTTTTCTGGGGGAAGTTTACAGTGTTTCTTAGCATCCCCAGAGATCGTCCTTTTGGCCTTTAGCTAAGTATTGCAGGGAACCATTGTGGTTTGTTTTATGGCTGCAGTGTAGGGCCTCAGAAATGTAAAAGAAAGACTGTGACATGGTTTTCAGTTGGTAACAAAGGCAATAGGCTTGACTTTATATATTGATGTAGGGACTCCTTGACAAAGCCAATAGGCGTGCCTTGAATATTACTGTGGTAACCCCTTGACAAAGTCAATAAGCTTGCCTTCATATATTGATGTGGAGACTCCTTGACAAGGCCAATAGGCTTTCCTTCTATATTGATGTGGTCACCCCTTGACAAAGACAATAGCCTTGCCTTCATATAATGATGTGGTGACCCATGAAATGTCAATGGGCTTGGCTTGTATGTTGATGTGTCCCTCCTTGACAAAGGTAGTAGGCCTGTCTTTTATGTATTGATGTGGTGACCCCTTGCCAAAGCCAGTAGACCTACCTTAATTAAAATCACATCCCTTTATATTGTGATGTGCGCTCTCATTGGCTGGCTGTCAGTAGGGGGTTCTCCATGCCTAGGGGGGTTGGGTGGAGGGCCTGTCCGACACAGGCCAGTGATATTATAATTAGGTGTAGTAGTAAGATCAGACTTTGGGGTCGATTCCGATTCGGGCCGGAAATTTCTCCGACCGAGCCGGACCCGGAGAGATTTCCGACCGAATCGGACCCGTGCAGTCCGACCGAGCGAGTACGATGCGGCCGTATGTTATCGGACACGAGTCGGTCGGACTCCCATTGAACTCAATGGGAGCCGGTCGTACAACGCGTGCGCGAGCTCCCATTGCCTCAATGGGTGCGAGGCGGACAAGGGCGCCCCTACAGCGGGTGCGCCCGCGAGCGCTTCGCGGCGTACACGCACAGGTAAGGGGACCCTTGGGTCCCCCTGTGTGCGCCTCGCGCGGCTACGGCGTACAGGGGGTCCGACACGGACCCCAAAGTACGGCTCCGACAGCTCTTACGAGCCGGAGTGCGCGGCTCGGTCGGACTGCTCGCGGCGCGCCATCGTACTTACCCGGCCGGGAAAGCGTCTCCATTGCGCGGTGCGAATCGGGTCCGACCGGAGTCGGTCGGGCGGTTCGGAGTCCGAGCGAGTCGGTCGGAGTTGTCGGGACGCCCGGACGAGTCGGTCGGCGAGTCGCATCGTACTCGCTCGGCCGGACCCGCGTACGGTTCGGTCGGGAAACAGGCTTTCGCATGGCTTTTTTCCCGACCGAATGGTATTGGGTGCGCCTCCGACCGAGATCGGAATCGGCCCCTTTGTGTTAAACAAATCTAGAAATTCACTGAACAAACAAACGTTAAAGTAGCGTTATAGTTGGTTAGGATAAATAGGATCTTCCTTCATGTTAAAAAAATATGAACTTCACTGGATAAACCAAAGGTTAAAGTGATGTTATAGTTACAGGTGAAAATAATTTGTTACTTTAAATAAAAAAAACCCTGGGAATTCACTGAAAAAATCAAAGGTTAAAGTGACGTTATAGTTATGTCTGGTAATAATAACTTACGTTATGTAAAAACCGTAGAAGGTCAATTAAATATCAAAACAAAATACTTTATTTCGGCCTATAAGGCCATAAAAGTAAGAAAACAAATAAAATACAGTGCATACATAGGAATTTAAAAAAATATACTCATTCGTTGCTCGCTACAGTGCACTAATATACATCTGTTTTGTAAGAATTCACAATAAGTTTAAATGAGTCCCACAGAATGGCCTTGACAATCTAAAGGCTGACCTATATCTTGCTACTATGTGAATTGCTTGTGCAATTTATGAGCAGCATAGTGCTATTTGTTTTGTACCAGGCATTGGTTTCCGAAAAAGTGTGTATACAATAGATGTGCAATGGCGCAGTTGTTACAATAGTTCATTACGCTCGACCATCAGCGTAAGTTAATTTATGTGCAAGAGATACAAAAGTTAAAGAAGTTTACATGCTCTTAAAAGTAAATTCATTAAAAATGCCGATGTAAAACCGGACCTATCAATTCGTAAGATCATCAAGATATTTCTAAAAATATAAAAGCTTATAAAAATACATGACAGATAAAAATATTTTAGTAATTTCACAGAAGACTAATGATTTCACTTTCAATACCATATGGTCTTGGACAGTTGCCTTTCCGGTGTATCTACCCCACTAAATTAATTGCTACGCCATCTTCAGAGCCTTTCAGGACAACCTTTTCCAAAGATAGAGAGTTGTTATCTTCACTAAGTAGTAATTCGGGGGTATCAGTATGGTGCGTGATTGAGGTATCTGATCACCTTGGATATTTTGAACATGACTACTCATACTGAATAATACACCATAGCCACTAGATACAAGCTTCGGGCTGGCGTCCTAATTATAGAATTACAATTTTTGCCCTCTCTTTTTCCTTATAAAATTAATAGCCAATAGGAATCGGCTGAGCCCAAATACTATGAGGTGGGAATTGTCAGTTTTTAATATTCGCAGCATATCATTCAATTTCCTGACACTAAGGCACCTGCCTATCGGTTTTATCCACTTCCTTCTGGCGAATTTATATGCTGGGCAAAAGAACAAGACGTGTGAGATATCCTCATCAACCCCCAACTGGCATAAGCTACAGTGAGACTCCCCCTCCTTAAATTGTGACGTTGACCATTTGGAGACGAAAGTGTTTATCTGCAGTATTTCATATCTGAATTTCAGGTATAGACACTTTGCCAATTGTGGTTCTATTTCATCCAAAAATGGCTCAAAACAGGGGGTTGTTTTAAACTGGAGGAACTGCATGGTGAGCCTGCCCAATGTACTGTTTGAAGTTACCTTGTGTCTAATGAAGTCCCAGAATATAAGCTTAATCTCACATTTTGATTCAGGAGTCAGCAGACTCAGATTCGTCCAGTATCTGCTCAGACCTAGATCAAAAAGCCATGTTCTAATATGGATCGACCAGGGAAAAGTAACTTGGGTGTCAAGTTCCAGCAGTTCACTAAGTGATTCTCTGTACACTGCTAGTTCTGGTGTTGTCCAAGTTCTAATCCAGAAAGACAAGGGGGCATATTAGCAAGCGGCAGCGATAATCATCGCTGACCGCGCTTAGCGTGAATATTAATATCGCCGGCTATCGCTGGTATTTATCGCCATTGCAGCGCTGTATTACCAACGAATAGCGCAATGGTGATAATTATACCAGCGATAGTGGGGGAAATTGGCCAACATCGCTGTAAAACCAGCGATGTTGCAGTACAAACGGTGATGACCTTGCTGATACGACCCTGTGGTCGTATCACAATAATCCACCCCCCCATGTAATGAATACATAAGTCAGGAATTTAGCAGTACTTAAATTCCTGCGTTAATGGGGGCTTAGCGTGCGTTTCATTGTTGCTACGCGGGTCCAGGGCATCCTTGTTAATAGCCCGGAGCCGCGTTAGCGATGATTTTCCTTGGAGTTATGTCAGGAACGCCTACTTCACATCTCATTAGCGATGCGAAGCAAGGCGTTCAGTAAAGCAGGCGCTATCACCAGGGAACACGCGCTAAGGCCTGTTAGCGTGTCCTTGGTGATACCGCGATATAATTATCGCCGCTTTTCGGCCGAAAATGGCCGCAAAAGCGGCGATAAGGGGCTTGCTAATATGCCCCAAGGTTCTCCAGATTGCTAGGTGCTCCAAGCGTTTGATGCCCAAGTCATAGGTCAGAGGAATCAGTGGAGTGTGTTGAGGAAGGGCGACAAACATTCTCAAAATTTTGTTTTCACCGATGGTTAAAGATTTGAGAGTGCCACCTCCCCAAATCTCCGCACCATACAAGGCGGCAGTTTGGGCTCTGGCCTTGTACACTTCCAGAGTGGGGGGTAATAGCTTTTGAGGACGTTGCAACTTGCTTTTTTACAATGGGAATAGAGTTTTGCATTAAAATAGCATTTGATTTATCTATTTGTTGGGCCCAGGAAAGTTTAGAATCTAGAGTGACTCCCAAATATACAAAGTTCGATACACGTTCCAGTGTTGTGCCATTTAGGTATATTTTGTTCTTAAAGCTTCTGTGTGGCCTCATGGTCATGTATTTTGTTTTAGTTGGATTCACCTCGAGGCCTTTTGCTTTACAATATTTGTTGAGGCTATGAAGTAGATTCTGTAGGCCGCTAGGTGTTTGGGACAGCAGGATAGTGTCATCCGCGAATGTTAAGGCGCAGATAGAATTACCTCCCAGTTTTGGCAAATCATGGACACATTTTTGGAGATGTTCAACCAGATCGTTTACGTACAAGAGGAACAGAGTCGGCGCCAGGATGCAGCCCTGGCACACTCCCCTCTTAACTGTGATCTCATCAGTAAGTTCGCCTCCTTTTGCCCCATCGTACCTTAGCATAGTTTCCTTCATGTAGCCTAATAATTTGGATTAAGATCTCGTCAGGTACACCCTGTTGGTGCAGATTTTCCCACAGCTGAGCCCTTGGGATGGAATCGAATGCTGCCTTTAAGTCAATAAAGGCAACATATAAGTGGCTAGCTCTTAATCTTGTGTATTTCCAGGCTAAGACCAGGAGTCTAAATACTTGGTCTACTGTGCTTGTTTTCTGCCTGAAGCCAGCCTGGCACGGTGAGAGTATATCCTCTGCTATAATCCAATCAGTAAGCCTAATTAAAATTTGTTTTGCATAGACCTTCTGTAGAACGTCTATCAGACGTATAGGTCTGTAATTTGCAGGCTCTTCCCTACTGCCCTTTTTATAGATAGGGACTATCTCAGCGCCCTTCCTGGACACTGAAATCGGCTGCCCCCTAGCTATTGCATTCGTTAATTCATTTATGTACGGTACCCACACTTCCGGGGTATGTTTGAATAGGTCCCCTGGTATTCTATCTGGGCGGGGTGCCTTTGATGGCTTAATTGCTGCTACAGCAAGTGCCGTGTCCTCCATGCTGAACTGTAAGGGTGGTGCTTGTCTTGCACTCAAGAGCCCCCAAAGGTCACTTGTGGGGTCTTGGGCTGAATCTGAATCAATAGTAATATCGTAGAGGTTTGCGAAATGTCTCTGCCAGGTATTGGGTTCTAGATAGTGGTCAGAAGCCGTCATGTCTCGTTTGCTTCCATGGGTCATTAATTTCCAAAACATGACTTGGTCCCCATTATTTGCAGCTATTATGAGCTCTTCCCAAATGCTATCTTCCCAGTTTCTTTGGGCTATCTTTTGTATTTTCTTGTATTCTGATCTTTCTGCTCTAATCTCGAGTATATTTTTGTTTTTGAGGGCACTAATAAGCCGGTCTTTGGCCAATCTACATTCCTTATCATACCAGGGGTTGGATGACTGGACCCCTGCCTTTGCGGTACCTGTTTTTATCCGCGGTTTGGTTAGGTGGACTTGTATTTCCTCTACCAGTTTTTTAGGGTGTGTGTTATCTGGTTAATTTCATGATCTTGCTCCAAGTAAGAAGCTACAAGGACACTAAAGATGTTATATATGCTAGTGAGGGGTTCAACTTGGTCTAATATGGCGGGCCATCTGACTGACCGCCGGTTATTAGTTACCAGAGGCTGCCTTAATTCTACTCCTGGGTCAGTTTCCAGGTTTGCATGAGTTGGAAATTGTTTCCCATCTAGATCTAAGCATAACGGAAAATGGTCACTCTCTTCTCTCTTGTCAACTTTGAAATCCTGTGCTTATGCCCAATGTGATGTGCTTAAGAGCACATAATCTATTCTCGACATAGAGTTTCCTCTTGAGAAGGTGTTTGCGCAAGCAAGGTCTGAGGGGAAGCGGCCATTGCATGCCATAAGACCTTTCTGGATGGTGAGATGGAACATTTGGATAGCAGAGGTGGTACACCTCACTGTGTTTTTTGTTTGGAGGAGGGGAATCCCTCTGAATTGATCTTCCTCTTCAGAAACTACATCGAGTCCCACCATGGGTTCATAGCAGCAATTAAAGTCACCCCCCACTATGATGGCATCTTTTGGGTCTATGGATCCCAGGACCTCCTTGAAATGTTCTAAAAAGAGTGCTTCTTTTGAACATTCCCTAGGTCTTACATATATATTAAAGAGATACAGCTGTGTAGCATTAGAGAACTTGAGTTTCAGGCCCAAGATGTCCAATGAACCCGTGGGTACAATTTCTATAATGACATTTAAATTAATTAAGTATAATAACTTCTATGACTATATTTATAATGAATAAGTCTATGTCTTCCATTTAGCCAAATTTATTTTGTTTGAAGACAACAATATTTCCATGGGTGTCTGTGATTTCATCCTCCAAGTCTCTTTACCACTTCCCTGCTGTTTCCAGTTATCTATCTAAACCGTGTCCAGCATTTGAACAGGACTTGGTGCTTCTAGTCTTGATGGTGAGGGGGCAACAATTTTCCAGACAACCTAGGCTTCTGAATGATTTCTTATGAGAATGACAAATATATGTTTGTGAATGTTCCCTTCATTATATAGCTCAAGGATGCATCTAGGGGAGTGTAATAAATTCAATTTTTAAAGTCATAAATGCAGCGGTGGGTCCTCAGTTATGGTGGAGGAAAGTCACCCCCCCCCCCGCCAGCAGCTGCAAAAATGTAAAAATGATAATAAATGTATTTTTCTTCCAAGGCTGAGTCTTGGGGTGCGGCCTAATTGATGACAGGCACGAAGAGGGAATGGTTGGCACTGCTGTCAGTGTGCATGTCGGTTTGGCTGGCTGTCTTAGGACGGCCAAACCGACATGCGCACTGACATCTGTCTAACCCAAGCTGCATTGCTAGGTGGAGGGAACAGGAGGCACAGGCTCCCAGTCCTCGTTGTAGCAGAAAACGGGCTTGCTCAGGCCAGGCTTGCTCAGGCCAATTCCAGCGCTTCTTTCATGCTGGTACCATGCTTTCTTTATAAAGATGCAGTATGGGGGGGTGTTGCAGTATATCAACATACGCCTTGTAAAATTCTGGAATGAATCCGTCTGCTCCTAGAGCCATGCTACTATCTATTCTCTTCAATTTTGCCCTAGTCTTAGCTATCCTATTAGGGACACATAGGTGCTCTCAACCTATTATTTGGAGTATTGATAGAGTAGCCCTCTTCAGGTGGCCATTTATATTGTTAAGGTTACCAGAGAATTGTGTTATGATTAGTTCCATTTTTAAATTTATGATTTCCACTATAATTTCATCTGAGGTATATAGTGTTTGGCCCTCCTCAGTATTTAAATGTGTTATACTCCCTGCAGTCCATTTTGGCCATATCATCGTGCTGGGGTTCTGCATTTCACTCACTGTACAGCTCAGCTGAGGAGGATTTCCCCCTAAATGTGATTTCCCTTTCTGCTTCTTCTTTGTATCTGCTAGTGTTTCTTGTAGTTCTATGAGAACTGTAATCCCATTCACATCTCCATATTTCTGCTCTAGCTCCTGCAATGACTTTTCCATTGTACTAAGGCGTGTGCGAATCGATATCAGGATTCCTATGTTTTTAGAAATGCATACTCAGTGAATAACTACTTTAAAGACCTCCCATAATTTAAAATATGTATCTGCCTTGTTGGTAGTATTATGGAAGAAGTCACTCTTAATTTCTCACTGTATACTGCATCCACTGCTCCGAGATCGAATCTCCAGATGTGGGCTGTTGCTATCTAGTCCACGATGGGGCTACTCTACTATTACTGTAGAGTGATTTAAGTATGTTCTAGGGAAGTGGGTGCTATCGCTCATCCATTCTCAGACATCTCTTTTGCTTAGCCGGAAATCAATCCTGGATGCACCGTGGAATAATAAATTTGTCTTCTGACAGTAGTATCTTATTCACTCTATTAGTCACTCTATGGTCCTTTATTAGTTGCACTGATGCACAATCTGCTTTAGTCTGCATCCTGGCTCTATTGCTTTATCTGTCCTTATTGGATCTAGGGTTAGAATACACCCTCAAGCCCTTAATAGATCAGGAATCAAAAGTGCCACAGTTGATCATTATTTTTGTAAGAAATAGAGATCATGTATTTTTTTTTTAATATGTGTGAACGTTTGCTTTGCTTCTAATTTGTCCGTGTTAAACAAGATATCATCCATTCTCTTCTATTGTTGTTGTCATTTGCTGAAAAGGGAGCCCATTCTTATTGAATATCTACTCGCCTCGAGCATAGAATGAATAGGAAGCGAACAGTCTAATGTTATTCCTCTCTCTGCCTTTTGTAGGTGTGTTTCTCTTGTAGTAATGCTACTTCAATTTTGTGCTTGTCTAAATGAGTCAGTATTTTCCTTACCTTCAGTGGATCATTGAGTCTTCGTACAGTCAATGTAATTATGATAACTTTTTTGATTGTAACTGCCTCTTCTTTAGGTCTGTTTGAGAATAAGCTTTCACTCTTATCTTGTCTGACCGCTATCAGTTCCCTTTTACCCCTTCTCATTAGTTTTCATGTTTGCTTTCCCTTTGCTATTTTTAGAGCTTCCCATATCTTACCATGCCCCTCCCATATTGATTCCCAATCAGCAAATTCCCTTGCTAAATCATATAAATCAAATAACTTTTCATAGAAATGTTGCCAACTCTTCAAATCATTTAATACAGTGTCATTATCAAAGGTTTACACTTGGGATAGGCAGCGCTCTTTCACGGGAAGCAAAGCTTAAATCATCATATCCTAAACCTTCCCTTCATCACCGTAGGGGATCGCTATTCATTAACATTGTATATTACATTGGCTGCATGCTCCCTCAAAATATCAACCCTTAATCCTGCTAAGTATAGTGAGCCATCCAGCCACTATGATACTCTGTTACACTCTACAGCCTCAGGACCGGGCTCAGTCCAGTGGTAATAAATAAATGTGCAACCAGCGCTCGTGGTTGATTGCACGTAACCCATAAGTGTGTCTCGTATTCTGTGTTTGCTGCAGCTTGGTTAGGCCCCAATTAGTGAGTGCTCCCCTATACCCAAGGGCACTTTACATTGGCAACGAGGCAGAGCAAACCTCCTGTGTATGCTGCCCCGCGGCATCAGCAATATGGTCACCAAAGAAGATTTACGCACTCACCGCCGCGGGTCACAGATTCGTTCCTGGGAGCAGCTCTATGGCAGGCGAGAGGCTGACAGCGCATCTCAGGGAGGCGACGTGTTAGTGACGGCGACCATCTCGAAGCAGCACTCGCTGCATCTGCACATGAGGGCCATGTCTGGCGGGAGGCCGGAGCTGAGATGGCCCAGTTGACTGCAGGTGAGGTGGCCGGTGAGGGAGCCCGCGGCGGAGTACTGATTCCTGTCCGTGCCGCGTGGGCATGGCGATACGCCAGTAAATTGACCAGCAGTGCAAGGCCTACGTGAGGGGGAGAGGCAGGCCCCGAGCAGGCGAGAGTGACCGCCGTAAGGGGGCCTGTGGCAGCCAATGAGGAGAGGCTCCCACTAGTGGTGGCAAGCGGCACTGCAGTGTTCTCAGAAGTGGATGAGAGGAAATCCGAGTAATGAAGAAAAAGATAGAAAATCTCACAGCAAAGCAGCAAGAATAGGAGGGGCACGAGTCCCCAAAGGGCTGCTATTCCAGGTGCTCCACTGACACTTACCCTGACAATGTCTGGAGGAGCATTTCTAACAAAGGTGCAGTCCTGGCCAAGGGATCACCAAAGTTCTGGTTGGACTGACAGGCTCCTCTGAAGTGGCTTGAGTGTCCTGGAATGTGCTGCCAAGGTGCCAAGAGATTCCCCTGGGGATGATTCGTTGCGCTATAAAAGTTTTAATAATAAATAATAAAAAGGAGGGTGTGGGGAGGTGGCACTGTAGGAGAACTGCGGTACTGAGCAATCGATAGGGCAAGCAATTGCAAGGTGGAGCAGGCCACAGAGGCTGAGTGGATCCACGGAGGAGGAAGACACCATGTCAATGCAAGCCCATGAGGAGGCGGAGGGGGCAACAGAACACTGCTTACACTCTACACTGGCAGTACTACCCCCTTTCAGTCAGTTGGCAGACCCGGCCACGGCAGTGCCAAGATAGCGGAAGTGGATTTGATGGCTAGAAAACTACTTCCTCGCCGCCCATGAGACCGATGGCGCTGTCAAGAGGTAAACAGTGTTGCAACATGGGAGGACATGAACTGTATGAACTTTTTCAGGACTTGCCCAACACAGGTGATGTGTGTGACTATTATGTGGCAGTAAGGGCCCTCAACCGGCATTTTGACCCCCAGTTAAATCCTGATCACAAACATTTCAAATTACAACAAGCACAGCCACAAGAGGGAGAGACCGTTGACATGTTCTTTGCAAGGTTACGCAAATTGTCAAGCTCCTGTACAGGCACTGACAAACAGTTTGAAACCAGGGCACAGTTGATCCATGGTTATAGGTCGTCAGAACTGCAGAAACTCATACTACGACAATCTGGCATCACGCTGGATGACATAGTGATACTGGCCAGATCACATGAGCTAGCTGATGCATGAGCCGGAGAAATAGAATCGGCGTTAGCATGAAGAACGTCCTGGTCGCAACAGACAAACCCGGGCACTGTCAAAGAGGAAGGGGTGGAGGCTGTCAGGAAGTGGACCGGAAAAGGAAGAGGAAATACCAGCACACACCCTGGAGGAAAAGCGTGTGGCAACTGTGGGATGGAGAGTCACCTACCACGGGGGTGCCCAGCCAGTGGAAAACCATGTTTGAAGTGCAGAAAACTAGGACATTTCTCGATAGTGTGTCAGAGTGCAGCCCCGTCAGCCAACACCGGAGGAAAGACCAAAAGATTTGGGCGGGTCAAACAGATTGCAGAAAGTATGGAAACGCTGGATCCCCTAGACGCCTTGTGCCAACAGATACGCCTCTTAGAGGAGGATGATGAAGAAGAGGAGGTCTTCATCATCTCCTTTACAGGACGAACAAATCAAGGGAAACGACCCCCCGCCCATGTGCCAAATACAAATTGGAGGGAATCAAGTAACAGCCCTCATAGACACAGGAGCATCCATAAATATCCTAGATTAGGAACAGTATCTCCAGCTAAAACCCCATCCAAAATTGATGGCCATCAGAGCAAAAATATTCTTGAATGGGGCGACACTCCCATTCCGCTACAAGGAGTCATTGAAGTGGAGGTCCCCCATGGAAAAATAGCATCGCAGACCAAATTTCATGTAACCCAGGACAATGCAAGAGCACTACTTGGATGTCACTCGGCTGAAGACCTGGGGTTAGTTTGCATGTCAAGTCCACCAATCGCATGCTGCCAAAATTATGTCTGATTTCCCAGAGCTCTTTGAAGGACTCGGTTGCCTGAAGGGCGTCAACGTCAAATTACACTTTGACCGGTCGGTCAAGCCTGTGGCTCTACGCCACAGAAGAGTACTGTTTCATCTGCGACCCCCATGTGGAAGCAGAGTTGGAGAAACTAGAAAAAGCAGAGGTGATCGAAAATGTGTCAGGGCCCACACCGTGGATGTCTCCGCTGGTGATCGCTCCCAAACCCAAGCAGCCAGGAGCGATACAACTGTGTGCGGATATGCAGTTACCAAATAAGGCAATACAGAGAGAGAGGCATATCACACCTACCATCGATGAAACTGTCACTGACGTCAAGGGGGCGAAATGGTTTTCGAAAGTAGACCTCAACTCTGGATACCATCAGTTGCTGTTGGACGAGTCTAGTCGATACATAACAACTTTTTCAAAGCGTGTAGGGTTGAGAAGATTAAATTGGCTTAGTTTTGGAGTATCCTCAGCAGCAGAGGTATTCCAGTACGCAATCAGAGAGGCCCTATCAGGACTGGTAGGAGTCATGAACGTCAGCGATGATCTTTTGATTTTCTCCCAGATGCTGGAGGAACACCATGTGCGTTTAAAGGCAACCCTGCAAAGACTGGTAGTACAAGGGCTAACTTTACACAGAGACAAGTGTGCGTTCTATACAATTAAGTGGAGTTCTTCGGATACAAGTTTTCCAACGAGAGCCTACAAGTGGATCTAGCAAAAGTCGAGGCCATAAGAGTGGCCGCCATTCCCCAGAATCCGACAGAGATGCGAAGCTTCTTAGGGATGGCAAATTAATGCAGAAGATTTATTCCTCATCTAGCAACCATTTAGGAGCCTCCAAGGGTTCTCAAGAAAAAGAACACCAAGTGGCAATGGTCAAGTGCCAAATCAAAAGCATTTCAGGAGGTGAAGAGGCACTACTACTTGGAGCTACTAGAGCATACTTCAGCCCAGGGAGCCCCACAGAGCTAATAGTGGATGCCAGTCCCATGGGCCACTTCAGCTAGACTTTCAAAAGGAATGGGTACCCATTGCTTATGCAAGCAAGGCACTATCAGCCATCGAGACCAGATATGCACAGATTGAAAGGGAAGCACTGGCCATCAGGTGGGCGTGCCAACATTTCAACATATACCTCTGCGGGCACAAGTTCTGTGTGGTCACTGATCAGACACCGCTGGTGCCACTGTTCGGCAGAACAGTGAGGAATGGGCCTCCATGAACTGAAAGATGGGCAGTACAACCACAACATTATGATTTTGAAATGGTCTACCATCCAGGAATCAAAAACCCGGCGGACTACCTTTCACGCCACCCCATGGCAGTGGACCCCCGGAGTCAGCAAGAGGTCGATCGAGGGGCTGAAGTGATTGCAAAATTGAGAACGGAATTAGCATCTCCAAGAGCACTGTCTCTAGCCGAGATAGCCGAAGCCACCAAAGAAGATGACTGTCTGTGTGCGGTCAAAGAAGCGTTGCGGGAACATCGCTGGAAGAATTTCCTAGACGGAGTGGGGCGGTTGAGTGTTGAGGTAAGAGAAGCTAGAACAAGCCTCTGGAGGTGCCGGGATGAGCTCAGTGAAAGCTTGGAAGGACACTTGTTGTGAAGTCAACAAATCGTAATACCCCAGAGTCTATGGAGGAGAACGGCAGAACTGGCCCACCAGGGTCACGAGGGTCTAGCCAAAACATAAGCAAGGTTACGGGCCAAGGTGTGGTTTCCTGGTGTAAACCGGATGATTGAACAGCTGGTGAGGGGATGCCATTCCTGTGTAATTACTGGAGGAGAGCCACCGGTCAGGCAGATAGTCACTGAAGCTCCCAGCACACAACAATGGCCGTCCGTAAGCATGGATTTGGGGAGTTTTCCTGATGGATGCATGACGCTTGTCATGATTGACAGTCACTCCAAGTTTCCAGCATTGAAAATAGTGCGATCAAAGGCTTTTGCAAGACAGTGCTGGACAAAATCTTTGCCATGCTAGGGCTGCCAGATGAGATCTGGACGGATAATGGTCCACCGTTTCATGGCCAGGAGTTTAGAGATTACCTTCACCATCTAAATATCAGACAGCGGCGAGTCACCCCCCAGCGGCCTCAAGCCAATGGGGAGGTTGAAAGATTCATGTGAACCCTAAATAAAGCACTAAGAATTGGAGTTGATCAAGGGGTCGAAATGGAAGGGTGTCTCCATCAATTTCTGAGAGCCTATAGACAAACGCCACACAGTACCACTGGGTGTTCGCCTAGTGAGCTGATGCTGAAGAGGCCAGTCCAAGACCTCGTCCCAGTGAGTGATAAGTGGACACTGGGAGTGCTAGATGGTGAGGCTGCTCCGGGTAATAGTCAAAGACAGGCACCTGGGGTAGAAATGTAGAACACCATTTGAAAGGGAGCCCTGAGAAGTATTGGAAGTGAAAGGAACCATGATTAATGTCAAAAGAGGAGAGCGGTTGCTATCAAGGAATGCGTCATGGTTCAAGAAGATCACAACGCCGCCAGACGATGGCAGTGGCGAGGGTGAACTGACACCTCCAATGGAACTTAATCTTGAGGAAGAAGAAGAGGTAGAGCCCAGTCAGGGGGAAGAAGGGGTGAATGAGGAACCAAATGAAAGATCGGATGATAGTTCTCCAAGTCATGCAATCAGTGTGCCTCGAACTGGAAAGGATATGGCATCCCAGAGAGGGTATCCCTATCAGCTACGAGAAAATCCCTGGCCTATCCAAAGGCTGAAAGACTTTGTTTGCTGAGAAACTGAAAACCTAATGAATATTATGTTTTGGCACCTCATGTCTTAGTGTTGTTGTTATTGTTTCTATTATGAACCCCTTCGCTGTGGGGGTAATTCCCCCGCGGGTGCGGGGGGGCGGGGAGGTGAATGCGGCGCCGCGGTGCTCGTGACGAGACCAGCTCGTCATGAGTCACAGTGGAGCTGTGCTCATGACGAGCTGGTCTCGTCACAAACCCGCCCACTCATTAATTCTCCCACATAGGCGGGGAATTAATCACGCGTGGGCGGTGCGCACCTGTTATGACGAGACCAGCTCGTCATGAGCACAGCTCCACTGTGACTCATGACGAGCTGGTCTCGTCATAAGCACCGAAGGGATTAAGCCCAAATCCACTTTTAATCCTTACCTTCCACATGACAACTTGGACAGCTTTCAGGAGGTCGTTGTACAGGATCTTATGAGAATTTGGAATAGAACCAAAAACAAACATGCACATAACCTTACACTAGAGCAGAGGGCAGCCCTGGGGACACTTAATGGGGACCAGAGCTTTATCATCAAGCCATCTGACAAAGGGGGCAATATTGTCCTATGGGACACCAACCTGTACAGAAAGGAGGCTAACAGACAACTCGTCCTCTCTAAGAACTATGTGAGGTCTAGTAAGGAACTATATGATGAGGTGACTAACAACTACTACTTTAAATTGGCAAGTTGGAGAGATCAGGAAAATCTGGGGGAGGATGAATACAGATTCCTTCACACCAAGACACCCATGGCACCTTGTTTTTACATGCTGCCGAAAATTCACAGGGACAGCACCAATCCGCCGGGCATACCTATAGTGTCAGCCAATGGCAGCCTCCTGGAAAACACATCTGTGTTCTTGGATGCTTTCCTCTTCCCCTGTATCCTTAACCTTCCATCTTATTGCAGGGACAGCACAGACTTTATCAATAAAATTGAGGGTATATCGTGGCAGGATAATTTCTGGCTAGTAACAATTGATGTGGTGCCCCTGTACACGTGTATCAGACACAGTGAGGGAATTGGAGCATGCAAACACTTTTTCAGGGAGAAATCAATTTTCTTGTACAAGCACTCCATGGTGTTGATTGATATGCTGACTTTTGCCTAGAAAACAACTTTTTTCTGTTTGAAGACAGGTGGTACAAACAGGTAGTCGGAACCGCCATGGGAAGTTGCTTTGCGCGAAGCTATGCCTGTATGTTTATGGGATGGTGGGAGGAACAGCTTGTGTGGATCGAGAAGAATGAGCACTTGGCCAGGCATATTGTTTTCTGGACGAGGTTTATAGATGATATATTCATGATATGGAGCAGATCCAAAACTGACTTAGAGTGGTTTTTTGCTATGCTAACGGATAATGAGGTCAATCTACGCTTTACACACAGATGTGATCAGAAAGAGATGGATTTTCTAGATGTATGTGTGAAGACTACGAATGGGACAATCTTGACTGAATTATATAGAAAAGAGACTGCAGGCAACAGTCTGTTGCATGCAGACAGCCACCATCCACCGAAACTTAATTGGATTACTCCCTTTGGGGAGTTGGTTAGAGATAGGTGCAACTGTAACATACAACAGGCATATGAAAAGGAACAAGACACAATGCTAAGAAGATTCAGGAGACGAGGGTACCCCGAGAAAGTCCTTATTGCAGCAAGGGAGAAGGCTGCAACACAGAATAGATCAACCCTTTTGGTTAAGAGACCCGAGACTAAGAAGGAAGGAAATAGCATCAGGATGATTAGCACATTCAATGTAGAGGCCACAGCTGTGCGCAGCACCCTTAAGAGACATTGGTGCATTGTAAAAAGTGATCCTGTAATAGGTCCACTGGTTAGTGCGCATCCCCTAATCACATACAGGAAGGCACGTTCCTTAAAGGACATGCTAGTGAACAGTTACATGGGAGCAACTAAACAACTGGGTTGGCTGCAACAACAGAAGGGTTTTTCAAATGTGGAAAATGCAAGGCCTGTAGTACCAGCAGGAATAGAAAAACATATCCGTTACCTACAGGGAAAACGGAAGGCATAAAGAAATTTATGAACTGCAACACTGAGTACTGTGTGTATGTGATACTCTGCCCTTGTGAGAAGATGTACGTGGGAAGCACTATTTTCCCTATGAAAAGAGGATACTAGAGTACATGAGAGCTATTGGAAATTTGGATTTGAGTTATTCTACAGCACAACACTGGTTGAAATTCCACAACAAAGATGCTAACAGCCTATCTTTCTTTGGCATTGACAGGATTGCGGTGAGCCCCAGAGGGGGTGACCGAGAGAGGCAGTTGAGAATCCTGGAGTCGAGATATATTATACTCCTTGATAGCAAGAGCCCCTTCGGAATTAATGAGGACGAGGAACTTTATGTCCACATTGGATAAGTACCTGAAATGACTTTCAACCTGCTTTCATAGTGATCCATGTTTTCCCTGTGTATACTGTGTCATGGTGAGGGCTCTCGACCATGACCCAGTGTTATCAGCTTTGAAAAAATTTCACGGGAGGCGTAGTCTGCTTTTATCTCAACTTGGGTTGTGCCCCACAGATGATCAAAACTCCTTCCTAGTCTCCGGTTCATTTGGAATTAAATATTAATTAATTATAAATTTTTGTTAATTCCTATTTTGTCTAAATTATCATTAAGCCGAAGCCTATAGCTCTGAATCCCCTTGCCCCGTTCAATGTTTCCCCTTTGTTCCCCTTCCCCTTCTCCTTTTTTGCTTTTATTGTATATTCATGGGTACACGGTGGTCACTACTATATATATATATATATATATATTCACTGAAAAAACCATAGGTTTCAGGCACGTTATAGTTAGAAATTAGCATTTAAAAAACCTTTCAAATTCACTGAAAAAACCATAGGTTTTAGGGACAGTTATAGTTAGTTGGACATTGCACTCGTACAAAACCCGTGAAATTCCCCGTTATAGTTAGTTCAGCTAACTATAACTCGCGCCCCATAATCCACTGCTGATGATGTCACATATTACATCACTCATGACATGGTCAGTGACATCACTGATGACATCTCAAATGACATCACTGATGACATCACTGATGACATCATCCATGTGATAATCTGATGCACCTCCTCACACCCTAATATAACCTTTGATACACCCACTCTAAATTACAGACTGCCATTCGCAAAACCATAGACACTCCAACACCAATAACTACATACCCACTCACTGATTCTTAGGTCTACACACACATCCACTCACTCACCCGTACAGTCACTCATACTTACGGTCACTCAGTACAGGACTATCATATGCACTCATACTCCTATATAGACACTCAAACACCGCCACTCATCCATAGAGGTACTCACACACCTACTCAGTCATGCAAATAATTAAACACACTGCCATTTACTCACCCATACACTTATACACACACCAGCTCACTTACTCATACAAATACTAGCACATTCGTACGCTCTTATACAATCACTGATACAAGCACACACTCATCCATACAGTCACTCTCACAATCACACACTCTCGCTTATAGCTATTTATATACTCCAACACATATATATACTGCCTTTCACATATGTAGTTACTCACACATGTACCACTGGGACATACATTCACTCACTAACACACTCTTACACACACTTACCCACCCATACAGTCTATCACAGATGCACTCTTGAAACCATCCACGCAGTGAATCACCCACTCACACATCTATGCACAGAGTCGCACACACCCCACCCACACAAACACTCAGGCACCCATACAGATTCTCAGACAACCAATAAATAACTCGTATAGACACTCATGTAGCTATTCACAAACCCATGCAGCCACTTACACAGCAACAGACAGACGGATACAGACATTCACCCAGTTTAGTCACTAACCCATGCATTCAGTAAGATACGTTTAATCACTCACTTACAGAGTCAGTCACGCACCTACTAAATCATCCATTCAGACACTTATACACCCACTCATTCTTCAATACGCCTTTCCCTATATATATTAAACATTTTTAAACTTTACAGAAACACACACTCACTGGATGATGTCATCAGTGATGTCATTTGAGATGTCATCAGTGATGTCATCAGTGATGTCACTGACCATGTCATGAGTGATGTAATATGTGACGTCATCAGCAGTGCATTGCGGGCGCGAGTTATAGTTAGCTGAACTAACTATAACGGGGAATTTCACGGGTTTTGTACGAGTGCAATGTCCAACTAACTATAACTGTCCCTAAAACCTATGGTTTTTTCAGTGAATTTGAAAGGTTTTTAAATGCTAATTTCTAACTATAACGTGCCTGAAACCTATGGTTTTTTCAGTGAATTTCAAAGGTTTTTAAATGCTAATTTCTAACTATAACATGTCTGAAACCTATGGTTTTTCAGTGAATTTCAAAGGTTTTTTAAATGCTAATTCCTAACTATAACATGTCTGAAACCTATGGTTTTTTTCAGTGAATTTCAAAGGTTTTGTAAATGCCAATTTTTAAATGTATTAATTGTTATTTTTATTTTTTTCATACTGATTTACTACATTTTTTAAACTATTTATTTTTAGATATTTTATTTTTTAAATTACATTGTAATTACATTATACATTACATTACAAAATATACTTTCTCAGAATGAATTAATTTAATTTAAATACTTTGCAAATAGGCAATAGACTTTTAAGTACAGTAGTTACAGTTGTTGCAATGGGCAACACAATTTCAAACACAATGCAACATT
Organism: Calotriton arnoldi; assembly: GCA_963921515.1. Classification (NCBI taxonomy): domain Eukaryota; kingdom Metazoa; phylum Chordata; class Amphibia; order Caudata; family Salamandridae; genus Calotriton; species Calotriton arnoldi. Next base: position 2,775,819 of record CAWUFW010000985.1, read on the forward strand.
GAGCTCAATGTGAATTTCTAGCTAAATGCAATTAGTTACTTTATGGATTACTTTTCTAACCACAGGACTGAATCCTAGATTCAGTCCTGGGACATCTCCTGTAAACAGTTGAGTAAAAGCGTTTTGGTTACAGTAGTGATTTTTAAGGAATATTATTGTATTTTAAAAGTTGACACTTAGAAACTTTTTCACATAGAATCACCAATGTTATCCTATGGGAGGAAATTCACTTAGCAGGTAAGTAGTGTTATCGTGACTTTTTCTCACTCAGTGGTGGATCCTGGATCCAGCACTGGTGCATCTCCTGTAAACAGTTGAAAGAATGCGTTTAAGTCATACAGGCGATTTTTAAGGAATATTTGTAGTTTGTGAAAATCGACACTTTGAAACTTTTCTGCTGAAAACCAGACAATGGATTCCTATGGAAGGAAATACAAGTTACTGGTAAGTACGGTTAAAATTACTTTTCAGGGTCAGTGCTGGGCTAAAAGATGCAGCACTGGGTTCTCTCCTGATAACAGGTGAGTAAATCGGAATTCGTATTTCGGCTGATTTTAGAGGAATATTTGTATGTTTCAAAAATCGACACTTAGAAACTTTTTCAGCAAAAAGCAGGCAATGATATCCTATGGAAGGAAATTCAAGTTACTGGTAAGTACGGTTAAAATTACTTTTCAGGATCAGTACTGGGCTGAAAGATGCAGCACTGAGGTCTCTCCTGATAACAGGTGAGTAAATCGGAATTCGTATTTCGGCTGATTTTAGAGGAATATTTGCACAATGGTGAAGGGAGGGGCGGGGCCTGAGGTGACATCTGTGCAAATGCGCCGCGTGGCGCGTTTTAAGTTGGGGATTAAGTCCCCTTTAATCATGAGGGTCCCTGGGGGCCAACTAGCCCACCAGGAACCTCCAGTATGCGCCAGGGGCTGCGTTGCTGAGACGTGTACAGAGGCCACACCCCTTTTACACCTCTCTGCAAGGCAGCTCTGTGGCGCTTTTGGAAGTACATGGTGGGCTAGTTGGACTCCAGGGACCCTCAGGATTCAAGGGGACTTAATCCCCCATCTTAAAACACGCCACGGGGCCTGTTTGCACACATGTCACCTGAAGCCCCGCCCCTCCCTTCACCACTGTGCAAACGCGCCCGTGGCGCATTTTAAGTCGGGGATTAACTCCCTTGAATCCTGAGGGTCCCTGGGGGCCAACTAGCCCAACAGGTATATCCAAAAAGCGCCACAGAGCTGAGTTACAGAGAGGTGTAAAAAGGGGCGTGGCCTCTGTACACCTCTCTGCAACGCAGCCCCCTGGCGCATACTGGAGGTTCCTGGTGGGCTAGTTGGCCCCCAGGGACCCCCAGTATTGAAGGGGAATTACTTCCCCATCTGCAAACGCGCCAGGGGGGAGTTGTTTTTTTTTCCCCTGAAGGGGGGCTGTGTGGCCCCCCTTCCTTTTTCCTATTTTTGGGCCCTGGGGACCCCATCCCCCAGGGCCTTATCCCCTTTTTAAATTAAGCGGGAAGGGGCCGCGTGGCCTCCTCCCCTGGCCGAATCCTACCCCGGGGACCCCATCCCCCGGGGCATAGCCACAGTTTTACATTAATTTTTACAGAGGGGGGCTGCGTGGCCCCCCTCCTCAGGCCTCCTTTTGCCCCGGGGACCCCATCCCCGGGGCAGGCCTTTTTTTTTTATTTGTTTTTTTAAATTATTTCTGGGAGGGGGCCGCGTGGCTCCCTCCCGAGCCACTACTGCCCCGGGGACCCCATCCCCGGGGCCTGGCCTCTGGTTGGGGACTGTGGGGGTCCCCAAACCCCCACAGTCCCGCCGGCTCCCCGTGTCCTACGGGACCCGGCATTGCTTTTCCACATGGGGAGCAGCTAACATGCTGCTCCCGTGTGGAAAGCAACTAGTCTTTGGATATTAGGCGAGAGCAGGTTTCCCTGCTCTCTCTTCCAATATCCAAAGCAGTTTGCAATGACAGGACGGGAGCCGCGAGGCTCCGTCCTGTCATTGCAAACAGCAGTGTCCCGGGGGTAGGCACCCGGGACACTGCAGGAGCCGACCCTGGGGGTGGCGGTCCCCAGGGCCACCACAGGCTCCAGGAGGGGGCCGCGCGGCCCCCTCCCATCCAAATGCACAGCTCCGGGAGGTGGTGGTCCCCGGGGCTCGGGGTCCTTAACGGACCCCCATTTTCAATTCTGTTAGTGCCCCGGGGAGGTGGTGGTCCTCGGGGCATGTGGGGCTGGAGCCCCCACACATGTTAATTTAAAAATAAAGAAGCCCCGGGAGGTGGTGGTCCCGGGGCTGCGGGAGGCTCAGAGCCCTCCCGCTACTTTTTCAAATAAAGCCCCGGGGGTGGCGGTCCTCGGGGCTTGGGGGCCCTTAGAGGCCCCCATACATAAAATAAACCCCCAGCATGCCCCGGGACTTGGCCCACCCGGGGCAAATTAACATCAAAGCACGGGAGACCGCGCTCGATTTTTTTATCGGCAGGATCCGCGCACCCTGAACGCATCCTGCCGATTTAAAAAAAATGCTTTTGCCCAGGGGACCTTGTGGGACCCCTGAGCAGACCTAGAGGTCAGGGTGTTTCTACCCTGCCCCCTTTGTGCGTTTTACGCACTTTTTTACTGCTTTCTTGTTCCTCGGTTCTACCGAGGAACAAGATGGCTGCCAACACTTCCTGGTTTGGAGTGTTGACAGCCAATTAGCAGACAGCTCGTGATCGGGAGGGTGCGCGGATCCTCCGTGCCCATAGATATATATGTACTTTTACTTTTGATTTTCTCAGCAACTACTGAACGGATTTACACCATTTAACAAAAGGGTTCTTTCTGAACCAAGAACTACCTCTTTGCCAAATTTGGTGTAATTCCGTTCAACAGTTCGAGCTGTAGCCGTGTCTAAAGTTTCCTATGGAAAAATGAATGGGGAAAACGTGTTTTGGGACCCCCCTTTTTTCTCGGCCACTGCTTAACCAATCACCCCGAGACTTTCAGGGTAGGAGCGGACCGGAGCGCCCCACAAAGTTTGAAAATTTCGCGAAGATACGTCAACCGGCAAGAGAGTTATTTCAAATAGACTGTCGCGGATTTCCTATGGAAAATAGGTCCTAACTATAACTATCTACTGGCGACGCCAGTAGATAATATATATATATATATATATTACCTACTGGCGGTCGCCAGTTGGTAGTTATAGTTAGGACCTTGTTTCTATTCAAAAGGCGTTTTTTCTTTTTCCAATATCTTTGGCGTCATTTGACAAATCTTTGTCAAATTTTCAAAACTAATGGTTCACTTGGGTCAGCTCCTGTCTTGAAACTTTCGGGGTGATCCGTCAAGCAGTGGTAGAGAAAAAGGGGGGTCCCAAAACGTGTTTTCTCCATGTTAATTTCCATAGGAACTTTAGACACGGCTACAGCCCGAACTGCTGAACAGAATTACACCAAATTTGGCAAAAAGGTAGCTCTTGGTTCTGAAAGCGACCTTTTTTTTAAATGGTGTAAATCCGTTCAGTAGTTCCTGAGAAATAAAAAAATAAAAATATATCGATATCTGAGGGCCGAGGAGGATTCGCGAGCCCTCCCGAGCACGAGCTTCATTCTGATTGGCTACCAACACTCCAAACCAAAATGTGTCGGCAGCCATCTTGTGACTCGGTAGAACCGAGTCACAAGAAAACAGTAAAAAAAAGATAAAAAAACAAGAAAAGGGGGCAGGGTAGAAACACCCTGATCCCCCAGGCCTGCTCAGGGGATCCCACAAGGACCCCCAGGGCCAAAAAAAGCATTTTTTAAAATATTTTCAGCCGAATTCGCGCAGGGTGCTCGAATCTGGCCGAAAATGTTTTAAAAAATGAAGCCCTGGCTCCCGCGCTTCGTTTCTTTGAGCCCCCGGGTGGGCCAGGTCCCGGGGGCAATGAGGAATTTACATGCAGGGGCCTGCGGGGGCCCCAGCAGCCCTGGGGACCACCACCTCCCCGGGGCTTTTTAAAAAAAATGCATGGGGGGGCTCCTGCCCCCACGCTACCCCAGGGACTGCCACCTCCCGGGGCATTTCATTATTTTAGGGCGGGGCCTCGCAGGCCTCCAAGCCCCGGGAACTGCTACCTCCCTGGGGCTTTAAATTATTTTGGGCAGGGGTGCCTCACGGGCCCCCCCAAGCCCCGGGGACCACCATCTCCCCGGGCTACATGATTTAAATGCAGGGGCCATGTGGCCCCCCCACAGCCCTGGGGACCGCCACCTCCCCAGGGCTACTTTCAAAGTGTGAGGGGGATTCGAACCCCCCCACACTGCCCTGGGGACCACCACCTCCCCTTGGAACTGTTGATTAAAATGTGGGGGTCCGTTGTGGAACCCCGGCCTCGGGGACCATCACCTCCCGGGGGCTTTAATAAGTTGGGAGGGGGGCCGTGCGGCCCCCTCCTGGAGCCCTAGATGCCCCTGGGGACTGCCACCCCCCAGGGCCGGCTCCTGCAATGTCCCGGTGAGCCCACCCCCGGGACATTGCCGTTTGCTATGGCAGGGCGGGAGCAGGAAACCTGCTCTCGCTTCCAAGAAGCAAAGCAGAATTGCTTTTGGGTAAAGGGAGCTGCATGTCAGCAGCTCCCCTTGCCCAAAAGCAATGCTGGCTCCCGCAGGAGGCGGGAAGCCGGCTGGGACCGCGGGGGCATTGGGGCTCCCCTGCGGTCCCCAACGTGAGAACCGGCCCTGGGGGATGGTGTCCCCGGGGCCAATAGTGGCCCAGGGACGGGGGCCATGCGGCCCCCTCCCTAAATAAAAATATTAATTAAAAAGAAAGAATGAGGCAAAGCCCCAGGGGATGGGGTCCCTGGGGCCAATAATGGCCTCAGGAGGGGGGCCGCGCAGCCCCACTCCTTAAAAATAGTTTAAAATAAATAAATAAATATGTGGCCACGCCCCAGGGGATGGGTTCCCGGGGCCGAAATTGGCCATGGGAAGGGGGCCCCCTTCCCGTTTAAAAAAAAATAAAAAATGCTCAGGGCCCAAAAATAATAAAGGGAACAGGGGGCCACACAGCCCCCCTTCCAAAAAGCAAATAAAAAAAAGCTGGCATCTCACTGGAGGCTCCGCCCCCTCCCTGCACCACTGTGCAAACACGCCTCCTGGCGCGTTCTGGATTGGGGGATCAAGTCCCCTTGAATACTAAGGGTCCTTAGGGGCCAACTAGACCACCAGGTACCTCCAGTAATCCACACACAGTGGGATTGCTGAGAGGTGGTCCGAGGCCACGCTCTTTTTACACCACTCTGCAAACGCGCCTCTTGGCACACTGCTGGTGGGGCGATGAGGTCCTCTTGTGTCCTGAGGACCTCAGGACTAAAGTGGACTTCATTCCCCGAGCAGCAGTGCGCCAGGAGGCGCATTTGCCGAGTGGTGTAAAAGGGGGACGTGGCCTCAGACCACTCTCAGCTATCCAGCTGTGTGGGGCTTACTAGAGATAACAGGAGGGTTAGTTGGTCCCCAGGGACCCTCAGGAGGCAAGGGGACTTCATCTCCCAACCAAGAGCGCGCCAGGAGGCGCGTTTGCAGAGTGGTGGGCAAAGGGGGCATGGCCTGCTATGAGAATTTACCAATCCTGTTGTGTGGGACTTACTGGAGATAATAGGAGGGGTAGTTGGACCCCAAAGATGGCATTGGGGGTGAACTACCCCTCCTGTTACCTCCAGTAAGTCCCACACAGTGGGATTGCTAAGAGGTCTTCGGAGGCCACGCCCCCCTTTCTCCACCACTCTGCAAACACGCCTCCTGGCACACTACGGCTTGGGGGATGAAGTCCACTTTACTCCTGAGGGACTTTGGGGGCCAAGAAGCCCTCCTGGTATCGCCTGTAAGTCCTATGCAGCGGAATTTCTGAACGCTGGTCGGAGGCCCAGACCCCTTTCTGCACCACTCTGCAAGCGCAACCTCTACGTTATAGTTATAAATTAGCATTTGAAAAACCTTAGAAATTCACTAAAAAATCCATAGGTTTCAGGGACGTTATAGTTAGTAATTAGCATTTAAAAACCTTAGAAATTCACTGAAAAATCCATAGGTTTCAGGGACGTTATAGTTAGAAATTATCATTTAAAAAACCATAGAAATCCACTGAAAAAACCATAGGTTTCAGGGACGTTATAGTTAGAAATTAGCATTTGAAAAACCATAGAAATTCACTGAAAAAACCACAGGTTTCAGGGACGTTATAGTTAGTCGGACATTTCACTTGTACAAAACCAGAGAAATTCGGCCGTTATAGTTAGTTGAGCTAACTATAACTCGCACCCCCACAATGCACTGCTGATGACATCACATATTACATCACTCATGACATGGTCAGTGACATCACTGATGACATCACTGATGACATCACTGATGACATCACTGATGACATCACTGATGACATCTCAAATGACATCACTGATGACATCACTGATGACATCATCCATGTGATAATCTGATGCACCTCCTCACAGCCTAATATAACCTTTGATACAACCACTCTACAATACAGACTGCCATTCTCAAAACTATAGGCACACTAATACCAGTTACTTAATACCCACTCACTGATTCCTATGTCTACACACACATCCACTCCCTCATCCATACAGTCACTCATACATGCAGTCACTCATCAATACAACCACTATCATATGCACTCATACACCCATACAGACACTCACACACCACCACTCACCCATAGAGTTACTCACACAGCTAGTCAGTCATGCAAAGAATCAATCACACTCCCATTTACTCACCCACACAGTTATACACACACCACCTCACTTATTTATACAGATACTAACACATACTAACTCTCTTATACAATCACTGACACAAGCACACACTCATCCATACAGCCACTCTCACAATCACTCACTCTCACATATAATCATTTATATACTCCAACACTCACATATACTGCCTTTCACATATGTAGTTACTCACACATGTACCACTGAGACATCCATTCACTCACCAACACAGACATACACACACTCACCCACCCATACATCCCCCCACAGACGCACTCTTGAACCCATACACCCAGTGAATCACTGACTCACACATCAATGCAGGGAGTCACACACACCCCACCCACATAGACACTCAGGCACCCATTCAGGTACTCAGACTACCAATTAAAAACCCATATAGACACTCATGTATCTACTCACCAACCTAAGCAGCCACGTACACACCAACTGACAGACTGATACATACATTCATACAGATTAGTCAGTCACCCATGTATTAGTAAGACACGTTTAATCACTCACTTATAAAGTCAGTCATGCACCTATTAAATCATCCATTCAGACACTCATATACCCACTCATTCTTCAATACACCTTGGCATATATATATAAAAAATATTTAAACTTTTTAGAAACACACAGTCACTTAATGATGTCATCAGTGAATCACTGACACAATATCGATGACAAAAATATAGATGTCAAAAATATCGATGTAAAAATATCGATAGTCAAAATATCGACATCCTATATTTAAAATGTAAATGACAAAAATATTTAAAAAAATATAGATGTAAAAAATATTGAAGTCCAAAATATCGTTTTTTTAATATATAAAAAATAATGGTAAAACAGTTATATTATAAAAATAACAAAAAAAAATGTATTTAGATAATTACTTAAATATAATAAACATTAAAAAAATATAATAAACAAATTTAATTTAAAAATATTTAAACATAGATATATAAAATTAAATATATAAATGTATATTTACTTTAAGAAAATTAATAAACTAATACCTTTAATTTATTTTAAAATATTATAAATATATAAAAATTAACTATAAAATATATATATATATATACATACACCTATAACATAAAAAATAATAATAAAAACATTATATTATAAAATAAAATACTAAAATATTTATACATTTTTAAACTTCCATTTTTCACTCCATTCAGTGCAACAGTAGGAAAATTGTTGAATAGCGTTAGGGCAAAAATTTACTATTCCCACTGCAATTACTGCAACAGTAAAGAAAGTGTTGGATAGCGTAGGGGTAAAAATTACAATTCCCACTCCAGTGAGTGCAACATAGAGAATGTGTTGGATAGCGTAGGGGTAAAAATTACTATCCCCTCTCCAGTGAGTGCAACAGTAGGGAAAGTGTTGGATAGCAAAGGGGAAAAAATTACTATTCCCACTCCACTGAGTGCAACAGTAGGGCAAGTGTTGGATAGCGGATGGGAAAAAATTACTATTCCCACTCTAGACAGTGCAACAGTGGAGAAAGTGTTGGATAGCGTAGGTGTAAAAATTACTTTTCCCACTCCAGAGAGTGCAACAGTAGGGAAAGTGTTGGATAGCGGAGGGGTAAAAGTTACTATTACCACTCCAGAGAGTGCAACAGTAGGGTAAGTGTTGGATAGCGGAGGGGAAAAAATTACTATTCCCACTCCAGAGAGTGCAACAGTGGGGAAAGTGTTGGATAGCGGAGGGGAAAAAATTACTATTCCCACTCCAGAGAGTGCAACAGTAGGGAAAGTGTTGGATAGCGGAGGGGTAAAAATTACTATTCCCACTCCAGACAGTGCAACAGTGGAGAAAGTGTTGGATATCGTAGGTGTAAAAATTACTTTTCCCACTCCAGAGAGTGCAACAGTAGGGAAAGTGTTGGATAGCGGAGGGGTAAAAATTACTATTACCACTCCAGAGAGTGCAACAGTAGGGAAAGTGTTAGATAGCGGAGGGGAAAAAATTACTATTCCCACTCCAGAGAGTGCAACAGTGGGAAAAGTGTTGGATAGCGGAGGGGAAAAAATTACTATTCCCACTCCAGAGAGTGCAACAGTAGGGAAAGTGTTGGATAGCGGAGGGGTAAAAATTACTATTCCCACTCCAGAGAGTGCAACAGTAGGGAAAGTGTTGGATAGCGGAGGGGTAACAATTACTATTACCTCTCCAGTAAGTGCAACAGTAGGGAAACTGTTGGATAGCGAAGGGAAAAAAATGACTATTCCCACTACAGTGAGTGCAACAGTAGGGAAAGTGTTGGATAGCAAAGTGTAAAATGTACTATTCCCACTCCAGAGAGTGCAACAGGAGGGAAAGTGTTGGATAGCGGAGGGGTAAAAAGTACTATTCCCACTCCAGTGAGTGCAACAGGAGGGAAAGTGTTGGATAGCGGAGGGGTAAAAATTACTATTCACACTCCAGTGAGTGCAACAGTAGGGAAAGTATTGGATAGCGGAAGAGTAAAAATTACTATTCCCACTCCAGACAGTACAACAGTAGGGAAAGTGTTGGATAGCGGAGGGGTAAAAATTACTATTCCCACTCCAGAGAGTGCAACAGTAGGGAAAGTGTTGGATAGCAGAGGGTTAAAATTAATATTTCCCAAAATTTAAATTAAAATAAAAAGAAACAAAATACAACTACAATACAAAAATTGTTAATAACACAAAAATAAAATATATAATAAATTACAAAACATAGAAAAATATTTTAATGTTAAAAAGTACTAAAAATTAACAAACTTTAATTTATAGAAGTTTAAAAAACATTTTATAAACAAATAACTATATTTAATATAAATTAATTATAATCCAAAAATTACTTATTAATGATTTTTAAAAAATTACTTCAGACCATATTCCCCTATAAATGCACAAAAACTCCTACATAATTGACACAATTAACATATTTAACAATTAATTAATTATAATTAACAAACAATTAATAATTAATTATTAATAAATAAATTACCCCAAACAACACTATAAAATCAAAATAGAAAATAAATACTAATAAATAAAAATTATTAATTACTTTATTCAAATTAAATTACTTCCCACCCTATTCCCCTATAAACCCACAACCCACTCCTAAAAAAACATAACACAATTGACATAATTAATTAATTAATTATTACATTTAATAACCAATTAATATTTTATTAATAAAAATTTAATTATAAATACTAATCAATAAAAATTATTACTTACTTTATTATAATTAAATTCCTTCCCACCCTATTCCCCTATAAACTCACAACCCGCTCCTAATAAAAATAACACAATTTACATAATTATCAATTAATTAATTCATAAAATTTGATAACCAATTAATAATGAATTAATAAAAATTATTGATAAATACTAATAAATTAAAATTATTAATTCTTTAGTATAATTAAATTACTTCCCACCCTATTCCCCTATAAACCCACAACCTGCTCCTAAAAAAACCCACAATTTACATAATTATCAATTAATTAATTAATAAAATTTGATAACCAATTAATAATTAATCAATAAAATATTCATTATAAATATGAATAAATTAAAATTATTAATTACTTTATTATAATTAAATTACTTCCCACCCTATTCCCCTATAAACCCACAATGCGCTACAGAACTAAAATACGCAAAATGTAATTAACATACAATTAATCACTTCTAAAAATTTCACACATACATTAAAAAAACAGCTATACTTATACAAAAAACATTAGATCACATACTTTTAACATACATACTAAAATACAGAACACTATTATAAATATCGATAATATTGACAATGATATTTTGACAAACGATATTACTGACTTCGATATTACAGAAAACGATATTTCTTACCTTCCAGTCGATATTCTGGTCACGATAATCTTGAAGTCGATATTCTGCCACTTCGATATTTGCAACTCGATATTCTGGCACTTCGATATTCCAGACTCAATATTCTGTCTGTGCACCGTCATCAGTGATGTCATTTGAGATGTCATCAGGGATGTCACTGACCATGTCATCAGTGATGTAATATGTGATGTCATCAGCAGTGCATTGCGGGGGCTCGAGTTATAGTTAGCTCAACTAAGTATAACGGCCGAATTTCTCTGGTTTTGTACGAGTGAAATGCCCAACTAACTATAACGTCCCTGAAACCTGTGTTTTTTTCAGTGAATATATATATATATTATGTGTATATATATATACACACACACACACACACACATACACACACATATATATATATATATATATATTCACTGAAAAAACAAAAGGTTACAGGGACGTGATAGTTAGGAAATGGAATTGAAAAAACTTAGAAATTCACTGAAAAAACCAAAGGTCACAGGGATGTTACAAAACCAGTCAAATTCAGCAGTTATAGTTAACTGAGCTAACTATAACTCGTGCTCCTGCAAGGCACTGCTTATGACTTCACATATTACATCAGTCATAACATGGTCACATTACATGGTCACAGTGACATTACTGATTACATCACTGATGACATCTCAAATGACATCACTGATGATATTACTGATGACATCATCCAGTCACTTTGAGTGCTTTAAAAACGTTTATGAGTGTTAAATATATATACCAAGATGTACTGGTGAATCAGTGGGTGTATGAGTGCCTGTATGGATGATTCAATTGGTGCATGACTGGCTGTATAAGTGAGTGACTAGGTGTCTCAGTGAATGTATGGGTGAGTGACTGGTTGTGTGAATGTCTGTATCAGCCAGTCAGTTGGTGTCTAAGTGAATGTTTGGGTATGTGAGTGGGTATGTGAGTGGCTGTATGGGTGAGTGGTTGGTTGTCTGAGTATCTGTATGGGTGTCTGAGTGTCGGTGTGGGTGGGTGAGGGTGTGTGTGACTGCCTATATGGATGAGTGAGTGGGTGAGTCAGTGGCTGTTTGGGTTAGTAAGTACATGTGTGAGGGGTTGTATGGGTGAGTGAGTGTATGTATGGCAGTGTGGTTGACTGAGTTGATGTGTCAGTAGTATATGTGTGAGTGGGTATGTGAAAGGCAGTATAGGTGAGTGATGGGGTACATGAGTGACTGTATGGGTGAGTGAGTTCATGAGAGAGTGGCTGTATGGTTGAGTGTGTGCTTGTGTCAGTGACTGTATAGGTTCATGAGTATGTGCTAGTATCTGGATCAGTAAATGAGTGAGTGGAACTGTATGGGTGAGTATGCGGCTGTGTGATTAACTCTATGGATGAGTGAGTAAGTGTGTGAGTAGCTCTATGGGTGACTGACAGTGTGTGAGTGGCTGTATGGATGTCTGAGTGGATGTCAGTGGCTGTATTAGTGAGTGGGTGGGTGTATGAGTAGGCATATGGGTGAGTGAGTGGATGTGTGTGTGGATCTATGAATCAGTGAGTGGTTGTGTAAGTACTGGTAAGGGTCTGTGAATGGGTTTGTGAATGGTTGTGTGGGAGTGGGTATACAAAAGGTTCTATGGGGGTATGAGTGGGAGCATCAGTGATTCTGTGGAGGAAGTTATCAGTGATGGCATCAGTGATGTCATTTGAGCTGTCATCAGTGATGTCATTTGAGATGTCATCAGTGATGTCATCAGTGTTGTCACTGACCATGTCATGAGTGATGTATTATGTGAGGTCATAAGCAGTGAATTGCGGGTACATAAGCTATAGTTAGCTCAGCTACCTCTATTCCTACCCTGCCCCATTTTCTTTATTTTCACTTTTTTTGGGGACTCGGTGAAGCCGAGTCTTATGATGGCTGCCAACACTTCCTGGTTGAAGTATTGGCAGCCAATCAGAGTTGTGCATTTCCCTGCACCAGCCCCTTTTTTTTCTTGAAGGCATCGTGACCACAGATTTATCTATCTTTTTTTCTTAAACTTATCCCAACCACTGAAAGGATTTACACCAAATAACAAAAGTGCAATCTGCATAGCAAAAACTAGCTTTTTCCAAATTTGGTGTAATTCTGTCCAGCGTTTAGGACTGCAGGCTCAACTACAGGTTCCTATAGGAATTACCATGGAAAACACAACTTTTTTGACCCCCCTTTTTCTCAGCTCCTGCATAACAGATTGCCCCAAAATTTTCATTGTGCAACACGACTCAGTGGGACACTTTTTTTGGAAATTGTCTTGAAGATTTGTCAAACAGCGCCAAAGATATAGGCAAGTCAAAACAAGCAATTCCTATGGAAACATGGTCCTAATTATAACTACCTACCTGCAACAGGGGCACAAGTTATAGTTAGCTCAGCTAACTATAACTGCTTAATTTCAGGGGTTTTATACTAGTGAAACTTGAGTATAACTATAACATCTCTGTAACATTTGTTTTTTTCAGTGAATTTATAAGGTTTTTTTTAATTATATTTCCTAACTATAACGTCCCTGTAACCTTTGGCTTTCTTCAGTAACTTTCAAAGGTATTTTTAATTTTATTTCCCAACTGTAACCTGTAAACTTTGAGAGTGAGTGTTTGAGTGGCTGTATAGGTTGGTGACTGGATGTATGAGTGGCTATATGAGTCTGTGAGTGAGTATGTAATGTCTGGGTAATTACGTAAGTGCATGAGTAGTGCCTGGGTGATTGTATGATTGCATAGGTAGTGCCTGTGTGATTCTATGAGTGAAATTGCCAAGGACACACTGCGAATACTGGGTGTTTTTGACAAAGTGTATAACACATATATAGACATATTTTACATAAAGTTTCAGTGTAGCTATTTAGTAAGATACTACTTTAACTATCCCCTTTGTATTCATTTGTCAAAATAACTACATCAAAAATGCGTTTTCCACCTTCACAGCAACACCGGAGATCGCAATGACATCAGTAGTCATGAATACAAATGGCAAAGTGTCAAACAGACATATAGACATTTTTTACAGAAAGTTTAAGACTAGCTGTTTAGTAACATAATGGTTTAACTTTATTTTAACAACACATTTGTAAAAAACAACAGTTTAAAATAATAACTTTCAACATCGGAACTCACAAATAAAACAGAACTACCAAAGAAAGAACTTTCATTGGTTTACACAGTTTCACACCTAAATTTGCGCAATGCACAATATGTGACAAGACATTGTTAAGAACTACAAATAAAAAATATTCTTGCAGAACTACGTCCATGCTTTACCATCTAAAAACATACCATGGCAATTGTCTAAAAGCAGCAAGAAGGCAGCACGAGGCTGAAGGCCCCTCAAAGTCCCTTCAGAGGTCCAATCTCAACTTCAAGATTTGGCTCCAGAGTTTTCCCAGATGGCATCATACTGCATGGATTGTGGCGTTGTAGTGAGTGTTGGAGAGCAGTCCATAACAGCCCTTCGCAATGGTGTAAAAAATCATAAATGTTGATTTATTTTTATTTTTGGCCCTTCATAGATTTTCTACATTAGCAGGCATTTTATTATTGCCATATGGACAAGTCATGGCGTTCCTCTACAAATAAATATACGGCAATCTTTTGCCACTTAGCATTATTTTCTTTTTCACTTGTTAAATACAAGTCAACAGTCCGTGTTTGAATCTTGTAGTGAGTGTGTCAACAATATATACAAAAAATACTCTGATTTTTCAGACCACACTGTGTTAAATTTTGTAATCTTTTCTTCAAAACTATCAACTGTAATATCTGTGTCCTGTTCTGCAACTCCTCCTCCTAACAACTCTTCATTTTCCCTAGAATCTTGCTCAGGACCAAATAAACAAAACTGCACATCATCACCAACCTTTTCTACGTCTGCCACAGTACCACGCATAAGAGCTCTATTCATTTCTCCTAAAAATAAAACAAGATTTTTAACATAGTACAGCCTCCTAACTAAAGTTTGCATTGTTGAGTGATGTACAGCTAACATCCTGAAATGAGGAAAGGTGCTTTGGCACACATTCTTTGATAAACAAGCTAGACAGTGTCCCTTCAAATTTGTATGCTTTCTAATCTTGCAGTACTTATTTTGTGTTTTATACTTCACCTGAGAAAGATACGTAGAAATGTCCTTAATATATCAATGGATTGCTGTTGAATATTACAAACACTACTACAATTCCATTTGTATACAGGTGCCTGACTCCGCCTTCCCTGTACCCCTTCTCCAATAACTTCTTCTACATATCTAGGTACCATCACCTCTTTCCCTGTAGGAGTGCCATTCTTCATTTCATACAAAAGGGGATGATGGACGGAACGTTTGAGCCAATCAAACACTCACCCCCAGTCAACTGATCTGGGTTTAATCCATCATCATTCTTTAGCTCACTCCACCACCCCAGTTCAGACATGGCCATATGCAAATCAGTCTGACCCTGTGCCTCATGGGAACAGTCCAGCCCGAACTGCCAAGCCATGTCTTCCCTGGACCGGAAACAAGCATCCTAGGACCGGTTTCTGGCATTCCAGCCGTCATCAGCCAGGCTTGCTTGAATTCAGTGGCAAAGTGAGCAAGGGACCCACGTCTGGGCATACCCCCGCCAACATAGGGCGAACAAAGCGATACAAAGGGGATGATGGACGGAGCGTTTGAGCCAATCAAACACTCACCCCCAGTCAACTGATCTGGGTTTAATCCATCATCATTCTTTAGCTCACTCCACCACCCCAGTTCAGACATGGCCATATGCAAATCAGTCTGACCCTGTGCCACATGGGAACAGTCCAGCCCGAACTGCCAAGCCATGTCTTCCCTGGACCGGAAACAAGCATCCTAGGACCGGTTTCTGGCATTCCAGCCGTCATCAGCCAGGCTTGCTTGAATTCAGTGGCAAAGTGAGCAAGGGACCCACGTCTGGGCATACCCCGCCAACATAGGGCGAACAAAGCGATACAAAGGGGATGATGGACGGAGCGTTTGAGCCAATCAAACACTCACCCCCAGTCAACTGATCTGGGTTTAATCCATCATCATTCTTTAGCTCACTCCACCACCCCAGTTCAGACATGGCCATATGCAAATCAGTCTGACCCTGTGCCTCATGGGAACAGTCCAGCCCGAACTGCCAAGCCATGTCTTCCCTGGACCGGAAACAAGCATCCTAGGACCGGTTTCTGGCATTCCAGCCGTCATCAGCCAGGCTTGCTTGAATTCAGTGGCAAAGTGAGCAAGGGACCCACGTCTGGGCATACCCCCGCCAACATAGGGCGAACAAAGCGATACAAAGGGATGATGGACGGAGCGTTTGAGCCAATCAAACACTCACCCCCAGTCAACTGATCTGGGTTTAATCCATCATCATTCTTTAGCTCACTCCACCACCCCAGTTCAGACATGGCCATATGCAAATCAGTCTGACCCTGTGCCTCATGGGAACAGTCCAGCCCGAAATGCCAAGCCATGTCTTCCCTGGACCGGAAACAAGCATCCTAGGACCGGTTTCTGGCATTCCAGCCGTCATCAGCCAGGCTTGCTTGAATTCAGTGGCAAAGTGAGCAAGGGACCCACGTCTGGGCATACCCCGCCAAAATAGGGCGAACAAGCGATACAAAGGGGATGATGGACGGAACGTTTGAGCCAATCAAACACTCACCCCAGTCAACTGATCTGGGTTTAATCCATCATCATTCTTTAGCTCACTCCACCACCCCAGTTCAGACATGGCCATATGCAAATCAGTCTGACCCTGTGCCTCATGGGAACAGTCCAGCCCGAACTGCCAAGCCATGTCTTCCCTGGACCGGAAACAAGCATCCTAGGACCGGTTTCTGGCATTCCAGCCGTCATCAGCCAGGCTTGCTTGAATTCAGTGGCAAAGTGAGCAAGGGACCCACGTCTGGGCATACCCCCGCCAACATAGGGCGAACAAAGCGATACAAAAGGGGATGATGGACGGAACGTTTGAGCCAATCAAACACTCACCCCCAGTCAACTGATCTGGGTTTAATCCATCATCATTCTTTAGCTCACTCCACCACCCCAGTTCAGACATGGCCATATGCAAATCAGTCTGACCCTGTGCCTGTTGACTGGGGGTGAGTGTTTGATTGGCTCAAACGTTCTGTCCATCATCCCCCTTTTGTATCGCTTTGGTCGCCCTAAGTTGGCGGGGGTATGCCCAGACGTGGGTCCCTTGCTCACTTTGCCACTGGATTCAAGCAAGCCTGGCTGATGACGGCTGAAATGCCAGAAACCGGTCCTAGGATGCTTGTTTCCGGTCCAGGAAGACATGGCTTGGCAGTTCGGGCTGGACTGTTCCCATGAGGCACAGGGTCAGACTGATTTGCATATGGCCATGTATGAACTGGGGTGGTGGAGTGAGCTAAAGAATGATGATGGATTAAACCCAGATCAGTTGACTGGGGTGAGTGTTTGATTGGCTCAAACGTTCTGTCCATCATCCCCTTTATATCGCTTGGTCGCCCTAAGTTGGCGGGGTATGCCCAGACGTGGGTCCCTTGCTCACTTTGCCACTGGATTCAAGCAAGCCTGGCTGATGACGGCTGAAATGCCAGAAACCGGTCCTAGGATGCTTGTTTCGGTCCAGGAAGACATGGCTTGGCAGTTCGGGCTGGACTGTTCCCATGAGGCACAGGGTCAGACTGATTTGCATATGGCCATGTCTGAACTGGGGTGGTGGAGTGAGCTAAAGAATGATGATGGATTAAACCCAGATCAGTTGACTGGGGGTGAGTGTTTGAATGGCTCAAGCGTTCTGTCCATCATCCCCTTTTGTATCGCTTTGGTCGCCCTAAGTTGGCGGGGTATGCCCAGACGTGGGTCCCTTGCTCACTTTGCCACTGGATTCAAGCAAGCCTGGCTGATGACGGCTGAAATGCCAGAAACCGGTCCTAGGATGCTTGTTTCCGGTCCAGGAAGACATGGCTTGGCAGTTCGGGCTGGACTGTTCCCATGAGGCACAGGGTCAGACTGATTTGCATATGGCCATGTCTGAACTGGGGTGGTGGAGTGAGCTAAAGAATGATGATGGATTAAACCCAGATCAGTTGACTGGGGTGAGTGTTTGATTGGCTCAAACATTCTGTCCATCATCCCCTTTGTATCGCTTTGGTCGCCCTAAGTTGGCGGGGTATGCCCAGACGTGGGTCCCTTGCTCACTTTGCCACTGGATTCAAGCAAGCCTGGCTGATGACGGCTGAAATGCCAGAAACCGGTCCTAGGATGCTTGTTTCCGGTCCAGGGAAGACATGGCTTGGCAGTTCGGGCTGGACTGTTCCCATGAGGCACAGGGTCAGACTGATTTGCATATGGCCATGTCTGAACTGGGGTGGTGGAGTGAGCTAAAGAATGATGATGGATTAAACCCAGATCAGTTGACTGGGGGTGAGTGTTTGATTGGCTCAAGCGTTCTGTCCATCATCCCCTTTGTATCGCTTTGGTCGCCCTAAGTTGGCGGGGGTATGCCCAGACGTGGGTCCCTTGCTCACTTTGCCACTGGATTCAAGCAAGCCTGGCTGATGACGGCTGAAATGCCAGAAACCGGTCCTAGTATGCTTGTTTCCGGTCCAGGGAAGACATGGCTTGGCAGTTCGGGCTGGACTGTTCCCATGAGGCACAGGGTCAGACTGATTTGCATATGGCCATGTCTGAACTGGGGTGGTGGAGTGAGCTAAAGAATGATGATGGATTAAACCCAGATCAGTTGACTGGGGTGAGTGTTTGATTGGCTCAAACGTTCTGTCCATCATCCCCCTTTTGTATTCTTCATTTCATAACATCGTCCTCTGTAATCAATAGCATGAACTAATCTATTATTCTGGAGATAGCTTTCTTCATTAAAGAAAGGCTCTGTACTAGAAGTATGTATCCATCCTCAATTAAAAACTGTACAAAATTTACTTCTATTCACTAATCTTTTTTTCTGGCTTTGTCTCCTTATACACAACACCATTTTGTCAAGAGTCTTCATTCTATTTAAAATCATAATGAAAAGCTTCCTCTTCATTTTTTTTTTTTTTAACTCTTTTTCTTTATTTAACGATTAGCACATGTCATGACAAACACCTTATACAGAAATACAGCACAACAAGAAGAAAAAAACAATAATAAAAAAACAGAAAAAATGCAATACCCTAAAAAAAAAAAAAAAAGACCATAATTCAGAAATCCAAGCAGAATAAGCAGAATATAAATTTATAAATCAATTGCATAACCCCATAGACTAGGCAAAGACATCAATAACAGACAAAATATAACACGCATCTATAAAGCTATGCAGACTACAATTAATCCTGCTGGGCTATATCCGTCAGACCTTAGACCATTCCTTAATAGGAGCCCATATTCTAGTGCACAAATCCCGCCTCTTCTCCCCCCTTAAAGAATAAACAGAGGACTCCAAATTATACAGTGCAAGTATCCTAGCTCTCCAGTTAAAAAAGGTAGGAGCTTCTGGACTAATCCATTGAGACGTAATGCACAGCCGAATCATTGCCATCGCTACAAACAGGAAGGCTACAGTATATCTAGATCGACCTGCCATCCCAATAGACTCACATCCCATTAGCACCAACTCTGGAGAAATTACAACCGGAATTTTTAACACTATATTAATAAAATACTCAACTTCATGAAGAAATTCCCCAGGCTTGGGCACAAATAGAACATGTGTGCTGCATCAGCAGCTTGCAGCCCGCACCTACCACACCTATCACCCTTCCGCCCTCCCCACTTTGCGATCTTTGCAGGTGTGTAGTATAAATCAAACATTGCCATATAACATTGCGTCTGTAGGCTACCGGAGACTAATATCTGACTTGCCAATTCTAAAGCAGATCTAATATCTACCCCCGTCTTGCCAAGTTTTCCTTCCCACTTAATATTCTGCACCTCAACATCGTCCGGAAAGCAAGATAGCAAATACTGATATACTATTCCTATCCTTGCTTTCCTCTGAGCTAAATCAACTATAGTAACCTTTTCAAACACCACAGCCGCCTCATTTTGATATTTATCCAGAAAACTTCTAATCTGAAGATATTTGAAAAAATCATGAGAATATAAGTTAAATTTCTCCCTAAGAGAGGAAAAAGAGACCGTTTGCCCCTCCGAACACAAGTCACCAATAACCTTCAAACCCCGCAGCTGCCATCTAAAGATGACCTGGTCCTGAAAAATCAATGGCAAGATTCCAGCAGCCGTAAAAGGCGTATAAATATTAATATTTGAGATTTGGCACTTATGGCGAATCTTCCGCCAAATCGAAAACACAGCCCCGATTACTTTGAACCTTATTTTTTTAAAATAGCTCGGTTCGAGTACCCTCACTAAGATGCCCTTAGCCGAGTCTCCCAAGCCTATTTCATAGATAGTCGGTCTATTGGCTAGCGGGACCTCAGCCCTGTCTCCTACTAAAAGTATTCCAAAGTTTTGCAACATAGCTGACCAATAATATAATAAAATATTGGGAACCGCCCAACCCCACGATCTCTAGGGAGACACATCCATTTGGCCGCCCTACGTGACCGACGATACCCCCAGAGAAATCTAGAACAGATCCTCTCGGCCCTACTCAAAGATACCTGAGAAAATTCTATCGGAATAGTTCTAAACAGATACAATAGTCTAGGAAGGATCAGCATTTTAAGTATGTTGCAGCGGCCGTACAGCGACAAATGCAAGTGATCCAATCTTTCAAGTTTAGTGTTGATGGAATCGATAACTGGCAAAATATTCCGATCAGGAATGCTAGCCACTGAGGCAGTGAATTTAACCCCCAGATATGTTGCTTCAGTGACAAGAGACACATCGGAGGGACATGAGAAAGCTGAGTGTAAAATCTGTGTCTTATCGACATTCAATTTGTAGCCTGACGGTACACCAAATTGCTCTGCAAGTGTCTTTAAAGTTGCAAAAGCCGGAACAACATCCCTGGTTAAGACCACAATGTCGTCCGCATAAGCCAGCGTCTTATAATCTGTACCGTTGACCCTGACCGGCAAAATATTTTGATCTCCTTCAATTTTACTAAGGAAAGGGTCAATGTACAGAGCAAAGAGCAAAGGTGAGCACGGACAGCCTTGCCTAGTTCCCCTACCAATGTTAATCAACCCGGTTTCCTGTCCTGAGATACGAATTGAGGCTACTGGAGAGATGTACAATGCTTGCAAAGACCGAATAAACTCCATACTAAATCCCTTCCAATGAAGCACCGCCCACAGAAAACCCCAGGAGACCCTGTCGAACGCCTTCTCGGCCGGTCACTTGGCTGTGTAGGCTGGCGTTCCGAGCTCTCCTGGGCAATTCCACCTATGTAGGGATCCCGTTGTGATGGAGCGAGCAGAAGGGAAGAAAAAAACGGCATAAACTAAAGAGTATGCTCTGGTACCTGTTTCAGCTGCAGGGAGAAGTGCCCAACAGAACACCTTGGATGGGATTTTTGCCGAGCTGGTTTGGTCTCCCTGGGTAATTTTGGCGAT
The DNA here is from genome assembly GCA_963921515.1 of Calotriton arnoldi. NCBI lineage: Eukaryota > Metazoa > Chordata > Amphibia > Caudata > Salamandridae > Calotriton > Calotriton arnoldi. Next base: position 2,796,974 of record CAWUFW010000985.1, read on the forward strand.
CGTATGGTGCAATGGCTCCGAAAGCTTTGGCGAAGAATCTGAAGACCCGCGTGTTGACAGCGCAAACAGCGAGCCCCGGGAAAGGGCTCAGCGGGGAAAGAGCCGCAAGTCACCCGCGGGACAGAAGAGATGGCGGCAGGAGCCGCTGGACATATTCAGACCCCCGTCGCTGCAGCCGGCAAATCAAAGCAGACACTCCCCTCGCTCTTCAAGATGCAAGCGGGAAGGACAAAGAAAGCGGAAACTCCTGTGAGCACCGGTAAGCGGGAGCAGGCGGCTGCGGGCAAAGTGGTAAACAATGCTGACTCGAAAGCGGTAGAGTCAAAGGCAGATGAATCTTCTAATATGGGGGTGTCTAATGATTTCTGTGCCTCTATCCCCGAATGCAATGGATCTTTGCATCCAGAACAGTTAGGGGGTGACTTACCGGTTCGTAGTGGGGTCTGTTTAACCAGTAACAAGATTTCTGCTGGGGGCAGTGAAACTATCTCTGCAATTGATCTCGGGGAAAGCGAACTCCAAACTATGGCACTTCTCCCGGACAGTGGAACTATGGGAATTGTAGTTCTGCATTCTCCAGTAGTCCCTATGAAAGACCATCAAAATTTGGAAATATGTAGCAAAGGTGCTGACTCGGCAAGAACAGAAGTACAAGGGGAAGATCATGGGACTTTGTCGACGGTAGTGGATCTGGCAAGGAAATTGAAGGGGCAGATAAATTTTATTCTATGTCAGACCATACAGGATCATCAGAGGATGAAGGTCCGGGCAAGGAGTGGACGGACGACGATAGCGATCTTGCTGATTGGCAGTTTGGTGGAGCGCAAAAAGATGAAGCCTCTTCCCGATTAGAGGGCACAGTTCGCAAATTTTCAAAACCAAAAAACCAAGGGGGCTTCTGGTAAATAAGTCTTCTGGGCTAACGGGAGTAATGGGTCCAATGGCATGGGATTATTCTTTCTCTACTCAGCTCGGATTTAGTGGGAGCATTGCTGCCTCTACTATCACTGAAGCTGCGGAAATAACATTGTCAACCATCTATCAGATTATTATGGTCCATCGTGAAGAGACGCGTCAGGAGAGCTCTCGAATACAGGGGGCGTGTCGCAAGATGCAGAATTCGATCCGGAGAGTGGCTAAAACATGCTCGGACATAGCTGTTAGAATTGGAGAGGCTGAAGAAAGGATCTCTACGCTGGAGGATGATCTGGCAATACAAAAGGGCCTTACCGATACGATTAAAGCACAAAGGGACGATATGATTTGGAAGATGACGGATTTGGAAAATAGAGCTAGGAGAAATAACTTAAGAATTTTAGGAATTCCGGAAGGAAGAGAGGGGGCTGATGTCAGGCAATTCGTTGTCGAGCTTTTTCTGAAGCATTTCCGGATTTAAAACAATGGGACTGGCAATCTGAGGTCCAACGAGCGCATCGCTTCCCATTCAAGCTAAGGCAGAAGTCTGGCTCAGTTATGGACAAGCCTCGGGCAATATTGATTTGTTTAAATAATTTTTTAGCTAGGGAGGGAGTTTATGATCTAGCGAGGCCAGACAGGAAGAGAGTCAGGAAAGATTGTGAGTTTTTGTTAGACCAGATTTCTGTCAGGCAACAGTTGAGCGGAGGTGGCAGCTCCGTCAGCTCATAGTGGCATTTCAAGCAAAGGGGGCGCAAGCTTTTTACTTTTTCCTCGAAGCTGAAAATTATTTACCAGGGTCAGACAAGATTTTTTTATCTGGGATCCAGGCAAAGGAATTTCTGAATTCTATGTAGATAAATTCAAGCTTTTTCGTAGCTCCGAGTCATAGGGGTCACTTTACTTTGGATATAGATTTGGGGGTTGATTTCTTGTTTTGTCTTTTATTGGTGTGTACTATTTCAGATCTCCCCCTCTTTTTGGCTAAATATGGGTGGAAGGATCCAGGGGAGAGCGGGTGCACCCAGCTTATTCCATCACTAGGACTTAGGTCCTGTTGCTTCGCAAGGGGGGTGTAGTGCAGGGGTGGGGGAGGGGTTGGGGAGGGATCAGGGGGGATAGGTTGGGGCTCAAGTTGGGAGGGGTGTGGGGGGTATGTGGGGTTTTGGTTTTCAAATGTAGTCATGGCAACCATAATAATAGTGGTGGTGGTTTGACAGATTTTATGAATAAAAATGGTAGGGTTTTCATAGCAGTATTTTTTGTTGAGCTGAGATTGGGAAAAGCTTCCTCTTCAAAGCAAAGGCCTTATCAACTACTCTCTCAACTTGCTCTTTCTGTTTGAGTGCCTCTCTCTTTCTGCTATACTTTTTCATAGTTCTCAGTAGATTTATAACTACTCTACTAGGAAACATCCTGGCTCTGATATCCTTTAACTGCTTCTATCTCCTGGTTAAGGTGTGTCTATCTTTGTTACATTCTTTCCTGTTCTTGCTATTTAGATTTTGTCCACTGTTATTCTTTCTCATAGTTTGAATTTTATTTTCATTATTTTGTAAACTTTAGAAATGTCCACATATATTTTTAAGAAATGACTTTGTTCTCTTACCAGTAGCTCCTTTTCCTCTTTCACCACTTTTTCTTCATTTTGCCTTTTTGTGTCTCAGTTCTGCATAGATACTGTAGTTGCTTCTGTTCATTTTTCCTCCAAGCTTTTGTAGTCATTCTGTCTGTAGTTCTGCAGATATTGTTCTGTAAAAAAAAAAGTATATTTGAATTTTTATTCTAGGCAATATACCAACGACTTTACTACTGGCCTACACATAATACAAAAACAGTTTTTATGTTATGTTGCAGTTTTTAATCTACAGATGAACCTAGCTACATAACAACAAGCACTTATTTCAATGTACCAAACCAAAACACAAAACTTAATTTATTAGTTACCTTTTAATAATATAGCACCTCTCCCTCAACACAGCTGCACCATATCTCAGTTCTCACCTATACACACTAAAACACCACTTTATCCCTTTTGTAGAAAATTTTAAAATAAACATCAGCCAAAGTGGAAAAGTACATGCAATGTCTCAATTAACGGTGGGTGGAGTTGACGGAGTGCCACTACGCGGAGTTCCACGGAGTTGAAAAAAACTCAGTGGAGCTCCGCTCCACCATAATAAAAAAGCAAACAATGGGAAATAATAAATCACTTACCTGCTCTGGTGTCTCCAGGCTGCCCTTCTCCTCACTGTGTTCTCCTCGCCAGTCGCAAACCCCTACTTTGTACGTTGTGGGAGGACTGCGCATGCGCAGTCCTTGCAAGATGTACAATGTAGGGTTTTGTGACCGGCGAGGACGGCGAGGAGGAGAGACCATGGCGAGAAGGAAAGCAGCCCAGAATCACCAGAGCAGGTAAGTGATTTTTTCCAGTCTGAATTTGGGCGTGGGCCAGGGGCTAACTCCGCTACGCCGCGGAGTCGGAGTTTTTGCCTGAACTCCGTGTTCCCAATGGAGCGCGGAGTTGGCAAAACTCTGCAAACTCTGCTGGCGGAGCGGAGTTTGCCACCCGTGGTTCGTCTCAACACTTTAAAGGTTATGAGGGATGTAGTGAGCCATCCGGCCACTATAATACTTTTTACACTCTACAGCCTCAAGGCCAGGCTTGGTCATGAGGTAATAAATAAAGGTGCAACCAGCGCTTGTGGTTAATTGCACGTAAAACATAAGTGTGTCTGGTATTCTGTGTTTGCCGCCGCTTAGATAGGCCCCAAACAGTGAGTGCTCCCCTATACCCAGGGGCAATTTAAACTAAGCAAACCTAATTCTGTTTTTAGAACTTCTTAATAACGCTGATCTCTATCTTCATATCAAGTGTATCATGTATGGGGCACTAGGAATTTGGTAGGGGTGTGTGAAATTCATGTAATATGCTTGCACATAATTATGCAAAATATCAGTCAAATGAGAAATACAAATCTGCCATTTTGCTCCATAATCTAGCACAAAATGCACCCTTAAGTCAACTTCTACACGAGATGCAACAAAACAAAAGCACCAGGAACAGCAGCAGCTCATGTTCTGTTTTCCTGTGAGTTTGTGTAACTGTTTGTTGCGAATAGCACACTTCATGAAAACATTTTACCATGAATGGCGCATGGTTACACAAATTTAAAAATTTTGCAGAACAAACATAACACAAGGGGGCATATTAGCAAGAAGAGGCGATAATCATCGCTAACCCTGCTTAGCGTGATTTTTTTTATCGCCGGCTATCGCTGGAATATATCGCCACGCTAACGCTGTATTAGCAACGATTAGCGCTATGGCGATGAATATTCCAGCGATAGCGAGGAAATGAGCCAACATCGCTGAAAAACCAGCGATGTTGCATGGAGAAGGGAGAACACCTTGCTGATACGACCCTGTGGTCGTATCAGCATAATCCACCCCCATGTTAGGTATGGCTAACACCTGCTAATTGCAGGTGTTAAATAAATAGCGATGACCCCGGTTAGCGCGACTTTTCACGTCGCTAACTGGGGCCATGGCCACCTTGCTAATAGGCGATAGGCCTGTTAGCGAGTGTTTCCCAGGTTTGTTCGTCGGGAACGCCCACTTTGCATGTCATTAGCGATAAATATCGCTGACATGCAAAGCGGTAAAAAAACGGGCGCTAATGCCCGCAAACTGTCTCTAACTGCTGTTAGAGACAGTTTGCTGATAGGGCGATATAAATATCGCCGCTTTAGCGGCAAAAAGTGCCGCTAAAGTGGCGATAGTGCCCTTGCTAATATGCCCCAAGATTCCCCAAATTGCGCCAGTGTAAGTTAAATTGGAGAATTCTCTTTTAATTATTTCCCATTCGTTCCTCGTGACGTGTTCCTCTCGTTCACACTAATTAATTAAGTTCAGTGCCATTCTCAGTATAATATTATTGTCAAATATTATTGTAACAGGTCCATAATCTTTATAATTTCGTTGTCATCTTCAGTCACTTTCGCTCAAGTGTGATGTCGCTGCTTCTGCCTGTGCCAAGGTCGAGATTCTGTAGCATGTTCCTGTCTTGATGAGGAATGTTGATGTCTGCTTCGAGTCATTAAAATTGAATAAATGAATGAATAATATTTTACTGAAGGATTAATAAAACTCTTTGCAATATCATAAACGATATGTAAACAAATCATATGCCGAGTTCATGCGCACAATTTGGCATATTAGTTTGACAGTGCCGTATTACAGGTTTCAGCCACGCCAGAATTTTTCATGTGCAAATTGGCAAAATTTTAGAAGAGAAAATATAGGATCAAAGAGTAAATTAGCACTCTTTGTTGAGTTTTTATGAACTAGATCCTGAGTAAGTGTTCGATGACAGTTGTTTTGCTGCTCTGTTTACATCCGTCAGATATATGGATTAATCGGTTTAATAGTTAGAGACTTGTATAACGAGTCATTAAAATTGTGTGTTTTGCTCTGTAGCATAAACCACAACCATGTCGGATATATCGTACTATATTGTACGCTCCTTTGTTGAAGTTTCTCTTTTACAGATGTGACTGCTGTTCCGGCCTCCTTTACAGACTGCATAAAGGCATGGAAAATTATATTGTGGCTCCTTGTTAAGTTAAATCTCTCTCTTGCCAGTTTCAGTACAGTGTCCCAGTTGGATATAGCCCAACCAGTTTGAATGTTGAGGGCTCCTTGAATACAAGTCTCCATATCGTACAGGGGCAAACTTTGGTTCTTCTGTGAGTCTCCGTTCAACTTCTATATTTTATCCATGACTGGTTAATCCTACCAGACACTCAGGACATGTCTTTTGGCTTCCATCTTCAGTTCATACAGGCCACACATTAACGGACTGCTGCTGGATCTCCCTCTTTATCGACGTTGAAACTTACGGTATCTCCCTCTCATTGGAATTAGATTGGCATATGTTCAGAGGGTGGTCCAGAGCAAGTCCCCCCACGCTTAGCACCCTACCATGGGCTCTCGCCTTTAGCCTCAGCTAGGCTACATCACAGAGGTGTTGGCTGGGGATAGGGGAATCCTTCTTGCACCTTCCAGATCTTTTCAGCAGGCAATTACCATTCACTTTTAGCTGTCCAGTGCCTCAGCATCTGCCACTTACCGACCTGGGAGCCTCTTATGTTGGTGGTAGTGTTCTCCAAGAATATTTGTATCTCGGGTCTCGAAGCCTCAGTAAGGTGCAGCTTTCTAGAGCTCCTTCCTAAGGGAACCTTATCTACAACTTCTACAAGTCAGATAGCGGTCTAGATTCTACCTGGAACACACAAAGCAAATCACTACTAGAAAATGAAGCCTGTTACAAAATAATTTTAAGTGTTCTTATAAGATGAGCTGTTTGATCTAATTCATCACCCTAGCATGTGGTGTGGTGTGGTGTCTACTATAATCTAATACCATCAAAGTTTCCATCTGAACTGCATGTCGGCCAGATGTGGGAGTCCCACTGTAGTCCAGCTGGACCGGGAAAGAAAATGTAAAAAGTCTAAACCATAGTGTAAGAATCCAGTGGCCGCATGTGGTGCGTGGCGGATGGCTGGCTGCAAACATAACATAATAATATCTTACTTAATGTTATAAAAAAATCACTGAAAAAAAACAAAGATTAACGTTGGGTAATATGTAAATAGGGTAGTACAATTTTATTTTACATTAAAAGAACTTTAGAAATTGACTGAAAAACCCCAAGGCTAAAGTGGAGTTACATGTAAGTCTTCTAATAATAAAAAAAAAAATTCTGCTTTGAAACCTAAAAGCCACTGAAATTCACCAGTTATATGTAACTTACATAAGTATAACGTTCACCACTCTGATGCGCTGCTTGTGACTCACATATTACATCACTGATATGTCAAATCTATGGGGTTGTCCACAGAGCGGCAGCTGTCCGTAGTAGGGACTTGGCAACCTAATAGGGCTTGAGTGTCCTCTATGTGAATAGGTATGCACATGGTGGATATAGTGCATATTAAGGGCTTGCCCACTAATGTGGGTTGGATGTCTGAAGGGAACGAGCTCTCCATGAACAGCTCTGTACAGGCTAAGGCTGTCCATAGTAGGGGTTCAGCCATGTGATGGGGATTGGGTGTCTAGAGGGAGTGGGTTTTCCCTGAAGAGCTCTGCACAGGGTGAAGGATATACATAATATATGTATGATCATCTAATGGGGTTGGGTGTTTGGAGGGAGTGAGTTCTTCTTAAGTACTTTGCACATGGTGAAGTTTTGTGTCGTATGTGCTGGGCACATAATAGGTCTTGAATGTCTGGAGGTAGTGGAGTCTGGCGAAAGATGTGTTCACATTGCTTAAGATGTGCATGGTAGGTGGTTGGCCACCTAATGGGGCTTGTGTGTTTAGAAGGAGTGGACTACAGTATAATTATTTTATATAACCACATACGGTTACATGATTTGTTTTACATGATTTAGTACCATTTACTACTTATTTACATAATTCAAAGCCTGTATTGGATTGTAGTGTAAATTGTACAGCAGTATGGTGGATGATGTCATCAGTAATCTCATGAGAGTTGTCACTAATGATGCCATTTGAGATGTCATCAATGATGTAATCAACTATGTAATTGATCATGTCATGACTCTCGGGGGATCTAAAATAAATAAATAAATAACGGCGTCCGGGGTGCATTTATTAACTATAAGCTCAAGGGAGCCCAACTCCAGCTCTGCATTCATAAAGGGGAGAGGGGGTGTGTGGCCACCCTCTCCTAGCCTCCTAAGGTCCCTGGATGCCAACCCCTGGGACAAAAACATTGTCTATGTGGAGGGAGGACACACAGGTCCCCACCTGGAGCCTCCAAAGGCCCTGAAGAGACCACCCCTGGGGCTGACATATTCTGTACAGGGAGGGGGACGTGTGGATCCCTCACCCCGAGCCATCAGAGCCCTGGGGAGCCCACACGATGGCTGAACATATTGTGTATGGTGAGGCGGGATGTGCACCGCCCCTCCTTGAGCCATCAGAGGCCCCGGGGAGACCACCCTTGGGGCTGAAATCATTAAAGAAGGAGAGGGGGGCTGCGTGGCCCCCCTCCCTGAGCCATGACAGGCCCCGTGGGACCCAACCCCAGGGCCGTAATTTTGCAAAATAGTGAGGGGGCCAAATGGCCCCCCTCTTGAGCCTCTAAAGGGCCTGGGGAGACCACCCCCAGGGCTGATTACTTTAAGCCGGGCCTCCTTTATTGAACCATTGCTATTCCAATGGATCCCATCCCCCAGAGCTGGCTCAGATGCTATGTCGTGGAGATCCCATCCCATTGTGACATAGCGGTTTCCCTGCCCACAGCGGCACAGGCAGGGAAACCTGTGTTTGTTTTTGCTTGGCCGGAGCATTTTCAAAACTCCTGCCAAGCGGGAGCAAACACCAAGTTCACTCCCAGCAGACAGGAACTTTGAAAATGCCCTTGCCCGCTGGAAGCAGACTTTTTATCTGTTTCCCTGCTCACACTAAAGTGGCAGGGAAACAGATAAAAATATTGCACTCGCCCGCAGGGAGCAGCATTAGGAGCTGCTCCCTGTAGGCGGGAGCAATGCTGTCTCCCAATCTATGCAAGGAGCTGGTTTGGGCTGCTGGGGCCTTGGGACTGTGCAGGGCACGGGGTCTCAGGGCAGAAATTAGCATGGAGAGGGGTCCACGTGCTGCCCTCCCCCTAAGAATTACACCAGATCCCGGGGATGGGGTCTCTGTGGCTGAAATTACCCTGGGGAGTGGAGCTGCATGCCATCCTCCCCCTGAAAATTACACATGGCCCCAGGGGATTGGGTCCCCGGGGCTGAAATCGGTCCGGGGAGGTGGCTGCATGCTCCCTACCCCTCAAAATCATACCTGGCCCCTCCTCTTTATTTTTAGAAATGGCCCTGGGCGATGGTGTTCCCACGGGCTAATAACGCTTGGGGAGGGGGGCCGTGCGGCACCCCTCCCCTTTAATTAAAAACAAACAGCCCTGGGCCTTACAAGGTTCGGGGAGGCAGGTTGTGTGCCCCTCCTTCCCTTTATACATTTATGTACATCCCTGGGGGATGGGATCCCCATGGCCTAATTAGGCTTAGGATTGGGGGGGTGCATCCCCCTCCCCATTTAACTTGCATATATGACCCTGGGGGATGGGGGTCCCCAGGACCTAAAGATGCTCTGGTGGTGGGGGGGCGCGGCCCCCTTCCCTTTTACCAACAAGAAAAAGCCCTGGGTGATGGTGTCCCCAGGGCCAGGTACTATGGCGAAAACCTGATGTGCATGGCCGAAGGCCCTGCGCAGCCTGGTGTTCACAACAGGACCTCACCACAGGCCAGGCCCTGTGATCAACCCCCACCATGCACGACCAAAGGCCCTGCACAGTGTGAGGTTGCCTGCCTTTACGGGGTTTGGCTGCATGTGGGGGGGTTGGCTGCATGGCCTGGCTGCAGTTCAGGCCCTGCAGCCCACCCCCTGCTGTGCACAGCCAAAGGCCATGCATGGTGGGCTGGGGGATTGCACTTACGATGTCATTTGAGATGTCATCAGTGATGTCATAAATTATGTCATAGAACACGTCATAAGTGATGTAATATGTGAGGTCATAAGCAGTGCATGGCCGGAGCACAATTTATAGTTAGAACTGCTAACTATAACTGGTGAATTTCTGTGTTGAAAATGTTAATGTTGTTATTGACAAATTCACCTAACTATAACATTACTTTAACCTTTGGTTTTTTCATTAAATTTCTAAGGTTTTTTTTAACAAAAATTCATAATTAATTTCCATAAGTAAAGCTAACCCCAGTGTGCCACCCCTCCCCGAGCCTAATTAGGCCCTGGGAACCCCAGCCCCTAGGGCCTTATGTATTTTAATGGGGAAGATGGGGATCCACGTGGCCTCTTACCCTGAGCCTCATTGGGCCCTGTGGACCTCATCCCCCAGGACCATTTTTTTTTTTTAAATGGCCCCCCTCCCAGAGGCTCATTAGGCACTGGGGACCCCATCCCCAGTGCCTTATGTATTTTAAAGGGAAGGGGGCATCAGTGCGGGCAGGGAAAACAGATCTCAAGTCTGCTCATGGCCGCGCACCCCCTACCATAAATTAAAGAATGCAGCCCCCCCCCCCCGGGCAGCCATATTTGATTGCCGCAAAGGTGCAGATTTAATACGATTTGTGCAAGGCAATTTAGTGCAACATCAAGTTTACGAAGCTTTATGCTCTGACCTCGATATCACACATGCAAATGGATATAATGCGTCTGCATTCATGTGATGTTAAATGTGAACTGTTATTGGTGATTTTATACTGTGCAAAAGTGTGTAATGCCAGCCATGGGTGTTTACTCAAAAAGCCAGGTCTTCAGTCTTTTGGGAAACTCAAGAAGAGAGGAGGAGGCTTCAATGCATTGTGGGAGGTCGTTCCAGGCTTGGGTCAAGTACGAGAGAGGGCACCTGGGATGTGTGCTAGTGAGAAGCCAGTAGAGTGGCGGTGTCTGGAAGGCCGGGGGAAGTGAATGCAGCTGTGCAGGTAGACACGGCCACTGTTGTGGAGATGTTTGCACCATTGTGCAAAGGCTATATTGAGCGATATGTTGCATAACTGGTGAATTCAAGGCAAAACATCAAGTACAATTATCTTTAGGCAGACCTGTGTTACACATTGAGAAATCATGCAATGTCATTAATGTCACGTTTTACTCAATGCTTGATCTTTTTTCATTTGCACATTATTTCAAGCAATGCTAAGTACTGGCTCTTTTTATACCTTAAATAAATATGGGTCTTGGTTAAATCCTATGGGTGTTTGTGTTCTTTCCCCATAACAACCACTTTGCATACCTTATCAGTGATTTAGCGCTATGCAATGCAAAACTGTGTTCATCGCTTAGTGTTCCACAAGTGGCCTCACAATGCTTTAGCAAATCTTGGACAGAATAGGCACAATTTAATAGCTCAAAGAAAGGCCTCTAGTCTACAACAGGGCCAGTTATCATTAGTAAAAACCCAGGCCCAGATTTACTAACACCTTGCACCAGGCTTGCAGTACTTTTGTAACACAAACCCTGCACAATGCATTGTGGTGGAGTTAACTTTACAACCCAATCAGGATTTGCTTTTGCAAGCTGGGCATGGTAAAACAAAGTAGTGATTCATGGCTGGCGCATGGGTCTGCAACCACCCATGGGTTTTGACACAAATCCCAACATTTGCAGACAAAGGTCTGTCCTAAAACCTTGAGCCTCCTCAAGGCAGGCATACCATCCAGTACAAAAGCTATGCTTCACAGAATGCCACTACTTCAAATGGAAGTGTCCCGCTCAGCCCCAAACATTGTGAACGTAAGGGAGAAGAGTTAAAATTCTTCATCCATCTGGAAATAGCAAATATTTCAAAATAAGTAAGAGGAATGGTTGTCTCTGCGTGCTTCCACCCCAGGCGTTACCAGGAGGTCACTCCTAGTTTTATCTTGTTACGCTGGCATGACGTTCAGGCTATAGCGAACCCATCAATAAACAAGTACCACATCATCAAAGTAATAAATGTAGACTAGGCCAGGCCTACCAATTGTCCCGAGATTACAAAACTATCAAAGAGATTTACAAATGTAATATAAATAAAATGTATTTAAAAAACCACTCCAGTGAAAGACATTAAAATCAGCATTGTGCTCCTGTTTAGCATTTATAAAGAGCAGTCTGAATAACTGAAATTAGGCAATAGATTTAGCCAAGTATGAACATATTAAAGACAGCCCTTCGAGGTTGCTCACTATACAACACACAATGAAATAGCAGCTTTGGTTAAGCCACAACATGCTATTTCAGCCACAGACAATTGACATGAACTCTGTGGCACCAACTGAGTGACAAAAGACTATCGTTGGCTGTACAATACTCAGAGCGGTCACTTTCTGATAAAAAACTATAGTGCATATTTACAATAAAGCGGCGGAGTGTGGGTTAGCTCCAAAATAGCTAACGCAGCACACCATCATCTTAGAAATGCAGGGATGCACTATATTTACAAAACTACGGTGCTCCCCTGCATTTCTCCCTGCGCTGGTGCTAAATAGCTGACCAGCGCCAACGCAGGCACCCTTGCACCCTTGCACCATAGTGCAAGGGTGCCTGCGTTGAGGGAATGATTGTTTATGTGCAGGGAGGGACACCTTCTTGCACATAAGCAATCCAGAATGGCGTTTTGCTGTTGCTATGTGTACTGCACAATGCATTCACCATGTTAAGACCAGGTATTCCCTATTCTTTATGTTGGTGCTGCCTCCTATTTACGCCACTCTTGTAAATAGGGAGCAGTGTCAAAATCAATGGGTGTTGCAGTGGAACGCCCACCGCAACACCCATTGCCCACCCCTTTCATGCTAAGTATAGCGTGAAAGGGTGCGCTATTTACAAGGCGACATTAAGCCACATTAAGGGTCTTAACACCACCTTGTAAATAAGGTAAAGCCCCTATTGTGGTGATAGGGGCTTGTAAATATGCCCCTAAAAATCTCAGGGGCATATTTTCTAGGTAACTGTTGGACCGCAGACACAGAGTGGGAATAGAAGCAGACAGACTATGAGAAAAAGCAAATGCAGACACACTGTAAGAGAGTGGGGTAGAGATAGACACTGTGACAGAGTGGGAACTGAGAGCAATAATGTAAGTGAGCAGGCACAGAGATAAACACTGTATGTAACAAGCAGAGCTTAATTTGTGTCAGTGTTTGCAGGTGCTTGGTATTCCTCAGTACTGACACTTATTCTGACAGTCCACCACATGGTGGTGCTGTCTGTCAATTTTTAAGCAGAGCACATCAACAGCTTGCCTAAGCCATTCTTATCCTCTTGGGTGGCATGGAATAGCCCATATTGTCACATATTTTGGAGTGTGAGGGTAAGTAGGGAAAGGTGGCACTGGCATTTGGCATCGCTGGTAGAGGCGGTCAGTGAGTGGCCTCCTCTGAAACACCTCATACATTGGCAGTTATAATTTTGTTCAACAAATTAACCACTGGTAACAGGTAAAGTGGCACAGGACCTGGAAGTATGAAGAACCAAATGAACCCCAGTTATAGTTGGATTTTACTACCCAACCTTCCAGCAGAGGTACCCATATATCTCTTTGAATTCGAGCCATGAAACCTTGGTACACCGCTGGCAGAGACGCAATGGTACACAAAGACAGACACATGCAAGGCCACACATAAAGGAAGCATAAAAACACGAGGGTAAAAAGTAAAAACCATCACACCCTTTGTAAATGAAGAATCGTAATAAAATTAACTTCTACAAAAAATCAATATAAGAAAGATATACGAAGATATTTTGGTAAAGTTATACACTATAAGGATCTGAATTTCTTGTAAAAAGGGCAACATAATGTCCAGACAAATCACGTCTCATGCGCCTTCACAATCAATGTCCCATTCTTAAATCAGGATATCGTCAAACATTGATCCATATGGACCCAGACACAAAAATAATCGTGAAAAACATTGATAAAGACAGACCCACACACCCTTGTAAATGCGGACAAAAAGGCATATATACAAATGGTAACATCTTCACAACAGCAAGTTATGACTAGCCCTCAAGCGTGCCATGCATTTAGGGGCATATGTATCAAATATTCACATAGTACATCATCGTAACCCACCTTGCTGCGATACTCTGCGTGATAGGTAAAGGGCAGGAATGCATTGTATTTAACATTATACGGCACATTCTTGTCATTTCCCAACGCTGGCGCACAATGTGCTGCCTAGCGCCCATGCAGACACCCTTGCACCATGGTGCAATGGTAACTGTGCTGTAAGCAGGGTAGTTTTTGTGCACGAAGGAACACCTTCCTGCACAAATACAATCCACTGAGGCATTTTCCTCTTTCTACTTGTGCTCAGTAGCGGCTCCTCGAGGGAGTGCTGCGGGGGGGTGGGGCGGGGCGGGGGAGGGGCAGGGTGGGGGGTAGTAAACTCCGGAATTGGGCCGAACAAAGTTGAGTAAAGAAATAAATAAACAAAACAAATTACATTGCGCGCGCTGCAACGCCAAATCGGCGATGCAGCGCGCAATGTAATTCGTTTTATTTATTTATTTCTTTACTCAACTCCGTTTGGCCCAATTCCGGAGTTTACTACTCCCCACCTTGCCCCTCCCCCGCCCCACCACGCTGCAGCACTCCCTCGAGGAGCTGCTACTGCTTGTGCTTCAGAATGCAGCACACATAGAAAGCCGAAAAAACGATTGGAAATAAAGATTTATCTCCTCGTTACACCTCCCATGGGAATGTGCAGCATTTTGACACATTCCAAGGTCTACCAGTAATGGCATGGTAAATCTGGCGATACGCCAGGTTCCATGGGTGGATGCGTGGGAACACCCACGCTCCACCCATGGAACGCCTCCCTGGGGCAGTGCAACAGAAAGCAGTGATTTGTGCTGTGTTGCATTACTCTTGATTTATCAAGCCACTTAGGGCCACGCAAGTTGGCCTTCCATGACTTGATAAATCTACCTTAAGAGTTGCTTCGCTCTTTCGCCCCATTGTGGGCCACAAGGGCGATGCAACTCTTTGATATATTTGGCCCTCAATGCTTTATTTCAGAAATGGTCCACCTGGGATGAACAGGGAAGAACTGTTGATGTTGAGGTACAGTGTGTTACAATAGTCCTCACGGCTGGACAATGTTAATTCACTATACCTCAACATTAACAGTTCTTCCCTGAACAAACTTCAGGTTGTGCAGAATGTGTCAGCCCACCTTATTCTGAACATCCCCAAACAGCACTTGGTTAGAGATGGGATTCACTCTTTTCATTGGCTCCCAGTTAGGAAGCAAATTTCCTTCAAGGCTTTGTGCTTAGTGTTTGAGGCTCTACAGATGGGTCTCAGCCAATTGAATGCACTGTTTCATTGGTACACTCCTGGCAGTCCGCTTAGATCTTCGTGCTGCAAAAAACTCTTGATCCTCAGATTTCGTAAGACCAGATGGGGAGGGCATTCCTTCTTGGTTGCAGATGCCAAATTATAGAACACACTGCCTACCTACATTTCTGAGACAGATTCCCTTATGTCCTTCAAAAAAATCTGAAAACTTGACATTTTTCATCTTAGAATCCTTGACTTCTTGGCTACTCTGCTCATGTTGATCTATCTGTCCTACTATAGCGCTTTGGCACCTGCAGGATTTGGTGCGTTCCATAAATGTCATCCTATCCTATCCCTGTCATGTAAGAAGAGCCAGGAATCCCACTGTCGCCCAGGTGATAGTGGACATTGGTCCTGGTATTCCCTGGACACTGTAAAGAAGTCTCAGCCAGGGAATCATCAGTTGTTCTTCTTGCCTCATTATCATAGTGTTGGAGGTGAACAGGCACATGGAAAGTACCAATAAAGGTGTGTGTCTTTAACAAGGCAAAACGAGCAGTTTTTCTGAAGGTTTTGTGGAGATTTGTCAAACGGTGCTAAAGTTATTAGCAACACAAAAACTACATTTCCTAGAAACACGATCCGAACTATAACTACCCAGTGGTGACTACCACTGGGTTATATATTTATATTAATATATATATATATATATATTACCTACTGGCGGTCGCCAGCAGGTAGTTATAGTTAGGACCTATTTTCCATAGGAAAAGCATTTTTTGTTTTCCCAATAACTTTAGCGTCGTTTGACAAATCTTCGCGGAATTTTCAAAACTAGTGGGGCGCTCCGGTCAGCTCCTGTCTTGAAAGTTTCGGGGTGATTCGCCAAGCGCGGGCCGAGAAAAAAGGGGGGTCCCAAAACGTGTTTGCTCCATGTTAATTTCCATTGGAAACTTTAGACACGGCTACAGCCCGAACTGCTGAACGGAATTACACCAAATTTGGCAAAAGGTAGCCCTTGGTTCAGAAAGAGTCCTTTTTGTTAAATGGTGTAAATCCGTTCAGTAGTTCCTGAGAAATTCAAAAAATAGGGGTTGGAAAATCAATTTCCCATAGGAAAATTTAGACATGGCTACAGCTCGAACTGCTGAACGGAATTACACCAAATTTGTCAAAAAGGTAGTGCTTAGTTCAGAAAGCGTCCTTTTTTTTAAATGGTGTAAATCCGGTCAGTAGTTGGTGAGAAATTCAAAAAATAAAAGTTTCGATATCTATGGCCGCGGTGGATTTGCGAACCCTCCCGACCACGAGCTTCACTGTGATTGGCTGCCAACACAAAACAGTAAAACAAAGGTGAAAAAAAAGAAAAGGGGGCAGGGTAGAAACACCCTGACCCCCTAGGCCTGCTCAGGGGGCCCCACAAAGACCCCCAGGGCCAAAAAAAGCATTTTTTTTAAAAAACAAAATCGGCCGAATTCGCGCTGGGTGAGCAAATCCGGACGAAATTTTTTTTTTAAAACGAAGCGCGGGCTTCCGCGCTTCGTATTCAAAAATCCCCCGGGTGGGCCAGGTCCCAGGGGCACTTATAAATAATGTTGCGGGGGCCCACGGGGCCCCCGCAGCCCCGGGGACCGCCACCTCCCCGGGGCTTATTAAAATAAATGCGGGGTCACGCATCCCCCCTGTAGCCCCGGGGACCGCCACCTCCCCGGGGCTACCTAAAGAAATGCGTGGGGGGTCCCAACCCCCCCACGCTGCCCCGGGGACCGTCACCTCCCCGGAGCTATGATAATTGGCATGGGCCCCGCGGCCCCCCCGAGCCCTGGGGACCGCCACCTCCCCAGGGCTAAAACAATATTTAGTGTGGGGGGGGCTCAAGCCCCCCCACACTTCCCCGGGGACCACCACCTCCCCGGGGCACTTAATATTGAGATTTGGGGGTCCGTAGCGGCCCCCTGGCCCCGGGGACCACCACCTCCCCGGGGCTTTGAAATGCAGGGAGGGGGGCCACACGGCCCCCCTCCTGGAGCCCTTGATGGCCCTGGAGACCGCCACCCCCTGGGCCGGCTCCTGCAGTGTCCCGGGGTGCCCACCCCGGGACACTGCTGTTTGCTATGACAGGTCCCTGTCATAGCAAACTTACTTTGGATTTTGGAGGCGAGAGCAGAAGCCTGCTCTCGCTTCCAAAATCCAAAGCTGATTGCTTTCCACATGGGGAGCTGCATGTCAGCAGCTCCCCATGTGGAAAAGCAATGCCGGCTCCTGCAGGATGCGGGGAGCCGGCGGGACCGTGGGGGCATTGGGGCTCCCCCCACGGTCTCCAGCGGACAGGCCAGGCCCCGGAGGATGGGGTCCCCGGGGCTAGAAGTGGCCCGGGAGGGGACCACGCGGCCCCCTCCCCTGTGAATATTATTTTTTTTTTAAACGGAGAGGCCAGGCCCCGGGGGATGGGGTCCCCGGGGCCATAATTGGCCTGAGGAGGGGGGCCACGCGGCCCCCCTCCCAAAAATAAAAAACAAAAGGATGGCCAGGCCCCGGGGGACGGGGTCCCCGGGGCTAGAAGTGGCCCGGGAGGGGGGCCACGCAGCCCCCCTCCCCAAATAAAAAATAAATAAATAAAGGCCGGCCCCGGGGGATGAGGTCCCCGGGGCCATTAGAGGCCTCAGGAGGGGGGGCCACGCAGCCCCCCCTCCTTTAAAAAAGTATATGTGGCCATGCCCTGGGGGATGGGGTCCCCGGGCCGGAATTGGCCATGGGAGGGGGACCCACGTGGCCCCCCTCCCGTTTACATTTAAAAAAAAAGAAAAAGAAAAGGGGGTCAGGCCCTGAGAGATGGGGTCCCCAGGGCCCAAAAAAAGGCAAGAGAAGGGGGTCCAAATTGCCCCCCTTCTTAAATTTTTTTTTTTTAAATAGCCGGCATCGCGGCTAGGCCCCGCCCCCTCCCTACAGCACTCAGCAAACGCGCCCCCTGGCACGTTGTAAGTTGGTGAATTAATTCCCCTTGAATACTGAGTGTCCCTGGGGGCCAACTAGCCCACCAGGTACCTCCAGTATGCGCCAGGGAGCTGCGTTGCAGAGAGGTGTTCAGAGGCCATGCCCCTTTTTACACCTCTCTGCAATGCAGCTCTCTTTTGCTTACTGGAGGTACCTGGTGGGCTAGTTAGCCCTCAGGGACCCTCAGGACTCAAGGGGAATTAATCCCCCAATTTACAACGCGCCAGGGGGCGCGTTTGAACAGTGGTGCAGGGAGGGGGCGGGGTCTGACATAGCAAGTGTGCAAATGCACCCCTGGCACATTGTAAATTGGGGGATTAAGTCCCTTCAATCCTGAGGGTCCCTGGGGGCAAACTAGCCCACCAGGTACCTCCAGTATGCGCCAGGGAGCTGCGTTGCAGAGAGGTGTTCAGTGGCCACGCCCCTTTTTACACCTCTGTGCAACGCAGCTCTGTGGCGCTTACTGGAGGTACCTGGTGGGCTAGTTGGCCCCCAGGGACCCTCAGGATTCAAGGGAAATTAATCCCCAACTTAAAACCCGCCAGGGGGCGCATTTGCACAGTGGTGAAGGGAGGGGGCGGGGCCTGATGTGACATGTGTGTACTTATGCAATCACTCCGCCAAAACCCAAGCACTTATAAATTCACCATGCACTCTCCTTGCAGCACTCTAATCATCCAGTCACAACCCATACACTCATGCAATGATCCATGCACTAACTCATGCACTGCTACAATACCCTGAGCAGTACCCATGCAGTCCAGCCATCGCCCTGTCACTACCCATGCACTCCTCCAATCACCCAGCGCGCACCATGTACTTATTCAATCACTCCACCAAAACCCAGGCACTTATAAATTCACCATGCACTGTCCTTGCAGTACTCTAATCATCCAGTCACTACTCATGTACTCATGCAATGACCCAGGCACTAACTCATGGCAAATACAGAGGAGGTCATGCTAATTACAGGGGTACCCCAATGCATAGTGTTCCCTAGTGTATGTAGGTGTTTTCACTGTATTCTAAGTGTCTTTTAGCATAGCACTGGCTCCGGTCCTGGTTATTCAGAGTCAGTTACCACCAGTACCCGTCAGTAAAAAGTTGGGGGCACAGAAGGACTTTCTGCTCCTCTGTTGGTTCTTTCTGCACATCTCTTGCTTCTTCCTGCACTTTTCTTTGTCTTTCTGGAATTCTGTTGCCTCTTTCTGCATTTGTCTTGCTTCTTTCTGCGCTTTTCTTCCTCTTTCTTCACATGTCCTAACTTTGTAGGCATAGTTAGAAATTAGCATTTAAAAAACCATTGAAATTCACTGAAAAAACCATAGGTTTCAGACACGTTATAGTTAGAAATTAGCATTTAAAAAACCATTGAAATTCGCTGAAAAAACCATAGGTTTCAGGCACGTTATAGTTGGAAATTAGCATTTAAAAAACCATTGAAATTCACTGAAAAAACCATAGGTTTCAGGCACGTTATAGTTAGAAATTAGCATTTAAAAAACCTTAGAAATTCACTGAAAAAACCATAGGTTTCAGGGACGTTATAGTTAGTTGGACATTTTACTCGTACAAAACCATAGAAATTCCCCCGTTATAGTTCAGCTAACTATAACTCGCGCCCCCGCAATGCACTGCTGATGACGTCACATATTACATCATTCATGACATGGTCAGTGACATCACTGATGACATCACTGATGACATCTCAAATGACATCACTGATGACATCACTGATGACATCATCCATGTCAAAATCTGATGCACCTCCTCACACTCTAATATAACCTTTGATACACCCACTGTAAAATACAGACTACCATTCTCGAAACCATCGACACACCAATACCAGTTACTACATACGCACTCACTGATTCCTAGGTCTACACACACATCCACTCATTCACCCATACAATCACTCATACATACAGTCACTCATCAATACAACACTATCATATGCACTCATACACCTATACAGACACTCACACACCGCCACTCATCCATGGAGTTACTCACACACCTAGTCAGTCATGTAAAGAATCAATCACACTCCCATTTCCTCACCTATACAGTTATACACACACCACCTCACTTATTCAAACATATACTAACACATACTTACTCTCTTATACAATCACTGATACAAGTACACACTCATCCATACAGCCACTCTCACAATCACTGACTCTCACGTATAGTCATTTATATACTCGAACTCTCACATACACTGCCTTTTACATATGTAGTTACTTGGACATGTACACTGAGACATCCAATCTCTCACCAACACACCCATACACACGCTCACTCGCCCATACAGCTGTTTCCACATGCACTCTTGAACCCATACACCCAGTGAATCAACCACTCACACATCTATGCACAGAGTCACACACCTCCCACCCACCCACACACACACTCAGTCTCCCATACAAATACTCAGGCAACCAATCAATAACCCATATTGACACTCATGTAGCTACTGACCAACACATGCAGCAGCTTACACAACAACAGTCATACTGATACACACATTCAGACAGTTTAGTCACTAACCCATGCATTCAGTAAGACACATTTAATCACTCACTTATACTGTCAGTCACGCACCTACTAAATCCTTCATCCAGACACTTATACACCCTCTCATTCTTCAATACACCTTGGCATATATATAAAACATATTTAAACTTTACAGAAACACACAGTCACTGGATGATGTCATCAGTGATGTCATCAGTGATGTCATTTGAGATGTCATCAGTGATGTCACTGACCATGTCATGAATGATGTAATATGTGACGTCATCAGTAGTGCATTGCGGGGGCACGAGTTATAGTTAGCTGAACTAACTATAACGGGGGAATTTCTATGGTTTTGTACAAGTAAAATGTCCAACTAACTATAACGTCCCTGAAACCTATGGTTTTTTAGTGAATGAATATATATATATATATATATTATCTACTGGCGGTCGCCAGTAGATAGTTATAGTTAGGACCTATTTTCCATAGGAAATCCGCAACATTCTATTTGAAATAACTCTTGTGTCAGTTGACGAATCTTCGCGAAATTTTCAAACTTTATGGCCCGCTCCGGTCCGCTCCTACCCTGAAAGTTTTGGGGTGATTCGTCAAGCGGGGGCCGAGAAAAAAGGGGGTCCCAAAACATGTTTTCCCCATTCATTTTCCCATAGGAAACTTTAGCCACGGCTACAGCCCGAACTGCTGAACGGAATTACACCAAATTTGGCAAAGAGGTAGTTCTTGGTTCAGAAAGAACCCTTTTTGTTAAATGGTGTAAATCTGTTCAGTAGTTGCTGAGAAAATCAAAAGTAAAATCACATATATATCTATGGCCCGTAGGGTCCGCGTACCCTCCCGATCACGAGCTGCATGCTAATTGGCTGTCAACACTCCAAATCAGGAAGTGTTGGCAGCCATTTTGTCCCTCGGTAGAACCGAGGCACAGAAACAAGTGCGCAAAACACACAAAGGGGGCAGGGTAGAAACACCCTGACCCCCTAGGTCTGCTCAGGGGGTCCCACAAGGACCCCCTGGGCAGAAAAAGCATTTTTTTTAAATCGGCGGGATGCGCTTAGGGTGCGCGGATCCCACCGATAAAAAAAATCGCGAGTGCGCAAACGCACAAAGGGGGCAGGGTAGAAACACCCTGAACCCCTAGGTCTGCTCAGGGGGTCCCACAAGGACCCCCTGGGCAGAAAAAAGCATTTTTTTTTTTTAAAATCGGCGGGATGCGCTTAGGGTGCGCGAATCCCGCCGTAAAAATCGAGCGCGGTCTCCCGCGCTCGATGCTATTTTGCCCCCGGGTGGGCCAAGTCCCGGGGGCATGCGGGGTGGGTTTATAGTTAAAGGGGGCCTCTAAGGCCCCCAAGCCCGGGGACCGCCACCCCCGGGGCTTTCTAATAAAAATGGTGCCGGAGGGCACTAGTGCCCTCCTGCAGCCCCGGGGACCGCCAACCCCGGGGCTTCTTTTTTAAAATTTTAAATACCTGGGTGGGGGGGCTCCAGCCCCCCCACACACCCCGGGGACCACCACCTCCCCGGGGCTTTGCAGAAGTGGGGAGGGGGGCCACGTGGCCCCCCTCCTGGAGCCTGTGGTGGCCCTGGGGACCGCCACCCCCCAGGGCCGGCTCCTGCAGTGTCCTGGGGTGCCCACCCCCGGGACACTGCTGTTTGCAATGGCAGGACGGGAGCCTCGCGGCTCCCGTCCTGTCATTGCAAACTTGCTTGCTTCATTGAAGCGAGAGCAGGAAACCTGCTCTCACTTCAATGAAGCAAGCAGAATTGCTTTTCCATAAGGGGAGCTGCATGTCAGCAGCTCCCCTTATGGAAAAGCAATGCCGGCTCCCGCAGGATGCGGGGAGGCGGCGGGACCGTGCGGGGATTGGGGACCCCCCCACGGTCCCCAACGTGTGGCCAGGCCCCGGGGTCCCCGGGGCCATTAGTGGCCCGGGAGGGGGGCCACGCAGCCCCCCTCCCCAAAAAAATGAATTGAAAAAGGACGCAAAGGCCGGCCCCGGGGATGGGGTCCCCGGGGCCTTTAATGGCCTGAGGAGGGGGCCACGCAGCCCCCTCCAAATATATATATTTTTTTTAAAAAGAGGGCATGTCCCGGGGGATGGGGTCCCCGGGGCAAATACAGGCCCAGGGAAGGGGGGCCACGCGGCCCCCTTCCCGTTTAATAATAAATAAATAAAAGAACAGCCTCAGGCCCCGGGGGATGGAGTCCCCGGGGACAAAAGTGGACGAGGGAAGGGGGTCCACGCAGCCCCCCTCCAATAAAAAAAAAGGGAAGCAAAAAAAAAAAAAACAGCATCATGCCGGAGGCCCCGACCCCTCCCTGCAGCACTCTGCAAACGCGCCCCTTGGCGCGTTGTAAGAAGGGGAAGTAATTCCCCTTGAATACTGGGGGTCCCTGGGGGCCAACTAGCCCACCGGAAATCTCCAGTATGCGCCAGGGGCTGCGTTGCAGAGAGGTGTACAGAGGCCACGCCCTTTTACACCTCTGTGCAACGCAGCTCTGTGGCGCTTTTGGAGCTACATGGTGCGCTAGTTGGACTCCAGGGACCCTCAGGATTCAAGGGGACTTAATCCCCCAACTTAAAACGCGCCACGGGGCGCGTTTGCACAGTGGTGAAGGTAGGGGTGGGGCTTCAGGTGACATGTGTGCAAACAGGCCCCGTGGTGCATTTTAAGATGGGGAATTAAATCCTCTTCAATCCTGAGGGTCCCTGGGGGCCAACTAGCCCACCAGGTACGTCCAGAAAGCGCCACAGAGCTGCGTTGCAGAGAGGTGTAAAAAGGGGCGTGGCCTCTGAACACCTCTCTGCAACGCAGCTCCCTGGCGCATACTGGAGGTACAGGGTGGGCTAGTTGGACCCCAGGGACCCTCATGATTCAAGGGAACTTAATCCCCCTACTTAAAACGCGCCAAGGGGCGCGTTTGCTTAGTGGTGAAGGGAGGGGGCGGGGCATGTTATTGTTAGAAATTAGCATTTAAAAAACCTTTGAAATTCACTTAAAAAACCATAGGTTTCAGGCACGTTATAGTTAGAAATTAGCATTTAAAAAACCTTTGAAATTCACTGAAAAAACCATAGGTTTCAGACACGTTATAGTTAGAAATTAGCATTTAAAAACCTTTGAAATTCACTTAAAAAACCATAGGTTTTAGGGACAGTTATAGTTAGTTGGACATTGCACTCATACAAAACCCGTGAAATTCCCCCGTTATAGTTAGTTCAGGTAACTATAACTCGCGCCCCCGCAATGCACTGCTGATGACGTCACATATTACATCACTCATGACATGGTCAGTGACATAACTGATGACATCACTGAAGAATGTGCTAGTATTTGTATGAGTAAGTGAGTTGGTGTGTGTATAACTGCATTGGTGAGTAAATGGGTGTGTGCTTAATTTTTGCATGACTGACTAGGTGTGTGAGTACCTCTATGGATGAGTGGCGGTGTGTGAGTGTTTATATAGGTGTATGAGTGCATATAATAGTCCTGTACTGAGTGACTATAAGTATGAGTGACTGTACGGGTGAGTGAGTAGATGTGTCTGTTTTGACCTAAGAATCAGTGAGTGTGTATATAGTAATTGGTGTTGGAGTGTCTATGGTTTTGACAATGGCAGTCTGTAATTTACAGTGGGTGTATCAAAAGTTATATTAGGGTGTGAGAAGATGCATCAAATTATCACATGGATGATGTCATCAGTGATGTCATCAGTGATGTCATTTGAGATGTCATCAGTGATGTCATCAGCGATGTCACTGACCATGTCATGAGTGATGTCATATGTGACGTCATCAGCAGTGCATTGCGGGGGCGCGAGTTATAGTTACCTGAACTAACTATAACGGGGAATTTCACGGGTTTTGTACGAGTACAAAGTCCAACTAACTATAACTGTCCCTAAAACCTATGGTTTTTAAGTGAATATTTATATATATATATATATATATATATATATATATATATATATATATATATATATATATATATATATATATATATATATATATATATATATATATATATGAATGCTCACAAGGTTGCCCATGCTTGAGCAGCACTCCGCACAGATGAAAGGCAGTAAATCTTTAATTGAAGGTACGGAGAGCGTCCTGTCTGTCGATACCATATGACAGCTGCTCCGTTGGTTAACACCTGACGCGTTTCGAAGGTAGTTCCTTCTTTTTCAAAGGTACATTGACGGCAGTTCCGGTCTCATTTCCACACTATTAATGTCAATACCACGCCCCTGATGGGCTCCTCCTATGGCTGTGGTGCATTCTGGGAAATAGAGTTTCACGGAAATTTCTGGCTTCCAATAGCCGCAGGATGACTGTCTATAACAGTGAAAAAAGCTCATGATGAGCCTCGGCAGACAGGACACCTCCTCAATCCTGTAATCTGTGCTCCACGCAAACGCCCCAGTTGAATACTAGGTCCGGTGGCCCCCTGTTTTCGCGGGGTGGTGCTCGCTCGACGGCGAGGCCGCCACCAATATCTGAATGCTCACAAGGTTGCCCATGCTTGAGCAGCACTCCGCACAGATGAAAGGCAGTAAGTCTTTAATTGAAGGTACGGAGAGCGTCCTGTCTGTCGATACCATATGACAGCTGCTCCGTCGGTTAACACCTGACGCGTTTCGAAGGTAGTTCCTTCTTTTTCAAAGGTACATTGACGGCAGTTCCAGTCTCATTTCCACACTATTAATGTCAATACCACGCCCCTGATGGGCTCCTCCTATGGCTGTGGTGCATTCTGGGAAATAGAGTTTCACGGAAATTTCTGGCTTCCGACGGAGCAGCTGTCACATGGTATCGACAGACAGGATGCTCTCCGTACCTTCAATTAAAGACTTACTGCCTTTCATCTGTGCGGAGTGCTGCTCAAGCATGGGCAACCTTGTGAGCATTCAGATATTGGCGGCAGCCTCGCCGTCGAGCGAGCACCATAATAGGGCAGGGGGATTAAAACTACCTCTTAAATCGCGCTACAGGGCGCGTTTGCACAGTGGTGAAGGGAGGGGGGGCCTGAGGTGACATGTGTGCAAACGCACCCCGTGGCGCGTTTTAAGTTGCGGGATTAAGTCCCCTTGAATTCTGAGGGTCCCTGGGGCCCAACTAGCCCCCCAGGGTACCTACAGTTAGGACCACAGAGCTGAGTTGCAGAGAGTCGTTCTGAGGCCACGCACCTTTTTCACCTCTCTGCAACGCAACTCTGTTGTGCTTACTGAAGGTACCTGGTGGGCTAGTTGGCCCCAGGGTCCCTCAGGATTCAAAGGGAATTAATTCTCCAACTTAAAACGCACCACAGGGCGTGTTTGCGCACATGTCACCTGAGGTCCCGCCCCCTCCCTTCACCACTGTGCAAACGCGCCCCGTGGTGCGTTTTAAGTTGGGGGATTAGGTCACTTTGAATCCTGAGGGTCCCTGGGGCCCAACTAGCCCACTAGGTACTTCCAGTAAGCACCACAGGCCTGCGTTGCAACGCCTGTAACACATTGTACAGTTGTGTTTAGGTAGTGAAGAGGGTCACTGCTGGGGGTAGTGTTTTAGGGTTTAGGGTAGTGCAGTGGTGTTTGTGTAGTGTAGGGGGTCATGCTGGGGGTAGATTTAGGGTTTAGGGTAGTGCAGTGGTGTTTGGGTAGTGTAGGGAGTCGTGCTGGGGGAGTGTTTTAGGGTTTAGGGTAGCGCAGTGGTGTTTGGGTAGTGTAGGGGGTCGTGCTGGGGGTAGTGTTTTAGGGTTTAGGGTAGTGTAGGGGTCGTGCTGGGGGTAGTGATTTAGGGTAGTGCAGTGGTGTTTGGGTAGTGTAGGGGTACTGCTGGGGGTAGTGTTTTAGGGTTTAGGTTAGTGCAGTGGTGTTTGGGTAGTGTAGGGGTACTGCTGGGGGTAGAGTTTTAGGGTTTAGGGTAGTGCAGTGGTGTTTGTGTAGTGTAGGGGTAGTGTTTTAGGGTTTAGGGTGGTGCAGTGGTGTTTGTGTAGTGTAGGAGGTCGTGTTTTAGGGTTTAGGGTAGTGCAGTGGTCTTTGGGTAGTGTAGGGAGTCATGCGGGGGTAGTGTTTTAGGGTTTAGGGTAGTGTAGGGGTCATGCGGGGGTAGTGTTTTAGGGATTAGGGTAGTGCATTGGTGTTTGGGTAGTGTAGGGGGTCATGCGGGGGGTAGTGTTTTAGGGTTTAGGGCAGTGCAGTGGTGTTTGAGTAGTGTAGGGGGTCGTGCTGGGGGAGTGTTTTAGGGTTTAGGGCAGTGCAGTGGTGTTCGGGTAGTGTAGGGGGTCATGCTGGGGGAGTGTTTTAGGGTTTAGGGCAGTGCAGTGGTGTTCGGGTAGTGTAGGGGGTCGTGCTGGGGGAGTGTTTGAGGGTTTAGGGCAGTGCAGTCGTGTTCGGGTAGTGTAGGGGGTTGTGCTGCGGGTAGTATTTTAGGGTTTAGGGTAGTGCAGTGGTGTTCGGGTAGTGTAGGGGTCGTGCTGGGGGTAGTGTTCTAGGGTTTAGGGCAGTACAGTGGTGTTTGGGTAGTGTAGGGGGTAATGCTGGGGGTGGTGTTTTAGGGTTTAGGGCAGTGCAGTGGTGTTCGGGCAGTGTAGGGGGTCGTGCTGGGAGTGGTGTTTCAGGGTTTAGGGCAGTGCAGTGGTGTTCGGGCAGTGTAGGGGTGGTGTTTCAGGGTTTAGGGCAGTGCAGTGGTGTTCGGGCAGTGTAGGGGGTGGTGCAGGGGTGGTGTTTCAGGGTTTAGGGCAGTGGTGTTCGGGCAGTGTAGGGGGTCGTGCTGGGGGTGGTGTTTCAGGGTTTGGGGCAGTGCAGTGGTGTTCAAGCAGTAAAGGGGTCGTGCTGGGGGTGGTGTTTCAGGGTTTAGGGCAGTGCAGTGGTGTTCGGGCAGTGTAGGGGGCGGTGCAGGGGTGGTGTTTCAGGGTTTAGGGCAGTGCAGTGGTGTTCGGGCAGTGTAGGGGGTGCTGCAGGGGTGGTGTTTCAGGGTTTAGGGCAGTGCAGTGGTGTTCGGGCAGTGTAGGGGGTCGTGCAGGGGGTGGTGTTTCAGGGTTTAGGGCAGTGCAGTGGTGTTCGGGCAGTGTAGGGGTCGTGCTGGGGCTGGTGTTTCAGGGTTTAGGGCAGTACAGTGGTGTTCGGGCAGTGTAGGGGTCGTGCTGGGGCTGGTGTTTCAGGGTTTAGGGTAGTGCAGTGGTGTTCGGGCAGTGTAGGGGGTCGTGCTGTGGCTGGTGTTTCAGGGTTTAGGGCAGTGCAGTGGTGTTCGGGCAGTGTAGGTGGTCGTGCTGGGGCTGGTGTTTCAGGGTTTAAGGCAGTGCAGTGGTGTTCGGGCAGTGTAGGGGGTCATGCTGGGGCTGGTGTTTCAGGGTTTAGGGCAGTGCAGTGGTGTTCGGGCAGTGTAGGGGGTCTTGCTGGGGCTGGTGTTTCAGAGTCTAGGGCAGTGCAGTGGTGTTCGGGCAGTGTAGGGGGTCTTGCTGGGGCTGGTGTTTCAGGGTTTAGGGCAGTGCAGTGGTGTTCGGGCAGTGTAAGGGGTCGTGCTGGGGGTGGTGTTTCAGGGTTTAGGGCAGTGCAGTGGTGTTCGGGCAGTGTAGGGGGCGGTGCAGGGGGTGGTGTTTCAGGGTTTAGGGCAGTGCAGTGGTGTTCGGGCAGTGTAGGGGGTCGTGCAGGGGGTGGTGTTTCAGGGTTTAGGGCAGTGCAGTGGTGTTCGGGCAGTGTAGGGGGTCATGCTGGGGCTGGTGTTTCAGGGTTTAGGGCAGTACAGTGGTGTTCGGGCAGTGTAGGGGGTTGTGCTGGGGCTGGTGTTTCAGGGTTTAGGGCAGTGCAGTGGTGTTCGGGCAGTGTAGGGGGTCGTGCTGTGGCTGGTGTTTCAGGGTTTAGGGCAGTGCAGTGGTGTTCGGGCAGTGTAGGTGGTCGTGCTGGGGCTGGTGTTTCAGGGTTTAGGGCAGTGCAGTGGTGTTCGGGCAGTGTAGGGGGTCATGCTGGGGCTGGTGTTTCAGGGTTTAGGGCAGTGCAGTGGTGTTCGGGCAGTGTTGGGGGTCTTGCTGGGGCTGGTGTTTCAGCGTCTAGGGCAGTGCAGTGGTGTTCGGGCAGTGTATGGGGTCTTGCTGGGGCTGGTGTTTCAGGGTTTAGGGCAGTGCAGTGGTGTTTGGGCAGTGTAGGGGGTCGTGCTGGGGGTGGTGTTTCAGGGTTTAGGGCAGTGCAGTGGTGTTTGGGCAGTGTAGGGGTCATGCTGGGGCTAGTGTTTCAGGATTTAGGGCAGAGCAATGGTGTTCAGGCAGTGTAGGGGGTTCTGCTGGAGGTGGTGTTTCAGGGTTTAGGGCAGTGCAGTGGTGTTCGTGCAGTGTAGGGGGTGGTGTTTCAGGGTTTAGGGTAGTGGTGTTCAGTCAGTGTAGGGGGTCTTGCTGGGGTTGATGTTTCAGGGTTTAGGGCAGTGCAGTGGTGTTCGGGCAGTGTAGGAGGTCGTGCTGGGGGTGGTGTTTCAGGGTTTAGGGCAGTGCAGTGGTGTTCCGGCAGTGTAGGAGGTCGTGCAGGGGGTGGTGTTTCAGGGTTTAGGGCAGTGCAGTGGTGTTCGGGCAGTGTAGGGGGTCGTGCTGGCGGTGGTTTCAGGGTTTAGGGCAGTGCAGTGGTGTTCGGGCAGTGTAGGGTGTCGTGCTGAGGGGTGGTGTTTCAGGGTTTATGGCAGTGCAGTGGTGTTCGGGCAGTGTAGGGGGTCGTGCAGGGGCTGGTGTTTCAGGGTTTAGGGCAGTGCAGTGGTGTTTGGGCAGTGTAGGGGGTCGTGCAGGGGGTGGTGTTTCAGGGTTTAGGGCAGTGCAGTGGTGTTCGTCCAGTGTAGGTGGTCTTGCTAGGGTGGTGTTTCAGGCTTTAGTGCAGTGGTGTTCGGGCAGTGTAGGGGGTCTTGCTGGGGGTGGTGTTTCAGGGTTTAGGGCAGTGCAGTGGTGTTCGGGCAGTGTAGGGGTCTTGCTGGGGCTGGTGTTTCAGGGTTTAGGGCAGTGCAGTGGTGTTCGGGCAGTGTACTGGGTTGTGCTGGGGCTGGTGTTTCAGGGTTTAGGGCAGTGCAGTGGTGTTCGGGCAGTGTAGGGGGTCGTGCTGGGGGTGGTGTTTCAGGGTTTAGGGCAGTGCAGTGGTGTTCGGGCAGTGTAGGGGTCGTGCTGGGGCTGGTGTTTCATGGTTTAGGGCAGTGCAGTGGTGTTCGGGCAGTGTAGGGGTCGTGCTGGGGGTGGTGTTTCAGGGTTTAGGGCAGTGGTGTTCGGGCAGTGTAGGGGGTCTTGCTGGGGGTGATGTTTCAGGGTTTAGGGCAGTGCAGTGGTGTTTGGGCAGTGTAGGAGGTCTTGCTGGGGGTAGTGTTTCAGGGTTTAGGGCAGTGCAGTGGTGTTCGGGCAGTGTAGGGGTCATGCTGGGGGTGGTGTTTCAGGGTTTAGGGCAGTGCAGTGGTGTTCGGGCAGTGTAGGGGGTCGTGAAGGGGTGGTGTTTCAGGGTTTAGGGCAGTGCAGTGGTGTTCGGGCAGTGTAGGGGGTCGTGCTAGGGTATGTGTTTCGGGGTTTAGGGCAGTGCAGTGGTGTTCGGGCAGTGTAGGGGGTCGTGCTGGGGGTAGTGTTTTAGGGTTTAAGGTAGTGCAGTGGTGTTTGTGTAGTGTAGGGGGTCGTGCTGGGGGCCGTGTTTTAGGGTTTAGGGTAGTGCAGTGGTGCTTGTGTAGTGTAGGGGGTCGTGCTGGGGTTAGTGTTTTAGGGTTTAGGGTAGTGCAGTGGTGTTTGTGTAGTGTAGGGGTCATGTTTTAGGGTAGTGCAGTGGTGTTTGGGTAGTGTAGGGGGTTGTGCTGGGGTAGTGTTTTAGGATTTAGGTTAGTGCAGTGGTGTTGGGGTAGTGTTTTAGGGTTTAGGGTAGTGCAGTGGTGTTTGTGTAGTGTAGGGGGTCATGCTGGGGGTAGTTTTTTAGGGTTTAGGATAGTGCAGTGGTGCTTGTGTAGTGTAGGGGGTCGTGCTGGGGTAGTGTTTTAGGGTTTAGGGTAGTGCAGTGGTGTTTTTGTAGTGTAGGGGGTCATGTTTTAAGATGCAACGCTCCAATACCTGACCAGTCTGCACTACATAAAACTGCAAAAACTAAAAATAAAAAGTGTTTTGCACACTTTTGTCATTGGGCTATATGTGGGCTACATCTGGGTAATATTTGTGCTACATTTGGGCTCTTTTTTCACTGGTGGCCATCTTGGAAGACTTCTTTGTTATGAAGTTTCCTAATTTCCTCATTTACTGCAGTCTCCTCAGTAGGAAATACTTTCAGTTTTTACTTTGATTCCATCAAGAAGGCATTCAGATGTGTCACACATTTGCCATAAATTCAGAATGTTATTACTCTAGTTGTTCATTAGATCACTGTAGTAAAGCTACTGCTCACCAAGGAGTTAACTGGAAGTCTACTGCTGGTATTGAAAGTGATTGTTTCAGTCTGCATGTCAGAATTTTCTAATGAAATAGAAGAGGATTTGAGATCTCACTTAAAACATGCACTAAATTTTCTTTTTGCAGCACTAACCATAATTTCTATGGCAAAATGAACCCCCTCATTGTGTTCCTTTTTAAATTAAATGTTTTAAGTGTTACCAGTTTATTCCAATCAACATTGCTTCAGGTGTGCCATACTTTTGTCATAAGTAAGGCTGTTAGCACTCTAGTTGTTCTTTAGAACACTCTGGGAAGCTGCAGTAGAACACAAAGGCATCAACTGACAGGCTGCTCCTGTTGAAATATAACAGGAAGATATTTGAGATCTCACTTAAAACATGTGCTAATTTTTCTTTCTACAGCACTAACCATAATTTCTATGGCAAAATGAACCCCTCATTTTGTTCCTTTTTAAATTAAATGTTTTAAGTGTTACCAGTTTATTCCAATCAAGATGGCTTCAGGTGTGCCATACTTTTGTCATAAGTAAGACTGTTAGCGCTCTAGTTGTTCTTTAGAACACTCTGGGAAGCTGCAGTAGAACACAAAGGCATCAACTGACAGGCTGCTCCTGTTGAAATATAACAGGAAGATATTTGAGATCACACTTGAAACACGTCCTAATTTTTCTTTCTACAGCACTAACCATAATTTCTATGACAAAATGAACCCCATCATTTTGTTCCTTTTTAAATTAAATGTTTTAAGTGTTACCAGTTTATTCCAATCAAGATGGCTTCAGGTGTGCCATACTTTTGTCATAAGTAAGACAGTTAGCGCTCTAGTTGTTCTTTAGAACACTCTGGGAAGCTGCAGTAGACCACAAAGGCATCAACTGACAGGCTGCTCCTGTTGAAATATAACAGGAAGATATTTGAGATCACAGTTGAAACATGTCCTAATTTTTCTTTCCAGAGCACTAACCATAATTTCTATGACAAGATGAACCCCATCATTTTGTTCCTTTTTAAATTAAATGTTTTAAGTGTTACCAGTTTATTCCAATCAAGATGGCTTCAGGTGTGCCATACTTTTGTCATAAGTAAGGCTGTTAGCACTCTAGTTGTTCTTTAGAACACTCTGGGAAGCTGCAGTAGAACACAAAGGAATCAACTGACAGTCTCTGCCCTTGTTGGATGTACATGTTTTACTGAGAATGTCAGACTTCATTCTCACATGACTGAGAAAGATAATGTGAATTTACAGAAAATATGCTCTCATTTTAGCTTCTGGGGCACCTTCCAAAACTGTATGGGACAAGCATGTGAAAATAGTTTTCTCTCAAACATGATTCATGATATCCCAGCAGAAGGTTTTTCACAGGGTAAAATCACCTTAGAACACACCACAATTCCTGAAATTAGTATGGTACCATCAACAAATGAATTCTAATGTAACTAAAGTCTGTTATCACCCTTTATAGTTCTCCTTTTGGTAACCCTCAAAATCTTCGATTCACTACAATGCATTTCAATGGGGTACTATCATTTATATTGGTCCCAAGATGGCTGCCAGCAATTCCAGGATGAAGTGCTGACAGCCAATCAGATCTCACGATGACATGTGTGGTTAGGCTCCGCCCAGATATATATGTGTTTTTACTTTTGATTTTCTCAGCAACTACTGAACGGATTTACACCATTTAACAAAAAGGGTTCTTTTTGAACCAAGAACTACCTCTTTGCCAAATTTGGTGTAATTCCGTTCAGCAGTTCGGGCTGTAGCCTTGCATAAAGTTTCCTATGGGAAATTTATTTTTGACTCTTATTTTTTAATTTCTCCGTAACTACTGAACGGATTTACACCATTTAACAAAAGGGTTCTTTCTGAACCAAGAACTACCTCTTTGCCAAATTTGGTGTAATTCCGTTCAGCAGTTCAGGCTGTAGCCGTGTCTAAAGTTTCCTATGGGAAAATGAATGGGGAAAACACGTTTTGGGACCCCCTTTTTCTCGGCCCCCGCTGACGAATCACCCTGAGACTTTCAGGGTAGGAGCGGACCGGAGCGGGCCATAAAGTTTGAAAATTTCGCGAAGATTCGTCAACCGACGCAAGAGTTATTTCAAATAGAATGTCGCGGATTTCCTATGGAAAATAGGTCCTAACTATAAATATCTACTGGCGACCGCCAGTAGATAATATATATATATATATATATATGAAGAAAGAGAATCCTTATGGGAAATCGACCACAAGAAAACGCCAGCACTCCAAGGATCTGTTCACCGATAAGTTTAATGCAATGGCTGACGGGTTGATATATATACATATATATTAACCTTGTTGTCTGAGAATCTTGCTGCTGCGTACCAAGAGCCGAAGACCACGCTGTTGACACTGAGTGCATGAATTGTTAATTGCAAATGCTGTGCTTGGTTTGTATGTTCTGACAATTAATGACAGAGCTGCTATTCCTGCATTCTTTGTCAATCCACCTACAGTTTCTCATGCTTTTGTTATTATTGACAGAAAAAATGCAACAGCTGCAATTCTCATGTTACGTGTTATGTGCTACCTGTTCCCTGACTGATGTACCAAGGTGGGCCAAGGTATTCCAACTATATACATCATAGAGAGTCAGAGCAGACACCCATCACATTTCAAACGATACACCTGATATGCAAAAGACATTCCTTAATATCCCTCACTATCCCTGGTGCTTAATTTGAGCCGGTGGTTGCAGGTGGGGTACACCAGCACACATTTTTAGGGATCTGCTCTTATTTTTCCTCATCAGACCTTAACCTAGAGCAAAAGAGTGAATAACACACATGGGGGCTAGAAGGAAGAAGAGACAGATGGAACAAACATGAAAAGGGGAAGATGCGAAAATCTGCAAAAATTAGATATGAATGAGATAAAGAGGCAGGGGGTGTCTCGCGGTGGAATAAAGAGGCATGCGGTGGAATCAAGAGTAGCAGCCTTGGTATTCAGCATGCCGACATTAAATAGCACCGGTTTAGGCTTCTGAGCAAGATTTGGGCCCTGGCGCTTATTCCTTTACAAATTAAGGGCTGTTTTTTCCTGAGTAAGCTGTTAGCGCGGTTTCACCAATGCAGCTCATTTGTGAAGGCAAACCCCCAGCTGTCTCTGAAGTAATACTTACTATTACGAACTACACAAAGGCTCTGACAATGCTCCTTAATGATAGCTTAGGCACTAGGAGGTACACATTTTCTGTAAATTGCATTTGCTTATGTTTCTAGAACAAGCAAATAATAGTGTAACTCAGTCTCATTCTTTTATTCTTATTACTGGACTTCTGCTTTACACTTGCATAATCAAATGTTGTAGATATACTTGCTTAGTTTGCTTCCTGGTTCACATGCAGTTTTATGTATTTTCTAAATCTGGTTTTCGAGATTTACACTTGATTTCAGGTTCCAGCTACCAGGCGTTTCACCCTGTAGTGACCTGTAAGCCTAGGCTTTCTCATGTCTAGGTGGGTATGCATATATATTTGTTAGTCCCTGTAATATAGGGTAAACGAAAATATTTGTTATTTTTGTCACTTGTTATGTTATCTTGCTTTGTATAGGGCACTTATCACCCCGGGTGGTATGCATGCACTACTTGCAGGCTTGGTTTTTATGTGGTTGGGTCAGGTCCCATCAGGATAAAAAGAGTATTGGTGAAAGATAAGGAGGGCCAAACAAGCCACATTGAGACTCCTCTTTTCCAGTCAACAGATACGGAGGGAACTCTAGTACCTGATCTTTGCAGGATTTGCGCAAGCATGGGCACTGTGCTGAATTCCTCCAATTTCTATTTTCTGCATTGTAAAAAAATAGACTATTGGTGTTCAAGAAATTTATCAAGGCTCATAGCCCAGCTGAACTGTTTGCCCATGATCACAGCTTGTTGGACCAGTCCCATTGTGCCCAGATTTTTTCCCTTCTTTAATGTTTTTGTTGTTTTTTAGGACTCTGTTCACTTTACTCCTGCTAATCAGTGGTAAAGTGCTTCTGGTCTACCTTTTAAACATGGTAACAGTGGCATACACCTGATTGGTCCATCTCATTTACTTACAAGCTGCTGCTATATGGTACTACATGTAACAGGGCCTGTAAATTAAATGCTACTAGAGGGCAGCAGCACTCATTGTGACACCCACTAAAGTGGTACTGTAAAACATGTCACATGCCTGCCACAGCAGCCTGTAGTGCATATTTAAACTGTTACTTCGACCTGGAAAAGCAAACTTTTCACCAGGCCTAAACCTCCCTTTTTAATACATATAAGTCACCCCTAAGCTTGGGCCTAAAGGCTTTAGGGCGGAGTGCATAGTATTTCAAATGTAGACATGTGTATTTACGTTGTACATATCATGACTCCTAAAGTCGTTTTTCACTCTTGTAAGGCTATTTCTCCCATAGACTAACACTGAGTTACCTTATTACACTTAATACGTGATAACTTCAGATTGGGACTAAACTGTAGTTTAAATCATTTGTAACGATAAGTTACTATTCTAAAAGTGACAATTTTCAAAAGTTAGCATTTTTCTGGCTGAATCAAATGTGCCTTTCTGTTAGTGTCCAGGGTCACATGACTGTGAATGGCTGTCCTGTGGTGGATTCTGTATTCCTTCCAGACATGGGGACAAAAGGGGCCTGGGTGTAGAGGGAGCAAGCCTTCCTAACAGGATGACTGGAGGGGAGTTGTGCACTTTCCTGATTACACTAAAACGGATGCTGCCTGCAGCACACATACAGGACCCTTTCATCAGGCCTGCCCTTGCCTTTGTCACCTTAGACAGTTTGGAGACAAACCCAAAGAAAAGGGGAAGAAGTGACCAGAACCAGGTTTCGAGTAGGCCAGGGTTTGTCCCCAAACAAATGCTGGCAATGGGTATAAATGTGGCATCCTTCAGAACCTCTCATCAGACCACACACTTGGACCTGTGGAAGATTTTGCATAAGGATTGCCTTGCTGTCTGACGAAGGAAGATTGGACCTGCTTGCCTTGAACCCAGGATCCCCAAGAGTCACTCCAACAGTCAGTTAGCTGACTTCCTGTTTGAGCTACAAAGACACAACATTTTCCAGAGGCTTTCCCTGCAACTGCCCAGCCTACCGGCACCAACTGGACCTGCCTGAGTCCTGATCCCCAAAATCTGACCCTCAGGCCTTGGACCCTTGGCTGGTATCAAAGTTTATTCATTGTGCCTCAAAAGCAAGCTGTAGGTGAAAATCCAGAGGTTTGGGGCTCTTCACGATGGTGAGCATGCTCCTTGCGTCAGCAGCAATTGCTGCATCTCCCACCAATGCAAAAGTTCAGATGGCAACCTGCTCTTTGCACCAAACAGTAACCTCCCAAATCTCCTTCCAATGAGAATCTCCAGAAAAACTGCTCCTCGTCCCAACAACAATCTTCCAACGGCCCCCACCAATGTGAAGATCCAGCTGAGGTTCCTATCATGGACTTGGACTGTGAGAAGGTAAATTCTTCAGCGAGAGAAACCTGGTCCCTGTATCTGACCTGTGCTCCATTGCTGTCTGACTGAACCTGGGAATGTTACCCATCCCAGCGCAACCAGATACTAGCAAGTGGTGCTTTGTGCTTTTGAGTTCTATTTTCACCAAGAACTTTAAAAATTATTAACTCCAGTTCTACTAATTACGTTTTTGTTTATCTGGTGCCATTTTATTAATTAAATTGCACTATATTTTTCTAACTTGGTTTGGGATTTTTATTGTGTTGTGTTTTCTCTTGATTACTGTTTGAGGTTTAGTGCTATATAAATATTTAACATATTGCCTCTAACTTGAGCCTGACAAGAATTGCACTAATTACTTGAGTGGGGCTCTCGCACTCTCAACTAATAAGCTTCTCTATCATTTGAGGTCCTGGGTGGCTGAAGGTGTGCTGTAGACTCTCTACAATGAAGTTGTAGGTTTCTAGGCAGATGTCTTTCCACTTGTACATGGGGGTCATGGTGGTTAGAAGTGGACCATGGGTGCAGCAGGGACTATTTGTGCCACACGAAGAAGTCGAGGACCCGAGGGCACATACACCATTCAATAGGCTGATGGTGAGTTTTTGGAGGGAGCAGCAAACATACGTGAAGCCTGGTTGGAGGCAGTGGACAAGAGAGCAAATGAAGCAGTGGAACAATTAAGAGGGAGTAAACAGTAAGTGTATGACACCTTTGCCCCATAAACTAACAAAAAAGCTTGATAACATATCCCTCCGGAGATTAAGAGTGAAAGAAAGAGCTCCCTCTGAGCTGCATAATAATAGATATTTGCTTTGAAGTAAAGATTCAACAAAGGATTCTCAATACTGGTCACCACTAATATCTGGAGTCTATGAGTCTGAGCCTGTTCTCAACAACAGGATTAGAGATGTTTATACTCTGGAGGGTAACAATAAATACAGCCTAATAAAATGCAGAAATTCAGGAAACCACTTGACAATCAATGATTAAAGATAACAGAAATCCTAAAGAAAGTTTAAGAGCCAAGCAGATTGGGAAGTCAGCTATAAAACCAACCTCCTTGGGGAAATTTTGGAATGGACTTAGGGTAAGTTAGAGGATCGTGCGGTTTGCATCAAGTTTTCTGAGCCTGAAGGTATCATACACTCACTGGTGAATGTACAGATTCCTGAGATCCCATCTCTGACCACACCATACAGAGATAGAATGTGGGAAAAATATGGATTTGCATGTTAAAAGTGGCTGGAGAGTAAACCATTCATTGTCCATGATCCTATAAACAGAGCAGAAATGAGCACAATTATAGGGGAGTATTTTATGAATAATAATGTTAAGGCTGCTTCTGTTGAAAGACACTGGGATGCATTTAAACAGCAGCAAAAGGATCATTGTCCATAAGAATGTCTAGAGAGCCTAGGCTGCAAGAAATTAAACTTACTGACAAACTTTTATAAGCTTGAGGCAAGGGAAAAATTTAAAATACCCACAAGGAAACATATGTGGTAGCTAGCAGATTTGGTAGAACTATAAAACTGAAAAAAATCTGAAACATAGTTAAACATTTTATGAGAAGTGAAGATGGTTGGTATGCTCCTTGCCATTTGACTTCGCTCCCAGAGAGTGAAGGTATACACCGTGGTAAAATGCAATATGGTAAATTAACCTCAAGTGAATGTGAAAAAAGAGAGTAATTCAAGAACTTCTATTTAAGCCTGCATACAAAGGGGGAGCAAAAACAGAGGGAATCAAAAATTGTTTATAGCAGGCACAACTCCTAGTTATGCCCCAACCCAGCATCGAGGAACTGTACCACCCTCCAATCTTGGAAGAGGTGTGGCAAACCTTAAAGTGGATATAGCAAAATAAAACACAGTATAACACTGTTGTTTTTTATTTTATTTTTGCCAACAAATTGGTAAGCATCTAATTAACTTGTTCAATAACTTCTCACTTGGTGCGGAGTTTCCCCACAATGAGAGAGCAATATATTTCACTAATCCTGAAACGTTGAAAAGACCCTGCAAAAGACACCTCATTTATTGCTCTTTAAATACTAATGCAAATCTAGTCACTAGGGGGCATATTAGCAAGACCGGCGATAAAATTATCGCCGTTTTAGCGGCAGGAAACTGCCGCTAAAGCGGCGATAATGGAGCTTGCTAATATGCGTTATAGAATTCAATAGAAGCCCAGGTTAGATGTCCTGCACATCTAACCTGGGCTTCTATTGAATTCCATAACGCATATTAGCAAGCCCATTATCGCTGCTTTAGCGGCAGTTTCCTGCCGCTAAAACGGCGATAATTTTATCGCCGGTCTTGCTAATATGCCCCTAGATTCTTAGCTAATAGGTTAGAAAAATGGATGTCCTATTTGGTACAGGTGGATTTTATTAAGGACATACATAACCCAAAATAGAACATCATGTAGTAGAAAAGAACAGAGAGAAAGAAGGTGCTGATGATTTTCCGAAGCCTTGATGCCGAAATCGTGTTTGACCGGGTCAGTTGGTCCTTCTTGGACGCAGTCCTTTCTGAACTCAGGCTTGTCCCCAAAATTTAACGCTGGATTTTGGCAGGCAATCAAAATCTGGAAGCAATATTTAGGGTATATGGCAAGTGCCTCACTTCTTTGTGTTTATTGTTGTGAAGAAGACAGGGATGCCATTTCTCCCCCCTCCTCTTGCACTGGTAGCTGAACCGCCAGTGAATAGAGATAGAAGGAGGGATTCATAAAATAGGTTAACTTTGGCTCGCATGAGCACAATATCTGCTTACACATAGATGATGTGATGCTCTCATTAATGGACTAATGGACTCGTTGGTGGTAATGAAGAAGAGTTGTTAAAGTTTGAAGATGTCTCAGAGTTCAAAATCAAGGGGCAGATCTACAAGAAAGTGCTGCAGCGCGGCACTGCAAGCCCTTTGGCTGCGCCACGCAGCAGCACTTTCAGAGCACAGGAATGTGACATATTTACAATGATATGTCACATTCCTGTGCTCTCCCCTGTGCTGGCGCACAAACAGCTGCCATGCGCAAGGGGCTTGTAAATCTGCCCCTTAAAGTCAGACAAACAGAAGATTGGTGAAAGATGTCCCCTTCAGTGGGAGAAACATTCACTCACATATCTGAGGCTGGACCTCACTCACTGGTGTAGCAAGGGGGGGGAGGGGGCGGCGTGAGTTTTGTGGGCGGCGGCGGCTAAAATCATCGCCAGCACTCCCCCCCCCCGCTCTTCAGCGCGGCGGAAAAAAGCAGGGACCGCCACAGGCGCCAGAGTGCCTAGCTACGCCACTGACCTCACTCCCAATTTGGATGGTTGAATGGCAGCTAACTTGCAACTATCACGAAATCAAGTTAATGTAGATTTTAGGAACTGATATATTCCTTATTTCTCGTGAGTAGGCATAATTAATGTAATCAAAATGAATTTAGTACCTAGATTACGCTACGCCTTTTAAACACTGCAGTCCCCTTCCCCATCAAAGACCCATAGGAAGTTAAAGAAGAAAGATAATAGCCTTCATCTGTGTGGAATCTGGCCCCAAACAAGTAAAAAATCACTGATTGCACCACGTGGACGCGGAAGATTGGCCTGCCCTAATATTTTACACTACTCTTACGCATGACATCTTACACTGATAGTGGAAGGATGGCCTGATGAGAAGTGGCCCATGATGGATCGGGGGCAGAAGCTGGCAGACCCCTGTGGGATTAAGCATGATTACCTAGAACTGAGAGACCCAGGAATGCTTATCTGTCCATCCCCACAATAGTATAGCTGGATACATGGAACTGAGTAACTGCAAAGGGATCACTGACAATATTTTCTCTCCCCCATCGCAACGCCACACAATAACCCTAAATTCACATCCTGAATGCAGAGGGAAGCATTCAGTTGATGGACTGGGTGGATATGTCGAGTGCTTACAGATCTCTTTCTCAACAAGCAAATTAAAACATTTGATTTTGGACTGCAGGAAACTGACAGGATGCACTTTCTGCAACTGAGACACTGGGCACTCTATTCCCCAAACATAAGGGCCACCATGAGAGATCGCATGGCATTAGAGACATTTGTGTGGACTCACTTATGCGCCAGAGGCATGATACTGGGGGGCATATGTACAAGCCCCTATCGCCACCACAACGTCACCTATATTGACGTGGTGGCGATAGGGGCTGCGCCTTATGTACAAGGCAGCGTTAAGCCACTTAATGTGGCTTAACGCAGCCTTGTACATAAGGACCCCTTGCACGCTATGGTTAGCGTGAAAGAGGTGAGCAGTGGGTGTTGCGGTGGGCGTTCCACCGCAACACCCATTCATTTTGATGCTGCCCCCTATGTACAAGGGTGGCATACATAGGAGGCAGTGCCAAAATTAAGACCAGGTAAAAACTGGTCTTAAGATGGCGTAACAAGGAGAAAAACATTATTTCTCCTCGTTTTTGCTTTTTCCATGTGAGCTGCCTTGTGCAGCACACATGGAAAAAGCAAAATGCCATTGTTTGTTTATGTGTAGGAAGGTATCTCTTCCTGCACATAAACAAACTGAAAGTGACAGGATGGCATTTCTAGGATTGTTTATGTGCAGGAAGGGACACCTTCCTACACATAAACAATCCTCCCCTGCAGGGTGCCTGCGTTGGCATCGCAGGGGGAAACGCAAGGCTGCACCACATTCTTGTAAATATGGTGCAGCACTGCGTTTCAGAAGTGGAGGAGAGAGGCGTTAAGCCGGGAAGGCTAACGCCTCTCTCCTCCTCCTTCCAGGTCCACTCATAGCAATGATATCAGGCCCTCTGTGAATCCATCATAGAGAAATCACAAAGATAGGGAGGGTTTTTTGGACAGACTTCCTAAATGCCTCAGAACAGTTGTGAGTAGAGAAACAGCATAGAAAGAAATGGTTGAATGGTATAGGACACCAGAAAGTCGTCAGACTAATTATCCCGAGACTGAGAGCAGGTACAGGAGGAGTTTGGTGGGGGAATGAAAGACGTTTCACGTTTGGTGGAGTTGTTCAGAGATCAATATCTTCTGGGAGCCATAGGATGACAAGATCAAGATGACCTGGGTTTGGTACTACTGGACCTCTGGGAGGGAATGGAGGACCACATACACGCTCAGCATAAAACCCTATTCTGGCAGATGACATGGGTGGCAAAGGCCCTGATAGCCTTGCATTGGAAGAAAAGGGCACCTCCTAGAATTTTGCAATGGTTTCACAGGCTTTAGGAGATATTCTTCCTCGAAAAGCTGACTTATAATCAGCAGTAAGAAGGAAAACTTTTCATAAGAAAGTGGCAATCACTTACTAGACACTTATTACAGCTCAAGAACACACACTTGGCTCCCATGAGATTGAGAGCATTGCAATATTTGAACTGTGATTGCAATTGAGAGATGCTTGCAATAAAAAGGCATCCTCGGAATAAGGATGGACTAAAATGAAATACTGCAGCAATTCTGCCATTTCCAAAATTTAGGAATGCGCTGTATTTACAACAATACGGCGCAGTCCTGTGTTTTCCCTAGTGCTGGTGCCAAAAATAGTGTCCTAGCACCAACTCAGACACCCTTGTGCCATAGTGCAAGGGTGTCAACGCTGTGTCCCTTCTGCACATAAATAATCAATAATGGTGATTTGTTACATCTATGTGTGCATCCTGCAACACACATAGAAGTAGCAAATCGTTATTATTTAATGATTGTTCATGTGCAGGAAGGGCCTCCCTGCACATAAACAATCATTAGTGGTGTTTTGCTCTTTCAATGTGTGCTGCAGAATGCAGCACATATAGAAAAAGCAAAAACGTTATGTCATTCTAACACCTGCTATTGCATGGCATTAGTTTTTGGCACTGCTTCAGATTTACAGATCCTTGTAAATTTGGGGCAGCATCAAAAAGCAATGGGTTTTGTGGTGGAATGCCCACAGCAACACCCACTGCATGCCCCTTTCTTGCAGATACCTGCATGAAAGGGTACCATATTTACAACGCAACATTAAGCCACAAAAAGTGGCTTAACACCACTTTGTAAATAGTGATGCAGGGCATTTTGCCACTCGAACGTCAGTAAAAGTGACCTTTTGTAAATATGCCCCGAAATTCAGTAGAGGCACTACCTTCCATTCTAACCTTAAAATTTAGGGATACAGTATTGCCGGAAGGAGTGGGGGAAGTAAAGGTTGGTGGGAGTTAGGGAAAAGACTATTTGGGGGAGGTCTCCCATTTATCACCATGTTGGTGAACGTTGCTGATACAATGGGGCATATTCTCAAGGAGTTATCGCCGATTTATCGGCACTTTAGCACCGCAAAAGTGGCGATAGATTTATCGCCCCATTCACAAACTGGTGCAAACTGCCGACATCGCCAACTTTCCTGCGATAGCAACCGCAAAAAACATCGTCACGGATGAGTGCGACAACTAACGCTAATGATATGCAGAGTAGGCGTTCCCGTGCAGAAACACACGAAAACACCACTTCGCGAGATTCTCAATGACCAGTCAGATCTGCGATGCGAACCAAGAACAGGCGATAAGGCGCGTTAGCAGCAGGGATTTAACACCTGCCTTCGGCTGGTGTTAAGCAGGATGACTACCTGCAGTATGAAAGGGAGCCCAGCCCAGAGCCACATCTGAAGACCAACAGATGCCATGGAGCTACTGATCATGCAGCTCGGAGAACCAAGAGGGCCACAACACCCACCGCCACCACTCCCAGGCCCCCCCCGGACCACCCCCCCCAGATTACCACCTAGGCAGTGCAGGACAGCGGACGACCCTAAAATGCACCAGCCCCAGAGACTCAACACCAGAGGAAGCCATTGGCCAACACAGGCTCAAAAGGACAACCATCCTCCGCATCCTGACCCACATCGCCCACAGGCTGACGGTACCAACACAGCGGACAACCTACATCCCCCGCAGACAAAGCTGCTGGCTGTGCTGCACATGTTGGCCCCTGGTACCTCCCAATCAACAATTGGAGGAGTCTCACAACCAGCCCCATCAAACTCCCTCACACATGTCATGGATGCATGTCCACAAAAGCAACGGCGGGCCCCTGTATCCGCACCACACGATAGCTCCAATTCGTAGTGTACCTGCGCAACCAACCCAACGCCAGCTGTGCTAGACGCCTCCGTGCCCCAGACCCAAGATCGTAGTAACCGAAATGTGGGTGCGCCAGGTCATGAAGTCCAGTAGTCAACAGTAGTGTAAAAACAGAACTTTATTACAAATACACAAACAGACAAAACGAAAAGCTCAGCCAACGCGGAACTTCAACAGGGCAAAGTGTCTTCAGAAACCTGTGGGAGAAATGGTGACAATGGTCAAACTCCCGTATAGTCACATGCCTAATCTGGTACAGTGTACTGCACTTGGACAAACCGGAATGCTCACAGGCATGATAAATCATGCATGAGAAGACCGTAACAGACGTTCGTGTGGCCGTAACCGTCATAGGAATGAAGAGGAAGGTAACGACCACACAAACTGCTGTTACGGTCACATCATGCAGGACTCATCATACCTGAAAGCATCACGGTGTGTCAGCTCGATACCCCTGCCCCTCATTCCCCCCACACTGCGCAGGAACATCTTGAGACCACACAAGGGAGCTACGCCATAGCTGGCGTCACGCACGTGTTGGGGGCAATTCACAGCACACGTGTACGACTTGTGCCCCCTGCCGACACTGCACACAATCACCACAACAGCAACCACACACATGCCATCAATGTGCATACAGAAGTGGACCACCGTGGCCTGTCCACCAATGTCGTTGCAAACTCCCCAGGCAGTGTGCATGATTCCCACATGTCCGCAAGTCCGCCACCAACCAGTGCTTTGAGGATGGCCCCCATGGAAATGCACTGCCCATCAGCAAGCACCAACTGAACACACCACACACCTCAACTCCACAATCCCCCAACTCACAACTGTGGGAATGCACACGTCACAATTCCACCACCAAAGTGACTACTGCGTGTGTCTCAGTCTCTGCCACAACGTGTCCATAGGCCTACACACACGTGGCCGACACCTTCAACGGGCACATTCACACTGGAGACGGGGTGGCT
This sequence comes from Calotriton arnoldi, assembly GCA_963921515.1. Lineage (NCBI taxonomy): Eukaryota > Metazoa > Chordata > Amphibia > Caudata > Salamandridae > Calotriton > Calotriton arnoldi. The sequence continues at coordinate 2,841,245 of CAWUFW010000985.1, forward strand.
ACGTCCCAAACCAACCCGCGCACATCACGTCATCGCATGTAGGGTCATGTCAGCCAGGTCGTCGCCCCCCACACAGCCACGAGTCCGCCGCCGTGACCGGTGGTGCCTGCGCGATCCTGTGCGCCTGCTGCACCCCAGCCCTGGTCCCCAGACCGGTCCTCCGCCCAGCGATGACTGGCCGCCCCTGCGCACCCAGGCCTCAATGCTCACCTGCCGCCACCGGCGTGTCTCCAAGAGGGCCCACCACGTGCCGGTGCATCCTCCTCAGCTGATCGCTGGATTCCACGCCACAGGCCCCCAGCGCACCCTGCGGCACCGCACAGCGGAGTCATGTGTGTGCTGACTGCTGCCTTCGGCGTGCACTACGGTCCAGCAGGGCTCACAATTCAAATCAAACCACGATTAGCAGGACGGCTCATCGAGGCCTACGCATCATCGCAGGCTGCACACCCGCTCAGCTCTTCAGGTGCCACTAACCCTGTGCAACGCAAGTCATCGTCACGTGGCGGTAGGCCCCTGCCAGCCGCAGTGCAGCGGGTGCCAGTAACCCTTTGCAACGCAAGTCATCATCACGTGGCGGTAGGCCCCTGCCAGCCGCAGTGCAGCGGGTGCCACTAACCCTGTGCAACGCAAGTCATGGACACTTTATGAGTGAGTCTCGTGGTGCGGACGCCATCATGTCATCTCCGGCAGTGGGGAATGTGATGTGCTAGGCCCCTTTTATTGACAGGGTCACATGTCCTGTGACGCCTGTGCTGGATGGGTGTGGTGTGGGTGTTAACCAGCCCTCAGGGAGTGGCTGTGGCATGCTGACAACTAGACCAGTGATCAGCAGATCACTACAGGGAAGACCTGGGACATGTAGCTTTGTCCCCCCCCCTCTGAGCGTGAGCGGAGTGGACTGGCCTGGCATATGGCATGCCAGCGTAGGGGTAGGAACAATGACCCTGGTGTTCTGGGCGTGCTTCAGTTCTGGGCTGGACAAGGAAGTAACTGATGCTTGTGTCTCTGTTGTAGTGTCTACGCCACCCGGACCGCAATCGGCAATGTTGCACCCTGTGACTCAAGTCCCACGACATGAGCAACATGGACGCAAGGGGGAATCACTGACCCTACATTAATCCATACTTTCATATTTGAATGATGAAAGACATGAAACATCTGTGCGATTCTGAATGTTTAATTCACATCCAGTGGAGTGTTGCAGCTGGAGCAGTACAGGGCCATGCAAACCCCACTTCACATTATTGGCCCGTGGAGGGCCAGCCAGGAGTTCTTCAGGGAATGACAAGTACATCGGAAGAGGAAGAGTTCAGTCCGCAGTCTGATCGCTGTGTCATTGGTAACCAAACAGAAAATGGCAGTCCATGTCGAGGTCCAAGGTGAGTGTCGTAGAGTGTATCGGGGGACAGTGGAAGGTGATGATGCAAAGGGCAGAACCAAGCAGAAACAGGCCATATGGCGGAGATGAATGCTACTGCCTCCTCCTTACCAGTAAGGTTGATTCACCCGCATCTTCGTCCTCTGATGTCACATGTGCCTCACACGTGGGTGGTGGTGGAATGTCGGCCGCACTGTGTGCCACTGACACCACAGGGCCGTAGGTGGATTGCCTGCCACACTGTTTGCCACTGACACCACAGGGGCCGGAGGTGGATTGCCTGCCGCACTGTGAGGCACTGTCACATCAGGGGGCGGAGATGTGGATATAGAAGCAGCAGCAGCATTCATCTGCACAAGGCCTTGAGGCAGCAATGCCATGACGATGTGCTGCAGGGCATGGAAGGTCCCAGCCACATCTCGCTGGTGTGCAGCCGTGGCAGCCATTCTTTCCGCCGTCATCCGCTCCATGTTCTCCATGAGCCCCCGCATCTGTCCCAACTCCTGGCTGACATCGCTGGAGCCACTCTGACTGGACAGTTGTTCTTGTCTCAGTATCATGACTCCAGCGATGTCAGCCATGGATCGTTGGAGAGCATGGAGCGGACTGTGGGTGTCCGTTAGGGACTGTAAGTGGTCCCTGATGGGAATCAGACACCCATGTATGGCATCAAGTTTGGCTGCCATGTGGTCGAACCCCACCCGCACCTGATCAACCATCTTCTCCTGGACCTCTAACACACGGCGTTGGAAGGCCATGTGTTGTTCGTGGGGGTCCTGGGAGACAGCCGGGGTGGTAGGTGCTTCCTGCTGTGTGGACTGTGCAGGGGGTGGGGTCTCCTTGATGCAGCTGGGCTGCCCTGCTCCTGGAGGTGGGGTGCCGAAGCTGACAATGAGGATTTGGAGGGCTTCGGTGTCGATGTTGGGGATGTCCTCATCGTCATCAGTGAAGAGTTGTTGGGGCTGCTCTGCAGGAGGTGTTGATGCTCCCTCTGCAATGTGAAGGGGAGATGAAGTATTACATTGTGTTCACATGTATGTTGACGCATTGTACAAGTTCACATACAGACTGCATGACAATGTACATTGTGACTGTTTAGGAGGAGCTGCCTATTTGATGCGGGTCAGTGGACATTTCGACAACATCACGGATATGTGTTTGTAATTGTACATTGACATCTCACATTTCCCTGCTATGCCAAATGTGATTGGCCAGTTTCTACACACAAGCGGCACCTGTTGTGTCCTTTGTCCTGTTGTAAACGTGTTGCAGTTTGTGCCACATTGTTGTCAATGCTGATGTGCTCTGAATGTCATGTGTGTGTGCTGCGTTTTGGGAAGGTCGCCCCTGCAGCTCTGATTTTGCTGCCCTTTGTCCCTTTCAGGCGGTGTGCCTTTGACTTCTGTGCCCATACAGTGCTGAGATGTTGCAGACTTGGGTGAATTTGGGTCTTGGTGGGAGTTGGGACTCTGGGGCATGGTTTGTCCGCAGATGTGTTGTTGACGTCAGGGGTTGTTTGTGCAGGTGGATGTGTCAGAGAGTGACCTGCTCCTTTACGGATGTGGTCCACACTCAGCCACATCAGTGTGGTGGCATGCACCATGTCATGATGATCGGACTGCAGCCATGCTAATCGTCATGCAGTGTTACTTGCATTGTCAGTGTGGTTCACGGACCCGCAGCTTTGCTGGGTTCAGCACATGTGCATGGGTTGGTTGTGAGATAAGTGATGTGTGGGCGGGCCTCCTCTGGGCACATAGTCAACGGGGGCCTACGTGCTGTGTCTATGTTTGCTGCAGTGTGCCAAGGGGATCAGGGACATAATCCAGAGTCATTGTGGGTGTGCACTGTGCTCCGCTTGATTGTGCATGTGTGTCATTGTGCCCATCTCCCCCCGTCCCCCCAGTCCCTGGTCGTTACTCACCCTGTTGCTGTTGTGTCAGGTCATGTTGAGCAGTGTCCGGTCCCCCAACTCCTGCCACCGTCTCCCCACTGATGACTGTGGACACCATTTCCTACATCTCATCCAGCTCCTCCTGTGGTGCTGGACTCCCACCTCCAGTCTGCATTGCTGCCTTCTGGTTGTTGGCAAGTTTCTGCTTGGTCTTGCGCTTCACATCATTCCAGCGCCTCTTGAGCTCTTCCATTGTCCTCCTCAGCACTCCGACTGCATTCACCTTGTCCAGGATGGACTGCCATGTTGCATTTTTTGTTGCCAATGACACAGTGGAGGTGACGAACAGTTGTTGATGGTGTTCTATCACCTCCGTGATCAGGATCCTGTTTTCCTGCGGACTGAACCGCGTCTTCCTCTTCTTCTTGTCCTTGCCCTTCCCTGTCCCTGAGGTCCCAGGCTGCTCCTATGGGGGGCTTGTGGGGTTCTGGCCGTCCTCTGTACCTGCTCCGGCTGCCTCCATTGTGCTTCGCTGTTGTTTGGTTTTTGTTTGTGTTTTTTTTTTCTGCTTTTGTAGTGATTTTTCCCGCCTGACGTGTGTGATTTGCAAGCCTGGCTCTGCTTTTCACTGATTGTCTTATCGCGGTTGGGCCCATCGCAACTTTTTTCCCGTTCGGGTTTGGATTTTCATCGGCGTCCCGGTAATGTTATCACGGACATTTGACGCGTTATCGGGAGACTATCGCATGTTACCGCCGTGTTGAAAATACGACGTTAACTCAGAGTTATTTTCCCGTGATAGACGGCGATATGAAAACTTGCGTTGACCTATTTTGGCGATGTTTATCACATGTTCTTGACAATATACCCCAATGTTGTTTATGACGTATAACAAAACTCATTAAAAACATTGATCAATAAGCCAAAAAGTTACTTCTAATAGTGCATATTTTTGAAACCCCAAGGAAAGCCCTGGATAAAAGCTAAAGTCATCGAACAAGGTTTTTTAAGAGTATCTTTTCTAACTCGGACTTAACTAGTCTCCACATTAATTTGTTGAATTTTCTTGCTCAATGTATGTGGTGGGAGAAGACTTTACTGTTTTGTTAGACAATGTGTTAGGCAGATCCACACACTGAAGGGCTAATTTACATGTCCAGTGTAATGCCATAACGTCTCTTTTCTCGACTTTTCTTGACGTTTTGGCGGTGCACTGGGTTACCCGTGGGTTTTCATGGCCTCGTAGATATGGTGTAAGGCAAAGCAGCAAAAGTCGCTGCGTTGACTCACCCTGCATGGGGAAGGTGTGCCATGGGCGTTGCGGTGGGTGTTCCCACTTAACGCATATGGGGGCATATTCTCAAGGAGCCATCGCCGATTTATCGGCACTTTAGCGCCGCAAAAGTAGCGATAGACTTATCGCCCTATTCACATGCTGGTGCAAACTGTCGACATCGCCAGTTTTCCTGTGATAGCTGCCGCAAAACACATCGCCACGGATGAGAGCGACAATCAACGCTAATGACATGCAGAGTAGGCGTTCCCGTGCAAAAACACACGAAAACACCACTTCGCGATATTCTCAACGACCAGCCAGATCTGCGATGCCGGACAAAAACTGGTGATAAGGCGCGTCAGCGGCAGGGACTTAACACCTGCTTATTACTGGTCTTAAGTAGGACGAAAACCTGCAGTACAGAGGGAGCCCAGACCAGAGCCACATCTGAAGACCAACACATGTCATGGATCTAATGATCATGCAGCTCGGAGACCCAAGAGGTCCACAACACCCACCGCCACCACCTCCAGGCCTCCCCCCTCATGCCCCCCCCGAACTACCACTGAGGCAGTGCAGAACAAGACAGCTGACCTTCCGAAAACGGCATGGCCCCTCAGCCACACAATTGCAGAATGTGGGGAGAGGTGGGAACCAAGTATGTGTGAAGGAGGCAGGTCACCCATGAATAAGAATGTACACAATGCCAAGTGTGGCGGTGATGTGCTGGACAGACTCCAGTATGCAGAGCACAGACATGTCCCTGTGGACACATACTGCTGGTGTGTGCAGTGTTGTGGACAGTGGACGCAACCATCTTACCTCAGGCAGTGGGGAAGACCTCGCTCATGTAGCTGAGTCGTCCCCCCCGTACGCAGAAGCAGAGTGGGCTGGTCCGGCGTACGCCACACCAGCGTAGGAGTGTGAATAAATAGACCAGGGCTCCGGGCGAGGTTCACTTCCGGGATGGCCAACGCGTCTGCCAGGGCGGCACCCCTCAACCTGCCACGAGTCTGCCGCCGTGACCGCCAGCCTCCTCAGCCGATCGCTGCCTTCCGCGACACAAGCCCCCAGCGCACCCAGCGGCACAGCACCGCGGAGTAATGTGTGCGCTGACTACTGCCTTCTGACTACACTGCGGTCAGCAGGGCACTCAAATCAAATCCAATCCTGACCTGCGAGGACACGCCATCATCGCTGGCTGCACACCTGCTGAGCGCTCCAGGTGCCACTAACTCTGTGCAGCTCAAGTCAACGCCACGTGGCTGTGGGCCCCTGCTGACCGCTGCCTCCGGCCTACACTGCGGTCAGCAGGTCCCCCAAGTCAAATGACGCATCATCGCAGGCCGCACACCCGCTGAGCGCTTCAGGTGCCACTAACTCAGTGCACCACAAGTCATCGCCACGTGGCTGTGGGCCCTTTCTGACTGCTGCCTCTGGCCTACACTGCGGTCAGCAGGGCGCTCAAATCAAATCCAATCCTGACCTGCGAGGACACGCCATCATCGCTGGCTGCACACCAGCTGAGCGCTCCAGGTGCCACTAACTCTGTGGAGCTCAAGTCAACGCGACGTGGCTGTGGGCCCCTGCTGACCGCTGCCTCTGGCCTACACTGTGGTCAGCAGGTCCCCCAAGTCAAACGACGCATCATCGCAGGCCGCACACCCGCTGAGCGCTTCAGGTGCCACTAACTCAGTGCACCACAAGACATCACCATGTGGCTGTGGGCCCTTTCTGACCGCTGCCTCCGGCCTACACTGCGGTCAGCAGGTCCCCCAAGTCAATTTCAGTCTTGATTTATTTATGGCAGAGTCCAGTAGGCAACAGACATTGCTTCCAGTGCGGGCCGCCCGGACGACGCATCATCGCTGGCTGCACACCAGCTGAGCGCTCCAGGTTCCACTAACTCTGTGGAGCTCAAGTCAACGCCACGTGGCTGTGGGCCCCTGCTGACCACTGCCTCTGGCCTACACTGTAGTCAGCAGGTCCCCCAAGTCAAACGACGCATCATCGCAGGCGGCACACCTGCTGAGCGCTTCAGGTGCCACTAACTCAGTGCACCACAAGACATCACCACGTGGCTGTGGGCCCTTTCTAACCGCTGCCTCCGGCCTACACTGTGGTCAGCAGGTCCCCCAAGTCAATTTCAGTCTTTATTTATTCATGGCGCAGTCCAGTAGGCAACAGACATTGCTTCCAGGGTGGCCCGCCCGGATGACGCATCATCGCAGGCTGCGCACCCGCCGAGCGCTTCCGGTTCCACAAACTCAGTGCAGCTCAAGTCATGGACCCTTTATGATGTAATCATTTGTGTGTGAGTCCAGTTCTGGTGCCCCTACCTCAGTGCACTGCAAGTCATGGACCCTTTATGATTGAATCTGTGTGTGTGAACCGATGATCACTGTTCTAGTTGTTGCCAGCACCAACCACTCCCTGAGGGCTGACTCACACTCACCCCACTCCCATCCAGCACAGGCGTCACTGGACATGTGACCCTGGTAATAAAAAGGGGCCGGGCGCACATGCCCGTAGTCAGTTCCACTATCTACCTAAGTGTGCCCGTGTGGTCATTATGTATGCGTGATGGCCCCTGGCCCTACCACATCACATCGTGCTGTGGACAGGGGACGCAAGCATGTCACCTCAGGCAGTGGGTAAGACCTTGGACATGTAGCTTTGTCGTCCCCCGCTGTAAGCGTAAGCGGAGTGGGCTGGGCCGGCGTACGTCAGTCCAGTGCAGTGATGTGTAGAATTAGCCTGGGGCTCAGGGCGTGGTTCAGGTCTGGCCTGGACAAGGAAGTCACCAATGCGTGTGTCTCTGTTGTAGTGTCAGCACCACCCGGCCCGCAATTGACAATGTTGCAATGTAGCATGCACCCGGAGGGCGGTCTCACACGAACAGAGAAATGAAGGAGCGCAAGACCGCTCGGGGTCTTGGCTCATACATGCCAAGTGTTGTGTGTATCTGCATTGCCGCAGCATGAGCCAAATGCCTAGCCTTAATCGCAGCGCGAGTTCAGCCAGGCATGAACTCTACATCTGTGTTCGCACTATCCTTACCATAGGCGTACACTCATGTGGCCGCCCACCTTCAATGGCCAACATCACAGTGTCGTTGTCAGGCTTGTGGACATGCGCAGACAGGCATGACAATGGTGTGCCGTTGGAGTGCAAGTGATGCAACCACGCAGCGTACACAAGTGAATAGGCTCGGGGGAGGGAGGAGCAGCTGTGAGGCAACGTAACACACAGTGATGCCGCTCATTTGCCACATGCAAGTCATGTCAAACATGAATCCCAAAGTCGCGCACATCCCACCCCACACCAAACAAGCCACATCACACTTCATGAATGCAAGCTCATGACAAACTGACATTAGGGATGAAAGCTCCTTTGTCTGAACTATCAGGCGGAAGCACATCTGCACAACCAACCTCGGAATTGCATGTGCCCAGCACCCCCTGACAGATACGATAGCAGTTGAGGACGACTCCCACACTACGCACAGCCCGACGACAGACCAACGTATACACACCCCACACACAGAAGTCCTTGCTCGGAGTTATCTTGCATGGAATGGCCTTCACACTTATCCCACACCATCCCAGGCGTACAACCGTTGCACACTTAAACAACTCATTGATCCGAGCTGTGGCATTTCATCCACAGAACTGGCGCAGGTCAGAACAGTGCCGCTTCAACCAGGGCCACTAACGCAATGGCAGAACATCCCGGACACATGCACAACCCCTGTCATGTGGAACTGTACCGTGCACGTATGCTGCATTTACTGGGGGCACTGCCATTGGTAGTGCTGCGGGTCAGTTACCGGCTAAGCTTTCGCATTGCCAACGTCACCTGCGTTCAGCATGTGTTGCATTGTCGATCGTGCATATTCGAGTGGTCATTGGATGTCTGCCTATCCAACAGGACGGTAGCCGAACTGGATTTCGACATGTGTGTGCTCCCCCTGTTGGCCCACGACCAGGAGTGTTACCATGATACCCATCTATGGGATGCCTGGAGACTTGGCATACATGCTGGCAGCTGGACCTGGGAGATTGCAGAACTCCTCATGTGCAGTGACCACATTGAGCCACTCCCCTATTGGGCTGTAGTTCTAATTGGTGACAGGGGGTGGGTGCAGCACATCTGTCCGGACCTGCTAATGGATAGCCTCGCCGTCCTGTTCGATGGAGTCGACAACGACCTCAAGTTGGAAATGATTGCCTACGAAGCTGCAATCGCTTTCATGGACGTGTAACTACGTACCTGCAGCCACAACAGTTTGGAACCCATTGCACATGTCCCGACACCTTGTTGCATCTTGGGGTTCTGGTCACATATCCCACGACAACAGTGGACATGGCTGCATTCGCCTGGACCCCGAATACGTGAGCGGACAACCACGCGGGGTAACACACACCTGTGAAAGGTGAGGCACTCCCCCGGAGTGGACAGCAGCGCTTGGCAACGTTCCTCCTTCTGACATACTGCTGCATTGGTCTGCATGCTGTGGCACTTATCTTGCCCGTACTGACACGCATATGCTAATGAAGTCTACGCACATTCACTTGTATTCAACTATGATGTGAGTTGTTTTGAATGACGATGTGTGTCTCACTGCCTATCTGGGTCACGGCCATAAATGCGCATTGAGAGCATTACCCAGGGAGTACCATTTATGTGGAATCACTGTCCCTACATTCATCAATACTTTCATGCTTAATTGATCAGGGCCATGACACATCAGTGTGAATTTTAATGTTTTATTCGCATTCAGTGGGGTGTTGAAGCTGGACCAGTACAGGGCCATGCAAACCCCACTTTACATTGTCGCCCCGTGGAGGGCCAGCCAGAGTCCTTTAGGGATTGACAGGTTCATCGGAAGAGGAAGACTTCAGTCTGCAGTGTGATTGCTGTGTCATTGGTAACCAATCCAAATATGGCAGTCCATGTCGAGGTCCAAGGTGAGTGTCGCTGATTGTAACGGGGGACAGAGGAAGATGTTATTCCAGGGCATGATGTAGAGGGCAGAACCAAGCTGAAACAGGCCATATGGCTGTGATGTATTCTACCACTTCAATCTTACCACCAAGCCAGAATCATCATCATCTTCGTTCTCTGATGTGTCAGGTACCTCACATGTGGGTGGTGGTGTTTGGTCTGCCGCACTGTGTGGCACTGACACTTCAGGGGTCGGAGATGTGGATGGAGTAATAACAGCAGCAGTCATCCGCGCCAGGCCTTGTGGCGGCAATGCCATGATGAGGACCTGCAGGGCATGGAAGATCCCAGCTACATCTCGCTGGTGTGCAGCCGTGGCAGCCAATCGCTCTGCATGCATCCGCTCCATGTTCTCCATGATCCTCCGCATGTGCCCCAACTCCCGGCTGACATCGCTGGAGCCACTCTGACTAGACAGTTGTTCTTGTCTCCGAGTCATGACTCCAGCAATGTCAGCCATGGATTGTTGGAGAGCATGGAGTGGACAGTGGGTGTCCGTTAGGTACGGTAAGTGGACCCTAATGGGACTTAGACACCCACGTATGGCATCTAGTTTGGCTGCCATGAGGTCGAACCCCACCCGCAGCTGATCAGCCATCTTCTCCTGGCACCCTAACACACGGCGTTGGAATGCCATGTGTTGGTCGTGGGGGCCCTGGGAGCCAGCCGTGATGGTGGGTGCTTCCTGCTGTGTGGTCTGTGCAGGGGGTGGGGTCTCCTCGATGCAGCTGGGCTGCCCTGCTCCTGGAGGTGGGGTGCCGAAGCTGTCCATGAGCTGCTGGAGGGCGTTGGTGTCGATGTTGGGGAGGTTCTCTTCGTCATCAGTGCTGAGTTGTTGTGTCTGCTCTGCAGGAGGTGTTGATTCTCCCTCTGCAATGTGAAGGGGAGATGCAGATTGACCCTGTGTTCACATGTATGTTCACGCATTGTACAAGTTTACTAACGGACTGCATGCCAATGTACATTGTGACAGTTTGTGAAGAGATGCCTATTTGATGCGGGACAGTTGACATTTCTACACCATCAGGGATGTGAGGTTGTACTTGTCCATTGTCATCTCACAGTTTCCTGCTATGCCAAATGCGAATGGCCATTTTCTACACACAAGCGGCAGCAGTTGTGTCCTCTGTTCTGTTGTGAGAGTGTTGCAGTTTGTACCACGTTGTTGTCAATGTTGAGGTGCTCTGATTCTTATGTGTGTGTGCTGCATTATGGGTGTGTTGCCCCTTCAGCTCTGATTTGGCTGGCCCTTCTCCCTTTCAGGGAGTATGCCCTTCCCTTCTGTGCTTATACAGTGCTGAGATGTTGCAGACTTGGGTAAATTGGGCTCTTGGTCGGAGTTGTGACTCTTGGGCATGGTTTGTCCGCAGATGTGCTCTACTTACTTGTGCATGTGTGCCATTGTGCCCATCTCCCCCCGTCCCCCCAGTCCCTGGTCGTTACTCACCCTGTTGCTGTTGGCTCAGGTCATGTTGTGCAGTGTCCGGTCCACCAACTCCTGCCACCGTCTCCCCAATGATGACTCGGGTCACCATTTCCTCCATCTCATCCAGCTCCTGGTGTGTCGCTAGACTCCCACCTCCAGTCTGCATTGCTGCTCTCAGGTTGGCAGCGATTTTCAGCTTGGTTTTGCGCTTCACATCAGTCCAGCGCTTCTTGCAGTCGTCCACTTCCCTTCTCTTCACTCCGACTGCATTCACCTTGGCCAAGATGGACTGCCATATTGTATTTTTAGTTGCCAATGTCACAGTGGAGGTGATGAACAGTTGGTGGTGGTGTTCTGTAACCTCCGTAATGAGGATCCTGTTTTCCTGCGGACTGAGACGCGTTTTCCTCTTATTCTTCTCCTTGCCCTTCCCTGTCCCCGAGGTCCCAGGCTGGTACTCCGTGGGGCTTGTGGGGTTCTGGTTGTCCTCTGTACTTGCTCCGGCTCCCTCCATGGTGCTTCGCAGTTGTTTGTGTTTTGTAGGTGGTTTTTTTTTACCGCTTTTATAGTGATTGTTCCCGCCTTACTTGTGGGACTTGTGGGCCTGGCACTGCTTTTCGCTGGATTTTTATCGCAGTTGGGCCCATCGCAACTTTTTTCATGTTCGGGTTTCCTTTTTTATCACCGTCGCGGTAGTTGTATCGCGGACATTTGAGGCGTTCTCGGGAAACTATCGCATGTTACCGCCGTGTTGGGAAAACGACGTTGACACAGAGTTATTTTCCCGCGATAGACGGCGATATGGAAAATTGCGTTAGCCTATTTTGGCATGTTTATCGCACGTTCTTGTGAATATCCCCCATGGTTTTTGACACATTCTCAGATTTACAACATAGCGTAAATCTGGGAATGCTGAAATCCCGTGCACCTGCCTAGGGCACACGCATCAGTTGTTTTTGTGAAGGGCGTGACCCTTCCTGCACAAATACAACTTTATTTTAATGCAGGCACCCTTGCTCCATGGTGCATGGGTGCCTGCATTGGTGCATGGCAGCCATTTGAATGCCAGCGCTGTGAAAGATGACAGGAATTGGGTTTAATCTCATTGATATGGCACATACCTGCCCTTTTCTTTTGACGCAGGGCAGTGCAGCAAGAAGCCTTGCGGCGCTCCCTGTGCCAAAATATTGAAAATGAGGACCTGAGAATGAATACTCTGAAAGGCTCGCAAATGCTAATTAACTGGACACATGATCTAGGCTTTAGTGATGTTTGGAGGAAATGCAAAGGTGGGCAAACATGATATATCTTTCATAGCAAAGCCTGGGCATCCCTCAAAATGACAGTGATCTATAGCTGAAAAATATTGATTGTGCTGGTGGATTACTTTTTTTTTCCTGTACCAAACCATCTAGAAAAACCATGGGGCTTATTTTCAAGCCCTGTGCTCTGCAGGAATGTCACTTTGTTTTTACATTCCGGCAGCGCAGATTTCAGAGCCATATCTATGAGGCCACGAAAAGCCATCCTACGTGGCTTTTCATGGCCTCATAGATATGGTGTAAGGCAACACAACACGAGTCACTGCATTGCCTCACACTGCATCAGGGAGGCGTGCAATGGGCGTTGCAGTGGGTGTTCCCACTAAACGCCCATGGTATTTGACACATTCCCAGATTTACAACAGGTCAGATCGGAGGCTTTCCGAGTCACACCATGGGTTTCACTTTCGACCGCAGCATTACAATGCAGGCTGTCAAAAGTGAAACCGGCCGGTCATACTGGCTGGATTCCGATGGGCTCAAGGAGCCTGTCGGCCAGTTGGAGGCCTGACCGTAATCCCAATGGACGGTGTTTCCGCCGTCAGGATTACAATGTCGGTTTCCGACAGGCTTTTCATGTCGGGCTTTCTGACATGGAAAGCCTGTGGGAAAGTGACTTTGGGGGGCCCCTAGTAGGGCCCCCTTCTCTCTGCGTCCTCCAGTTGGGGGACGAGGGGGCACTTATGGTGTCCCCCTGATAATCCCTGCACTGTGTGGCAGGCACCTTGAGGTGCCTGCCATGTGGTGCAGGGATGAACAGATTCTCCCATTTCTCTATGGGAGCTTGTGCTATGGCTGGATTACGGCCGCAGCACAAGCTCCCATAGAGAAATGGGAGTATGCGACTGCACCATGTGCGGTTGCATTGTAATTCTGCAGATCAGGATCTCCGACCAGAGGTCGGTCCCGATTCCGCAATGGTCCATCGACATCGCAATAAGGCCCATAGTGTAAATCTGGGAATGCGTCAAAGCTGTGTGCCTCCCAAGGAGAGACAAAATTATTGTTTTTGTGCAGAAAGATGTTCCTTCCTGCACAAAAACAATCGTACCAACAATGCAGACACCCTTGTACCATGGTGCAAAGGTGCTTGTGTTGGTGTTAGGCACCAATTTGTGCACAGGTGTAGGCAGAAAGGAAAGGAATGCACCGTATTTCATTAATGGGGCACATTTCTGCCATTTCAGTTTGGCATAGAGCAGCGCAGCAAAAAGACTTGCAGTGCTGCCGTATGCCAAATCTTGTAAATGAGGCGCCATATTTTCAAGTTCTGACAGAGTATGTATCCTTTTGAATTTTCAGAACAGAACTGGCGATATTGTTCTTTCACCACTTGTGGACTGAAATTGTAGATCATTGCTAATAGTTTCTGCGGCTGGCACCAAATCTAAGAGCCAACAGTGCATCAAACATGCTGTGCCATCAAGACTGCTAACATATTTAGGAAAAATATCTTCAGTTTCACGATTTTTAAGGGCTTTTAACTTCATTGGCTAACAGAATCATCAATAATTGAGTCCTCTATCAGTTTATACCATTGTCTCTAACAGTGTAATGAATGGTCCTTCAAATGGTTCACTGGGCTGCGCCAATGTAATAAGCTTGCCGTGGGAGGCACCGTGGGCACATACAATGTAATGAGCGTTCTTTTGTAAGACATCCTTGGGCACCTCGAAGAGAGTACTGCTTCGGATGGTGCCATTGTACACATCCAACCACTGTGCGCACCAATGGCTTGTGTCCTTGAGCATCTCCAATGCAATGAGCTCTCTGTGAGGTTACCCCAGTGCCAAGATAAGGACCACGCAAGTAGATGTGTGCAATGAACATTCCATTGGAAGCACTTAAAGGTGGAAAGAAGAATGGTCGTTCCTGTGGCAGCAAAGGCAGTATGGTGGAAGAACATGTGGGAATACTACCAAGGGGATTGCACCACAGGAACATCACTTTTTTTGACAATACGGTGGCACAATGCCCTGCACCATATTTACAAAGTAGCGTTAAGCCACTTTTTGTGGCTTAATTCGGCTTTGTAAATATGGTACCCTTTCACTCAAGTATCTGCGCGAAAGGGGCGTTCAATGGGTGTTGCTGTGGGCATTCAATGGGTGTTGCTGTGGGCGTTCCACCGCAACACCCATTGCTTTTTGACGCTGCCCCAGATTTGCAAGTATCTGTAAAATTGAGGCAGCGCCAAAAACTAATGCCATGCAATAACAGGCACTAGAATGGCGCAACAAGGAGAAATACTTTTATTTCTCTTCATTTTTGCTACACATAGAAAGGGCAAAATGCCCTTAATGATTGTTTTTGTGCATAAAGGTGTCCCTTCCTGCACATAAAGAATCATTAAATAATGACAATTTGCTACTTCGATGTGTGCTGCAAAATGCAGCACACATAGAAGTAACAAATCACCATTATTGATTGTTTATGTGCAGGAAGGGACGCCTTCCTGCACATAAACAATCATTCCCTGCAACGCTGGCACCCTTGCACTATGGCGCAAGGGTTTCTTTGTTGGCGCTGGACAGCTATTTTTAGTGCCAGCGCTAGGGAAAACACAGGGATGCGCTGTATTGTAAATACAGCGCATCCCTGCGTTCTGGAACTGGGGGAGCGTGGCGCTGCAAAATTTGCTGCAGTTCCGCGCTCTGTCATTTCCTTGTAAATATGCCCCATGGAGTCAGAAACTTGTGGCAGCCCGCACTTCTCCCCTTTGAAAATTGTTTTGGGACGCTTTGAAGAACGGTTGTTTCAATTGAAAAAGACACCAATAACGAGGAGATGATTTACAATTAAAATTTGTAATTAAAAGGAAAACATTAATTCTAGGATACAATACCAGCGAAAGAGGGGCGCTTATATCTATAGTATATTGTAGCAGGTTCTTCGCTCATTATAAACCAATTTGATCGTGTTAGCCTTACAGTGTATTTTAATGATAAAAAATCCCTGTGGTTTGCAATTATGAATTTAAGAAGTTCATGAGTTGCCTGTCAATTGTTATAATTAGCTTACACTCAGCACACTTGAGAAGCTTTAACAACAGTAGCAGAGGAAATAATCAAAGCACTCACAGAAGCCACAGAGCACTGTTTGTTTCTAATTTCTTATTTTTTCATATTTTCACTTAGGTTTAAGATCTTCAATTGTGGTTTCTGATTTGGATTATTTTGAGCTGTTAGTTGGAAGGAGGAAGAGCAATGAGTGTAAAATGTAGGCACACAGAGACATATGCAAACACCCAGCTCACAGTTAACTCCATTGCGAATTGGCCAATCAACTTTTCATTTCTAAATACAAACAGTGATCAGCTCCACCAGCTCTGTCAAATTATACGGCTGCGTTTATTTTTTATGGCAATTCAAGCAATTCACTCCTGTGATAACCCATCAATGACTGCAGACAAGGGCTACGTGCTCTGACAAATCCCCACTTGCTGCACAGCAAATCAAAGGTCTAACGATGTTGACGTTTGTAAAAGAAAAAAAAAAAAGAAGCCTATCGGAACAGGGCCCAAGCGAGGCTGTGTTCCATTGAGATCTCGAATAAGTATAGAATAATGTGCATTAAATATAAAAGTACAGGAATGAACCTGTAAGTGTGGTTCACCTAAAAATATATATATACATAGATAAAAAAAATGTGTGCTTGAGCAAAATGAAGATGTTTTACTTTCAGAGTCTCAAGTACGCAGCCACATACCGCATGATGTATAAGAATGCGCTTTTCTGTTATTGAGGACTTGAGTACAGAGAGGATAATGTACATAACTATACAGCACGTTAAGGTTTTACCATTGAGGTAAATGTGTTCAGATTTACCATTCTGCCTATGCCATATGTGAACACGCATTGAATAATGCATGTAAAAATGCAAATGCAGCTGTTCTACCATTGAGATAGTCAGGAACAGGAATCCGTTTAACAGAGAGAGAGAGAGCATTTATAAATATAGACTAATGTACATAAATGTGACGAATAAAGCTACTCTATCAATGATGTACAAATGTACAGGGCCACTATGCAGGCAAAAGAGACCGTGGGTGGTTATGAAATAAGGAACATTAATGTACATAGTGAATTTCTCTATCCTTGAGGTATGTAATACCGTTCTGCCCATTGAAGACGCGACTACATATGAATTAATGTAAATAAATGTACAGTGTGTGGTCACTCTATCATTGAGATAGATAAGGCTAAGGAGACAATTTATCTGATATTGAACTTGCATCCTTATAGAAAAAGGTATATATACATACTTTTTTTTGTAGTTTTATATAGCGCGAACTAGACCCGAGACAACGGGTATCAGAGCGTTTTACATGAGTACCCGTTTCGTTACAGAAGGACACATTCATTTTTGTTAGGCACGGGGAGATTAAGGGGCATATCATCAACAACATGAGATAAACATCGCAACGCGCGGTCAGCGCGATTCTACATATCGCCGGCTATTGCTGGAATGCATCGCCTTGTTAGCGCCCTATCAACAACGATTAGCGCCCTGGCGATATGAAATCCAGCGATAGCGGCGAAAACCCCCAACAGCGCTGCAAATCCAGTGATAATTTTGTGAGATAATGCATATAATCGCTAATACGGCCCAGTGGCCTTAACCATGCAATCCACCTCTCATTAAACATATGGCTAAGTCAGAAAAATAGCAGACGTTAAATATCTGCGATAAAGGGTGCATAGCGCGATTCTTCGTGATGCTTCGCGGGTCTGCTGCAGGCTTGTTGATATGGCGAAGCCGTGTTAGCGGCTATTTCCATGTTGTTTTGCTCCGGAACGCCTACTTTGCATGTCATTAGCGATGGCATGCAGGGCGATAAGAAACCGGCAGCTAACTCGCGGAAATTAGCGCTAACACGGGTTAGCGCGATCTTGTTGATAAGGCGCTGTAAAATTACCACGTTAGCGGCACGAAAGTGCCGCTAACCCGGCGATATTGCCCTTGTTGATATGCCCCTAAGTGATTTGCCCAGAATCACAGGATGTTGAGCGTCCTTGCAGAGACTAGATCCCCGTTCCCCAGCTTCGAAGTCGACCGCTCTAGCCGTAAGGCTACATCCTCTCCCATATATATATAACAGTGCAAAGTGAGAACGCCCTACCCTTACGGGAGATATATACCGGGAGACAAGCCTGAATACAGAGGGCTTGTGTACTCATACAATTGCATATATGAATGCGCGGCAGAAGCCGGGTTTGCAGTCCAAATTTAAAAACAAATGTGTAATGAGGTGTTTTCTAAATGTACCATTGATTTTCAGCACGGATCTTTGCCATATTCAGTGCACTCGGTCCCCTGAGAGAGCATGGACCCATGAGAGAGCTGTGCACCTCAAGTCACAACAGCTGGTCTACTCTAAGGGCCTCACTGTGAGCTGGCCAGAATTAACGAGGAGGAGATGCTGGGGCTGGAGTTACTGAATCCTGCAAGTATCGTTCCCTTTAACCAAGGGCATCCCAACTTTTATGCACAGAATGGGGAATAACTTGAGAGACTGGGAATTACTGGGTCCTTTCCAACAGTTTGTCTTGGATTCCACAGAGTGTTCCACTCACAATTGCCACCTGCTCTGACCAAGTTTTAAATGCGAGTGAGGGTTCCCCAGTAGGTCTCAGTTCGGGGGGCATGGAATGGAGAGAGCATTTGGGGACAAGGCCGCCAGTGTGGCTGCTTGGTGGACCTGTGCTCCACCCCTGATGCTATAGAAGGGGGTCATGTGGGGACTAAGCAGTGCCTCTGCATTAGGCCTCTGGCTCGGAGCACTAGTAATGTTATCCTGTGCGTTTCGACACCCAGTAAAATCAGGCTGGTATCACTGTCCCAAGTATACCAGGTGAGGGTAATCTGACCACAAGGAACGGCTGGGGTGATATCCCTCCCGGAACAAGTCATAATAAAAGTCTTAGTATGACATAGTTTCAGTTACATTCATTTGACCAAGCTAAATAATTTGGAGTGATAATCAATAATTTGGAGACGAGCAACATTGCCAATGCGCCTGAGGCAATTTTTGCTTATTGTAGTGACTTTTGCTGATAGTGAAATCTTTGTTTATATAAGGGCAGATTGTCTCATGAACTGTAATCTCGAGATTTTTCAGGGTTTATCTAAATATTTCAGCTATAATTTATTTTTCTCCAAATGGAAGAAATGGGATGAGCCACATGTTTCCATGTGGATGTTAGAAACTGGATTACTGTTTGACTGGGGTGTGAGCCCTGGTCAAGGAGCAACCACAATCCTAGTCAGGATAAGGAACAAGCAAACCCCAAATTAATCTGTGCTCAGCCCATGGGAGCTTGGCACAGAGCAGTCAGGCTTCATTTAGAGGCAATATGTAAAGTATGTGTGCAGTAAAGCTGTGAAAACACCACATGAAAGGATCCCACACCAGTTAAGAAAGACAGAAAAATCATTTATTGAATACAACAAGACCAAATTGACAAAAATCCAATGAGTAAACCAAGAGTTAAGAATTTTTAAAGAATAAACCGTAAAAGTTCACCTAAAAGTGAAACAAAACACCCACAGCTATCTGGTCGAGCTGGACCAGGTCAAAGTCAAAAGTTAGGTCAACTGCAATGAAGCACGGATCGGATAAAGTCCTAGATTAGTCCCACTGAAGGATTATCTTCTCAAGTTTTGTGCCAAGAGTCCCTTTCTCGTTGGAGAGGGTCACGGGGAGCAAGGAGAGAGTCACAGAAGCATGTCGGCGTGGCATGAAGAGCAGGCCAGGCATCGTGGACGGACGGGTTGGAGCTTTGCATTTGCGGTTGTTAGCGCTCAAGGATTGGCAAAAATCGGGTAGTAAACCAAACACCCCAATTTACAGATCAGACCCTCAAAATCCTTGGCTGGTCAGAGGGACCTTTGCCACCATGTTGCGAATGTAGCAAAGACGAAAAGTACAAGTCATACATATCATCCAGTAGCAGGTTCTATAAGCTCAGTCAATGACGAGAAGTTGAAGAAATTTCCAAAACTTTTATTTATCATTTAAGAAATTATTATGGTTTTGTCATCTTTATTCCAGTTAGTCCGATTTACAGAAATATCTGATAAAGGTTGATTAGTGACAGCATAAATCAAACAGAGTGTTCCATTAAGAAATTCTGGCACTAAATTAGCTAAAGGGGCCTAACCTACCCTAATAGAGAACCCATGAAGAGTTCCTTCTAGAAAAGAGAAAGATTTTTGGAGCATAGATAAAGTCTTGAACTTCCCATAAAGGGTCATTCTAGAACCCCAGCCGAGTTTCCCACAGCAGCAGTAGCAATCGTTAAAATAAATCAGTGATAAAGGAATGATCATTGCCACAATATTGATCAAGAGGAGTTGGAATGAAAGAGGGTAAAGGCACCGTCAGCAGTAGTTTTCAGCAACGAGGAACAAAGAATGGGGTTTAGGACGGTTAAGGAATTGACTCTCTCAAAGTAGAGTCAAAAGGGGTATTAGTTAAAGTCCAAAAGTTTTCTAACTCTCTTACTAGGAACACTCAATTATAGTATAAAAAATGCCTGATAATGTAATGAAAATTAGTAGGTGTATGATGCTTTCAGCCAGTGGAAACTGCTCATCCAGTGGTGTCGTCGACATCCGCTGCTTCTCCTCCCGATTCCCAAGGTAAACATTCACGCCAGTACATAGTAAATTCAGGGGCATATTTACAAACCCCTTTCGCCACCACAACGTCACTTTCAGTGACGTTGTGATGGCTATAGGGCCTTGCCTTATTTACAAGGCAGCGTTAAGCCACTTAACGTGGCATAGCACTATTGGGCAAGTGTGTATGCATTGGCGCTAGGCAGCTGAACTCAGCACCAGCACTAGGGGAAACTCAGGGGTGCACCGTATTCTTGTGAAAACGGCACATCCCTGCGTTTTCAGAATAGAGAAGTGTGGCGTTAGCAATGTTTGCTTAAAGCCACGCTTCTCCACTCTGCTGTTAATATGCCCCTCAATGTTGCAAATATAGAAACATGGAGGAAAGTTCTCATGAGAACCTTCTTACCTATGCTATTAGCTGTGTTCAATGTCCTATTGTGAATACAAAAGGGCTACACAAATGCAATTAAACAAATCTATCGCCAATGTCCCGGTTAAGCATACATAAAATATATCTAAATTATTCTTCATTCTGACAGTCTATACATTATGAATCCACAGCAAAGTTCATTGTCAAAGCAGGATGATCTAAAATGGTGTGATGAAGCAAAAGAACACAATCTTGAAGTCAGCACATTCTTTAGTAGGATGATGGTACTAGGCAAAATGTTTGGGCCTAGTTACAGAGTAAATTAGAAATGATAGCCTACTACATTTTTTCCTTCATGTTATTTTTCCTACATGTGTAAAGCAAGCACATTTCCCTTATGTGTGATTAACTTTTGAATTCTTTTAGCAGAGTTTAAATGCATTCTAAAGAGATTCTTACATGATTAAAGTAGGCACATTTTCGTACATATTATTTTTTCTTTGCGAAGTTATTTCTGCAAAGGTTTTAACACATTTTAAGATGAAATTCTAATATGGTGTGCAAGTCGAAATTTGACTTTAAAATGTATTTCTCACATGGTCCACCACAAGCTGTCGATGCTCCTATGTAAAGAGACGGACTGGCGGTTTTTGCTGGATTTCGTTGCGAGCAGTGCGGTTCCAGTGCGAACGGGCTTGTTTGCTGTTGCACAGAGCTCAAAAGCTTGATTTCAAGAGCTTGTAAGTCGCACTAAGGGTCCAGGACGGGAAAGGCACCACGTGGGGGTCAGGAACTTGCTGAGGCTGGGTCCAGGAGCTGGTTGGGAAGCCTTTTCTGTCCCTGAGGCTCAAATCAGGAGGCCAGCAGACTAGCCCTTTGAGTTGCTCTGGGGACCTCGGTTCATGGTGAGGTTGCAGATCCAGTTCTTCTTCCCCAGGCAAAAGGGCAACAGGTCAGCACAGCAGGGCAGCAGTTACTTTAGAGCAGCAGTACAGCAGAGTGGCAGTCTTTGTAACAGCACAGCAGGCCCACTTCCTGGCAGAGTATCCACAGGGCCAAAAGTGTACTGAAGTGGTAGTGTCTGAGGTCCTTCTTTTATACACAGTTGTGCGTTTGCAGTGGGGAGAAGCTTCTAGAGGCATGCCTTTGAAGTGTACAGATGCTGGCTCCAGACTAACTGCAGGAGATGGGCCCAGCTACTCCCTCCCATTTTGCCAGTGATAGCCCATCCAGTCACACCTAAGCTCTCATTGTGTGTGGCTGTCTAGGGGAAATACACAAAGCCCAGCTGTCACCCTGTACAGACGTGTATCAAAGACAGGCAACAGGCACCAAATGGCTAAAGTAAGAAAATGCCAACTCTCTAAAAGTGGAACTTTCAGGAGGATGTGGCCTAATGGCTAGAACAGTCGACCTCGAAGCTGGGGAATGGGATTTGAGTAAAAAATGAATGTGTCCATCTGGAACACAACTGGTGTTCATGTAAAGCGCTCTGATACTGTAGGGTCTAGTCTGCGCTATATAAAACTCCCCCAAAAAATGACTTCACCATAAGTTTGGATTTTAAATCATGAATCCAGAGACACCAAACTTTAAAAGTCTATCTACTTATAATTAGGAACTACACTCATAAAATGAAATAAGGTAATCCCAAAGTTATCCTATGGGATAGATAGGCTTTGCTGTAGTAAAAAACGAATTGGAGAGTTTTTAACTACCAGGACATGTAAAACTTGAAAGTACATGTCCTACCTTTTAAATACATTGCACCCTGCTCCATGGGTTGTCCAGTGCCTACCTTAGGGGTGACTTATATGTATAAAAAGGAAAGGTTTAGGCATGGCAAGAAGCTTATCTTGCCAGAAAGAAATGGCAGCATAAACTGCACACACAGGCTCTGCAATGGCAGTCCTGAACCATGGTTAAAGGGCTACTTAAGTGGGTGGCACATTGAGGGCTGCAGGCCCTCTAGTAGCATTTAATTTATAGGTTATTGGTACATGTAGTGCACTTTACTAGGGCTTATAAGTAAATTAAATATACCAGTTGGGGATGAGCCCATATTGCCATGTTTTAGGGGAGAGAGCACAGGCACTTTAGCACTGGTTAGCAGTGGTAAAGTGCATAGAGCCCTAAAGCCAGCAAAAACGAGGTAAGAAAAGCGGAAGAAGTAGGCAAAACTTTGGGGGGGAAGACCACCGTAAGACTGTCAGGTCTAGCACACATGCTGCACTGAAATGTAAAGCAGAAGCATAAAGCACAAGCGGGCAGACCACAGACATAAAACCTGCTCACACACACACACCCATGTATGAAGACACAACTTTCACACATGGAGGCACTTAGGGCATACAAAAATGGAACAAGCACACACACACATAGGAGCAATGTGCATATATGGATAGACACATGTTTATGAAATAAAAGTTGACAAATGAAACCACGGAAGGAAACATACCACCCACACATCATTGTGTTCATTTCAGGTAATTGTATCCGTACAAAATACATGCTTCTGTCATAACACTTTGGGGTCGATTCCGATTCGGGCCGCAAATCTCTCCGACCGAGCCGGACCCGGAGAGATTTCCGACCGAATCGGACCCGTGCAGTCCGACCGAACGAGTACGATGCGTCCGTATGTTATCGGACACGAGTCGGTCGGACTCCCATTGAACTCAATGGGAGCCGGTCGTACAACGCGTACGCGGGCTCCCATTGCCTCAATGGGTGCGAGGCGGACAAGGGCGCCCCTACAGCGAGTACGCCGCGAGCGCTTCGCGGCGTACACGCACAGGTAGGGGGACCCATGGGTCCCCCTGTGTGCGCCTCGCACGGGTACGCGTACAGGGGTCCGACACGGACCCCCAAAGTACGGCTCCGACAGCGAGTTCGAGTCGGACGGCGCGAGTCGGTCGGAGCGGTCGAGGTGCGCATCGTACTTACCCGGCCGGAAAACGTCTCCATTGCGCGGTGCGAATCGGGTCCGACCGAGTCGGTCGGAGCGGTACGATCCGGGTACGAGTCGGTCGGAGCGGTCGGGTCGCCCGGACGAGTCGGTCGGCGAATTCGCATCGTACTCGCTCGGCCGGACCCGCGTACGGTTCGGTCGGGAAACAGGCTTTCGCATGGCTTTTTTCCCGACCGAATGGTATTGGGTGCGCCTCCGACCGAGATCGGAATCGGCCCCTTTGTTGGATCAATCTGTGTGCTTGAAAAGTACACTATAGGGATAAAGAATCATTTTTCACTGGTGAAACTTCAAATAAATCTAGCCACCAGCTGTTATGAAAATGCCCATGACTTATACAGAGACCATATGAGCCGATGAGATGTAATCAACAGCAAAAACATATCACATGTAAGCTGTGATGAAGAAGCCTCGGTTTCTTGATGCATGTCAGCCAGTTGATGACTGTGTTCACGTGCGTGAGCCACTTCCATGTTCCTAATATGAATAGAGGATATTCCTTCTCAACTTAAACATGTCTGTTGTTTCAGTTGAAGGTACCACTATTTCACTTCAATCTACCTGTTGCTCGATTAATAGCAACTTAAGCCACCACCCATAGTGTTCCATTTATTACAATTTCAATATCTGCTCCCTCATTCTGGAAATCGATCCTCAGTAAAGCAATCGCTAATCACTCTAGCCTGTCTCTGCTGGGTAATATTTTACAGCAGGTTTCATTTTTTCAATGCTTGCCCATGCTTCACACCCAATACAGGTCCCAACAGGCCTGTTCTCCCTGAGGTGGACCTCTGTGTCATCAGATATTCCCCTGGTGCTGCTGTCAGTACATAACAAGGACCAGATGGCAGTCGCGGCTCATGGAGGGAGTGGTGCGGGACAGTGGGGCGGGGCGGGGAAGGGGCAGGGTGGGGGGTAGTAAACTACGGCGTACGGCCGAATAGATTTAAGTAACTAAATAAATAAATAAAACAAATTACATTGCGCGCGCTGCATTGCCATTTGCGATGCAGCACGCGCAATGTAATTTGTCTTATTTATTTATTTAGTTACTTAAATCTGTTCGGCCGTACGCCGTAGTTTACTACCCCCCACCCTGCCCCTCCCCACCACCCCGCACCACTCCCTCCAGGAGCCGCGACTGTCAGATTGTACTCTCTGCATGTGGAGCCAGTCATCACTGAAGATCCTCACCTATGATGAACTCGACACATGGCTTTCCCATTGTCTACTGATCAGTCATTGATTATGATAGAGCGCTGATAGCACTCTATTTGTAAGAGTGCACTATACTCATGGTTAAACGCACTCTCATGTATTCGTATTGTTTGCTGTGTTTTTGATTATTAAGAAACATTTATTTGAATCATTTGATGTTGAAACTAGTGAACGCAATTAAGTAGAACTTTGTATGTATTATGATTCCTTCATGCATAATGTGCAGGACGACATTATCCCTATATATCGTAGTTGTTATTAGTTTAAGTTGCCTGAAATATAGGCCCAAAGCTAATGTTTTAATTCTCCTTGCTCTCGAGAAATAAATAATTAAATGATTGTTGTGTTCGAAGTTAGAATGTTCTCACCCTGTTGCAGGTGCAAAAATACACATCGTTATTTTCAGAGTTAAGGAGAGATCCGGAATGCCTTCGAAGATAGCTGGAAGCGAGAAGGGAGGATGCCTTGCGTATCGAGTCTGTCTGGAAGCCAAGGCCACTGGAAGAAGATATCATTAATTAAATTCGTTTCATGAAAGAGAACCAGCTACTGCATAGAGGTCTAATGGAAAATTTTAAGAAAAAGTGACGCAATGTTGGTTGAATCCCATCTTTTTGTATGATGCGCAGGGACAGAGAGACCAGACTTCTGCTAGCTTTCGGAGAAGAAGGAGCATCTTAGAGCGAGCTCCTTAGCCTTAAGCTAAACAACCCATTTGACGTGAGTACTTCTTAGGAAGTCACACGTGCTGACACCATTGGGGAACGATAGAAGAGAGACAGGAAGGGCCCTCATATAGAGTAGTGTAGGGAAAGATTTTGATTTCTTTCAATGTGTTGAGAGCTGAATATTGCATCTATTTTGTGTTGCATTGTAATTTTGGAATTTATAATCATTTGTCTTTTGGGCCGAATTACTTATATCCGCAAATTCGGCACTGTATTAATTTTTCTGTATCTATATACTTTGTTATTGAGATGTATTTACATCCAATTGTTTTTGGCCTTATAATAAATATTCAAACTGCACTTTGGAGTCAGTGATCTTTTCAGGCATGATGACGTTGTTAATATCTGTCTGAGTTGTTTTCTTCCCCTCAACCACTTTAGGTAAATAAAAGATCGATCGCTTACGCTATACTTAGTAGGTAACGTAGGTGTGCAAGTTAGCGTAATCAAATGGTAGCAGAGGATGGTTTACCTTTAAAGTGGTTTACCTCTAAGGTGAGGGGAGTACTTAGGAGTAGGGTCGAAGGTCGGAAGGTCGGTGAGCCCTGAAGTGGAGCGGAGGAGATCGGAGACTGGCGGACGTTGATGGTGCGGCGGAAACAGTGGTGGCGTGAGTATGAAAGGCATTGTGGTGTTAGAGTGCGGTAATGAGTAAGTGGGTGATGTCTTGCGGAGTTGGGATGTATGTTGAGTGAATGTGGTTTTTGGTTTAAGTTTGGTGAGCGGACTCAAGAGAAGTCCAAGATCCCGGGATATTTTTGTATTGTAATTGTCTGATTAAATGTGGGTGTTGTGAAGTGCTATCAACGATCCACTTGTGTTAGGGGCCTTTGTGTGAATGAGGAAGAGGTCGCGGTAGAAAGCCTCAGGTACCAGGGTGGACTATGGCGATTGAGTGACCAACGCAGGTCGGGGGTCACAACGACTGAATGTTCTTGTGAGAGTGTTCTATCGATCTTTAGTGTCAGACAATTATTTGTTTTATGTGACTGTAAGTTATTGTAATTGTGTAGGAACAGTTACTTGGTTGAATAACTTTTGGTTATACAGTTACTTGTGGTACGAATGTGTGTATGAGAGTTTGCGGTAAAATTGTAAAGGCGGGTGAGCCGCTGCAAGGAGCAAGAAGTGACGTCAGGGTGCGCCGCGCTGTGATAGGTTGGTTGGTGTAACGCCACGCTGGGATTGGTGGAAGTTCGTTAGCAGTGGAACAGCGTAATTTGGAGCTTGCAATTGATTGATATAACAATGAGATGTTTTAGGGTATTGCGAGATTTGTGTAGAGGTGACACAGGGGTGGTGACTCGGGTAGGGGAAGAAGCCCCGCCAGAGGACACACCGGCACATTACATGGCAACGAATGTAGGACTTCATACTATCGTGTGGCTTCAGAATTGGCATAAAATTACAGAGAAAGAGGGTGAATTGGCTTTCCCTCGTTATGGGTCTTTTCGTATGGAGGTGCTGATCCAGCTGAGGGGGGTGATGAATGCATTGAAACCTCCCCCTAGACCCACACAATTTTAGGCATTAGATACATGGATGAGAGCAGCTCTAGCAAAAAGGAGAGAGGCTTCACGCAGGAGGATGAGAAAAGCAATGAAGGCATATCATGATGCGAGATGGGATGCTCAGTTGAAGGGTTGGAGAGTAGATACCATAGAGGGAGAACGCTTGTACCCACTTCTTACATTAGGAGAGGGGGCTGAAGGGAAAAAGAAGACAGAGGAGGACAGTGATACAGATGACAGTTTTCTCGACAGATTGCTAGCGGACCGTCCTCCACCTTGCGATTCTAGATTAGAGACAGAGAGGGTGCGCCCATCAGAAGAGCAGTTAGGGGCGGAACAACTGAGTTCAGGGGAACAATCGGCAGGAGTAAGAGGCAAGATTACAATGGTACGCATTCCGGGAGGGTTAGGAGGAAGAAGGTATTCAAACACTGATCCAGAACCACCTGTAGGAAACATGCAGTTGCCAGATGCTTTGTCGGTACCAGTCACAATAGGGCCAGTGGTTCCAATATATACTCCTAGAGAAAGAACTGAGAGCAGTCCTCAGCATATAAGTGAAGGGGAAGAGACAATGTCTGGAGGGTGCCTTGCAATGAGTGGGACGGGTTTCTGTCGAATACCAGTAGAATCTAGTACTCCACTGCCAGCTACAGCTGATCCCTCAAGAATGGATAGTGGGGTAGAACGAGGACAGACAGGTGCTCTAGTGAATTCTAGGTTTGTCCTTCGAATGTGGGTTCAACCACTGAGAGAATCAATGATGCCGAGGGAAGAGATAAGCAAGAGACAAGAAGCGCCTAAAGTACTGTTTGGGCCACAGGTGATTTGTGCAGGTGACCATTGGAGAAGTCGAAGTTGTGAAAGAGAGAGACGTCCTGTTTCAAAGACAGAAGAGGATGCAGTTCCTAGGAGAACCCAAAGTTGTGACAGGGAAGATACACGAAACGAGGAAATTCAAAAAGTGTTAAAAAGCGCAATAAAGGTGCCAATGTTAGATGTGGTACGATTAAAGGCAGAGCTAGACGAGGTGATTGAAGGTAATCTACCCCTGATCAAAATTGATACGTATGACTCAAGCGAACTACTGTTCATAGCAAAGGACATGACAAGAAAGGCCAAACGAGCTTATGATGCATTGTTGCTTTTGGCACAAAGGTATGAGGTTGATTTGTCACAGACCAAGCTGACACAGGGTTCTTGCAGATTAAATTACACAGATAAGGATTTGGAAGAGAAGCGAACGAGTGGATTGAAAGCACAAATTAGAGAACTAGTGATGGGGATGCGGACATGGAAATATTTAGATAGATGGAAAGAAAAATGGGCCAAAAAGAAAAGCTTCCAGACTGGAATAGGGAATACTCCGCCTCCGGGTGTAGGGACGGGAGCTGCAGGAAATTTCCCCCTCAGGGAGGTACAGAATGGAGGGTATGTACATGTACCATGGAGCAGGGGTGATTTAGCAGCATTTACGAATGATTTTCCTCGGCTGAGGGAAAAACCTGCTGAGTGGTACAAGCAAATAGACAGGTTTGTAAAGATTTCGAAGGTATTTTGGATTGATTTGAACACCTTGTTTGATATCGTAGTGCTGGCGGATTTGTGGGCAGCATGTAAGATTGCCATTGAGTGGCCTACTGTAGAGCCGCCTAGAGATTCTTTGACTCATGGTCCTTCACCTGATGTAATGAGAAAATACGAGCAAGTGATTACATGGTTGCAATCGAAGGTAGCTCCTCAGACTGTTGATTGGTTGAAGATTGATCGCACCACCCAAGACTCTAAAGAATCAGTACATGATTATTACGAACGATTGTTGTTGGCATTTAAGCAGCATAGTGGATTAGATACAATTGAACAAAAGGAGATGGGACAGTTTGTCTCGAAGTTTGTGTTGGGACTGAAATCTGACATTAGCTTGATGATACAACAGCACTTGATATGTTGGCAGAATAAGTCGGTGGACGAGATTCTGCGTTATGCTAAGTATTGCAGTGATCAAGTGGAATCGACACAGAAGAAATTGAAGGACAAGTTGATGTTGGTGCAGTTGAGAAACGCTGATATGACGCAAGGGTTTGGAGGAGGTCAAGGTAGAGGCAGTGGAGGTGGAAGAGGAATGGGACAACAGATGGTGACCCAACCTGGTCAAGGTAGAGGAAGAGGAATGGATTCAGGTACAAGTGACTGGGTGGCTCAACAGAAAAGAGTCACTGCCTGCCATTATTGTCACAAAATCGGGCATTGGAAGCGCGAGTGTAGATCGAATCCAGCAAATCAGATACAGATGGAAGGAGAGGGACAGTTGACCGAGGCTGTCAATACTGTGACAAGACCAAGGTCTATGTATGGAGGAGGATATGAGCCGCAAGTGCAAGTACCTCAACCCCCTAGGATACCCATGCATAATCAGTTATACCATCAGATGCCTTATTTTGAAATACAAGACCGATTTGATGAAAATCAAGATTCACAGGAGTGCCAGAGGGGGGTGCACGAGGAATGCACCTTAGATGCGATTCTAGAAGTAGATCAGAGTGGGCCGTTTGTAGATGCAGACGTGAATGGATATCCTGTTACTTTCTTATTAGACACTGGAGCTGCTCGCTCCACAGTGAGAACTGAAGTAGTCCCAAATGTAACCCTTTCGGGACGATCGATTCAAGTAGTGGGGTTAGTAATCAGAAAATGACCAATCCATTGACAGACGAATTACCCGTGAGAATAGGACCATTCCGGGATAGACATCAATTTGTAGTGTGCAATTCGAGTCCGGTTTGTCTTTTGGGACGAGACCTTCTGTGCAAGCTTAATTGTACTATATCATGCACTCCGAGAGGTGTAGAATTGTAAACATATGATGACGATGCTGATTTCAAAATGGCTAACATGAGTCTGTGTGTAGAAATGTTTGTGGTGCTCACAACAGCAGAATTGCCACATGACTTGAAAGACTCAGTTGATCCGAAAGTCTGGGATTTTACGGGTGAGGATGTGGGTCTAATGAGAGGGGTGGAGCCAGTTAAGATACAGGTCAAACCCAATGCTGAATTCCCACGAATGCCACAATATAAGTTGACTCCAGAAACTGTGGCCGGCATAAGACCTGTGATTGAGACTATGATTGCCCAAGGTATTCTGAAGGAGATAAGAGGAAGTCTCTGTAACTCACCTATCATGGGACTGCAGAAGCCAAGTGGCAAGTACAGAATAGTGCAAGATTTGCATCGGGTTAATGAAATTGTGACCCCATGTTGTCCTGTGGTACCGAATCCAGCTGTTATTCTATTCCAGATACCATGCAAAGCAGAATGGTTTACAGTGATAGATTTGTGTCACGCATTTTTCTCTATACCATTGCATGAAGAAAGTCAGTTTTTATTTGCATTTAGGATGGACGATTGTGTATTAACATGGAAAAGAATCCCTCAGGGGTATACAGAAAGCCCCTCCATTTTTAGTCAATGTCTGAAAAAGAATCTTGAAGGACTGGTGATGGCCCACAACTCAGTATTAGTGCAATATATAGACGACCTTTTGGTCGCTTCAGAGACTGAGGATGCTTGCAGGATTGACACTGTGGCGCTGCTGAATCATTTGGCAGAGAATGGACACAAAGTGTCTCCAAACAAATTGCAGTATTGTTTGTCTGAAGTTCAGTACCTAGGTCACCGGATTGAGAAAGGAAAATGAAGGGTGTCACCAGATCGCATAGAGACGATTCTGCAAATGGGAACTCCGAAAACACAAAAAGAAGTCCGCATGTTTTTGGGAATGGTCGGCTATTGTCGACAGTGGATCCCAAATTTTTCCTTGCAAGCAAAGCCTCTGTTGAAACTGACTCGAAAGGATGTTAGTGATCAGGTACCATGGGATGACGAGTGCTTGAAAGCCTTCCATGAGCTGAAGGAAAGTATCTGTCGTGCTCCAGCTCTCGGAATGCCGGATTATAACAAAGCGTTTTCGGTCTTTTGCTGTGAAAAGGAGGGATGTGCGTTAGCAGTCCTAGTGCAGACACATGGGGTGCCCGTAGACCAGTAGCCTACTTCTCAGCTACATTAGATCCTGTAGCTTCTGCGTTGCCCGGATGTCTGAAATCCGTTGCTGCAACTGGTGTCAGCATTGAAAGGTGTGAAAGCATAGTGATGGGTTATCCGCTCATTGTTTATGTGCCCTATTCAGTAGAACTATTGATGACGCGAACGAAAACACAGTATCTGACCAACAACAGACTTACCAAGTATGAGCAAGTTATCTTGGCCGCTGATAATGTTACCCTGAGACGTTGTACCACTCTGAACCCTGCTACATTGTTACTTATTCCACAGGAGGAAGGAGATGAGATTGTGAAGAACATGACTGCCTAGATGTTACTGACCTATCCACTAAACCCAGACCTGACATTGTCGATGAACCTTTGCCCCAATCTGATTTGATCCTTTTTGTTGATGGTTCATGCTTAAGAGACAATGAAGGGTATTTGAGAGCAGCGTTTGCTGTGTGCACCATCATGGGAGTAGTGGAAGCTGCCTGTTTAAATAGAGTATTCTCTGCTCAGGTGGCCGAAATTGTCGCTTTGACACGTGCCTGTATCGTTGCAGCAGATATCCAAGGGACTGTGTATACAGACAGTCAATACGGATTTGGTGTGTTTCATGATTTTGGGAAGTTATGGTCACAGAGGGGGTTTCTAACGTCCTCAGGATCACCTATACGCAATGGTGAGTATGTGCGCCAACTATTGGAAGCTTTGCAAAAACCCAAAGAGATAGCAGTTGTTAAATGTGCAGCTCATGGAAAGGGAGAAGACTTTGTCACCAAGGGCAACAATTACGGAGATGAAGTAGCATGATTTTGCGCTGAACATGTTTGTATTTTCAATGGAGAATATGTAGGCGAGAGCACAGAAGAGACCGAGCTCAGCATGATGTTAGCTATAGCCGATACTTGGGATGAGGTGAAGCGGTTGCAGGATGAAGTCCCAGAAGAGGAAACTGCTTCATGGATCACAGCAGGTTGCACAAAAAGAGACGATGGCATTTGGGTGTCCACAGATGAGAGAGCAGTATTACCCATTTGCCTACTGTTCAAGTTCAAGTTCAAATAAAGCTTTATTCGGCTACTGTATAAAACAGTCATAAAAGCACAAAAAATTTAAAAACACAACCTGTTATTTGTATATAATAAATAGAACAAAATAATTTACATAATACACACATTACTATATCAATAAAATACTTTTCCTTATATAAAATACAGCTTTTAAAAACTGAGCTACCCTCCATGCTATGTGCTCATTCTCTAATAATTGGAGTAAAAGCATTGCTTGACAACACTGCCTGAGCCCAGATTTTCTTAAAAAGGGATAATCCAAGCTTTCCTTTGCTCTTGATAAAATTTGCAAAACAGGACTAGGTGCATGGTAGATTGAACAGAGATGTTGTCACAAGGGCACAGTATTAAAATACGAGACCAGTCATTCATTTTCGGGAATGTCATCAACCTATGAATATTACCCAATCGTAACCTGGTAAGAAGAAATCTATCAAAAGTTCCTGGCACAAAGGATAAATAGGGCTCCATCCCTATGGTGGTACATAGCAATTGGTGAGATCTCACGGTTATTTTTGCTGCAGATTCTCCATGGAATCTTTTAGCTTCTAAAAACTGGATGCCCTCTTTCTTTAATGACTTTCTTGAAATCTCCATCATAGAAGACGGTGTTAAAAAATATTCAGGGTGCCCCAATTCAATCATAAAATCACGGACAAATTTGATCCAGGGGATTGTAAGGGCCCCTGCTAATTTTAGGGTATCATTTAAAATCGCTCTGTTCAACTCTGTCTGGTCCTTACACCAGATTCTATGCCACAGGAGAATAGGCTCCAGTTTTACCAAATCTGCTAAATGATGGAGGGCTAACTCTTCGTGGCAAATAAAGGTAGATGTACTAGGAGGAACAGAGAGAACATACCTTATAAACGCATTTTCAATCGTTTGTAAACCATTAATGTCCACAAAACCCCACAGCCCGGCTCCATAAATTGCCATCGAAACGCACTTTGCTTTATATATATGCAATAATTCTGTAGGCGGTTTCCTACCTAACTTATTAGCAAAGTTTGATAGCGCGGCAGTAGATCTGGCAAAGGCTGTTTTTTTAGCAGATATCGCGGGGCCCATGAATCATGATGATTAAAAAGTACGCCTAGGTAAGAATTTTTTTTGTAGATGATAATTTCTTCCCGTCTATGAACATTTCACGGGTCTTCTGCTTTCCTTGCTTGCACCTCATGACATACATCTTGGATATATTAGTTTCAAGACCGAGATCACTCATAAATGTACTAAAAATGTCCAGGGCTCTCTGGAGGCCGTTTTGGGTGCGGGCCATCAAAACGGCATCATCCGCATAAAGAAGTGCGGGAATAAAGCGGCCACCAGCTTGGGGAAAATCTTTGCCCTGAAGAAGCAATGCATCTTCAAGTCCATTTATATAGAGGTTAAAAAGGAAGGGGGCCAGCACACAACCTTGTCTGACCCCTCTCCTAATCGGGAAAGCTTCAGTGCATTCTCCCTTTTGTCCAAAACGGACACTTGCTGAGGCATCACTATACAATTGACGTAGGAACGTGATAATTTGTAAATCAACCCCCACCCCTTCAAGGACCTCCCACAGCCTATTGTGCTTAACTGAATCAAAGGCCGCGGTGAGGTCAACGAAGGCCAAGTAGAGGCTGCCTTTTTCGCTCGTGTATATTTGCCTATCAATAATGTGAGATTTAACGACTGCTCAATGGTACCAAGACCGTCCCGGAACCCATACTGAAGGTCAGATAAGATCTTATTTTCCTCAGCCCAGTCTGCTAAACGTTCCAGTATAACCCCTCCCTAGCACCTTAACCATAGAGTCTAGGAGAGAAATTGGTCTGTAGCATCCTGGATCTTCACGATTACCCTTTTTAAAAATTGGGATTATTATTGATCGTGCCCACGTTGGAGGAAGGGTTGACCTTATACTAGCATTAAAAACCTGTGTCAATATTGGCCCCCACAAGGGGACATTATGTTTATAAAGGTCAACTGGTGCCCCATCGGGCCCAGGTGCCTTACCGCCCGCACTTTGTGCCAGGGCCCTAGTAACCTCCTCCAAAGTAATTTTCAGGTCAATATATTCGCAGGTATTTATATTACATTCCTCCGAATAACTACCTGGGTTCCCTCGTTCATTATATAACGTGGAGAAGTGGGTAATCCAGGCTTCTTCAGTAATAGCTATCTCCACTGATGGGCCTTTACTTGGGGCTAGAAAGGGGGTTCTCAGAACCTTCCAAAAAGCGGTACTATCTTTCTGCTCGGCAGCATTATGTAGGGAATCCCAGGCATCATTACGAAGGGTTTGTTTTCTTTCTTTTAATGCCCTCCTGTAATCTAATCTAGCTAAACGGACTTTGGACAGTATTCTTGGCTTAGAGTGCAGTACCTTTTTCAAATTGGAATATGCCCTTGAGCATTTTTTATTGAACCAGCCATATGATTTCGGTTTATTACTAAATTGCGCAGTTAGCAAACTTCTGACCTCCCTGGTAATATCTACGGAGCAGTACACTATCGCTGCATCCGGAACATCCTCACTTAAACAGGTATCTATCTCAGTCCTACATTTTACTAAAACATTTTTGGTTAGGAGATCTGCATCAACCTTGGACCACTTTATTGAAAATCCATTTACTTTATTCAATTCTATAGTTCCCTGCATACGAGTATGTAATTCCAAGCTATTTGGGAAGTGCGTATGTGTCTTGAGTTTTAGAAGAAGGGGGAAGTGATCGCTTAAGGCAGTATCTCCAACCTCAAAAGAGGGGACCAGGTACGCATGTAAAGGTGAGATCAATATAAAATCAATTGTAGTGGCATAGCCTCTCCCATTAAAGGTAGGTAAAAAACCAACTGGGGTGGTTAAAATCTCATTTGCAAACTTAAGATCTAGTTTGGAGATGAGATCATTGAAAATATCCCCAAACTTGGAATGATTAAAATGTGTACAATTATCTGCATCGGTAAAGGTACCGCATAGTCTGTTATCGGAATGATTACATAGCCCACAATTAAAATCACCCATCAGCAGGGTCACAGTATCTTTACTTTCCCTGTTTGAAATTCTGTTAACTATAGCCATAATGCCTTTTTCTACCAGTTCGAGTTCATTTTGAATAGTGTTGTTATACAAATTGATCAAAAGTATACGATGCATTGCGGTGGGGACTATCTCCACCACATGAAAGTAATTTCCCCGGATAAAATGTGATCTTACTTAAGGGCAACCTATTTGAGATATATGTTGAAATCCCACCTTTTGGCCTCCCTCCCAGGCCTTTCACTGCCGGAGTGTTGAATGTCTTATATCCGTTTATATGTATGGGATCGATTACCCATGTCTCCTGTAGGCATAAAATATCTATATTCCCCACAAAAGCTTCCCAAACTGGGTTTTGAACCTTTGAGCGTAACCCAGAAATATTCCAAGACACCACTGTACGAATTGTAGGGTCTGGTGTTGGCGATAATATATTACCAAGCGGCCCTGCTACGTTAGGGGGGTCCGGATTAGATGTAGTTAATATCCCC
Source organism: Calotriton arnoldi (assembly GCA_963921515.1). Taxonomy (NCBI): domain Eukaryota; kingdom Metazoa; phylum Chordata; class Amphibia; order Caudata; family Salamandridae; genus Calotriton; species Calotriton arnoldi. The sequence goes on from CAWUFW010000985.1 coordinate 2,876,606, forward strand.
AAGGTCTCCACATGCTGCTCCAAGCAGTAAACTAATCCCCCGTCCATTCCCTTCCCACTTGTAGTTCCCTCTAGGTACTTGGGATTTAGGGCCCTAATTAGTTCCTCGTTACGTGAAGGGCCCATATACTCAGAGGTGTCCGAGGTGATAATTTCTTGTAACTCCCTCTTGTCTTCGGGGTTACCTGAGGGTGACACCAGTCAATCTACCCCGTCCGAAATATAGAGGGGGTCAAAAGGGTTAAACGTAGGAATGCCATATCTATAATGTGGAGTGCCGCTATTGTTATCAAATACAGGGGCCTGTTTAGACAGCAGGGAGGGTTGATAGAAAAAACTTAGAGGAACCACACCTATCCCCCCTTTTCTGACCATGTGGCGCATGGACAACTCAAGGATACTGCTCACCAATTCCAGAGATCTAAATGTGATTACTACGCAATCCCCTGCCAACATTTTAGGTGCACAACCTACCCAAGGGATTCGACGGGCCATCTTAAACTCTGAGAATAAAACAGTAGTGTGGCCCATCTTAATGGAAATTGCATGTAGTACCTTATTTTTCAGGGACGACCAATGCTCAAAGACTCCCTGTTGTAAAGGAGGTACGTTAGTTAGAACAACAATATAGGGTGTGGCCTCTGGTGGAAGATGTAGAAACGTCGGCTCTAATAAGTAGCTAGCTTTCTGGCTCTCATTAAACTCCCTTATTTGCTCCATAGTCCGTGCCCTAGGAGAAGTTGCCTGCTTTGCCTGGGTTGTAGTGCGCACGGGACGGGTCACTTCACTACAGCACACACTTCCATTCTCACGAAGGGTTTGATAGGACTGTTGGGAGGACCGCATACAAGGCACCGTTGGGGCTACTTCACACTCAGAATTAACTGTAGACCTAGCTACAGGCACGGAACTTACTACTTGTATACCTTGTCGGGTACTCGGACCAAAAAGGCCCGAAGAGTTATTAGCAGTGAGCTCTATCTCACAAGATGACTGTACTGATGGATGTAAAAGTTCCAATGAACATTTAACGGCCCCTTCCAAACGCTGTAGTCTTTCTTCTATAGCAGCTAGCTTGGTTAAGACAGGTCTAATTAGGGTTGAAAAGATGCCCTCTAATTTATCTAAGAAACCCTGCTGGGTCGTGTCTAGTGTCCCCCCCATTGCAAGTGAGGCACCTATACTCTCGTGGTTTGCTGCTGAGGTGACTAAACTTACATTTTCTGGCTCTATCCCCGGATTATTTTGCCTGTGGCCCAATGTCTTGTGCGTATTAGATCCCTGCCCTCTCCTTTTTTTTGATGGTGGGACTAAATCTTTACCCTGACTGATCTTCATTTTTTGACCCTCGTTTGAACATTGGGTTTTGTTATAATAACTTGTTCGGGTACTTTCCGTACAGTTGAGGGTGAAGCTAATTGCGTCAACGGAGTGGGCTCCACCAAGGATACTATAGGAAGTGGCGCTTCTTTGGGATGGTCAGATTTTGGGGATCCCGTTACAGTAGTATTTGATACTTCAGGGTGGTTAATTAGGGGGCGTAGGGGACCATCTTGTGACTCAATTGATAACCTACGTTCCGTTAGTGTAATTTCATGCCTTAGGACCGATTCGGCCCTCTGCAAAAAGGCATCAAGGGTCCCAACCATCCCCTGCCCTGTAAGAGGATTTAGCTTACTCATCCTCTCCTCCTCCTACTATATCCCTATATCAGATCACTATGTTATCAGAACTATTTCCTTAGCCAAATTCCTATAGGGGAAACTACTTATAGATATGCAGTACAGGAATAATACTAACACCCAAAATAAAATAAAAATAAAACACAGTGTACGCAATATAGTCAATGAGGCAGCCGAATGTCACAATAATATATCAATACCGTAGCCCAGCCCAGTATCCTCCAGTCTCTGACGGGCTCAGACGGGCCCGCCCTTGGTCCGGGCTTCGTCCGGGTGTCGTCCCGCGCGCATCCTGCGCCGCGGTGGGAGAGGCTGCGCTATAAGCGCGATGACCCCACCTCCCCCTCACTCGCGGCACTCACAGCAGCTGTGTGGCGGGTGATGCACTCTGGGGTATGCAGTCCTCCCAGAGTGTGGCCGGTGCTGTGAGGTGTACAAGACCCTTACCCCTCCAGGGGTTCCTCCGAGCTTTGCGCCGGTGTCCCGATGGACAAATGGACGAGATGGTCAGCAGAGCGTGTATGAAAGTCTCCCACGCCGCGGGGGGAGAGGCTACGCTATAAGCGCGATGACCCCGCCTCCCCCTCGCTCGCGGCACTCACAGCAGCTGTGTGGTGGGTGATGCACTCTGGGGTATGCAGTCCTCCCAGAGTGTGGCTGGTGCTGTGAGGTATACAAGACCCTTACCCCTCCAGGGGTTCCTCCGAGCTTTGCGCCGGTGTCCCGATGGACAAATGGACGAGATGGTCAGCAGAGCGTGTATGAAAGTCTCCCACGCCGCGGGGGGAGAGGCTGCGCTATAAGCACGATAACCCCGCCCCCCCTCGCTCGCGGCACTCACAGCAGCTGTGTGGCGGGTGATGCACTCTGGGGTATGCAGTCCTCCCAGAGTGTGGCTGGTGCTGTGAGGTGTACAAGACCCTTACCCCTCCAGGGGTTCCTCCGAGCTTTGCGCCGGTGTCCCGATGGACAAATGGACGAGATGGTCAGCAGAGCGTGTATGAAAGTCTCCCCTTGCCTACTGAGCCCAATGGCAAGGCAAATTCATGGAGCAGTTCATCTAGGAAGAGATGCTATGGTACGAGTGTTCAGGCAGATGTGGTTTAATCCACGCTTTCGTGTGTGGGCTGAAATGGTATGTCACAGGTGTGTTACTTGTCAACAGATGAATGTTGGAAAGAGAACTGTGGTCGGAATGAGTCACATTGGAAGATCTGGGGGTCCCTTCAATAGGATACAGTTAGACTTCATTGAGATGCCGAGGTGCAATAGGTTGAGATATGTTTTGGTGGTGGTGTGTATCTTTTCACGGTGGGTGGAAGCATATGCTGTCTTGTGGATTGTTACCTGCCTTGTTATGTTGGCCTAGGCCTGGCTGCCATGCTGCTTTTCTTTGCGCACGTTACACTGAGCCCGGCCTCCTCGCCCTTTGCTCGTGCCAAGTTCTTTTGCACTGTCTGCATTTTCTGTTGTTCACCTTTTTGGGCTCAGTCTGCACAAACATGTACAAGGTCGCATAACAATGTATTTTGGTTCTTCCTGATATGGCCAGTCTCGCGCACCCAGACATAACATTAGGTGCAATTGCCATGAAGAATTTGGTATGCTTTTAATACTGTGGTTTACTAGCGCTTAATACACTTGGAGAAATCCCTTTCAGTGAGAAGAGCTATGATGTCCTGCTGATGTAATTCTGCATCTAGAGACTGAGGTATGGGGGTTCGCTAGTCAAAGCCCAGAGGTCTTTTATTATCATAATAAACTATCTTACTGCAAGGGAGAGTGGTAATGTTATTTATACGTTTATCCACTGAGCTCTGAGATGCTTTCCCCGTTTGTATTCTATGGAATTGTAACCATGCTGCTTATATTAGTCATATGCATTATGCTATTAGTACTGACACGTGTACTGTACATTAGAGCACGTAAGTTGGAATAAACATTTTAACCTATCCAGTGTCTCTTCCTACGCATCTTGTGGACAAGTACGAGTGAGTGACGAAAGAGTGTTCTTGCTTCTGTGAGTCCTGAGATAAAGATACCGTGTTCTGGGTTGTCCAAACATTAGTACTTGGGTGCTAATGGGATGCTAAGCTAGTTGGGTTGGGGTTTTTGGGTGCTACGGTATATGGTGGCAAACCACTGTATTCCGGGGTCCCATTTTCCTGTGCATAGCTCTGTGTATGTGCAGAAACCTTATGACATGGCGCGACCACCGTGGGGCAGCTTATCTGCGAGACGCTTGAGTAGTACTTGTGCTTGTCCACAAACCCTCGCGTACGCTTCCGGAGGCGTATGTGACGGTGATACCTCCTATATTGAATGTTTTATAGGTTCTTTCAAGCTTGATGTTATTAAAAAGGTTAGTTAACAGACCCATTTTTGTGCTCCCTGTTAGGTTGTCGGATATTATTGTTTAGTCATGGCTGGTGTGGCGATTGCTGCACATAGTCGAGGAGCACTCCGAGACCACTTACGGGTGTATGGAGTGCCTGATACAGGGATCGATTTGGTCTTTGTGGTTCAAGCCGATCCGGCTTACCACTTTGAGGTGTTTTACACTTGGATCACTTTTGAAGCGGTGGAAGCAGATGATAATCTGTTTCATGAATATAAACCCACCGCTATACCTGCTGACTATCGACCCTATACCAATCTTGAAGTACCTCTCACGGCTTGGCAGCACCGTGTTTGGTTTAATGGCGCCCTACCACAACCAACTACCGCAGTTCGCTTAGGCCCCTTGTCAATTCAGGGGGCCACTTGGCCTGTATTGGCCGGGTATACCCCGCATCCAAATTATCTGGCATTACCGCTATGGAACTGCGCACTATGCATACCGAATTGGTGCGAGTGCATCGAGCCTTGGTGACATATGTTACAGGAAGCATCCATGGAGCTGCTCCTGTAGTCGCAGGCCAACCAGCTATCGCCGCTGGAGTGACCATAAGTCCTGTCATGGTAAATTCTGTGATGGGCAAACGTCCACAAAATAAGGACGACTATCCTTACTGGCTTGCAGAAAAGTTCGATCATATAGAAGCAGTGTTTCCACATACATCCCCAGTAGATAAACACCGCATCCTCACGATAAGTTTGCCAAAAGACATAATCCCCGATTTGACATCATGTGAAAACTGGGGTAAGGTATTCGCAGCAGTTTATTCAAAATGTTTTGGAACTCCTTCCATGACGGTTCTACCCTCTGTAATTAAAAAAGTACAGGATGAACATGGCCCTGAAGCGGCTGTGGAATTAGGGATGAGACTAGTGGGAGTGTTTGATGTAGTAGCTGAGCTGATCCTTGAAATGTCAAGGGCGATGCTATGAACTTTCAAGTAGTGAATGCTTTGGCTTTGGTCCCAGAGTTGGACAGGCCTCGCGAATTACCGAAAATTATTGCCCGGGCTTATAAAACAATTGGAAGAAATAGCCTGGGCAACAAGCCTTTTGTAAAAATGCAAACTCAATCGCAAACACAAGTTACACAAACAAAAAGTGCATCTGAGAAAGATGATAGACCAGTCTTCACTAAAAAGAGTTGGAGACAGAAAAACAGGGTAAGCAACAAGAAGCCGGGGTCGAGAGGCGCTTCCCCAGTTTCGGTTTCTTCAGAACGTACTTATGATTTACGTGATAGGTCAAGGATTAAATCACCAGAAAGGTTTCAGAGCTCTGATACGCGTTCTCCTCGTTCTTCACAGGCCCAGACGTCGTCACAGGCTGGTGGAGGAGGACGGCAAGATAGAGGAAGGGGCCGAGAGGCTCCCCAGGAGCGAGACCAACCTCGACAACAAGTCAGAGGGAAAGCAGAAGACTTTCATCTTCCTCAACCGCAATTTCAGAAGAAAAAGTTGCTGCTGTCACAGCGAAATATGCCTCAGACCGTGAGAACGAGACTCCAGAATTGGACGTGGGCAGTGACCCTCCTAGACAGCGCCGCGGAAGTTACCATAGTGCGGGAGGCGCTACGTCCTCATATGGAGGCGACAGCAACTGAAACATTCGTTACTGTAGAGACAGCTGACACGAGAGTGGCACCCCTGACAGACTATATAATATAGTCATACAAATTGAAGGTGACATACCGCGTGAAATAAAAGGGATTTTTGGGAAAATCTGACCTCTTCATATGACATTTTGTTAGCAGAGGTGGATTGGCCACCCCCATTCGTTTTAGCTGCACATAAAGGAGAGGAGGTAATCCTTCCAAGCTTCTCACGGCATGTCCCAAAAGACAAAGCTGAAGCACTTGCAGCTGAGTGGGCTGTGTACCTGGCACCAGCGTTATACCGCAACCATGTGGGATGGGATGAAGAATCACCTCCCCATGCAATACCTTTGCGGTCACTACCGCAGCCACAACCCCAATATCCCATCAAACGGCAGGCAAAAGGCCCCGTCTCCGAAATTCTGACACAGTTGGAATATCAGGGAGTAATTGAACCATGCGTATCACCCATGAACAATCCCCTTTCGTGGTTTCTAAACCCGATGGATCGTACCGCTTAGTTTTGGATTACCGGCATTTAAATACTCATTGTCGGAACTTTGCGGTGCAAAATACACACAGTTCTGCGCTTGTAGACAGTCTTGTTCGTAAAAAATACAAAACGACACTTGACCTTTCAAACGGTTTCTACACGCACAACCTAGTCCCGGAGAGTGGTCAATGGACCGCATTCACATCCGGTGGTAAATTATTCCAGTTCCGGCGTTTACCCATGGGCTATAAAAATAGTCCGGGTATATTCGCCGCCCGTGTTGTTTCTTTGTTAAATGACATTGATCAAGACGCATGTTCGTACGTAGATGACATCTATCTGACGGACGACGAATTATTTCAGCATTTGTCCCGTGTGGACCGCATTATTCTTGAATTTGCAGAGCAGGGTTACAAATTTAACTTTGCTAAATCACACATTGCTGAATTCACAGTTCTGTTCTTGGGCTATGAGCTCAACAACGAAGGTAAGGGCTTAGCCCCCATTTCTTGGAAAAATGTGCACATTTGTGCCCCCAAATACTCTGAAGAAACTTCAGTCTTTGCTGGGTTTCCTGAATTTCGGGCGTACTTACATTCCCCGAATATGCCCAGCGTATCAAGCCTTTGTATGCTTTGATACAACCTACTTATTCAAGGTCTTGCTGGCTGCCTGAGCATACCTCAATTCTGCAGTCTTTGCAGACAGACCTTTGGAGTCTAAATATCTTTTGACTCGTGATAACCACACAAACCTGGTGATTAGAATAATTCCGGGGCGGTGGGATTCACCTACTTAACCTATAATGAAGGTGATACAGTACCCATCGCATACAAGTCACATCTGTACACTTCCGCTGAATTGCGCTTTACATCTGTCGAAAAAGTTCTAACTGCAGTGCAAATGGCGATTTTGAAAGAACGCGCACTGGCACAGGGAAAGCGGATTCTGGTGGTAACACCCTGTCCTGCCCTGGAGGCAGTAACAAAGGCAAGTGTACCGAACTCAAAAGCAATGCATCCCCATTGGATACAATGGGCTACATCTTTGACGTCTTCGGACGTCACTTTTGTTTTTGATTCTTCTCTTCAGACTCAGGAGTTTTTGCAGTATGAATTCGTTCATCCTCCTCCTTTGTTTTTACTACCGCTTGAGGATTACAAATGTGTGATCTACACCGATGGTTCGGCGCAACCGGCCACTGGGTCCAAGCACGCTTATTCAGCTGCATGTGCTATTGTTGCGGGTTCCTTTGTAAATGGAACGTTCAAATCCTCTGCAGTGCATACTCGCACACTTGGAGATAGTACCGCACAATTGGCCGAGCTGCATGCATTGCTACTTGCACTTGAGTTCGCTTCTCAGGATGAGACAACTCTTATTGTATGTGATTCCTTCTATTGTGTACAATCCTACAATGACAATCTGTTTTTCTGGTCGAAAAACGACTACAAGGACGCAAAAGGGAGCACAATTAAGCATAAAATGCTTTGGGTTCGAGTGGCAGAATTGCAACAACGTCTGCCCCTCACACAGGTGGTTCACACCTTAGGCCATCAGCGGGTGGGCGCACACGCTATTGGTAACGATCTGGCAGATGAAGCTGCCCGTTCAGCAGTAGTCACGTGTTCAGTAGCAGCGGTTACCAGGTCCATGTCTAAAATAGACCCTGTTATATTAGCAGCTATTGCTGCAACCAAGGAAGGTAATAATTACCCTACAGGTTTCCCTTCCAAGTATTCTTACACATTAAGTCCCGATCAGGTTCCTTATGTAACTATACCTGACGTTGGAGATCGGCTGATCCCCAACGCGGACCGCAGGAGTGCCTTGATATCAGCTGCACACGAAGGCATGGCTTCTGCTCATGCAGGTGTGTCAGCTACGGTTTCCATCTTGCAGCAGCGTTATTGGTGGCGTGGATTATATAAAGACACTCGTGCTTTTGTGCTTTCTTGCGACGTTTGTCAACAGATTAAGCCTTCCACGGTAACACGTCCACCACAAACACCGCTCTGCATTGCTAACAGACCCTTTGGGTGTGTTTACTTGGATCACTGCGGTCCATTCTCATCAGACACTGCCTATAAATACATCTTAGTGGCAGTGGACTCGTGCACACGGTTTCTCTGGGTCTGGCCACAACGGAGTGCTGACGCCCGAAATGTAATCAGGGATTTGCGTGTCTTTGTGGGAATTTTCGCATGCGGCACCTTCCATTTGGACCAAGGTCCAGCGTTTGCCTCTAGGGCTTACAAGGATGCAATGGCTTCGCTTGGGGTGCGGGTGAAATTTTCGTCTCCGTATAGGCCTGAGGGCAACTCTATCGTTGAACGAATGAACCGTGACTTAAAGCAATCCTTAACAGCTAGGGTTATAGGTACTGGCAGGAACTGGCTGGCCCATTTGTATACCGTTCAGCGTGCACTTAATAATCTCCCTAGAAGACCTCTGGGTGGGCGGACCCCATACGAAATGCTCTTTGGCATAAGAATGTTTGTGCCTGACCTTGAGGGTCCAGACATCGCGGCGCAATCCGCCAAGTTTGATGTAGATAACCATTCTGCTATGTTACAGGACTTACAAGAAGCCCGAGACAAACTTGCAACTACACATTTGCCTTCAGCCACAGATCCTGCGTTGCAGATTCCGGTAGCCGGCTGGCTTCCGAAAGTTGGAGAACTGGTTCGAGAGAAGGTTGAAAACAAAAAGAATTTGGCCCCTCTTTTCGTGCACCGGTTCCAGTTCTTGGCCTGAAGGGAACACGTACAGTCATTTTACCACCGCTTCCTGGTCGCAAGGAGAACAGATACATCTCAGTGGAAAATGTCAAGCTACAGCCCCTGGCCGATCCTGAATAGTGTCACACCAGCGGTCTCTTGTCCTGCCATTTATCGGACATATGTTCGTGGCCCATCTACACGAACGGTCGCTGATGCTGTAATTGAGATGGTCGATTTGCCTGAATCCTCTATTTTGCCTGAAACTATAATTGATTCCCAACTCTCCACCAACATCGACGAGGACGAGTATATTTATCCTGCATCTGAATCGGTGGCACATCAACCAATATCGCCACTAAGCCAGACTCGTTATTCCTTTGATTCGGATTCCACCTCTTCAAAAGTCCCATCCAAGTTCAGTATTTTTGTATCCTGGTTTAGAGACAATTTTTGATTCCCCCTGGACATACATCTGGTTGGTACTTTTCTTGATATTTTTGTTCATGTCCATTGGCTTTGTCACAGTGTTTTTTCTACTAATTAATGGTCACTATTTACCTGAACGCTCTGCTGTAGACTATGCTTCTGGAACTTTGGCTCCTCATTCCTCGTCTCACATCATGAAGCGTGACCACACATTTGTGAACATTTCAGCTTTCCCAGTTGCTGATGGCATCGTATGGGATGCAGTGAACTATCAAATCCATGGTCCGACGGAAATTATTAATGTACCTAATGTCCTTCGTGTTTCAATGGGTGATGTAGTACAAAACAATATTCATTCTGATGATTGGGATGTGCATGCCGTTGAAGCATTGTTTGCCGATTTAAAATATTATGCATCTTTTAATGCTGAAGATTTATATATGAATTCTGCTAATTATGCCGATTTGTATTGTTACCAACATTGGGGTAATCATTTTCTCCACAAGCCCAGTGCCCTGCGTAGTTCTGTTAACTATACTCAATGGGAACATTGTCCAAACCCCTTGCCAGGTAGTTCTCAAACTTTACGAAATAAGTTTAATTATTTTACTGATTTTAATCGGTCGAACCCTGCATCCTATTATTTTAGACTTAATACCACATCAACCCGGAAAATTATGTTAACACACACCAAATTGCTTTATTCGGGTTCCTTTTTAAGTGCCCTAGCAGTGGGTGGTTATGAGTACTGGGAGGATACAATAGATTTGAAATCCATTTGGGGCTCCAAGCCATGGCAGGTACAGGGAACCGAGGCGTTGCATCGTGCTTGCCTCATCCCTACCCAAATTATGTTCCTAAATGCTTCCATCTATCAAACTACATGTTGGGGCTTAGCTACCACTAAACAATTAAACTCGCCCTCAATTCCATCCCTGTCGAGTTTTCCCAATGATAGCTCACGTTTTAACCTGTCCCTGACGACCCTCCAGGCTCTATTACAGAATAATTCATTTAATGTTTCCGAACTGGATCAGTCACCCTGGTTGGTATGGCCTATATCATCTAATGCATGTCAAATGCGTTTTCATGACTCAGGTACTGGCTACACACAGGGAAGGCCTGATCCGAGATTTACTGCTTCCCGTACTGTCACTACATATTCTGTTGGTAAATTATGCAAACAATGGCTGCAACATTCGACCCTTGATTCTGTTAAACAACATTTGTCCCTCCTTTCAGGCAATATTGATCTGTCCGACTTTGTTTTGGGACCTCGTGGTCCCCGACCTAAAAGATTCATTTATGAAACATATAATGAACTCTGGAAGCTATCACAAATGGAAGCTGCTTCCCGTCTTCGGGAAATAGATCAAGCAAATTTGGAAAAGGTGCTTGCTGTTGTTGACAATAGTATTAATACCCTGTCTTCTCGCATTTACACTTTAGAGAATATTGTGTCCTCTGTTGTTGATATTGTACAAGATGATGTTTCTGTGTTATATCATGGTCAGAATCAATTGCGTTCGGTTATGCAGTTTGCATGGACTTTACAAACGCTTAAGTTAGGTAAAGTGCCTTGGCATTTTTTGAACACCTCTGCCTTGTTTCTACCTTTTAACTTAACTGACAAACAGCAATTCATGTCCATGAAAGATGCAACTTACACTTTATTACATATCGAAAAGATGGATCCTTTACCGTTCTCTGTTGCAGAACTCGATTCTGCTGTATGGCTAGTTCATGGGGTTATCGTTTTACCTTTTTCCTTGTTTGAATTTAACTCGTGCATGAAACATTATCCTGTGGGCCGTTACCGGCCCTTGGGCAGTGCTTTCCTGCATGAACTCTGGTCCTTGCCTTTCATGTATAAATGCCTTCGGGACGGCAAGGAAGTCTTTCTCACGGGGAGTACTGCGACTCGACTATGGGTCATTCGCTTATTTGTAAACACATTAAATTGCATGGCTCATGTAGCGTTTCCTCTCCTAATCTTGCTTGTGTGCTGAAAGGTATTCCTGCTCCTGTTATTTCACCTACTTTCACTCTCCTTTCCAATGGTAGTTATTTACTTTTAAATAACGAAAACTGTTGTGGCCTGCAGGCTGGCATTGCTTACATTGTAACAGTTTCGCACAGGGTTGTCTGCTGCAAAAATGTGCTTTATCCTCCCCTCATGGCAAGGTTGATATCTCTATTTGGCCTTCCATCCCTACCATGGAAGCAGATTTCAATAGACTGAGCAGAATAAAGGCACTATTATTAAACGAGGAAGTTATGCTCACGTCCGCCCGGGAGACATTCATTCTCCAGGTGGCGAGTACCCACAGTGAAATACAGGCCCTTTTAAACACTAATCTCCCCCAACATTTTGGGGAGTTAATACATCGTATTTTTAACGCATCTAACACTGAAGGCCTAGTACACTTTTTTAAGGTCGTGGGGTCGGGCTTGGTGTCCTCCTTCCAAACTATTTTTGGTGCCATCCCGGCTTTCATACATTCTATTTTCTCCAGTGTCTTTGGTGGTTTCCCATTGATCCTCGCTTTAGCGGCTGGTGTCTTGCTCTTAATTTGCTTTCTGCGCAATGGCTGCTCCCGATGGGACCTGCTCGATCCAGAACGCCTCCAGCTGCTCCGTGAGCGCCTTTTGGCCGGTTTTGGTGTCTTGCCATTGGCGACACTGAGTGTGTCATATACTCTTTCATTCCGCTTTGCGTATTTCACTTGCGTGCAACCTGTGATGACTTGTATCCGCTGTCCTTTCACCTGGACTTTGGATTATTGCCTCTCCAATTCGTCATTGTCTGTTCCGGATTTTGTTCAGTTGATGGGTCCCTTAGAGGCCCATGAGCAGGACTGTTCCGTCGCTGGCTGTATGGCGCGTGCGGCTGCACTGGGGATTTTGGCGCAATGGGATATCTGGGCGGCTGCCCAGGATCTCCTACAACGAAGCTGTTTCAATTATCACGCAAGCTGTCCCGCATTGCTTCTGGATGCTCCCTTTGCTGAGGAGCATTCCTGCTCTTTTGATCTCATGGACTGGATGGCATCTATGTTTTTGACGAGTCCAATGATGAACTCTTGGAGGGTATGGCTTTTTTCTGCACTTACACGTTCATGGATTGACCTGCCCTTCGCCGTTTGGGCGCTCCCTGTGCTCCAACGGCTGTGTTTTTCCTCTGATGGGCCTGTGCCGCCGGACTGTCCAGGGAGGGTGTCTTGTGGATTGTTACCTGCCTTGTTATGTTGGCCTAGGCCTGGCTGCCATGCTGCTTTTCTTTGCGCACGTTACACTGAGCCCGGCCTCCTCGCCCTTTGCTCGTGCCAAGTTCTTTTGCACTGTCTGCATTTTCTGTTGTTCACCTTTTGGGCTCAGTCTGCACAAACATGTACAAGGTCGCATAACAATGTATTTTGGTTCTTCCTGATATGGCCAGTCTCGCGCACCCAGACATAACATTAGGTGCAATTGCCATGAAGAATTTGGTATGCTTTTAATACTGTGGTTTACTAGCGCTTAATACACTTGGAGAAATCCCTTTCAGTGAGAAGAGCTATGATGTCCTGCTGATGTAATTCTGCATCTAGAGACTGAGGTATGGGGGTTCGCTAGTCAAAGCCCAGAGGTCTTTTATTATCATAATAAACTATCTTACTGCAAGGGGAGAGTGGTAATGTTATTTATACGTTTATCCACTGAGCTCTGAGATGCTTTCCCCGTTTGTATTCTATGGAATTGTAACCATGCTGCTTATATTAGTCATATGCATTATGCTATTAGTACTGACACGTGTACTGTACATTAGAGCACGTAAGTTGGAATAAACATTTTAACCTATCCAGTGTCTCTTCCTACGCATCTTGTGGACAAGTACGAGTGAGTGACGAAAGAGTGTTCTTGCTTCTGTGAGTCCTGAGATAAAGATACCGTGTTCTGGGTTGTCCAAACATTAGTACTTGGGTGCTAATGGGATGCTAAGCTAGTTGGGTTGGGGTTTTTGGGTGCTACGGTATATGGTGGCAAACCACTGTATTCCGGGGTCCCATTTTCCTGTGCATAGCTCTGTGTATGTGCAGAAACCTTATGACAATGCAACTAGACGATGTGACAGTCTCACAGTAGCCAAATTGTTATTAAGAGAACTGATTCCGCGGTACGGTTTCCCGACATCAGTGGAGACAGATAGAGGAACTCATTTTCACAGTGAAATCATGAAGTTGTTGTGCTCTGCTTTAAATATTGATCAAAGACTGCATTGTAGCTACAGGCCCAAGGCTTCAGGCCTAGTAGAGCAGGTTAATGGCACCATCAAGTCAAGAGTGGCAAAGGTGTGTTCGTCAACTTCATTGAAATGGCCAGATGCGTTGCCCCTGGTGTTAATGAGTCTGCGTAGCACTCCAGATAGAAGAACAGGGCTTTCTCCCCACGAAATTTTGACCGGAAGAGCTATGCGTTTGCCTACGGTGCCAGCTACAGCATTGATAAACATCACTGATGATTTAGTGTTGGATTATTGTAAAGGACTGGCTGAGGTGGTTACTTCTGTATCCCACCAGGTCGAGGCTGCGACTGCATCCACCTCAAGAGACCTGCTGCATGATCTTAATCCTGGCGATTGGGTGCTAGTTCGTAAGCACGTAAGGAAGAGTTGTCTTGATGTTCGCTGGGGAGGACCCTATCAGGTGACATTGGTCACAAGTACCGCTGTGAAGTGTGGAGGATTGCCGAATTGGATCCACGCTTCCCACACTCGCCGAGTTTAAGTGCCTGTGGAGGAAGAGAGTTCCCTGGTTCCGAGGAGTGTGTGTGGACCTGATACAGACAACGACGACGGCACAGACTCAGCTGTAAGAGTTTCGGATGAAACGGAACAGCCAAGTGAGCATGAGAGACGAGAGCTGAATGCTCCTGAACTGAGTCCAGATCCTGAAATAGAGGATATTGCAGAAGTGAGCTGTGCCCCAGATCAAAGTGAGCTGTCTATTGCAGAAAGATCAGATCAAGAGGAAGAGAGGAGAACAGATGCCAGAGCAGAAAAGTGGCCAGTAAGAAAAGAAAGGCGGAATATACGGCTTGCATCTGAGAAAGATCTCACTCCGATTCCTGAAAACATCTGAGTCAGATCAAAGTGACGCTGAAGAAAGACCGGATGGTCTGAGACGTTCCAGAAGAGAAAGAATAGCATCTCGAAGATACGCATCTCCTGAGTGGATGTACCTGGCTGCAAATGCAGAGCCCACCGAAGTCCGGGAGGTTGGGAGCTGGTACAGTGAGCTACCGAGGGGACACTCTCACGATTGAAATACAGTTGCTGGTCCCAGGCGTAGAAGCATTTGGAAAGCTAACTCTGCAAGTTCCAAATCCTCCAAAGCTAAGTGGATTGCGTTTCCTGATCCTCAATCAGGTTATTTTCCCTTCATTTGGCCAACAGCTTACTGCGCAGGAAATAGGAGAAATTTGTGCGGACATTTTGCAATTTGTTCTCCAAATATTTGGATCAAATATCATTAACGATGAAGCCTGAATTGTAATCAGAGAAAGCATTAGGCCTTAGAAAGAAGATAACCTAGACCCCAGTTTAAGAAGATTTAAAGTTAGGGATTTTTCTTGTAGAGGATGGAGTGAGGAGTAGGGCTGACTACATTTCTTCAATAGGTTTAGTATCAATCGAATGAACTTGGACATTAATTGCATGAGAGGAGAGAAGTGAGAAAGACATTGTTCAAACAAAGAAAACAGAAAGAGACTGTGTTTTTCCTGTTGTGCTTCGAACAATCAGTAGAAACCATGGTGTCCGAAAAATAAACACGCAAACAGAAGTGCATCATTGCCACCCTTATTGTGGTGGTACTTATTGTTATAACTGTGGTGATTGTTACATCTCTAGTTGGATCTCAGGATGATGGACAGAATAGGGTACAGGCAACACTCACCACACCACTCGCTGAGATAGATGAGGATGCATCCGCAAGGGATCTAGAAATGATTAAGGGAACTAGTCGTAGATTACATGTTGATTTGTCCAAGGGTTATTTTACTTTGAATGCGTATGCTCGATTATTGTATGAGTATGTGGATACCATGGAAGCGAAGGATTCCTATGTGTGTATGCAATTACCCGCCTCAGTAGAGGAAGGCATTCGATATCATCATTTGCCTGTGACCTATGGCATTACATGTAGTGTGTTATTGAGCATGTTTTATAGCAAGGCACACTTCGAGTACTATTTCTCTAATTTTGATGTGGTACTCTCGAAGTCCCCGTTCTGAAATACATGAATAAATATGATTACTATAAGGAAGTAGAGCGAATGTCAAAGTATTTTGTGCCTACTATTACTTTAGATACATCCTATGCCCATAGACATAATTTGACCTGCATGTTAACTGACATCGAAAAAGAAATTTATAGATCAGATAGAAGATCGGCATAGACAAACTCTATTTGGACCAGATCCAAAGCACAAGGTTACTCCATGGACTAAAGAATAATTAGATCATAAAGCAAAGGGGAGTTTTGGACCCATAGCATTAGATTTCCAGCAGAAAGGAAAATTGTGCATTAGACACCCGACCACATCTTATGATAAGATATTTGTGGGTGAGAGAGATTGTGAGCATGTCTTCTTGATCGAAGAATCAATCAGAAAAGCATTATTGGATAAAATAACAGTAGTGCCCAATGTGTATTTTGTGTGTGGAAAGAATGCCTATGTGAAGTTGCCCAAGAATTGGTACGGCACCTGCTATTTGGCTGTGGTATTTCCCAAGATTTTCCATGTGAATGATTTATGGCCCCTAGAAAGAAGGAGACCTCAAAGAGGGAAACGTGGTGCGAGTGCAGGAGAAGTGATTGGAGACATCCTTGGAGCTATGATACCGAGTATGGGTGTGATTCTGAATGATTTGAAAATCAGAAAGTTGGCAACATTAGTGGATAAGCTCTCCATTAATACAGCTCAGATTCTACGACTTGTAGATGGGGAGATGGTTTCGATAAGGGCCATGGTTTTGCAAAACCGTCTTGCCCTAGATGTGCTGCTAGCAAAAGCCGGAGGAGTCTGCAAATTATTGAAAGTTCAACAGTGCTGCACTTATATTCCTGACAACAGTCGGGATATAAGGAAATACATCAATAATATTTCAGATATACATCAAGAGTTACGTGAGATGGCTGCTGAAGGACTCTGGAAACAAGTGGGGAAAGGATTTGGCAAGATAGGCAGTTGGTTTTGAAGTTTAGGACAACGAATAATGGGATATATTTTGAAGCCTATTATAATAGCTGTCATTTGTATAATCGTCCTATTAGGAGCCATCAAGGCTTACAAATGGCAAAGGGCACGACATCAGGAAACTGTTTTGAAAAAGCGAGAGCACCAACTTGAGCAACTGCAGGACAGACATTACCAGCACCTTAAAGGGTTAGAACGATTCAGACAGGTACAGCAAGCTACAGCTCCTGTTTAGGTCGGTCTCTTCTACAAGGAGAAATTACAGAAGAATAGAAAGTTGGTGTTATGACACTAGTCATAAGAGGGGGGAACTGATAGAGCGCTGATAGCACTCTATTTGTATGAGTGCACTATACTCATGGTTAAACGCACTCTCATGTATTCGTATTGTTTGCAGTGTTTTTGATTATTAAGAAACATTTATTTGAATCATTTGATGTTGAAACTAGTGAACGCAATTAAGTAGAACTTTGTATGTATTATGATTCCTTCATGCCTAATGTGCAGGACGACATTATCCCTATATATCGTAATTGTGATTAGTTTAAGTTGCCTGAAATATAGGCCCAAAGCTAATGTTTTAATTCTCCTTGCTCTCGAGAAATAAATAAGTAAATGATTGTTGTGTTCGAAGTTAGAATGTTCTCACCCTGTTGCAGGTGCAAAAATACACATCGTTATTTTCAGAGTTAAGGAGAGATCCGGAATGCCTTTGAAGATAGCTGGAAGCGAGAAAGGAGGATGCCTTGTGTATCGGGTCTGTCTGGAAGCCAAGGCCACTGGAAGAAGATATCATTAATTGAATTCGTTTCATGAAAGAGAACCAGCTACTGCATAGAGGTCTAATGGAAAATGTTAAGAAAAAGTGACGCAATGTTGGTTGAATCCCATCTTTTTGTATGATGCGCAGGGACAGAGAGACCAGACTTCTGCTAGCTTTCGGAGAAGAAGGAGCATCTTAGAGCGAGCTCCTTAGCCTTAAGCTAAACAACCCATTTGACATGAGTACTTCTTAGGAAGTCACACGTGCTGACACCGTTGGGGAACGATAGAAGAGAGACAGGAAGGGCCCTCATATAGAGTAGTGTAGGGAAAGATTTTGATTTCTTTCAATGAGTCGAGAGCTGAATATTGCATCTATTTTGTGTTGCATTGTAATTTTGGAATTTATAATCATTTGTCTTTTGGGCCGAATTACTTATATCCGCAAATTCGGCTCTGTATTAATTCTTCTGTATCTATATACTTTGTTATTGAGATGTATTTACATCCATTTGTTTTTGGCCTTATAATAAATATTCTAACTGCACTTTGGAGTCAGTGATCTTTTCAGGCTTGACGACTTTGTTAATATCTGTCTGAGTTGTTTTCTTCCCCTCAACCACTTTAGGTAAATAAAAGATCGATCGCTTACGCTATACTTAGTAGGGAACATAGGTGTGCAAGTTAGCGTAATCAATTATCTTGACCGAGGCTGCTCTCACTTCTGACCCATGTTAAATAGACCTGTCTCTTACTACGGTGCCAGTCTCAGCTAGGCACCTGTCAATGGAGACCCTCTCACAAGGTGCTCTCTGAATTTGGTTCCATTTTCACCTAGGTGTGCCCCCTGAATATCGAAGATAGAATGTCGTGGCATGGACAAATCAAGGACAAAATATTGAAACTGAAATATCACAAGGTAAGTAAGTATAGATTTTCTATACCTAAATCCACATATATATACATCTTCAAGGTACTTAGATGTGGAGCTAGGAGTAGTAAATCTATACTTCCTCTGTATGTACTTACTTTTTGATATTTTGGTCTTCGATATTTTGTGCACGATACTTTGTACACAATGATATTTCTGTCTTAGATATTCAGTAGTACAACCTTTCACATAGACATCCATTGATGGGGACCTACAGTGACAGTGCTTTCTGTATAACTTGTCAGTCTCAGCCACATCCACCATAGGTGATTGTCACTGATGGTGTACTCTGTGTATGGTATCCCTCACCTACACCCCCAAGAATGACCCGCCCTCAGGTCCTCTTTCCATAGGGTCTCACTGTAGACCACACCGACTGAGCTCTCCCCATATGGAACCAGTCTCGGCTATACCCCTGACACTGAGGACCTTCCTTGAGATCGAGATCACGATCAGTATGTAGCTTCTGTACAAAAATCCACTGTTAGAGACCAGCCATTTGGTACTCTCAGAATAAGATATGGGTCTCCATCAGTGGCTTCTCTGGCCAGTTTACTGGTGCTGAATTTCTCATTGAGGAATAAAGAAAATTGGCCCAATTGTAGTTGAGAAGATTTTAATGTCTGGGGCCAGGATCCCTTTTTTTCTGACTTCCTCCAAAAATGACGACTGAGCATAAACTGATGTCTCCGCTGCAAGTGCTGCTGGACTGCATTGAGTGAAGGAGAGTCTGTTGGGTGGGCTCTTCTGGCTGAGAAATGTGCAGGCTTTATTTGAGCCAAAGATGCATCTGAATGGCAATAGAAGAGCCTGACATCATCAGTAAAATAGTTGTGATGACCTCCTCAGTAAACCACTCTTTGATCTAACTGTGAGTTCATTGTGCTACTTTAGAAGCACACTTGACAAAGAACTAGGCCACGGCAAATTCCTTTTACACTTCAAAAATTGCATGAGATTTACAATTTCATGTACACAAATTTTGCAAAAGTGCACAGGATTTTTCTCTCACAGCACTTCGCGTAATGTATGTCCATGAAAGACAGCTTCAAACAGAAAAATGTTTTGTGCAAGACATTTTGACCTCAAAAAGATCTCCTGGTGGTATCTCACAAGACCTTTGAACATTAAGGGTCTCATTTAGAGTTTGGGGGAAGGTTACTTTGTCACAAACGTGATGCACATCATGTTTTTTGGCCTCCACACAAGCACCCCACTTCCACTCCCTTATCTCTATTCTAGCAACTCTGAAGTGTACCACAGAAGCCCCTAGGTTCCAGCTCAGAGATGCAACCATTTCCATGTCTGTCTTGGGCGTACATCTGACCTTGAGGTCTCGGCTTCCATAATAACCATGTGCCATCAGTACGAACATCTCTTGTGGCAGTGATGTGTCTGCTTTCTGGTAGGGAACTGATTATTCAATTCTTTACTGCATCAGTGGCGCCACTCAGTTCCTGCTGAGCTCATCCTTATATGCAGGGGAGTGGCCATCAATAGCGCAGAAGATGCACAGGCATCGGGACCCACGAGGTGCGAGGGGCCCACTTCATATAAATTAGTGGTGGATTTTACTAATACCAAGGGGATGAGGGACCTGTTTTTCTTGTTTGCTTAATTACTCATTGGAGCATATTCACAAGGAAAGTGGCGAAGCGTGTCGTTAAGCCAAGAAGGCTAACAACACTCTCCGTCACTTTAGAAAGGCAGGGCTGCACCATATTTACAAGAATATGGTGTAGCCTTGTGTTTCCCCCTGCGCTGGCACTAAATTTACCTGCCTAGCGCCAACGAAGGCACCCGTGCAAGGGAGTGATTGTTTATGTGCAGGAAGGTGTCCCTTCCTGCACATAAACAATCTGAAATGGCAATTTAAAACTTCTCTGAGTGCTGCTTAATGCAAAACGTCATTTTTTTAAATGATTGTTTAAGTGCAGGAAGGGATGCCTTCCTGCACATAAACAATCAAAGGCGTTTTGCTGTTTCTATGTGTGCTGCACAATGCAGCACACATGGAAACAGCAAAAAGGAGGAGAAATTAAACATTTACGACCAGGTTTTCCCTGGTCTTAATTTTGGCACTGACCCATATTTACGCCACCCTTGTAAATAGGGGGCATGGCCATAATTAATGGGTGTTGCGGTAGAACGCCCACAGCAACACCCATTGCCCTCCCCTTTCATGCTAAGTATAGCGTGAAAGGGGGCCTTATTTACAAGGCAGCGTTAAGCCAAGTTAAGTAGCTTAACACTGCCTTGTAAATAAGGCAAAGCCTGCATCGCCACAACAGCGTCTTTAAAAGTGACGCTGTGGTGGTGATAGGGTCTTGTAAATATACCCCATTGGGCCCTTGAACCCTCACTGCTCATGTGACCCTTTGCAACCATATGTTTCAGGGCCTGAAGGGCCCCATCACCTCAAGGGCCCATAGCACTTACTGCGAGAAATAAAAGGTCAAACACATGCGAGGAAGGATAACTCATACCTTTGTAGAAGCAAACAATATATATGTTCATGAATGATGTATTTTTTCCCTTTGAATGCTAGCAAAACACCCCACCCCCCGCCGCCCCCCCCCACCCCCAACACGCAGACACTGGCCCTTGTCTATCCTGATTCTTCGCCCTACCTTTTATTGACTTAAGTGAAGCTGAGTAGCCAGCATTTGGATTAATCTTCCTCAAATTAGGATGGATGGTGCCTTATTGATTATTTATAAAGCATAGGCGCTACCGGAGAACCCCAGACAACACTTTAAATATAATGTTTACTTTCTTCCCGCTAACGGCTTATTTATAGAGTATTCCACTTCGGTTAGTTTGATTGTTTAACCCCGTTCAAATTGCTATAAATGTGCTTACCGACCCTGCCAACAGCAATAAAGCAAACGTATGTATTTAAAACCCAACAGAAAATACCGCCGGGGGGAGGGGAGGATGGGCATGAAAAGAAATTGGTCGGTTCCTGAGTGGTTAGTGGAGTTATGTTGTTGTAGTGTTTCTTTAAATACTTGTGGCTTAGGAGGCGCGTGAGATGCACAGCTGCAGGCACTCTAGCGCCTCTGGGGCTTGGAGACGACCTGGGATCTAGCTGCTATGAGGTTGTGAGCAGTGCTTTAAATGGGAAAAAATAGTGCAGGTACTCATTTAAATGGGGCGAGTGGGCGGGGTTAGGGGCGGGACTAAGAGCAAGACATGCTGATACTTATGGACTTCAGTACTAGTTGCAGCACATACCAAAACACATGAGAAATACGTTTCTATAAACAAAACAGGTTAACTCCTAACACAAAACGAAAGCCAAACGCTGTGATGTTTTAACATTTCCTTGTTTTATAATATTTAAAGTTTCCATACTGTTATTTGCTGTTGCTTGGCACAATACTATATATTCTCGGGTGCGCGCGCACGCACACACACACACACACACACACACACAGAAAGAAAGAAACAAGCAGACGTGCACACACAAAGCATTCCTCACATTTCCTTTCATATACCTCCCAAGAGTGTCTCGAATCTCCCCTTCTCACTTTTTTACTCTCACAAAAACCGCCCACAGGCAAACAGACAAACATAAGCTGACACTCACGCAAAAGTATCAGGAAAGATTAAAGCCATTTTAACCTCGTTACCTTGTTTGGCTTTCTTAATTGCGCTGTCACCTGCCTGCCTCGAACCTGTGTTTGCAACACAGCATGATGGTGAACACCAGACGTTATGCAATGAGCCCACGCTGAATAGTTCAGCGGGGGCTCAGCTGCCGAGTCACGGCTACAGAAGTACCTTGGCTGTCAGACAGGTCACCAGCACTAGCAGCCAATGCGCCTACCGTTTATGAGTACCGGTACTCTCCTTGGCAGCAGAGAAGTGCCGGTACTCAGAGTGATCAAAATAAGAAGTGCCGGTACTCAGTACCTGTGAGTACCGGCCCATTTAAAGCACTGGTTGTGAGTCCACGCTGTGGAGACTTGGGCATCGGCGACACTGAAATGCGCCATCAGTCAATGTCCTGGCATCTATTCAAACGAAAACACAAGCGCACAAATTAACTCTTTCCTGTTCTCCCTTCATTTTTGAAGCCCTGCCTACAGAGCCACTGATATTTTCCGTCTCAGAAATAAACCTCTTCTTTAAGGGATTGTTTCTGCAAAACAAAAATGAATGCCAGTGAATTGCATCTCTCACATTTTCATCACCGAAATCCCTGCCAGGCCTGGTGGGATCTCTATAATGGTTGGGAATTGTCTGCTAGAAGAACAGAGGCTAGAGCATTCGCTGACATAACAGACTAGCAGGCCACCCGTCAATTCATAAATGTCCTTTTGTGTTTCCTAATGACGTAGAGATGGCAGGTTCAAGGGCAAACAACAGCACATGGTGAAAAAAGCAGGGGAGACCACATGGCCCACTACGAAAATGTTTCCACTGTGGGGAAAAATGGTACTTCACATAAATTAGAAAAACCTTTGCAGTAGGTCAACAGAAGGGCATGTGATCAAGTCTGAGGTGCAGCACAAGTTGTTTACGAAAGTAAAAATATAAACCTGAGTCTCTACGGCGGAGCCTCAGTGTTTGTGTTTAGGTATTCAGGGCTTTCTATCGCTGTCTGTCAACTAGGTAGCCACTGACTTTTCTACTGCAGATGTTAAAGCATTCAGCAAAGGACAGAATGGTTGTAAGCCTGCGGAAACAATTTGATAAAGTCAGAAGTTGCAATAATGCGTTTTGATCGGCATCAAGAAATTCACAGAAAAAACAACGGGGCATATTCTCAAGGAGCTATCGCCGAGTTAACGGCACTTTATCGCAGCCAAAGTTGCGATAAATTTATCGCCCCATTCACAAGCTGGTGTTAACAGCCCATAACACCAGTTAACCCGCGATAGCAGCCGCCGAAAGCATCGCCACAGATGACACCGGCAACTATTGCTAATGAGATGCAGAGCAGGCGTTCCCGTGCAAAAAGCCACATCAACACCACACCGCAACATTCACAACGACCAGGCAGATCGGCGATAAGTCCACAGAACATGCGATATGGCGCGTTAGCAGCAGGAAACTAACACCTGCTCTGACCTGGTGTAAAGTTGGACGGCAGCCGGCACCAGAAAAGGGGGCCCAGCCCACAGCCACACCTGAAGGACAACAGATGCCATGGAGCTACTCATCATGCAGCTCGGAGCCCCAACAGGGCCACAACACCCATCGCCACCACCCCCCGGCCCGCCACCACCCCCGGACAGCCACCACCCCCGGAACCCCCCGCACCACCCCCCGGCAGCGCAGACACAGACCGCAGACTTTCAGAAAACACACCAGCCTCACAGACATGACACCAGAGTATGTCATTGTCCACTACAGGCTCAAAAGGACAACCATCCTCCGCATCCTGAACATCATTGCCCACAGGCTGACTGTACCAACACAGCGGACAACCAACATCCCTCCGCAGACAAAGCTGCTGGCTGTGCTGCACCTGTTGGCCTCTGGGACATTCCAACCAACAACCGCCAGAGTCGGAGGAGTCTCACGGCCAGCCCTATCAAAGTTCCTCACACCTGTCTTGGATGCCATCATCAGCTTGGTACCCCAGTACCTAAACTTCCCCCACACTGCGCAGGAACAGCTGGAGACCAAGCAAGAATTCTACGCCATAGCTGGATTCCTGCACGTGTTGGGGGCAATAGACTGCACACATGTCCTACTTGTGCCCCCTTCCGACACTGCACACAATTACCGCAACAGAAAGCACACGCATTCCATCAATGTGCAGGCAATAGTGGACCACCGGGGACTCTTCACCAATGTCGTCACCAACTACCCAAGCAATGTGCATGATTCATACATCTTCCGACAGTCCATCATCAACCGGCGCTTCCAGGATGGCACCTACGGAAATGCAGTG
The DNA here is from genome assembly GCA_963921515.1 of Calotriton arnoldi. Taxonomy (NCBI): domain Eukaryota; kingdom Metazoa; phylum Chordata; class Amphibia; order Caudata; family Salamandridae; genus Calotriton; species Calotriton arnoldi. The sequence goes on from CAWUFW010000985.1 coordinate 2,900,759, forward strand.
CTCGTTGGTAAGTACCAAATGAACACACCACACACCTCAACTCCACAATCATACAACTCACAACTCTGGGAATGCACACGTCACAAGCCACATACAACATGCCAAACAACATGCCCACCCATCAGACACGACAGCACAACTCACCATGGGAACCAGGCCTAGCCATGTACATGAGCCATCAACGGCATGGCACCTCAGCCACACATCAGCAGAATGTGGGAAGAGGAGGGAACCAGGCATGTGCAAAGGAGGCGATGTGACTGATGAATGGGACTGCACACAATGCCAAATGTGGCGAGGATGTGTGGGACAGACTGCAGTATGCAGACCACACACATATCCATGTCCACATACACCGCTGGTGTGTGGTGTAGTGGACACAACCATGTCACCCCAGCCAGTGGGGGAGATCAAGGAAACGTAGCTTGTCACGTCCCCCCCTGTAAGCGTGAGAGGATTGGGCTGGCCCGGCGTACGCCAGGTCAGCGTATGGGTGTGAATAAAAAGCACGTAGCCCTGGGCGTGGTCCTCTTCTGGAATGCCCAACATCCCTGCCAGGGTGGTGCCTCTCACCCCGCCATGAGGCCTACGCCGTGAGCGGTGTTGCCTGGGATCCTGTGCGCCTGCTGCACCACGGACCGCTGGCCCCCGAAGCCGTCATGCCCGCCCCTACGCATCCAGGCATCACTGCTCACCTGCCGACACCGGCATGTGTCAAATCGGGCTCACCACGTGCCGGTGCAAGCTCCAAGCCCGAGGACCCCAACCTTGGCAGACTCCTCGGACCATCACGGCCACCGCGTCACAGGCCCGCGGACCTCCTTTCTCATTGACGTACTCCACCAGCATGCACAGCGGACAAGTAGGTCACACATATGGAACCGAGTCTTGATTACACCATGGCAGAGTACATGATTGAAGGCTGAGTTCATGTCACCATACTCCCTCCGATGTGGTGCCACCAAGTCTGTGCATAGGACTCGCACCAAACGTGTCTGTGGGCCCTTGCTGACTCCGAGCTTGGGCCTGCACTGCGGTCCTGCAGGCCTCACACCAATCCAATGCAGTCCGTCACAGGCAGGATACGGCCTCCTCTCCGGCTGCACACCCGCTGAGCTCTGGTGCCACTACCTACGTCAGCCACAAAAGTAATACAAATGCCATTCCAACGTCTTGTGTGAGAGATCCCGGAGAAGATGGCTGGACAGCAGTTGGCCCGCGCTGACCGCTGCCTCCGGCCGACACTGCGGCCAACTAGGTCGCACTTTTGGAACTGAGTATTGATTTATTCATGGCAGTGTTCATGTCACAGTATGCAACGAGAGTCCAGAGGAGAAAAGGCTCACCTTTACGGAGGTGATGGGACACTACCAACGACTGCACTGGTGCCACTGACTCTGTGCAGCGCATGCCTAACACACGTGGCTGTGGGTCCCTGCTGACCGCTGCCTCTGGCACACACTGCGGTGGAGTAGGTCACACGATTAGAACTGAGTCTTGCTCTGTACATAGCAGAGTCCATGTCATTGTACAGGCCTCATCACAGACTGCATCCCCTTCCAGCTCTGGCGCCACTGAGTGTGTGCCCTGGAATCCATGGGCAATCTCTGTTTGGACGTCGGTGGCATCTGAGCCCATGGGCTGGAGGCTGTCTTCATCTACATGTATCTGATACTGACAAGCTGCAAAAGTGGGGTCTGTAGCATTCAACTCTGTCATCTGCCTGTTCCTGCTTGCTTCTGCCCTCTGCATCATGCCCTGGAGGGACACCTGCCACTGTCCTCCGCAACCCTCTGCGTAAGTCCCCTTGGACATCTATGAGTACACACTCAGCTCGCGTGGCACTACCTCAGTGCACCGCAAGTCACCATCCCGTGGCGGTGTGCCTGTGCTGGCCGCTGTGCATCCGGGGCCACAAACTCTGTGCTGCTCAAGTCAGGGACCCATGATGTACGTACCTTGTACTGCTGATTGTCTGCTCACTGTTGTTGTCTTTGCCAGCACCAACCAACCCCTGAGTGGTGGCTTACACTACTCAACACCCATCCAGCACAGGCGTCACTGGAGATGTGAGCCTGGCAATAAAAGGGGCCGGGTGCACGTGCCCGTGGCCAGTCCCACGAACTCACTCTGTGTGTCCGTGTGGTTGTTGTGTATGCATGGGGGACCGGGGTCATTCCACGTAACATTGTGCTGTGTACAGCGTGCGCATCCATGTCACCGCAGGCAGTGGTTTAGACCTGGGACATGAAACCGTGTCGTACCTCCCTGTGAGCGCGAGTGGGGTGGACTGGCGTACGTCGGTACTGTGTAGGGGTGTGGCTACTCCACACGTGGATCTGGGTGTGGTGCAGTGTAGGCCTTGCCAAGGATGTGGCTGATGCGTGTGTCTCTGTTGTAGTGTTTGTGCCACCCATCCCGCAATCGGCAATGTTGCCATTTGGCATGCCCCCGGTGTGCGTGCTCGGCCGCAGGGGTACATGGGGGAGGGCATGCCCGCTCATGGTCAGGGATCACACATGCCAACTGTTGTGTGTGTCGCTATTATCTCTGCATGAGCCAAAGATGTACCCTCAACTGCATGTCGGGTTCAGCCAGGCAGGTGCTGTACATCTGTGTCAGCCCTGTCCTTGCAATGGGCCGACACACACGTGGCCGGCCACATTCTGTGCAGCATCATCACTGTGTCGTAGCCAGGCTTGTTGACATGCGCAGACAGGCATGACAATGGTGTGCCGTAGGGGTGCATGTGACGCAATCGCCCTGCGCACAATAGTGAATGTGCTCGGGGGGTGTGGTGCAACAGTGAGGCTACGTACTACACAGTGATACCGCTCATTAGCAACACGCAGTACATGTCATACGGGTATCACTAACTCACACATATCACACACCAATGAAGCAGTGGGCCTGCCAACACATCATGCAGTACGTAGTCTTGACTCATGTCTCTCTGCACTGTCACAGGTGACCAAGGATATGCACTCTGCACTTGGATGATGACACCCCTCCGGGCCCCGAACACACAGCCACAGAGGCAGTACAATTTGGCCCACAGACGCACCAGGGGCATCGTGGAGCACACTTTTGGCGTGTTGAAGTCACGTTTCAGGTGCCTGGACGTCACAGGTGGAAGGCTCCTGTACAGCCCAGGCCTCATGTGCAAGATGATCGTTGCATGTTGTGTGTTGCACAACATATGTGTACGCAGCAGAGCCCCATGGATACGTGTGCCAGATGCACCGGACGATGATGATGGAGATGAGGCAGGTGGACCACACCCCACTGCAGCCGCAGCAGGAATTGCCCGTAGGGACTACATCATTGGCAATTTCTTCTCTGGTTGACGTCATATTGTGAGGGTCCTTAGCAGTAATGGCACAGTACGTTGACTGACCACAGGCACAGCATGTGCTAATAAATGCATTCCGAGACACATTCCCTGCATGCATGTCACTCATCTGTACAGGCACTTCACTCAGACACGTGTGGGCGCGACATGTTGTGCTGACAATTTAGGAATTTGTTAATGGATGGGGGGTGTGTCACCTCTGTGCAGTGAGGCTGTTTAGGGTGTCACGTTTTCGAAATGCCATTTCTGTGTATCACAGTTGTTACGGTATCCCACTCTTCTGCGTTTCACATGTGTCCCAGTTCATTCCATTTTGGATGTCATTTGTGGCCTTCACGTGACAAGAGGGCTTCTTTTGGGCTCTGTTATGTGCCGCCATGATGCAGGGATGCACCCTGTGACTCAAGTCCCGTGACTTGGGCGACATGTACGTGGGGGGAGTCACTGCCCCTACATTGGTCCGTGCTTCCATTATTGTTTGGTCATGGACATGGCACGTCGGTGTGCAGGGGGTGTTGTTTGTCCCTCTGCAATGTGAAGGGGAGATGCAGTTTCACAGTGTGCTCCATGTTTGTTTCCGCATTGGCACAGGTTACCTGCTGAATGCATGTCAATGTACATTGTGGCTGTTTGTGGGGAACTGCCTGTCAGATTTGGACAATGGTCATTTGTTCTGCATCACAGCTGTGGGGTTGTGCTCGGACGTTGTCATCTCACTGTTTGTTTGGTCTGCTTTTATGGTGATTGTTCCATCCTGACGCGTGTGACTTGCAGGCCTGTGGCTGGTTTTCGCTGCTTTTTGTATTGCGCTTGGCCTCATCGCAGCTATTTTTGCGTTCGTGTTTCGCATATTTGAGGCGTGGCATTGATTTTAACACGGACAGTTGTCGGTTATCTGGGGACTATCGCATGATACCGCCGTGTTGTGAATACTTGGTTAACACGGCGTAAATTTCCCGCGATGGACTGCGATGTTGAAGGTTGCGTTAAGTAACTTTTGCGATGGTTATCGCACGTTCTTGAGAATATGCCCCAACATGTTTATAACATCTATTTAATGCAGTGACTCAGCTTTTCTTATGAAATCAACGCTATTTTTTTAATTTTAATTTTAAAGAAGCAGAATGTCCTAGATATTGGGTGTTTCTTTGCTCTTTATTATGTTTGATGTTAAAGTTTTGAATCATTATGTTATATTTTTTATGTGTATTTGTAAAGCACACTATCATACAGAAGGGTATCCTGGTGCTGTGCAGGTGTGTGTGTGTCTAGCCCTGCCTTTGGGAGGTTGGTTAATTGAAAAGCCAGGTCTTCAGCTTCTTGTGGAATTCAAGAAGAGAGGAGGAAGCTCCGATGTGGAGTGGGAGGCCATTCCATGCTTTAGAAGCAATGTAAGAGCAGGCCAGTCCTCCTAATATGGCTCTGTTTATGCGTGGAATGTGTGCGAGTCATAGCCCTCCGGAGCAAAGGTGTCTGGGTGGTTAGTGGTAGGAAAAGCGACAGTTCAGGTAGGGTGTGCCTACGTTGTGTATTTCCTTGAATGCGTGTGTGAGGAGGTTTAAATTAGTGCATTTGTGTATCGGGAGCCAGTGAAGCTCCCTGAGGTGTGGTGTAATGTGAGTTTTGTGCTGGAGGTTGAGGATGAGTCAGGCTGAAGATTCCTGGATGGTTTGTAGTTTTCTAGTGAGTTCCTTGGTGACCCAGGCATAGAGGCTGTTCCCATAGTCCAGCTTGCTAGTGACTAGGGCATGACAGACAGTTGTTTTAGTGTTGCTTGGGCAGTGGCATAGCAAAGGGGCTGGGGGGGCTAGCACGAGTTTTGGGGTGGTGGCCCCCCAAGCTCTTATCTGCGGCTATGCCACTGCCCAAGCAGCACTAAAAAAAACTTCCAGCACCCCCGCTCTTACATGCTGCGCCCACATACGCAGGGACCAGTGCAGGTGCCACATGGTCTAGCTATGCCACTGTGCTTGGGAGCCATTTGAAGATTTCCCTCAGCATCTTCAGGGTGTGGAAGCAGGATGCAGTGATGGGATTGGCTTATGCAGTCATGTCCAGATTGCTGTCAATTATTCCAAAATTCCTGGTATGGGTGTGGGTCTGACTTCGGCCTGCTACCGGTTGGAGTATCATGGAGAAGTGATTTTGCTTAAGATCACTACTCTTGTCTTGGTGTTGAGCTTGAGACAGTTGGCTTTCACCCAGTTAGCAACTTCAGTCATGGACGGGATGAACTTGTTTCTTGTGTTAGGGGTCTTGTAAAAGAGGGAGAGTATGAGTTGCGTGTCATTGTCATAGTAGAGGATACTGAGGTCGTGCGTGCAGATAATGTTCATCAGAGTGATCATGCATGCGTTGAAGAGGGTGGGGCTGAGCAATGTACATTGATGTATTTCACAGAGGAATTTGCAGGCTTCCAAGGGGTAAGTGCCAGGCTGACGGCTTGTGTTCTATCAGTTAAGAATGAGCTAATCTAGCAGAGAGTGGGACTTCAGATGCCAATCTCGCACAGACGCCTGACGAGGATGGGGTGTGAGACTGTGTCAAATGCTGCAGAGAAGTCCAGAAGAATGAGGGCTGTCATGTCAAGGACTTACGCGGTTGTCATCTGCAGAGGTGATGAGTGCTGTTTCTGTACTGTAGTTGGGCTTGGATCCGGACTGCGTGGTGTTGATGAGTTGGTGGTTGTTGAGGTGGTTGGTTAGGTGTCGGTTAATTAGTTTCTCTAACACCTTTGCCAGGTACGATAGGAGGGAGATGGGTCTGTAGTTGGAAAGCATGACTGAGTCAGAGGATGGTGTCTTGAGCAGGGGAGTCAGGGTGGCATGTTTCCAGGTGTCTGGGAATGTGGCTGAGACAATCGAGGAATTGAGGATTGGTGATCAGGAAGAGTTCTTTTGGTGAAGCTGTGGTGGTGCTGAGGATCAGATGAGGCCTCGAGTGGATGGTCTTCATGGTAGCAATGGAGTCAAGGTTCACTCCTTAGCCGCGATGGGAAGCTGGGTTGTGAGGAGATCCATTTGAGGGTCAAAATTGCAGTCTATGGAGGTGATTTTGTTACAGAAGAATTCCAAGAGCTTGTTTCAAAGGTCTTGTGAGGGAGTGATATTGCTGGTGGTGGCAGGGGACATGGTGAAATCTTTGATGATGGAGAAGATTTCCTTGCTTCTCTTTGTGCAGGCATCAATGCAATCTGCAAGAACTGTGCACCTGGTGTTCCGGATTTGCTGGTGGTAGACTTTAAGGTCTGATTTAAAGATGTCTTTTTCCGTGAAGTCTTGACGTGTTCTCAATTTGCGCTCCAGTTGCTCACAGTGGTGTTTTATCAGCCTGACTTCTTCTGTGTACCAGCTGGCCTGCTGCCTGGCTTTTGCCATTGGGTTTTGCCTGAGGGAGCCAGGATGTTGGTGCATCCAGTGATATAGCTGATGACATTCTTGATGGCTTTCAGCAAGTTGCTAGTGTGCTCATAGAGAACAGAAGCCCACTCCTCTTCAGTGATGCTTTTCCAGCTGCAGTGGGCAGTCCTGTTGGTGGCAGATCTATGGTGGTGTATGCTGAAACTGACAAGGGTGTGGTCCGCCCAGGTCATAACTGCTGGCTTGTTAACTTTGATGTTGCTGATTGAGCAGAAAATCAGTTTTGATAGGTGTCTTCAGTAAAGTGTTGGGTGAGGTCAAGGTTTACGAGGTTTTTTAGAAAAACTGTGGGGTTTGGGTCAGTGTGGCCTTCTAGGTGGAAGTTAAGGTCTTTGAGAAGAATGAAGGTGCTGGTGTTGATGATACAGGGTGTGATGAAGTCAATGATTTCACTGGTGAAATTGGTGCAGGGTCCTGAAAGTCTGTTTAAGTTGGAGAAATTGGCTGTGATGCATATTTTGAATGAGAGCCGTTGCATGTAGCAAATGGGGTGTCAATGGTACCTTTGAATATGATGGCCACACCAACTCCGGGCTTGTGCTGACGGTCTTGCCTGGTGATCTTGTAGCCAGCTGTCACAAACTCCTTGCTGCAAGTATTAAAACAAGTATTAAAAGTCCATCGCATCAGCATGTTTGTACCAATAATGTTCCAGTGCAGAAACATCAAGATATGTTGTATTACTGTAATGTCTTTATTGCTATTGTTTTGGCTGCTTAAACACTCAAGGGGCTTCACTGTGTGACTCATTTGTTTGTGGTGACTCTGATGACACATTTGTTGTTTCCCTTTGGCAGCAGGTGTTATTTGTGAAACATGCTCAAATGGCCTGCTGGCCCTGAAGGCTCATCTATTTCTGCTGACTTTGACAACTTCATTGTTGTTTCCCATTGGCAGCAGGTGCAAGTTCTGGAACATTCTTGAGGACATTGCCTTCTGAGATGGCACATTTATTTAAAGAGGTTGTGACCTTTCAGTTGCACTTGCTTTTCATGTTTGGTCTTGACAGGATCTGCCATATCAAGGAGTCAAACATTCAAGAAGGTTTTTCGATTTCAGAGAGCTGTTCCAATCTTTCTACAGATCAAGGCTGTACGTGTTTCCTGAAACCGCACTATCTAACTGTGTGCTTTCAGTCCTCGTTCACCTTCTTCAAACGTTCATATCAGGTACTGGTTTCTGGCGCTCGAGCAGAATTGGGAAAAAACAGCATTCCAGTAAGGTAGTGAATTGGGGGGCACTTTTAGGTCTGCACTAGTGATTGGTTAAGGGAGATCAACCAACCCTAGCACAAGAGATGCATTGGGAACTAACTCCTACATCCCTCTCAGTAGAGATTTGTCTTTGGATATATATGCTTGCATTGAGAACTCACAATGAGCCTTGAAAAGAATGGTAACAGCTTTTGACCGAGGAATATCAAGAATTCTGTGTTATTTAAGGAACTGTGATTCTGGACTTTGCTCCCTTAGTGGAAACTTCCAGGATTTTCTTGTGTGAAATGTAAAAACAATTGTTCATGAAAGTAGAACCAAGGATTGTTGACTAACTTTTTTCCTTCCAGGTCTCCTTCCCCGTAGTACTCAACCGAACTTTCCTTCCCCCGTTTGGCCACATCGATACTCTGGTGAAATATAAAACTCTGAGTCGGTGCTGCCAGAAGGAGGGCATCTTGAGAGCATTGCTTCTGAGGAACCGGGCCTGACATCAGCCGGGATGGTGAAGACAATGGCTTTAGTCTTGTTTCCATGAGGAAGAGCAGTTAGGTAGCATGGAGTGTATTTGGGTATGGCACTGGGTGCTGCTGGTGTGGGAGTGGTGGGTGTTGGGTGTGGGAGAGTGCATGAGAACTTGCAGGAGGCACATGAGAATGCTCCTTCGGTGTTGTGTGATGCAGTGTGGCAGTAGAACAGAGGGCGGCCACCGGGATTGAAAGCAAGAAGGAGTGCTGCAATGTAGTGGTGGGTAGGGGAGAACCAGGGTTTCTGGTGCTGGATGAGGTCCACGCCAGAACAAATGGTCTTGGCTTTGGCACTTTTTCAGCATGCTAAAGTCTTCTGAGATCTCCTAGAGTGAAAAAGTATTTCAATCTAATTTAGTAAGTTCCATGATTGAGTGATTTGTTCTATTTACACTACTAAATTATATCCGTATATAATTAGGGCAACTAAATTCATCTCTTCGACTGCCCCTTGAAAAATAACCCTTTTTGGTATACCTCTTTTATTGGTGGTTATCTCACTCTTTTCCCCTTGGTACCAATCTCTAATGGATTACTAGAGGCCTAAACAAATACCCTTCAGTTCCTAATATATTTAACTATACCACTCTAAGATGGCGCCTTTTTACTCCTATGCGACCCGGCCATAGTAAAATATAGAAAATTTGCTAACTGCTATATTTGTCAGAGACATTATAATTACACCAATCATAAAGGTAGATAATTTTCAACCTACTTTTGCTTTTACCTTTTATTTTACCCTTTTTCTTTCCTCCTCCCCAAGCACTTTGTGGCTCAATTTGATCTGATCAGTAAAATCGAAAGAACCCCTACAAGATGGCGCGTCACTTTTTTCCAGGAAGTTCTTTGACCCGGAAGTTCCTGCCTTTACGAAGGAAACTTTTTACATACAAGCCCAATAAGGGTGACAACTTTTTTTCAAACCCTTGCCCGCGCCGACTGATTGAGGCCACCCTTACGCTAACTCTTCATCCCCCCAGAACCTCCCCTTGATTCTGGAGTATGATGGTTCAACTAGCTCTTTTTGGACAACCAAAGGTAGCCTTCTCTTATATGTAACGATACCGAGACACGAGTAACACTTACTTTGTTAATAGTAATTAACCAATAGATTTAAGTTTCTTTTCTACAATTATTCAGAGAAACTGAAATTCTAAAGTAAGCTCTTTATCACCCTTAATTGGGTGCCGTGTCACACCCAATAATAATAAAAAAACTACTTGCCTTGCATGCAATTTCTTCTCTCCTTTGGCACTAAGGTCGATCCTACTCACCCCTAACGTTATTTTACGGTCTATAGACCAAAATTCCATAGGCCAGATCCGACAATTTGTAGAACCTCGGCAGACATTACAAGGCACTTAGTTGAATAATGAACAAGGTGTTAACTGTATCGATATAAAAATTTAGGGTGGCAAAGACCCAACTTGGTGATCATAACTATAACCTAAGGCACAATTTTTAATATGTCCCCCTTACAAATGATGTGGTTTTCCCCAATTTAAATAACAGAACTTGTGCAGTATAAAAAAGCTAATGTTGGGCAATTCTGTATGTGCTCTTTTTCTCCGTACATGATACTGTGATCACTGATTTTCATCTGAACCACAAAATAAACGTATGTATACGGCTACTTCCATCTACTTTTTCACGATTATCCTTATGTGGATATCTTCTTGCCAATGTGACTGAATCGCATTTCAAGAAATTGGGGGTAAAATGACGTAATGACTCTTTAATGACATGATTCATGGACAATATACGCAATTCATTTTAATTCTTCCCCTCTTTCACAAAACTGGAATATCTTCGATTCTCCTTTTGGTTGCTTGCATCTTGATATTATTTTCGTCTTTATCGTTTTGTAATTGTTTTTTCTTCTAATTCTTTCTTAACCAGCAATATATGTAATATTGATTGTTTTTATGTGATATTTGATTATTATTCGTTTCTCTTTTCTTTTTTGACTTCTTCTTTTTCCTTTCTCTTTTTGCTTTTTTTAATGTGACAAATGGTTTTGTACACAATGGTCTTGATGTTCAATGTACTATATGTCCGTTATGCTTTGTACATATAAATTTCTTTTTGGATTTTGGTAACACAAACTTGGCAGTCCTGAGGAAGCCCCAAGCTAATGGGCTGATAGGGGGCAAAACACGTGTTGGCTGTGCCACAAACAATTAGTTCCTGTCCTATTCTGTTTTGAACGACTCAGAAAGTTAAAGAGTCTCCTTTCAAATAAATACTGGATTCAATACAAGGATTTGTCCTAAAGATTACGAATATTCTTCCTTGTCCTGGTACACTTCTTAGCTGCATTAAATAGTTCAAAGGACTTTTCAGGTCTACTTTCAAACTTCATTTCGCATGTTTTCACAGGTTACTCCATGTACTTTTTACTGGGTTAAACTACTGTTTTAAATTGTTGAGATGTAGTACTTGTATAACTCAGTCATGTTTATTGGGCGAATAAGCTGCAAAGTGCCTTTTGTCCACTTTCTAAACATAAATCTCACTGCCTGCCCGGCTCTTTGCCTGTTGCTACGTTCCCTAGCGTCTCCGTTAACCACGACAGTTCTATCTTGGCTGTTGGTTTTCTGCCGATTTGGTTTTGCAAATTAAGTTTTGTTTTGAAATGGGATGTCCTCTCTGCTTGGATACATTTTAGAAATATACCGGAAGGGGAATAGCTCACTAGCAGGGAATCCTATGACCGTTCATTCCATGGAAGCGCTGGGTCTTACCTTCTTCTAGTGCCCTGAAGAAGTCCTATATTAGGACGAAACGCATCGGCTGTACTGTGTATTGAATGATTAGAGCTGGACTCTGTGTTTTATCCACACTAAATGAAAATGGAATAAAATGAAGGAAAGAAAAACTTGAAGAACTCTTGTGTCTGGATATGGACTTTTCTTATTGATTAGATTTTGCTGTGTGGTGCACCTGTGCTTTAATTTTGAATTGTAAAGTTCCTGAAGGAATAAGCACTGTGACGGTGGGTGCTATTCAGTGTGCACACAGATCCCAGGTAGTATTGAAGGGATAAGACTGTTGGAGTAAATGTAGGTTAGGTGCTGGTAGTTAGAAGGTACCACTGTTAGGTCTTTTTGTTTATGCATAAATCTCACCCCTTTGGTTCGCCTAGCAGGAACTCCCTTTTTAGGAACATTCTGAAGCCTGTTTCCAAAGAGTTCCATGTGGGTTGAGCTCCAATTTTCTTCACAGGATTCCGAGAGAAGAAAAGTAAAGATCTCTGAAGATCTCAGTTTGAGGAGTTGCCTCCTACTAGATTCCAAAGCATGCTGACTTGCTAGAATACACAGTTTCATATCTTAAGTCCTATGCTGGTGTGCACATTTTGAAACACAGACGAGTAACTGGAGTTTGAGGTTGGATTACTCTTTGTCACTATTAGACCTGGCATCCTTGGCCTGTATTTGTGCCCTTGCCTCCTGTGTTTTTACTGTGTGTTGGACTTCGTTTTGCTGGTCTAGATGCTTTGGGCACTTTGCCACTGCTGTTCAGTGCCAAAGTGCAAGTGCTCCCTCTGAAAATTGTTTTCATGGATTAGTGGTTCCATAATTGGCTTATTTGATTTACTACTAAGACCCTAGTACCATGCACTGTGTGTGCCCAGGGCCTGTAAATCAAATGCTGCTAGTGGGCTTGCAGCACTGATTGTGCCACCCACGCAAGCAGCCTTGCAAAAGGTTCTCAGATCTGCCATTGCAGTGTCTGTGTGCAGTGCAGTACTGCCATGTCAACTTGGCAAGTGCACCCACTTGCCAGGCCCTAACCTTCCTTTTTCTTACATTTGAGTCACCCCAAAGGTAGGCCCAAGGTAACCCTGTGGGCAGGGTGCAGTGAATGTTAAAGGTAGGACATGCCTTGATGTGTGTGGCATGTCCTGATAGTGAAATACTGCCAATTCCGTTTTTCACTATTGAAATGCTATCTGTCCCATAGGATAAAATGGGGAGTTTACTTATAACTGCCCACAGGAACAAGATAGGAAAGTGGAGTTTGGTATGCCTGAACTCAGGATGTAAAGATGCATCTTTTAGTAAGGATGATTTTTATATGCTGGGTTTGAAAATATTTTAGAAAGTGGGTATTTTCTTGCTTAGCCATCCAGTGTGCCTCTGCTAGGTTTGTGTATTGACTGACTGGCTGTGGAGTGACAGGGGCTGGGGATGTGCATTCTGTTCAGACAGACAGCCACTTGGGGAGGTGAGGTGTGTCCTGCCTTTACCGGGTGTGTCAGGGCTGGGCTGAATAGACCTGGGCTGCATTTAGAGTAGGGGGAGGAGATTTCCTTTCACCTGAATGGGCCTGGTCTGCCTTCCACAATGCTGTCTCCACCTCCTGCCGGGCAGCTGCACCTGAGAGGACAGAACTGGGTTTGGCTGAGCAAAGAGCTTCTCTGGCACCAGAGAACAAAGAGAAATGGACTATAAAATGTGGGGCCCAGACCCCAGACTTTTAGATTACTTCTGGGATTCAAGAGGAACCTTTGCCAAGGAGAAGAGCTGGAGAAACTGAAGGAGAAGATCTGACCCTTTGCCGTGTGCTGTCTGGTGTTGGCCTGCAGTGGCTGTTTCTGCCAAGGAAAGGACAAGGACTTTGCTGTGTGCTGTGTCCCCTGCTTGAGGAAGATCTCCAAGTGCTTGAGGTAGAGCTCGGTGACTCCCGAATCTATCAACACCGCACTGCCTTAAGGAACCGCTGCCTCGCCGCCACTGTGACATCACCTCCCCAGCACCAGTAAGGAACTGATGCCTCACCTCCCCAAACAATGCCTCACCTCCCCTGCATCGCAAGTAAGGAACCGAGGCTTAACATACCCTGGGGTCATAAGGAACTGACACATCACCTCCCCTGTGGTCATAAGGAACTGATGACGCCCAGCGCCAATGAAGCATCACCTACCCAACGCCGTGCACCGTCTTTGCTTTCATTGTTTCCATGGTACTGTTCTTTGTGGGGTCCGTGCGACTCTGGGCCCGATGCCGCCCATCTCGTGGTCAGCGCCGTACTTTTTAATTTTCATTTGTCACTACATTGTGATAACTCCAGGAGGAGTTATATGTTGCTACAAACTTTCCTTTTGAGAATAACGCCTTTTTGAGGATATTTTGATTATTGTATTGTGGATTTTTGTCATTTTTGTCTTGTTCGGTTTAGATAAAGATTACTTATTTTTCTAAACTGGTGTGGTGTCCATTTGTAGTGTTTCACTGTATTACTGTATGTGTACACAAATGCCTTACACACTGCCTCTGAGATAAGCCTGTCTGCTCATGCCAAGCTACCAAGGGGGAGAACAGGGGTTATTTTAGAAGTATCCTCCTTACCCTGACTAGGAAGAAGGGTCCCTACTTGGACAAAGGTGCAAACCATTGCCAAGTAGAGACGCCCATTTCCAACAGCTACCTAATTAAGTCATCATGCAGACCAAAACAAGTTAAGGCTGTTTATCGAATAAATGATTTTTACTTTTTTTAGACCAACTTTTAGACTTTATTTTCCATGTTTTCATTGGTTACTAATGGGGTATGTCGTTTACTTTTCCCCAAGCTAGACAACTGTTTCTACTTCTTCAGATATGCTACTTTTATTCTGCAGTTATGTTCAATGGACAACTAACTTGCAAAGTGAGTTTTCTATCCAGTTTCTAAAGGCAAATCTAACTCATTCAGTAGGTCTAGATGCAGCCCACTTTTCAGACTCGTTCTGAAGGATGTTTTTAAAGAGTTTGATGGAGGGTCCCGAAAGTCCCGTATTACCATTTAACAAGAAACTCATTACTGGTTTGGCACTACCCACCAAACATGATACTCCTAGATAGGCCCTACCAGGCAGGCTCAGATAGAATGTCTTAAATTGTCCACTTTCCCTTGTCCTGGTAGCACATCTCACATAGGCCCAAGCCCAGCTCCCTAGATAAACTATATCTTACATAGGACCAAGCATACCTTCTTAGATACAAAAGTGTAGGCCCAAATGCAAGTGACTCTTGCTCTCATTTTTATAATAATAATAAAACAGACCTCGTAGGCCTCACTGATCTGCTAGCAGAAATCTGTCCCATCCACCCAGATACAACATTAGCCCTTTCTTGTAACTTTCCACAGTTACAAGAATAAGGGAGGCCCCCACCCACATGACAACCTGATGGAACATCTGGCAGTGTCACATGCAAGATTTGTGATATTCTTAGCTATGGGACTTTCCGCGCTAGCATTAAACTGGAACTCAAGGCAGGAACATGACCAAGGAATTAATATATTTAATATTAATTCTAAGCATCTTTCACGGTGAAAGTTATCCTTTGTTTACTTTTTGCGGTCAGAGAACTCTGACCATCTGCCACCAGTTCTGTTTCATCATGATACCACTTCTCATATAAAATTTTCCAGTAAAGCAGGTGGCCAAGTGGCCTGCGTCAGATCTCGTGTCAGGCGTAGGCGTAAGTTCTGCATTTAACCATATAGTTCTGCATTCAACCATATAAAAGGTCTTCACCCAGGTCCAGGCCCTGAACTCCTCCTATAGTGCTCAGCACTTGAGTTCCCAGTCGACTGATCTCTTCTCTAGGGCCTAGAAGCCTATTCTGAGGTGGTAATGCTCTTCTTTGATTGCCAGCCTTTTGGCTTTGTCAGCCCCTCTAATTTAGCTCATCCAAGCCCAAGCCATTGCATTTATCTTAGCTTAAACTGCGTAGTCTTGAATGGTGTTGCTTTCTTAAGAAAAGATTTGCCTTCTGAGCACTATCCTATTCATCACCTTTAAATTCAGGGTTGCCCCTTGGGCAGCTGCTCATAGAAAGATAGATAGATATACATTTCTGCTTCGTTTGAACATTTGATTTATAACATTGTCGATGCATTTATTTTTTCATCCTGATCATGTGTTGATGGGCAACATTTAAATTGAACTGTTTCCTGTGGTTTTGAATTGCTTAATAAAGTGCTACTGTGTTTTACATCGTTGTTCCTTCCTTTCAAGAGAACGTGCAGAGCGCAGGTCTTGCTCTCGTGAGCTGGTAAGCCATGTGTGACCACTGCAGTGTCTCTCCATTTACCCCCCATCAGCTGACGACCGCGAAGGTCTCGTGCGGACGGTTCCTCTGCAGTGCGGACCTGGGACACGCCTGCGGCTGCCCATGGCCTCTCCCCGCCTCTCCCCTCCACCAACCGGGTAAGTCAGGGACACTTTTTTTCCCCTGCCTTTCCTCCGGTCTCTGGTGTGTGTGGTCCGGTGGATTGGGTCCTCCGGGGTGTCGCCGTGCCCCTCCCTGGTCCCCTGTAGTTTCTGTCGTGCCACGACCGCCGCCCTCTTCCCTCTTTGTGGCTGGTCACATCTCCCCGCGGCTTTGGTTGCGTTCTCTTGCCCACACTTTCTTTGGCCTCTTTGTCTTTGCCTTTTGCGAACATTGTGCTTTCACTTTCATTGCCGTTTTCACTTCCTCGTTCTTATCTTTGCCCTTTCCCTTGCATATGCTTCTGGATGCTGCTTACGGTTTGAGTCCGGATCACGTGGTGGTTGATCGAATTCTGGCATTGTGCACAAGTGCTTCTGCAGGGTTTTATGGTTTCGTATTTATTATATGTGGTTTTTGTTTGATTTGCTCCGTGATGCTTGAGGTTTGAGTCCTGGAAAACACTTCTGTGTGATTTTTCGAATTCTGGCATTGTGCACATGCATTTGCATCTTTCTCATGTTTTAATATTTGGCGCACATTTTTTGTATGTCTTTATTGCACGTCTTTGACGTTGTTTTTCAATTGACTATTTGGATTTACTTGTGGGCTGTTGCGCCCTTGACACGGTGCACAAGTGGCACGCGTGACTGTAGTGTTGTCGCAATTTTAATTTAGGATGTGTCTCGCCGCCATTTTGAATGCTCTTGCCGCCATTTTGTATTCTTCTTTCAACATTGCATTTTTCAGTTTTTTCTTTACACTTTCGTCTTCTGTAACTTTTTTATATATTTAGTTTTGTTCCTTCACTCACTCCCTTCCTTCTCAATCTGTTGTTCTTCATACATTTCTCTTTCCTGGCCTCATTCCCGCCTTGCAACACCATTCCACTTTTCGGCGTCAATGCGCCCTTTTTCCTCGGGTGTCTCTCCTGTTTATTCACACACCCATTCTTCGCTCTCTCTAGTACATCCCTCTCTGATTCCATTTTGCATTGCTTGGGTGCCCTTCTCTTTTTAACTCTTAAATTTCTCTCACTCTCTCATCGGCGCCTTTCACTCTTGTTAACTGCGCCACTACCAAAAGGGGAACTAACGACTTCGAAGTCTCTACCTCACTTTGACATCCCATCTGCCTTCCTCATTTCTCCCTCTGCGCAGAATGAGGAAGTAGGCCTCGCAGCTTCACTGTAGACCGACCTCGCCCCTCCTTCCTCTGTCATTCCAGGCTGCTTTCTAAGCAACAACTGTTACATTAATACGTGTTCATTTTTTAAATGCATTTCATTTATTTTATTATTGTTTATTTGTTGTCCGTTATGTCTGTTTTTTGTGCCTCGTTTTCTTAAACATTAGTAGCCCTTCTGTTCAACGGCAGTTCCCTCCCCCCACCCAACATCTGTTGCTGTTCTGCCGGCTTTACACTCACTAGCAAAGCAGCAGACTGCTAGTTATTATTGGTGACTCAGTTGCCCCCCACCTTTCCTCACAATTAGCGGCAACTGCGCTAAGTGGCTGTTGTCTGGATTGCCTTGTCTTTATCTCCTAGCCGCAATCCCGCTAGGTAGTTGGACTTACCCTCGTTACACATTGCTCCTTCATTGCGCCTCTTTTCTTCTGTCTCTCACATGTTTTGCCTACCATTTGTCCAGGCCAATTGGTAGCCAAAGTGGGGGTGGAGTCGTATCTCCATTCCTCCTGTTAGCTCCCTTAAGCCCCTTCCTCTCAGGTATGTCCCTTGACCCCCCCCATATTATGCTTTGGCCTGATCATCTAACAGTATTTGATCTGTTTTAGCGGGACAAGTATAACTAGGACTGCAAATGTATTTTTAAACATGCAAGTTGAGAGTCCTTGAGTTCACCGTGAATATTATTGTTATATCAGTATATCCTGTTTTCAAAGCATTACGTGTTGCTGAAGTCTCATCATCATTCGATGGCGATGAGACCCTGCTAGTTAGAATACCCCCAAAAAAAGAGATTAAATAAATAAAGTGGCGCAGTATCACAGTTAATATTACATTTACATTCCCGAAAGTAGCTAACCTTTCTGATTCGCTAAAGCACACAAAGACCCCCTGCTCCATGTCATGAGGGTAGGTTATATATGCTTTGATATACATTGTTACGTTTAACTGTAAACACAGGCCTACAATTCCTGTTAATAAAAAATTAGGAATTACAAAAATAGGCTTGCGGGTGGAAGGAAGTACTTAAGAGGAGAACATTGGAACGGAGCCAAAGGGCTACCACTCGGTTTACGTTGTTGATGAGCACTGGGAAGGCTCACACACGTAATGATTGATAACGATCATGAAAAACAGACATATAGATGCAGTTACACTACAAGTACCATGATGTGCCTTAGTAGGCAACATGCAAGGTGTTGCACCCCACGTACAGCCGCAACACAAGGCAATTAAGACCCAAATAATTTACTCCTACCTGCGTCCAATTCAACAGCCCGGGCAGTGACAAGTGCCACCTCTTCAGGCACGGGCAGGTAGTCCAAGTACAAGCATAGATCTAGGAAGTACAGCTACGGAACACACACAGTTGGAGTTAGCTAGTAGCAAAGATTTTGAAATTGTGTCTCGTGGCCAAGGAAGTTAGTGACATTGGACTAAGAGCAACATACATATCGGACCAGATGGTAATTATTAGAGAGAAAAGAGGCTACAAGGAGACAAATTGATAGAATGGAATGCACACTAACTACACCCATTTTTTTTTAAATAAATGATAAAGTAAAAAGAAGTTTATGAAAGAGATGTAAAGTCTCCAAAATTCACATTTCAACAAATTCACCCTTAAAATAAATTAGATGCTTCCATTGGCTAACAAGTGCGGGACTAATGGGGGGAGTAGAGAAGATGAAGTGCCAAGAAAACGGAGTGCGGTACCGTGAGAGAGGAGGGAGAGGTAGTGCACATTGGGGTCCATCTCTGAAACTGGACAAATTAGGAAAATAATTTGCAAGCACCAAATGAGACACCACTTGTACTTGTCTGATGGGAAATGTTTTGTGGCTCTCAGTGAATAGAAAAGACTGAAATTGCATTTCACCTAATGGTATGTTAACAGCCCTGTCCTTCTCAAAGAAAATGTACTGCTACCCAAAGAAGGTTAAAGGTCAGTTATTGCCTGGACATTAGAAAGTGTAGAAACAAATTAATGAAGGCCACACCACCAAATTCCATAGGAAAGTAGAGTTATTATACCTTTGATACAAATACACAGATTAATTCAGCTATATACAACAATAATATGATTAAAAGTATAGGTTCAATACAATTATTATAGGCCTTTAGGAGAAAAGACTAGAATATACGGCGTTTACACAACATGCATGACACACAGAGAACGTGCTTGAGCCTGTGTTTGTCTTCATGGTCATAAGTTCAGATGCTACCAGGTCTACTTAGCATTTTATCATTCTGAAGTGAATAGATGCGGGGTTTGATCAACACTTCATCATTCTGAGGTGGATGAAATGAGTACCATTGAGTTGAGGGAACGATAAGGATCTGCTGTTTAGCGTCAAAATACCATTCTGAGTAAACGTGCACTTTACAAAAACGCCATATTATTTTATAATAAGCTATATTTTACGTACAATTAAAGACAACACGTGTCTGGATATTACGAGGTATTGAAGGGTTAAAAGGATTTCTCTTGGGCTGCCGTTATATTAACGCTGGCCGCAGAGTCTGGGCGTTGAGCCAGGCCAGAAAGACACAATGCAATAGCTTCCTGTGGGTACGAACGAACAGGAAATTAAAATATATGTATATATCTGTATACAGTTAGCAGAACATGGAGAGCTGTGTGAATGGAATAACAGTTTTGATAAAAGAAAATAATAATTTTAGTGTATAAGTTTCCAGTTTAGTTCAACAGATTATGTCAAGTGCGTTGTGAACACTTTTTAAGTTTTAAAGAATGAATTAGGAGAGACTGAGGGGTCGATTCCGATTCGGGCCGGAAATTTCTCCGACCGAGCCGGATCCGGAGAGATTTCCGACCGAATCGGACCCGTGCAGTCCGACCGAACGAGTACGATGCGTCCGTATGTTATCGGACTCGAGTCGGTCGGACTCCCATTGATGTCAATGGGAGCCGGTCGCATAACGCGTACGCGGGCTCCCATTGACTCAATGGGTGCGAGTCGGACAAGTGCGCCCTCTACAGCGTGTACGCTGGCGAAGCGATTCGCGCCGTACACGCACAGGTAGGGGGACCCATGGGTCCCCCTGTGTGCGACTCCGCGCGGCTACGCTGTACTGGGGGTCCGACACGGACCCCCAAAGTACGGCTCCGACAGCTCTTACGAGCCGGAGTGCGCGGCTCGGTCGGACTGCTCGCGGCGCGCATCGTACTTACCCGGCCGGGAAACGTCTCCATTGCGCGGTGCGAGTCGAGTCCGAGCGAGTCGGTCGGAGCGGTTCGAGTCCGAGCGAGTCGGTCGGAGCTGTCGGGACGCCCGGACGAGTCGGTCGGCGATTTCGCATCGTACTCGCCGGGCCGGACTCCGCGTACGGTTCGGTCGGGAAACAGGGCTCCGAATCGGATCCGGTAAAGCCGAATCCTATTCGGAGCCCTACCGGCCGAGATCGGAATCGGCCCCTGAGTCTCTTCCCCACCATGGCAGACATGCCTATATTGAACAAAGCTAGAAAAGAGGAACATGAGAAATAAATGTCTAAGATCACACAATTTGGTGAAGGGGGAGCCGAGATTAGATACAGGGTTTCAGGTCTCGCATTATGAAGTTTAGTAACTGGGTATGTATGTATATATATATATATATATATGCTTTGTTCCTCTATGACCACTGTACTGAAGACACGCTACTGACTGGCAACATCTTTGCCTGGCATCAGTTTAAAGGGTTGTGCTGGGTTGAAGTGGTGGTGAAGAAAATAGTGTTTTTTTTGCGGCAGCAGGAAAGCAAAATAGTTTTTTTCACTACGTGCATCACCACTGCTTGAGGTAAAGTCAGCTGAGTGTGCAGGGATATATGGATATACGCATGTCCTTCGGTGACACATTTTTCAGAGAGTGTTGTTTGACCACTAAAAGTAGCTGGGGTATCACCAACAGGGGACGGTGTGTATGATGCAACTGATCCCAGCTTATTTGTTCAGTTGCGGCAACAAGAGCAGACTGTTGGTAAAGAATGAGCCTATACAGATATTTTCCGCTTTTGGCATAAAGTACATGTAACTGAGGGTTTCCATCAATGTTTAGCAGGTCATTTAGCAGGACTAGTGGCTCAGGGTCTGTGTCCACAGCCAGCCATCATGCTATAAATATCATCTGTAGTGCCAAGTTGTGCATATTTCAAAGGTGGGGACCACATTCCCCAGGCATGTATTGGGTGCATTACCTTTTCTATGGAGAGAGTGAGACATCACTTGTGCTGAGGGCTGATCAGCTCTGACAAGATAGGCCTTAGATTTTGGTAGTAATAGCACGGGGTGGACAAACAGGCGTGCTGTGAAAAATAAAAGAGTATAAGTAACACAATTGTTTTAATGATTGATACTATGCCCAAAGGGGACAGCAGTAGCATTGTCCAGAATATGGTCCATCCTTGAAATTCCAGACACACATCTATCTAGATTGCCACCCTTCAACTTTTCCTCTATGAAGTAAATTTGGATTCTTCGATATTTAAAAGTTTCCAGACACATGATGGGTGGTGATCAGTATCAGGATTTATCACAATTGCCTTTGAGGCCAGGCCCTACTACCAAATTCCGGCAATAACAAGATTATTGGGGATACGCGTGTTATTGGGTCCCTAGGAATAGGCAAGGCATCATCTGTACCTTATCATGCATGTTTTTAGCACGCTAATTTCTCTAGTACTTAGTATGGGTGACATCAGACACCTCTGTCTGGAGGTCCCACTGGGGCCCCTGAAAAAAATGTCATCCAGTTGAATACACCCTACCAGGTACGAACACTGGCCATCCATGGTATATATAACAACTAGATCTAGAGCAATAAGAGGCCAGGAAGCCCTGTCCGTGTCAGTACCACAAAAGATAGGGCCACACCAATGTGTTGAACGTTTTTATAGGTGTTAAATTCAGTGTATTTGTATATTTTATTTCTGAATGTTGTGCCTGCACAAGGGCACAGCTACTGTTGCGCACCTAGCCACAGGTCATAGACGGAGAATGTTTGGTGAAGAGTAGACAACATATTGGGTATGACAGGTGGGTTAGGTGTGAACAAAAAAAAAATGAGAGAACGCTCTTGGATAGATATAGAAAAATGACGCTGATTAAATATAAATACACAATTAAAAAGGAAATTATAAAGGTGGCACCTTCATCAGGACATATATAATACCTGTCTCTCTCTCAACAGATTACATTTTTGATGTACCTAATAAAAAAAAAAATTTTTTTTCCAATAAACATAATCCTATAAATGATTTTACATATTCATTAAGTCTATTGTTTTTACCATTAAATACGTACACATCCATTTAGTATCATTATTTAAAGGTCCATTATCAAAGTGTCCACTCAGTTGTTAAATGGATTCCAGCATTACCACACAGACTTACATAACCCATTACATCACATAAAAGTTCATTTCACAAAAGTTGTATATCTGCACAAATGCAAGAACATGGGTGCACTTTATTTAATAATTGGGCCCCTAATTAGGTCTGGCGTTAACAATGACCTTTATGTTTTATAGAATGTTGTCTCTCTCTCTTGGCCAGCTTCACTGTGAGTGACTTCATTCTGTTCTTTCACAAGGAGCATATCGACACACAGTTGTTTTATTCTGTGCCAGTAACGACTGTGCAATGTGTGATGTTTGACACTAAAACAATTTTTATTTTTTGCTAATGTTTGTTATAATGGTGAGGGCCCAGCAGCTCCCACAGAAATATTGTAAGAAAAGGATGGGTTGCGCATTGACAGAGCCAAAGGGCTGACCAACAATTTCGGACCTACTGGCTTTGCCAATGCTTGCTTATTTATATGTTGCAAAGAAATGGTACCTACCATTTTCCAGTAGTTTACTGAGCATTCTGAGAGCAGTATACATAGCCTCACATTGCTAAATATTGAACATATGTGTACACATTTTTATATTCTAACGACTGTCAGTAGTACAGTCTGAGCTTACAACATTTACTTAGAGCGCTCACCCTAATAATAGAGGCTTTCAATTAATGAACAGTAAGTACAAGTTTGAACAGCATTATAACATGGACACAAATATTACCTTCACTGCAGACAGTGCCCTTACATGATCCATAATGTGGTACTGCAAACTAACAGCCAAAGGGTTTGAGCTGTAGGGGTTGAGCCTACTTGTCCCAAGAGAGAAAAAAGATTTTCATCTGTGTTTGCTGTTGGGACAAGCTATAGTACAATGTTTTAATTCTTCTTTTGCTTCTGGAGATAATGAATTTCTTTTTAAAGTCTTGTACAGGGATTGCTATATACTTTTTAGGTTCTTTCCTTCATTTGGAGTTCCCTCCTTACCTCAGCTGGCCAACAAATGCAGCGTGCACCATTAATAGCTCGACTATTGCAAGACATGTTGCTACCAAAGTTTAAATTGTAGAATGTGCTGCACACACCTCCTCCAAGGACTATGTATAAATTGGTAAATAATTTATTGATGCAGATGTACAAAAAGGAATAGCATTAACTGGTTGTGAGTACACAATGGTTCAGATTGCTTCTACTACACATGATATCATGATATAGAGATAAAGGATGATGATATGTACTATGACCCTAAGTATATTATTGGAAGGGCTGGGTGGGAGAAAAGGAAGAAGGGAACAAGGGATGATGTATGCAATTAAAAAAAAGAAAAGAAATACGGTTAGGCCCAAATGGAAAAATATGTTCACCAACGATAATGCTTGGTCCCATGGCCCGTCTTTTTTTCATGGTTCATCACTTATAGGACGTGATGGGAAGATCAGACTGTTTTTCTAATGCTGTATTTCCACTGCCCCAGGCCACTTCATTTCCCCACATTAAATGGACTTCATCAACATGACCCCTACTCAAACTACAAGTACGTGTTGGTTATTGTGTGCATGATCAGCAATTGGACTGAGGTATGCCAATTCAGGAACAGCAATACACAAATTATTGCCAAATGCCTCCTGAAAGAGTTCATACCGTGCTTTAAAGTACCTATGTTTTTGGGTTCTGACAATGGACCGGCGTTCATCTCACATGTGGTTGAGGGGTTGTGTAAGGGGCCAGGAGCCACACAGAAAATACATGTGTTCAACGGAAACTACCAAGTGGGAATGGTATCCCAAGCTCATCCTGAAGGGTTGCACGTGCTACAGAAAAAGGAAGAGTGTGTAAGCGGATACCAACGATACATCAACTAAAGACGTCTGGAAATTTTTTTGCCCCAACCCCTCAGTCTACAAGTTGTGACAACGAGACATCTTTACCTTTTTTCTTCACTTTGTTTTCCTCATATCGAATGTGCCTCAGTAATAGAAGTGCTAGTAACCTCTCAAATTACTTGAAGACAGGCACCAACGGTTACTTTTTCTGTTTACAGGTTATCATCTCTGAGGCTCTACCTTATTCCTCAGCAGACTTTTTGATAAGAATAAAAGTACAGCAGAAGATAAGACATTCTTCCAACTAGTCACACTAGCCACACGTACCAACGATTGGAGCAATGCCTCAAGACTTTCAGAACAATTAGAGAAAATGATCATGGGTGCTGCTAGCAGCATTGACCCCCATTCCTGCCATTAGAATGACTACGCTCCTTAAAGTGTGTTGTGATCACAGTATTATACCTGAGATACTGCTTAAATGACACAGAGATATTGTACCAAAGTGAATAAATAGCCATTGATAAAGAAGGGACAGTTGACAGGGCAGGATGTTACACACCGGCCTACAGACACAGAAAACAGCATGTGTTACAATGTCATACCTGTCTCCAAATACTTGGGCTGTGTCCTAATGTACAAAATGCTCTTCAGTCAGAACACCATGTCCGCAGTTGCACCTCCCGAGAATAGCAGAATTAGCTAAGGGAGAGCAAGGATAGAACAGGGAATGTGAGTAACTTAGCACTTATAGAAGTTGTAGAAGTAACAACAATAGGACTACATTAAGTGCAAGAATTTTGTTCAAAAGAATGAACAAGAGGAGGGAGATGATGGAGGGTCCCGAAAGTCCATTATTACCATTTAACAAGAAACTCATTACTGGTTTGGCACTACCCACCAAACATGATACTCCTAGATAGGCCCTACCAGGCAGGCTCAGATAGAATGTCTTAAATTGTCCACTTTCCCTTGTCCTGGTAGCACATCTCACATAGGCCCAAGCCCAGCTCCCTAGATAAACTGTATCTTACATAGGACCAAGCATACCTTCTTAGATACAAAAGTGTAGGCCCAAATGCAAGTGACTCTTGCTCTCATTTTTATAATAATAATAAAACAGACCTCGTAGGCCTCACTGATCTGCTAGCAGAAATCTGTCCCATCCACCCAGATACAACATTAGCCCTTTCTTGTAACTTTCCACAGTTACAAGAATAAGGGTGGCCCCCACCCACATGACAACCTGATGGAACATCTGGCAGTGTCACATGCAAGATTTATGATATTCTTAGCTATGGGACTTTCCGCGCTAGCATTAAACTGGAACTCAAGGCAGGAACATGACCAAGGAATTAATATATTTAATATTAATTCTAAGCATCTTTCACGGTGAAAGTTATCCTTTGTTTACTTTTTGCGGTCAGAGAACTCTGACCATCTGCCACCAGTTCTGTTTCATCATGATACCACTTCTCATATAACATTTTCCAGTAAAGCAGGTGGCCAAGTGGCCTGCGTCAGATCTCGTGTCAGGCGTAGGCGTAAGTTCTGCATTTAACCATATAGTTCTGCATTCAACCATATAAAAGGTCTTCACCCAGGTCCAGGCCCTGAACTCCTCCTATAGTGCTCAGCACTTGAGTTCCCAGTCGACTGATCTCTTCTCTAGGGCCTAGAAGCCTATTCTGAGGTGGTAATGCTCTTCTTTGATTGCCAGCCTTTTGGCTTTGTCAGCCCCTCTAATTTAGCTCATCCAAGCCCAATCCATTGCATTTATCTTAGCTTAAACTGCGTAGTCTTGAATGGTGTTGCTTTCTTAAGAAAAGATTTGCCTTCTGAGCACTATCCTATTCATCACCTTTAAATTCAGGGTTGCCCCTTGGGCAGCTGCTCATAGAAAGATAGATAGATATACATTTCTGCTTCGTTTGAACATTTGATTTATAACATTGTCGATGCATTTATTTTTTCATCCTGATCATGTGTTGATGGGCAACATTTAAATTGAACTGTTTCCTGTGGTTTTGAATTGCTTAATAAAGTGCTACTGTGTTTTACATCGTTGTTCCTTCCTTTCAAGAGAACGTGCAGAGCGCAGGTCTTGCTCTCGTGAGCTGGTAAGCCATGTGTGACCACTGCAGTGTCTCTCCATTTACCCCCCATCAAGTTCAACAAGGAGTGAGCTCAAATTTCTTCCAAGGGATGTAAGAGAAGAAAGTAAAGATATCTACGAGCAGGCCCTGCACCCAAATCGCCCATGCCCAAATCCCCTGCCTTGAGCCAGACCCTGTACTCAATCCCCCATACCCACCCTGCAGACAGACAACACTGCACTGCGCAATCCTTCAATTGTGTGCAGCGGGGTGTGGGCCACAGGCCTGGTCTCCAACAAGGCCCTGAGCTTAACCCAGTGTGAGCAGTCAACCCTACGCACAGCCTTCGGCCCGCTCATGCTCACATCATGCATGGGACACCAACCCTCTGTTGCACGCAGCCTATGGTATCTGACGCCAATCCAGGCCCACCCCAAACGCCACCAATCCTCTGCTGAGCATGGCATTCTCACTTTTATAGATGTTTTCTTCTATTTAAATGATGTTTTGTACTTGTTTCTACTGTGGTACTGCTGGGATACTGTGGTACCTGAAAAAGGCCTATTTCTTAAGTAGCTCTTTTCCAGGCTGCAGTACCTGGAAAAAAGCTGCCTGAGAAAATATGAAGAAAATAGGCATTGTCCAGCAGAATCCGGCAGCATGGATTTTACTGCAAAAATAAATAGCTTCCCACTTCCCCCTCATCTGAACGAAGCACCTACCCAGTCCATAGTGAGGGGCTTAGATATAAGGCCTAACCTGCAAGCATTCCATGAAACCAACCCCACCCCAAGCCCAACTATCCCGCGTCTGGCCAACCTTCCACTGCACTGTGTACAACCCCCTGTTGCACATGTTTTTTGGATGTTTGCAGCAGGGAATTGAGAGCATGGCCAGACCTCGGGCCAGACCCTGAACTCAACCTCCCCTCCATCCTATCCTGTGTCCAGCCAAACCACACTATGCAAAACTTTCAGCCATGCGTTGCAGGGGTATGGCCACTGGGCCTGAACACTGGCCAGGCCCTGCGCCCAACCACCCACTGCCACCCCACAACATCTGGGGCCACCCCTCTGTTACACATTGCCTTCAACTGTGTGTAGCAGGCAGCAGGGTTTGGACACAGGACCTTGTCTCTGGCTAGGCCCTTGGCCCAACCCTCCCACACAAATACTACCCAACCAGAGGACAGCAAATTACTGCACATGGTCTTCAGTCAAGTGCGGGGGGTTTACTACAGGGGTTGGCCTTTGACAAGGTCTTGCGCCCAACTTCCCTGTTCACAGCCAACTCCCCCCAGTGCAGAGCCTTCATTCTCCCACACCACCCCATGGGCTACCAACACACTGCTGCACACAGTCTTTGGTGATCCCATGCACAACCAACACACAAGGGCCACCAACCACTCTGCTGGGCACAGCATTCTCACTATTATACAAGCTATTATTATTTAAATATTTTTTATACATTTAATTTCACTGAGGTACTGTGGTACTCCTGTGTCCAAGAAAAGTACCTACTTTGTTCACATTTTCTGGGGTAGCTCCGTTTTAGGTACTGCAGGAGTCCCATGGAATGGATTTTGCTTAAAAGATAGATTCATAAAACCTAGTTCACCCTTTTGGAAATAACCATCATTTGCATGGCATTCCCCTAGATTAAAGTCGTTTTTCACTGTGGCAAGAATAGCCTCCCTTAGACTAATACTAGGTAGTGTTATTACATTTAATAATTGATAATTGGGAAGTTGGGAACAGCTAGAGAAAAACTTCTTCCAATCATTTTAATTGCAATCTAAAAATGTCCTTAAAGGTAAAGTTGGATTTTAGCTTACTGTTTTAGAAACTTGGCACTTTCCTGCCTAAACCAAATGTGCTTTTTTTCCTGTGTTCAGGGCCACATGACTGTTAATGGCTCTCCTGTGGTGTGATGTTTAGTCCTACCAGACTGTTGACAAAGGACACAGGTGTGGGAAAGTGTGTTCCTCTCCTGAGCATGATGGTCAGGATGGTTGTAGCCAGCCTCTTCCTGAGCTTCAAAGGGTGGCCTGAGGGCTGTACCCAGCCCCTTCTTGACTTCAGAGGATGTGTGCACTGTCACTGGAAAATGCAGCTCACGCCACAGCCTGTTTGCCCTTTGTTTCACTAGCCAGTTTGGAGCCAGTCCCGGTGGAAAGGGAAGTACTGACCACACCCAGTTTAGGGTTAGACAAGAGGGGTGTCACCCACCCACAAGCCGACACTTAACATAAAAGTGGCAACATCAGAAACTCTCATCAGAACATTCTTGGACCTTGGAGGATTCAAACAAATCTGCTGTCTGAAGAGGTAAGACTGTCCCTCCTTGCTTTGACCACAGGACCCCAGGAGTGACTCCAAGGGTCAGTTGGCAGACCTTCTGTTTCAGCTACAGTGATACAACAAGCATCCAGAGCCCTCTCCCATTTGACCAGACCCAACTGGATCTGACCTCTGATGGTCTCTGTGGGAGTGGATCGTAACCCTCTATGTGCTGTCCTCCAGTTTTTGGAACCTTGTCTGGAGTCAGAGTGCTAAACTGAAGGTTTCACTGGATCTAACGCAGCTCTGCGCAAAGTCTTGCATCTGTGGCTTCACCAGATCTGAGGCAGAACAGTGCAGGAGAAATAGGGCCTCAAATCACAGTACTGCACAGTCCCTGAGTGGCAGCGTCATCAGACCCAATGCAGGACGAAACAAGGGCCTCGCATCGTAGCACCTTACAGCTCCTGAACCGCAGCTTCGCCGGATCCGACACAGATTAGTGCAAGAGGATGCAGGGCCTTCCACTGCAGTACCATGTAGCTCCTGATTGACAGATCGATTGACCCAATGCAGCATGACACAGAACCTTGCACCTCAGCACCACGCAGTTCAGCAGCAAGGACAAAAGGTACAGCTTCCAGTTGGAAAAATTGATTCCTGTATCCAGCCTGCGCTACATTGTGGATGGCCTGAACTTATGACTTTGGGCCTGATTATGATCTTGGTGGTCCAGTATACATACTCCTATTTAAGATCGAGTTTCACTGTATCAATCGCTAGAACTGGCATGAGGGAAGAGGGCGACCCCCTGTAGTCACACAGTCGTCAAGGATGGTGCGCACCCGCTATTATGGTAGGGACCATAATAGCAGTGGCGCACCACCCTTATGGTCCCATCTATCATGGGCCATCTATCCCTGCAGTAGTCTGCCCCCTGGCGGTAGAAATGTGCACTCTTCATTAACAGCATATTTCTGCTCGCCATTGTCATACAAACTGAAATGGCTTATTCCCAACGTCCAGCTCCAGAGCCTAAACGTATTACAGGGCAATTACCAAGTTATCACAATGGGCACAGACTCTTCAGATCGGAATGAAGTGTGCAGAGTGAATAAAAGCACGTACCTGCAGGCAACCAGGCGGCACATGGCATTATGTAAAGCCGGCGGCATGTAATGTGCTGGTGCTTTTCTTTTCCTATTGCTCAGGCCACGATGTGGAAGATGTTGTTAATTGCATCAGACACTGCGTGTCGCGGTGAGAGTCCTCGATAACATTGACCTGTCACACCTTTTCATTCATAACGTACATTAAATTATAACTTAGCATTGTGGAAAGAGTAAGAAAACATGTCAAATATAGATCAAATCGATTCATTTTTTTTCTCCATTTGGGCCCAAAGGTGTGAATATTATGGTAGGGACCATAATAGTGGTGGCGCACCACCCTTGACGACTGTGTGACAACAGGGGGTCGCCCTCTTCCTTCGTGCCAGTTCTAGCGATTGATACAGTGAAACTCGATCTTAAATAGGAGTATGTGTACTGGACCATACCACATAATACAGGTGGAGTAACCTTAAGTATATTGATATACTAGGGCAGTGGTTCCCAAACTTTTTCGACCCGCGGCTCCCTTGACCTGTTGGCCGTTGGCCGCGGCTCCCTAATATGTTACTTTTGTTTGGCGGGTGGTGGGGATGTAAGCCCGGCCTCTGCAGTACTTCCATTTTTCCCCTTGAAAATAATTGGGATGAAGCCAATTAAGGTATTATAATCATAGATGTAATCCTATCCTACTCACTGCAGAGCCCCATGCAGTGTCAACGACTGATTGGAGGGATACGGAGATCTCAGAGAAGTAAATTGTTACTGCATTGTCATGTAGAGCTCTTTAAAGAGGTGTATCTTTAGCTCGTTCTTGAGCAGGGTTTGTGAGGCCCGATAGAAAGAGGAATGTTGTTTCAAAATTGTGTCCAATCTGTGCGCCGCAGCACCCCGTTGGGCCATCAAAACTAGCCAGGGGCGCCACGCACAAAGGGTATCAGTAGAGGACATGAAGCGTGCAAATGAGTGTAACTCCTTGTTTGCCTCCTACTCTTGTGTGATGCTTCTGGCTTTGTGTAGCTCATGTGCATGTCTCCTTCCATAAGAACTATGTATATTATCACATGTATGCACCTGCCAGTGCCCTCAGCTACACGACGAATCTGTGTCCCTTTAGTTTCTTTCAAAGAAAGATTAGTAGCTAATAACTATCTCTAAACTGACCAACAAATGAAAAAGCAGAAAAGCATCTCAAGCAAACAAGCAACAGGGTCTAATCCACTCTAGGCAATTAGTTTCTCTCCAGGACTTGCCTGTTCCTGATGCTGTGTCTTCTTGTGTGAGGACTTAAGGATTGGTACATGACTTGTGGCATATCTCTGTGCTTGTTACATGACTGCTGTGGCATCTTTTTCTTGTTGCGTGATTGCTGTAGCATCTCTCCGTTCTTGTACCAAGATTGTGTTGGCATGTGCATCACCTCTGTGGTTGCAACGTCTGCTGTGGCATGTTGTTGGCCTCATGTACAGTGGGTTCCTGGATCACCTTGTTGTGTTCTTTGAAGTATAAACATGTTTGTAGTCGTTCTTCTCAATGTCATGTTGCTCTTTTGCCCACATGGATCACAGTTTGTGTTTGATTGGGGGAATTAGATATATTATGACATTATTTGTGCCCCTTATGGGCTGCGCCGCAGGGTGCCAGCGACCTTCTCCAAACTCCTATCCACTGAACAGTAGCGATAGTGCGCTTCATGGGATCTGGTCTGCTGCCCACAAAGCAAAGCTAAATGAGTACTGAGTAGTAATTGTGAAAAACTCTGTTGTGGCACCCCTGCCAGTACCAGGGTTGTTTTGGGTAATCTGTTTTTGTGGTAGGAGCAGTGTCAGCCCCCACATTCCAGTCTTTGCCTGCACAATAATCAATAATACTTTTTCTCCTGATGATGAACGTCTGAGCGCACCCTTTTGGCTTTGACTCTATGCCCATACGGGAGCGTGTCAAAGAGAGATCCCTGTTTTAAATGTTTTCAACCAACTCAGCCGCAGCTCATATCTTTTCTGCAGATTGACGCCGCCTCAAAAAACGCACCAGTCACAAATTGTAATGTTATTTGGATTGCTGCAGCCCCTGAATAAATGGCATCATTTTACAGGTCTTTTCCACTGGCTATACCAGAGAGCATATTTACCCTCGCTGGAGATGGAAGCAAGAACGCATGATTTATTGAAGTGTCACAAGTTCATGCCAGAGCCCATCTGCACTCCCATTCCCTCGGAGGTCAAAGTGCAGCTGGGCAGGTATTTTTACATTGGTTTGTTTATATTACTCTTCGCTTTGCAAGGCAATCTTGTCTGTTCGGTCCACAGAAGTTTAAGTGATTTCAAAAATATTTGAGCAGTCTCAGAACTTCCCTAAAGAAATGCCTAAACAAGTTCGAGCAGTGGCTTTCTCTTAATACATTACTACACATTCGGTTCTAAAAATACAGGTAGTGATGGGTGTGTTACACCCTGCAGTGGCTCCAAAGCTGTGTTTGGTGCGCGGCGCCCCAGGCAAGTTTTGATGGCGCCCTGGGGTGCCACGGCGCACAGATTGGGAAACACTGTACTAGGGGCATATTGGAAGAAAGGGAAGCTAGCATAGGGATCCGACAGCCGGTAGAGACAGGGATTCCGGCAGAAACATGTCGACCATTATGCAGAACGGAGGGGTGAAGGGTGCATAATACACTCACTTCACCACCATCCCAGGGTATGAATTACCTTTTTAATCCTGACAAGGGAATCCAGGAATAAAACTATTATTAGGATATCCCTTACTTAGTTTTAGACTTATTATCTGCACCTTTATTGGACCCTTCTTCACCTTTTCTATTTTGTTTGTATTGTCTCCGCCACCCTATTGCTCCACCTCAAGCGTTGTTCTGCGCTGAGGCGTCGCAGCAGCCCTATGATGAAGCATGCCACAATTCGTTGAGGGTGAGGGCAGTTGTTTACACAGTAATGTGCTTTGCTACACCTTTATTGTAGATTGATACTTTATAAAAATTCCGACTACAGGAACCTTACTTCTTTTCTGTGTGAGGAATACACAAAGGCCAACTACACCTAGTCATGTGACCCAGGAATGGCTGCAAGCACAAATTGATTAGGACAAGGGAATGTCAGCTTTATAAAAGTGACACTTTCAGAATTGTGACTTAGAATCTGACTTTACCATTAAAGAGGATTTTAAATTACAATTCTTTAGAGACCAATCTCGACCTTCCTACTACTCCCAATCAAACGTTATCACTTAATAAGTCTAATAAAGTAACCCAATTTTATCTTATCAGAGAGCCTTTCAGTAGTGAAAAACAAATTTGAGAGTTTGTCACTGCCAAGACATGTAAAACTTAAAGGTACATGTCCAACTTCGGATCTGAGCATAGGTACATTTTGGGGTGATCAAATTATAGGGGTTCAGTAAAATTTTGGGGTTTGGCTCCCACATTCTCACCCCTTCAACCAATAATCAAATTTCTTACAACCCACTCCATCTGGACTAAGAACCACCCCAGCAGTCCACAATAAGGGGCTTGAGCAAAGGGTCTATCCTGTGAGCAAGCTCTGCACCCAACCCCTCAATGCCCAACTCCCCTTCACCTAACCCTCTGCTTAGAGAGTAGTTGACAAGACATCCTTGACTCAGGGTATGACCTGCGCCCAAACCCCCACACCCAACCCACACATTCCTATAAACTGATCGGAGTCTATGTTTCTGACCCATGTCGACTCTGTCTGGTGCAAAGGTCACAAAGATTAGGATATATTCTCTAGGTGAAGTACAACTGATTCAGGGCATACTATTGATTTACCTAGTTACTGTTCCTGGGGTACTGTAGGTTTTACAGTTCTGTAGGCATCCTGGTTTAGACCAGTTGTGGGGGTTTGAGAAGAAGGAAGTGTTACCAATTCTGTCGAGGTAATAGAAATATGGAAGGAGGTCTTGTAAATGAGGTTATGCCTACAAGGTGGCAAATCATGGTACAATGGTGATCTTGTGTCTGTGTGTGGCATGGTGTAAACTTAATATGACAATAACTAGATTTTAGGCATACCTGTAAGGTAAGCGAGGTAACAGTTTATGAATGCCATAAACACTGCTCTTATCTAAACCCAATATATCCTAAACTAAGGTTCACTGGTGTGTACATCCCACATCAAAATGTAACTCCTATGATTCCCAGCCCCACTGTTCCCCACCAGATCCCCTGACCAAACCTGAGTATATCACCTGTATATCACAAGCACATGGACATCACCGGCCATTCCCACCACCTGAACTCAGTGTTTGCAATGTTGCACAGAGTGATCCTCACTATGTATGCACGAGCATGGTCCAATGTGAATCTGCCATTCAGAGACATTAAACAGGCTCATAAACTATGCACAAAGCTGTTTCTCTTCTAGAGTCATAGTACACTGAAGAGCTAACACACCACAGGCTATTATGGGAGGCAAAATCTACATCATCTTCGTTATCAAATTGGAAACAGTTGAAATCAGCAATGAGATCAATGACAGGTGGATGTATTCTCAAAACAGGTGCTAAAGATGATCAATCACTTTTTGCGCAAGAGGGCCATGTGTTCCTTTAACAAGAATGAAATATACATTGAATAAAAGGTATACATCTAAATCTGTTTGTAGGTTTCCCAAGGACAGCCTTGAAATGTTTATGACCGGGGGTTCAAACTGTCGGAGAACACCGGCTCGTTAGTTTTACCTTTGTGAGAAGTCCAACTTTAAGACATCCACGGGATGAAGGCATGACCCTGACATCAAAGAACATTGCTGCTAAAGAACAAAACTGAATTCAAACTGCTTGTAGCCCTACACTGCCCCATTGCTCTAAGGCACTTTTTTGTTTTTTGCTCCTGCACTGGGAGAATCTTTCATCTCTTATGGCTCCATTATAACAAGCATTTGCAATGCAATAGGTCTCGCATTATTAAAGTTTGAGCTATTGGTGTTGCATTATGTGAAGACGGTACCGGAGCAAAAAGTGTAGGGGAGGACGGAGAAGAGGGAAGAAAACAAGGAAGAAAACTGAAAAATGGAAGATAGGGAAGAATAAATGAAATAGGAACAGATGGTGTCAAAGAGGAGAAGAGAAGAGGAAGGTGGCAAGTGCAAGGAAGAAATAAGGAAACAAGTAACCTGAGACGAGCATGCAGCCTGCAACGGGAGTTCTGTGCACGCGCGAAAGTGGAAGGCGAAAGTGAAACTGATCGCGGTCCAGATGGCGCCTCGGACGGTGAGAGGCTGACGAAAAGGGAGGGGGAGAAGGGAGGGGGAGTGCGAGCAGAGGAGCCTGATTGCAGCAACCCAGATGGCAGCTGCGCACGTGCACGCTTGCGTGAACGCAAGTTTGAGGCCAGCAAAAGCCTCTGGCAGCGAGACCTAAAAGCCACTCACTAAATTTCTCGTAGAGCAGCGCATGCGCTGGCTCAGCGAGACCTAAAAGGATGAGAAAGTCAACAGGTCTGATGTTGACTGCCAGACTTTGACATGCTTTTTTGTTACGGTGTTTGTAAACTTTTGTTGTTGAGCGTGCTGCAGAGCCCTTGCTAGTGCAACATTTAGGCTAAAAGCAAAAATGTTTTCATCTCAACCAGCACACCTTGCCATTATAGTCCCCGGCACTAAAGGGAACTACTTGGTGGGCAGATAAGCTCCACGTGAAAAAGCAGAATGTGGTCACTCACAGTTAAGTTAACCAATATGTGAATTAGGCTGACCCACTGCTGTATGTTGTAATGGTCAGAAGATAATTGTGAATGATGCAATAACAGACTAATAGATAGAGAGGGCTTCCTGACAGCCCCTACAAGATAGATATATTTATTTATAGATATACACATACATGTACACGCACACACACACCTATATAGAGATATAAACACGTTTTAGTAAAAGTTAAAGGTCTTGGCTATAAAAGAAAACAGGCTTAGTTCTACACTAAGTTTGTAATCATCCTTCCATTAAAAAACATTATACGTTTTCGATACACTTGGGGTTAATGCCATTTTCAAAGAAATGCTGTAATTACATCGATTACAATTTATTGTCATTGAGAAGATAACACAAATGGTTGAACAGTTGGTCAGTTGTGAGTGAGTGTCTTCTAGGTTGTAATCTGTATATATAGTTAGCACTGAATGT
The DNA here is from genome assembly GCA_963921515.1 of Calotriton arnoldi. NCBI lineage: Eukaryota > Metazoa > Chordata > Amphibia > Caudata > Salamandridae > Calotriton > Calotriton arnoldi. The sequence goes on from CAWUFW010000985.1 coordinate 2,936,462, forward strand.
TGGCATTCAGCCTAAGTGATAGATGTTGACAGATACGAGATTTTGACCAAGGTAACACAGCTTGTCTTAGTTAGAAAACAGGATAACAACTCAGGTCCACCGGTTCCACAAAAGGCAACCAAGCAGATAGCTAGTCATTTAAACGACAATTCAACATCGTCCCTTTTATCCAAGGGTTTACAGTGCCTCGGGGCCAGGCATATCTCCATCTACCTGGGGCTATTAGCAGTCCCGAACAAAAATAAAATACGAGGGCCAGGTAGTGGGGGTGGGAAACGCATCAACATTTCCTTCCATGGCCTTTTTTTTTTTTTTAATCAATTACCCGGCCTTTTCTTCTTATTTATGATTTGGGGTATCAGGTTAACAGAACTGTGCGATATTACTGCAACTCCTTACTGCAGTAATATTACTATTCGGACAATGTTCTACCTCTGGATTTACATCCGGGCTCTAAATGAGTCGGTCAGGTTTGTACTGACCCACTGAACCTCTTAAATTCATAGTCTCTGCAGGTATGGCTCAGGACACCTTGATTTGATGACGGTTGAGAATAAGCGCAGTCGAAAGTGTAAAAAATGCACCACAAACCTCGAGAAGGAAACAAGAGGCATAATAATTCCTACACAAACGACGAGAGCAATAGTTGTGTACAGCAGCAGCTCATCTTGGAAACAGGACTCGAACAAAAGTCCTTCCTTCTACATGGGATACTGCTGTATGTTACACGTAACCTCCTACATACTGCCCAATGTAGCCTCTACTCACTGCGGGCCACAGATTAAGCCCGCCAGAATGTTCCATATATTCTGGGTCAAAAGGATGCCCTCCCCCTCCGGAATGTACACGATAACATACTACAAAAGGAAAACGAAAAATACCACAAAAGTACATTTCGGTGTCAGCATTGCCACGAACGCCCGAAGGAGCATCTATAAAGGATTGAGGTGTTGAGGGTGAGCGATATAACAGGTGAATTAGGGGCATGGCTAGGCTGGCGGTATCGGACACAACATACCGCCAGTTTACGCTAACAAAATCGAACCCCTCCTATTACAAGGGGCATACATTATCAATATACTGCCCACGGCACAAGCCCATGACGACTCGCCACAAACATAGCCTCACAATGTTACCAATATCACGGCACTCGACACGATGGAGCCCAAATATGACGTTTCTGACGATACCTAATAAGAAAACAGTTATATGCTGGCTGGGAAAAAAAAGGTAACAACATCCTGGAAATAGCAAACACTCATAGGGAATGCAAGATTAATGTAAGCAGGAACAATATATTCACCTTAACGCTGGTTGTGAATAAAACCAATCTATCCACTTTACGACCACTCTATCTTGCTTCATTTAGTGATTTTGTTTTGTATTCTTAACGTTGTTATTTTTTTCTCGGCCCCGAAGCTGCACTTTTGAATAGAAAAATGTCTGGAAAACTCGACATTTGCAGGCAAGGGTTTTGGATCCATTTCACAGGGGAACAAAGCAAGGAAAGGAGAGGAAAGAGAGGGTAAGAGCTGTTTGTTGAAGTAAGGGTTTTCAGCAAATGAGGAGGAGCGAGACCGAGACGAAGAAAGTGAGAGGGGGAGGGGCAGCTGTAGAGCAGGAGAAGTGAACACTGACTGTTGTTGAAAGAAAGAAGAGAAAACGAAAGAGAGGGATGCCATGATAACACGACGAAGTTCACATCCTCGGTTTCAACACTTCGTTATTTTTGAGCTCAGATTTTATTAATACGCAGCAGGCCACGAAGATTTGCCTACAGGTAGTGCGCTCTACAAATGATATCCTATCCTATCCTCTGCCAAAGCCTGCTAGATATTTCAAGAGCAAAGTGAATTGTAAACTCATACAACGTTCACTGTGTGAATCCAGTAAATATAAGACGCAGTGCCCACTATACAAAGGTGCGCCAATGCAGTTTTAATTGTAAATAAAAACAAGCATACCTTTGATCGCATTCATCACTGTCTTTCATGCAAGGCACAGGCAGTAGTAGTCAGGGGCACAGAGGCTGACAGCAGAACCTAACAAGCATTGGCATAGGAACCTAAAAAGGGAGCTCATAGGTTATGGGGATCGCCACTGGTAGACCGAATCAGAATGGTGCGCCAAGAGAGTAAATTATAAAAAGGTTTAGCTGAGAAGTTGCATATTCAGAATTACATATCATCAATGACATTTGTGCACAAAGTATTTTAAAATCTACAGAAGGAAACTTCCGTCTCCCATGGTCCCGCTATAGAGAAGCCTCATAAAGGATCAGCATTTCCAGTGTCCTCTAATAACGTGAACACAACACGGCTGTCCGATTGCATGGTCCGATGAAAGGTGTTCAAATTAGTGGGCGTAGAGACAAACTGGGAATGATACGTGTTATCGCCTATTTCAAGGGCACTCACCTGTGAAAGGCACCTAGAGAATGGTGTAATCACGAGTGCTGTGGGTTTGGCGTATCAAAGTGAGCAAGATATCTGTCTATCAAAGTCTTCCTATAGTTGCAAAAGCAAAAGAACCAGTGGTGCGCGCGCACCACAGAGGAGCGGGGGCTAGGGAGCGCGGCAGCAAAGCGAGACGAACGCGCTGCTGCGCGCGTTCTGGCCACCGCCGGGAATGGGCGCGGCAAAGGCGGGACATGCGCCCGCCTTTGACCAATCGCGTGCCGTCTCCATTAAAAAAACGGACGCTACAGTTAATGAGGGCTTCTGAAAACAAAACCACACGCACGAGCGTGTGGGTCGTTTTCAGAAGCCCTTTCTAGAGGTCTCGCGCTGCGCGAGCAGTGCTGCGCACTGCAACGCTAGGCACGAGACCTAAAAAGGGAACAGACGCCGCCTGTGGGGTTTGCTAATTATACACATCACATGAGCTATTCATCTCAGTGCTTTCATCTACTAGGCAGTGGTACATTTACTCTCAGCTAAAAGAATTACCAGCATCAGTGACAGCATTACCATAGAGACTCCCCATTACAGATAGAATCCCAAAAATAGTGGTCATTTCGCCCTAAAACATAAAAGATTTGCACTTGTCTATAAATGGTCTTGTAACTGACCTGCATTCAGTTTCCTGCTGTGTAGCACTGTTCCCACACCAAAAAACACGAGTAATATCAGAGAACTGTTTTTTTCCTGAAACATTCAACTAGTTTGCCCAATAGTTCAGATAATGTCTGTTTGGCTATAACTTGTACAACTGACAGGACATTTTTTTTGCTACAGGTGGTACTTGTTTACGTTCTGGAAATGGTGCCACTTTCATATAATGAGATGCTTTGCCAGTGGTATTTTTGAAATACTGGCATCTGTAATACGGAATTATGTTTATGCTGCCCAGATGAGCGATATTCTTGGTACAGAGAAAATTTGCTGTCAACAGCGTTTTTCACAGGCAAGAACAAGATTTCTGATGGCCAAGGCAACACATTTAGTAACAGAAGAAGGACAACCTTCTGTATGCACCCTGCATCTGCAAGTGCATTCTACCCCAATTCCACTCCGGAAGAGAATGACTATGCACCTCTTGAGGGAACACCGCGTCTAAAAGTAACTACTGAACCTCTTCAAGAATAACATATGAAGAATGATCCTGCCACCTGCATAACGCTGTATCTGTGCCCCTCCCTTGTATTTTGACCTTACTCCTATACAGTTGTCCAAATGTCACATAAATCATCAATATTTTCTCAAGCAACTCTTACCATGACCTTGAATCTGGAGTCCATAAGAAGTCATCACTGTTGTCCACCTTACTCAAGATGAGTGGTCCTAAACAGGAATCATGACCTGTCTCTTGCTTCGTGACACATGGGATATGCTTTGCGGCATGCAAGGGTGAAATAAGAGGATTGACTGCCCTACTTGGCCTGGAAACAAGTAAGAGTGGTCAAAGTTTTGATTCAACATGTAAAGATTTGTGAAATCCGGATTATTGGTTTTCGTGTAGTTTTCAGAATTTCTTGCATATCTTTGTGTTTCATCTGTGCAATGTTTTCCTGCAGTCATCGGTGAAGTATAATATTTTCTCGTGAGTGCCAAAATTGCACTGTTACTGTGACACCATGGCCGTATTACAGAAGTGCCCCTGGAGTGCAACGTGTGTTTGTGCCCGTTCGGTGTGTCTCATGGGCACCTTGGTTTTACAGAAGGTGCTGCAGATGCTTGTGCAGCCCCTTCTGTAATACAGATAGCGCTGGTGCATATGTAGCACCAGCACTATCGAGAGACAACATTCACAAAATTGGGATGGGGACGTGGCCCCATGACAAAGAGGAAATCACTTTGCCTCTGCACCCACGCCGTATTACCGATGTGGGCACAGAGGCAAACATGCCCTTAGGAGACGCACTGAAAGTGGGCCACAGCAAAATGATGCACTGTCAGTGCGCGCCCTGAAGGCAGTCCTCTCAAGGGATGAGAGGGGGTCTCATGGACCCCCAGACATCCCTTTGCAGGAGGGTGCAGTCACTCTCTGCACCCACCTGTAAGAGGATCTCTAATCCCTTTCGAAAGTGCAGGCAGGTTGCCGCCTGCACAGAGCAACACGGAGCAGCTTTTAAACCCCTGCTCTGTATTTTTTTTGAATGCGCCACTCTGGGGGCAGCACATTCTTCCTAATAGGGGGCACTTCACCTGTTTGAACCAGGTGCACCTGCTTAAAGGTGCGCAGTGGAACAAACCGGAAAAGTGTACCCTATCTATTATAGGGCACCAAATGTGCACTGTGCTTGTAGGTTTTCCTGCCATGTAGAACCTGGATGGATAAATGTAACAGGCAGGAGAAACTGGATGGATAAATGTAACAGTCAAGAGGGAGCGGTGGACCAAATTAATAGTTAATCATATAAAAATGTTTACTGTTGTGTGAAAAATGTTTTCCTGTAACAATTGTCTTATACTACAATGTTTTTTGAAAAAATGGGGAGAATGTGATATTAAAGACAATTGTATGTCACTGTACCACAGGTAAGTACATTGGGAGTTCCTACTTTGGGAGTATAATTGCACCACAACTTCACAAATAAGTTAATATTTTATTTATTTATGTATATACATATACATATCAAACCAAGGGTGTCTTGATGAGCATTGCATTTGGTGTGTGAGTAGACCTATATATTTTCAATGAAAAAAACAGAGGCTAAAGGGAAGTGATGGTTAGCTTTCAATCAATCAATCAATCACGGCATTTATAGAGCGCGCTACTCACCCGGGAGGGTCTCAAGGCGCTGGGGGAGGGGGTAAGTTACTGCTCGAACAGCCAGGTCTTGAGCTGCTTCCTGAAGGCGAGATGGTCCTGGGTTCGCCGAAGGTGAGTGGGGAGGGAGTTCCAGGTCTTGGCCGCCAGGTAGGAGAAGGATCTTCCTCCGGCGGTGGTTCTGCGGATGCGTGGTACGGTGGCGAGGGCGTGGCTGGTTGATCGTAGCTGGCGTGTGGGCGTGTAGAAGGACATGCGGTCGTTGAGGTACTTTGGGCCCAGGTCGTGGAGGGCCTTGTGTGCGTGGGTGAGGAGTCTGAACGTGATTCTCTTGCTGACGGGGAGCCAGTGCAGGTCTTTCAGGTGTACGGTGATGTGGCTGTGTCGGGGATGTCCAGGATGAGTCGTGCGGAGGCGTTCTGGATGCGCTGGAGTCTCTTTTGAAGTTTGGCTGTGGTTCCGGCGTAGAGGGTGTTCCCATAGTCCAGTCGGCTGGTGACGAGTGCCTGGGTGACGGTCTTCCTGGTTTCAGTGGGGATCCATCTGAAGATCTTGCGGAGCATGCGCAGGGTGTTGAAGCATGAAGATGAGACGGCGTTGACTTGTCTGGTCATCGACAGGGAGGAGTCCAGGATGAAGCCCAGGTTGCGTGCGTGGGAGTCGTCCCAGGCGGAGGGTGATGAGCCCAGGATGAGGACTTCCGTCTTGTCTGAGTTCAGTTTAAGGCGGCTGTTCCTCATCCAGTCGGCGACGTCTCTCATCCCGTCGTGCAGGTTGGCTCTGGCGGTGGTGGGGTCGTTGGTGAGGGAGAGGATCAGCTGGGTGTCGTCGGCGTAGGAGATGATGTTGAGGTTGTGTCGGCGTGCGATGGCTGCGAGGGGGCTCATGTAGACGTTGAAGAGGGTCGGGCTGGAGTGAGGATCCTTGTGGAACGCCGCAGATGACTTCGGTGGCTTCGGATCTGAACGGGAGAGGCGGACTCTCTGGGTTCTTCCGGCGAGGAACGAGATGATCCATTCCAGTGCTTTCTCTCGGATTCCGATGTTGCTGAGGCGCTTCACTAGGGTGCGGTGGCAGACGGTGTCGAACGCCGCGGAGAGGTCCAGGAGGATGAGGGCAGCTGTTTCCCCGTTGTCGGTTAGGGTTCTGATGTCGTCGGTGGCTGCGATAAGGGCGGTCTCGGTGCTGTGGTTGGCCCGAAACCCGGACTGCGAGGGGTCGAGGGATCCATTCGTCTCGAGGAAGGCGGCAAGCTGTCTGTTGACGGTCTTCTCGATGACTTTGGCCGGAAACGGAAGGAGCGAGATGGGGCGGTAGTTCTTGAGGTCGGTGGGGTCCGCCGTTGGTTTCTTCAGGAGGGCGGTAAGCTCGGCGTGCTTCCAGCTCTCCGGGAAGGTGGCGGTGTGGAAGGAGGAGTTGATGATGTCCCGGAGATGGGGTGCGATGGTGGCGTCGGCTTTGTTGAAGACGTGGTGTGGGCAGGGGTCGGTTGGTGATCCGGAGTGGATGGAGTTCATCGTGCGGGTGGTGTCTTCGGTGTTGATCGGGGTCCAGTTGCAGAGGGTGGTGGTGGCGGGCATTGGTTCGGGCGGTAGGGTGCGTTGTTTGTGCGTCGAAGCTGTTGTGTATGTCGGTGATCTTGCGGTGGAAGAACGCGGAGAGTGAGTTGCAGAGGTCTTGCGAGGGGGTGATGTCGTTGTTTCCGGCGCTGGGGTTGGAGAACTCTTGACGATGCTGAAAAGTTCCTTGCTGTCATGGGCGTTGTTGTCCAGTCGTTCTTTGAGTGCCGACTTCTTGGTGGCACGGATCAGCTGGTGGTGTTTGCGGGTGGCGTGCTTGAGGGCGGTCCTGTTGTCTGTGGTCTGGACGAGTCGCCAGGTTTTCTCGAGAGTGCGGCAGTTCTTCTTGGATTCCTTGAGTTCGCTGATGAACCAAGGGGTTTTCTTGCTTCCGGGTCTGCTGGGAGGGTTTTTAGTGGTGCGAGGTCGTCGGCGCAGGCGGTCAGCCACTTGGCGAGGTTGCTGGCTGCTTCGTTTGGGTCCGTTGTGTCGGTGGGTGTGTTCTGGCTGAGGGAGGCGGTGAGCTGCTCGGCGGTGATCTTGCTCCAGCTCCGGCGGGGAGCCTGTTGCGGGTGGTGGTGGGTCGCAGTCTTTCTGAAGCTGAAGTGGACGCAGCTGTGGTCGGTCCAGTGGAGTCCGGTGGCGTGGCTGAAGGAGATGTGCTTGCTGGACGAGAAGACGGGGTCAAGCGTGTGGCCGGCGTAGTGGGTGGGCGTGTTCACCAGTTGTTTGAGTCCGAGGTTGGCGAGGTTGTCCAGCAGGGCGGTGGTGTTTCTGTCGTTGTTGTTCTCCAGGTGGAAGTTGAGGTCCCTAGGAGGATGTAGTCGGCGGAGGGCATGGCGTGCGGGCTGATGAAGTCTGCGATGTCTTCGCTGAATAGTGTGCGTGGTCCCGGGGTCTGTAGATGAGGGTGCCTCGGAGGGTGGTCTTGGGGTCCGTGTGTATCTGGAAGTGTAGGTGTTCGGCGGCGGTGAAGGTCTCGCCGGAGTTAGTCGAGATGCGGATGGTGTTCTTGTGTACGATGGCGATGCCTCCTCCCGTCTGGTTGACGCGGTCCCTCCGGGTGATCTTGTATCCATCCGGGATGGCTATGGCGATGTCAGGCGCTGAGGAGGCGTTCATCCAGGTTTCCGGTGAGGAAGGCGATGTCCGGTGCTGTTGCGTCGAGCAGGTCCCAGAGTTCCACGGCGTGCCTGTGGACGGAGCGGGTGTTCAGCAGGATGCATTTCAGGTGGTTGCTGCTGTTGCTCGACTTGGCGGAGGTGGTGCACGTCAGGGGGCAGGTGAATCGGCAGGTTTGGCAGGTGAAGGGTCCGTGGGTGCGTCTCGGTGAGGCTCGGTAGCAGGCAGGGTTCCGGCCGGCATTGAGTGCGGTGAGTGTGGCGGCGTCGTAGGTCCGTCGAGTGGTGTTGCATCGGTGGGATCCAGGGGTTCTGGCGCTGGGCGCGGTCCAGTCGCGGACGGGCGCAGACGGGCTTGCCTTAGGCGCGCCTTCGGCGCGCGCCAGCGCGCCGCTGGCGCGTGCAGCGGCCGCCATTTATGGGGAGGTGGGAGGGAGGAGCAGCTGGGAGGCGGGAGGCAGGGGCAGCGAATGGGCAGTCAGGGGGCGGGGCCGCAGGGACGCAGCGGCGGGAATGGCGATAGGCAGCGAGGGGCACAGAAGGAAAACGGGGGAGAGCAGGCAAATCACGGGCACAACAACAGTGGGGCAGCGAGGGGCACAGAAAGGAAAAACGGGGGAGAGCAGGCAAATCACGGGTAAACAACAGTGGGGCAGCGAGGGGCACAGAAGGAAAACGGGGGAGAGCAGGCAAATCACGGGCACAACAACAGTGGGGCAGCGAGGGGCACAGAAAGGAAAAACGGGGAGAGCAGGCAAATCACGGGTACAACAACAGTGGGGCAGCGAGGGGCACAGAAAGGAAAAACGGGGGAGAGCAGGCAAATCACGGGCACAACAACAGTGGGGCAGCGAGGGGCACAGAAGGAAAAACGGGGGAGAGCAGGCAAATCACGGGCACAACAACAGTGGGGCAGCGAGGGGCACAGAAAGGAAAAACGGGGGAGAGCAGGCAAATCACGGGTACAACAACAGTGGGGCAGCGAGGGGCACAGAAAGGAAAAACGGGGGAGAGCAGGCAAATCACGGGTACAACAACAGTGGGGCAGCGAGGGGCACAGAAAGGAAAAACGGGGGAGAGCAGGCAAATCACGGGTAAACAACAGTGGGGCAGCGAGGGGCACAGAAGGAAAACGGGGGAGAGCAGGCAAATCACGGGCACAACAACAGTGGGGCAGCGAGGGGCACAGAAAGGAAAAACGGGGGAGAGCAGGCAAATCACGGGTAAACAACAGTGGGGCAGCGAGGGGCACAGAAGGAAAACGGGGGAGAGCAGGCAAATCACGGGCACAACAACAGTGGGGCAGCGAGGGGCACAGAAAGGAAAAACGGGGGAGAGCAGGCAAATCACGGGTAAACAACAGTGGGGCAGCGAGGGGCACAGAAGGAAAACGGGGAGAGCAGGCAAATCACGGGCACAACAACAGTGGGGCAGCGAGGGGCACAGAAAGGAAAACGGGGGAGAGCAGGCAAATCACGGGTAAACAACAGTGGGGCAGCGAGGGGCACAGAAGGAAAAACGGGGGAGAGCAGGCAAATCACGGGCACAACAACAGTGGGGCAGCGAGGGGCACAGAAAGGAAAACGGGGGAGAGCAGGCAAATCACGGGTAAACAACAGTGGGGCAGCGAGGGGCACAGAAAGGAAAAACGGGGGAGAGCAGGCAAATCACGGGTAAACAACAGTGGGGCAGCGAGGGGCACAGAAGGAAAACGGGGGAGAGCAGGCAAATCACGGGCACAACAACAGTGGGGCAGCGAGGGGCACAGAAAGGAAAAACGGGGAGAGCAGGCAAATCACGGGTAAACAACAGTGGGGCAGCGAGGGGCACAGAAAGGAAAAACGGGGGAGAGCAGGCAAATCACGGGTAAACAACAGTGGGGCAGCGAGGGGCACAGAAAGGAAAAACGGGGAGAGCAGGCAAATCACGGGTACAACAACAGTGGGGCAGCGAGGGGCACAGAAGGAAAAACGGGGGAGAGCAGGCAAATCACGGGCACAACAACAGTGGGGCAGCGAGGGGCACAGAAAGGAAAAACGGGGGAGAGCAGGCAAATCACGGGTACAACAACAGTGGGGCAGCGAGGGGCACAGAAAGGAAAAACGGGGGAGAGCAGGCAAATCACGGGTAAACAACAGTGGGGCAGCGAGGGGCACAGAAGGAAAACGGGGGAGAGCAGGCAAATCACGGGCACAACAACAGTGGGGCAGCGAGGGGCACAGAAAGGAAAAACGGGGGAGAGCAGGCAAATCACGGGTAAACAACAGTGGGGCAGCGAGGGGCACAGAAGGAAAAACGGGGGAGAGCAGGCAAATCACGGGCACAACAACAGTGGGGCAGCGAGGGGCACAGAAAGGAAAAACGGGGGAGAGCAGGCAAATCACGGGTAAACAACAGTGGGGCAGCGAGGGGCACAGAAGGAAAAACGGGGGGAGAGCAGGCAAATCACGGGCACAACAACAGTGGGGCAGCGAGGGGCACAGAAAGGAAAAGGGGAGACAAGCAGACAAAACTGGCACCGGGGCCACAAGCGGAGGGCGATCTTACCTACAGGAGCAGCGGGCAGACAGCACAGGCGGAGCTGTGTGGTGGGGGAGCGACCTACCTGGCAAGGTCAAGGGTCAAGCTTTGATTATAACGCCTTGATAAATGTTAAAAACTAAAAACAATGCTCATTTCCTCACCATTGATGTGACAGATGCAATTATACATGTGATTAATAATCTTAAGGCTGATAACAGATATCTAACTTTTAGCACTATGAGAGAGACATCTATGAATGAAATCTTATTTATTGTTTGAAATATATATTAGAATTGAATTACTTGGTGTTTTTAGGTGTTGCTATTTATTACCATAAACATGGTGAGGACATAAACATTGCATTTGTTGTGTGAGTTATGGTTTGCATGGTTGTTGTGCAAGTTATGGATTCAAGAAATTACTGTTTGATTTTTTTGGGGGGGAAGTTGGGCTTGAAAGGTTAAAAGATAGGGATATCAGGACTGATAGATCATTCACGGATCCTTTGTAGATTCAGGGGCGTAACCAAGGCCCCCGCAGTATGAGGGGCGGGGGGTGCCAAGCTTCAGGGGGGCCCCCTCAGGACAGTACCCTAGCCTGAGAGATCCCGAGTAAGTCCGGAGGGGGCCCTCCAGGCACTTTGCAGGGGGAGGGGCCACAAGTTCCGTTACACCACTGTGTAGATTTGCACATCTACATAGGATTTGGGGATCTAGTTAGAAAAATAAAGGCATCCCCTTGGACGAGTGAGCCTTTCTCCAGTCGTGCATTGCAGATTCGCGAATACAGCTTTAGATTCGCGGATCTGCCACATTCTGATTGGCACCAAAGTAAGCCTTACAGCTTTGCATACCACTATAAATAATGCTAGGCCAGAACCTGCCCGACCAACCCACCTACACAGTCCACACCAAGGATATGAGGAGTCAACCCCTGTGCAGAGCTCCGCTCTAAAATATGCCTGCATCTGCACTATTTAAGAATCTAAATTGAGTGCTTCACATAAACCACTGCTTCAACAAGGCTACCAACATCATATTTGTTAGGAGTTCAGAACAATATCACTTCCGGTCTCTAGTGATTCCTGTATATTGTTTATAGATTATCCATGGATTGTATGGATTATTTCATTTACACCTGTTCATTTGATCACTCTCAAAATATATGACATTATAATTTTTTCTTCCAGTTAAATATTTTGGCACATTTCTTAATAAATAAGAATTGTCATCTTACAATTTCTTTTTCAATAAATCTATTAAGATTCGGGGTACTAGCCTTTTGTATGCAGCACACTGGTTTTGGCGTCACGCATCATCTAGTGTGATCAGATGGAGGCTCCTCATACAGATTCTCACAGTAAACTCTTACGGGCCATGATTGTCACAGTTCCTATCATGGGCCATCTATCCCTGCAGTAGTCTGCCCCCTGGCGGTAGAAGTTTGCGGCATATTTCTGCTCACCATTGTCATCCAAACTAAGGGGCATATTAACAAGGCGGCGATAAACAATTATCGCCGATTTTGCGGCCGTTTTCGGCCGAAAAGCGGCGATAATTATATCGCTCTTATCAGCAAAGACACGCTATCGCTGGGTTTTGCTGATTTTGCCTCCAGCTTTCAGCACGCCTGACTTCGCATCGATAATGAGATGCAAAGTAGGCGTGTCTGTGGAAACAACATGGGTAAATATCGCGAAGGCAGCTTCGCGATATTTACAATGCGGGAAGCGATTATTTTAATCGCGTAAGTATGCCTTAACGCAGGAGTTTAACGTCTGTTAAATTCCTGACTAAGGCATACTTAACATGGGGGTGGATTCTGTGGCTAAGACCACAGGCCCTATCATCTGGGATATCGCCGTTTTCCACATGGAAAACGGCGATATCCACGCTATCTCTGAAATTTTTATCGCTCGGCGATGCGCGTTGTTAATAACGCGCTAACCGGGCGATAAATTACAGAGATAGCCGGCGATAAATATGCAAGCGCTAAGCGCGCTTTGCGATATTTATCGCCGGCCCTTGATAATATGCCCCTAAAATGGCTTATTCCCAATGTCCGGTTCCAGAGCCTAAACGTACAGGGTAATTACCAAGTTATCACAATTGGCACAGACTTCAGATCGGAATGAAGTGCGCAGGGTGAATAAAAGCACGTACCTGCAGGCGACCAGGCGGCACGTGGCATTATGTAAAGCCGGCGGCGTGTAATGTGCTGGTGCTTTTCCTATTGCTCAGGCCGGTGATGCGGAAGATGTTGTTAATTTTATCAGACACTGCGAGTCGCGGTGAGAGTCCTCGATAGCATTGACCTGTCACACCTTTTCAGGCATAACGTGGAAAGCGTGGAAAACATGTCAAATATAAATCAAATCTATTCATTTTTTTTCTCCATTTGGGCCCAAAGGTGTGAATAATTGGATCAGTGTTGCCATGTGTCGCGCGTGAAGATAGTGTGCTCTCAGAACCCTGGCTGACCGACTCGAGTCAATGGAGAGCTGGTTATTCCTATTATACATTGAAATATTCAGTGACAAATACAGCTAATTCATTTGAGTATGGTGATGTAGCATGGGCAAGAGGAGGAGTTGGTTTAATGTTATCTATACCTACATAAGGGATGGATTATTTGCGATATTGTAACGCACACTCGGGGTGGGATCTCTACTTAAGATTTCAACTAGACTCCCAGGGCCTCATTTACAGTGGAGCATCACTTTTTGCGATGTTTCGGTGGCGCAGGGGCCTGCTCCATATTTATCAAGCAGCACTTAGCTACTTTGCGTGGCCTAATGCAGTCTTGTCAACATTGTTCCCTTTAACATAGTTTTCTGCTTTAAAGGGGTGTTCCATGGGTGTTGCTGGGGCAGTTCCCAGCAACACCCATGGCTTTTTGACATTGCCCCAGATTTACAAGGAATCGTAACTTTGAGGCACGGCCAAAAACTTACACTTCTCCAGAGGAGCCATAAGGGAGGCGCAACAAGGAGAAATACCTTTATTTCTCTCGTTTTTCCTTTTCTATGTGTAGCTGCATGCAGCACACATAGAAAAAGGAAAAGCCTTTGTGATTGTTTTTGTGCAGGAAGGTTTTCCTTCTTGCACAAAAATAATCATCCCCGCAATGCAGGAACCCTTTGCACCATGGCGCAAGGATGCCTGCGTTTGTGCATGCCAGCCCATTGTGCGCAAAGTGCAGGGGAAAAGGGCAGGAATGTGCTGTATCTGATAGATAGGGTGCATTCCTGACCTTTACTTTTGCTGCAGGGCAGCGCAGCAGGAAGGCCTGTGGCACAGCCCTACAGCAAAATCTTGTAAATAAGGCCCTCAGTTGCACCCGGAGAGCCACAAAGAGGAAAACATAGAAGTGTGCTTGTTTCAATGATTCTCCCTAAAACAGGTGTTTCTGACATAGGCCCCAGAGGGTAAACTTCATGGCAAATTTTAAGGATTATCACTCACTAGCTAAATGAGCTTTATTTAGATGCATAATATATTTATTTATCCAGTGGTAAACTTAGGTTGCCATAGGCTCTAGTGCAAGCAAAGTAACTGGGGCCCCTCAGTAGGGTGACATCTCAGTCGGTCAGCTGCCCTCAAGGCTCATCAACGCCCTTCAACAGGGTCTGCACCTGCCATATCAAAACTCTCTACCATTCTCATATGCACACTATTGTATTTCCACTCACTGCACTGTATTTCTGCAAGTCAAACCATAACCCTTAAAAGCATTACCAAAGCCTATAGGTTTGGACCTTGTAAAGTGCATGCACACAAAGATATAATATGCAAGGACCCCATACTCACACTGCTGACCTTGAATAGGCACATCCCTTGTGCTGCACTCACACAGGCATATGCCTCGCCCTGCACTCACACATGCACAACTTTCAACCTGTAGACCACTTACACTGCACTCAGAGAAGACAATGGTAATCCTGCATTCACACAGGCACATCCCTCACAACGCACTCACAAAACATGGTGGATATCCTGCACTCACATAAGCACACTTCTCACACACAGGTACACCATTCACTAGGAAGGAGCAGAGGCTGGACATATGGTGGCACAGGAGAAACAGGTTGAGTATCTTGTGCATCCATCCACTAGTGTAATTCAAAGCACCTGAAGTAAACTACACTGAAGCCTGAATGTCCACTGAGGTTATCTATTCTCCCATATCCCACACTTGGACCAGCGCCACAGCCTATCTGATCTTTGTGGACTTTTGTGGGGAAGAGACCCGGCATTAAAAACAATTTTCACTTGCTTTCTAAAAACACAACGTGTTGGTTTTCTTTGAAGTGCGAGCATATGGTAAAATAAACAAAGAAAGAAATGAAGAAAAAATAAATAATAGAAAATATGCCAACTAAATGTAGAGGACATGTGCTTCAATTAAAAGAAAAGTAAAGCTTTACACTGGTCTGTCATCTTGGAACAGTAAAAATATTATTGCTTATGCATGTTTCAAGATGGTGGCATGGCTTAAGCTTGCAGCAGTGATGATTGGGTCTCTGTATAGGAAAGTTCAGTAGCAATCATGGACGTCAATTAGGGGTCGCCAGGGGTCCCAAATGCTACTCCTAGGTCACTCAATTCAAAACCTAGTGCCCTGCTTGCAACCCCTGGTTTTTTATTTACCTTTATTAAGACTCCATTAAGTTTACTGAGTTCTTTAAAGTAATATGCATTACACTGGCTTCTTTACAAAAACTAAATAGTTGTATAGGGTAGCCTGGGATAGGGAGGACAACAGCCTCACCAGCAAGATTACAGTTGCGCTGTGAAATGCACTTGTGGAATGTGCTTACTTGTGCTCATGTACCTGCTTGAGCATGGTGGACGTCTAACCATCTTCAGCTCAGTGCACACCTTTAAATATTGCTGCCAGTGAAGACGAGGCCTCCTGCAGTCGCCCTGGGCCCTGCATTTATTTTTTGAGCATAATGAAATCTGGAGCACAGTAGCGACCCTGACGTGGCATGTGTGTACTATCCTAACTTTGCAGCAGTGTCCATGCATCCAGTCCAGGAGGTCGGTGCTGCTCCGCTAATGCTCACACAGGTAGGACATCCCTACTTTAGGGTGAAGTTGAAGCCCATTTTTATTCGTTTCAGTATCCTGCTGTAAGAAATTCCCACAATGTAAAGCTCTCAGCAAATGCAGAGATGTTTTTTTTTTGTGTCGTAGTTCTTTATTAAATTTCCACAACATATACACAGAAGAAGTGGGTACATAGTAATAAGTTTCAATCATCGGTGCATTACCTCCAATCTACATCAGTGAGGGGAAGCCTCAGATGTTTGGCAGCTGGATTATATGAACAATAAACAGTGCTAGCCTGGTGCGGGGGGAGGGGGAGAAGGGCGGTGGGGGAGGGGCATTAGTGTGCCTGGTGGGTATGCATAAGGTGCTCTTGTACCTTCTATGCTGCGCTCTGTAAATCCTTCATCTGCGGGGCTGATCTCTGCAGGCGGAGGGTCGCAGCTTCCTGGCTCCTTTGGCGTCATGATATCATATCAGGCGTATTACTCGCGGGGCCCTATCCGGGCTGCTAGCATCCTATCAGGATCCAAGAAGAGAGGGGGGGACATCCCGGAAGAGATGAGTATGGAAGTGGGGGCTTGCCTGAGTATGGAGAATTGCATCCATTAAAAGGGCTGCTATGAACAAATCCAGGTTTTGGCTGGCGCTGAAAAGGCTAGGCACCGTGGTACTGGGCTGAGTCGGGTGTCGTCCACAGGGAAGAAGGGTCATCAGGGGTCGGGGGCGTGCCCCCTGTCTCTGCCACTACTCCCCTATTATCCCTTGTTGTGCACGTCCACCGTGGTGCCGTATTAATCTCTCTATCCTAAATCTAAATCTAAATCCGTATTTGTAAAGCGCGAACTTCTCACCCTTACGGGTCTCAAGGCGCTGGGGGCCGTCGTGGAAATTAAGTGAGCTATTGCCCAGAGTCACATGGTGCTGAGCTGAGCTGCCGCCGGAGCCAGGGATCGAACCGTGAACCCTGTGCTCCGAAGTCAGCTGCCCTGGCCGCTGCACCACACCTCTCCACAGCAGTCTCCTTCAGTTTTTGGAAGTGGGTGGGGGCCGTCTGGTCACCGTCCAAAGTATAAAGGTCTGTGAGGGGGGGGGCAAAAGCCCGCGAGGTCCTGTCAGTGTGCCAGGTGGGGGGAAGGGCATAGGGGAGGGCGGTCGGGGGGTAGGGGATGGTGGGGGTGGTAATAGAGAGGAGAGGGGGAGAAAAAAGGGAAGAGGTGGGAAAGATAATAGATGGTTGGGAAAGTGGTGTCCAGAATTGTCAGGTCTCCCGGTGTCACCGGCTATTGTGCAAGGATGGGATTGGTGCGTGTGAAGGGATTGCAAAATCAATAGTCGTGAAAAGTGAGTATTGAGTATTGAAGAGGGTGTGGAAGTGGAGACCATGGGTCCACAGCTGTGCAAAGATGTTGTGGTGTTGTGGTTTTATGTGGGGGATCGAGAGGGGTAGAGGAGCTGCAGCAAAATAAATAATTGAATAACTGAGATGCTACATCGCAGGTGATGGCGATAGAAGGCGGCTATAGCGCAGGCTCTTGGCCTGGTGCAGAGGGAGGCTCTGGTCCCCCTGTGTGTGTGTTGAGGGTCTTCAACGGTCACCTCTGTACGCAAGAATGGAGTCCAAGTCTGTAGGGATAGGTCGGATTGGTCCTGCAGATTGTAGATGACCCGTTCCTAGGAGGCAGTTTGGATCATGGTTACCAGCCACGACTGCTGTGTCGTTGGGGCCGGAGCCCTCGATTGGCGCAGTATGCAGAGTTTGGTGGTGGCCATTGCCGTATGGAAGAGGCGGTGTTGAGGTCTCGATAGTTCTGCCGATTGCTGCAGATCATGCAGAAGGATCTCGGGGGGGGGTGAGCGATAAGTGGAGAGGCATGGAGCTGCTCAAGGTCCGGCCCACGTACACCCAGAAGGACTGCACTGAGTGGCATTCACATATGACGTGTGTTGTGTCGCAGCGGGTGTTTGTGCATCTCCAGCAGTTGGCATGCAGGGGAAGACCGCGCTGTGGAGTTTCGTGGGTGTCCAGTACCGATCCTGTAGGACTTTAAAAAGGCAAAATTTCAGCCATGCCTCTCTGGTGCCCTTGTCTAGGGCTTCTAAAATGTCCGCCCATTTGTCTTCCTCATATGAGACCGACAGCCGTGATTGCCACCTGGTACATATCGTCTGCGCAGAGGTTTTGAGAAGAGATAGGATGAGAGCACTCCGTACAGGCCAGACATTACCCCTTTGTGCTTCCCCCATGTGGAGAGATATATTACCACCAGCGGTGTGGGCATGGACCACAGGTAGGGCCCCAGGCATTGCCTCAGGCAGTGCTGCAGTTGGGTATGTTTCCAGTGCTGCGCTATGGGGAGGCCAAACTCCTCTCCCAGTTCCGCTAATATTTTCAGAGAGCCATTGCTGATAAGCTGATCGAGTGTATGTATGCCCACCGCCTGCCATTCGGGCCACGACAGGTCCCTTCCGCCTATGCATATGGCTGCGTTCCCCATAGGGGAGCTTTCTCATGTAGCGGCGGAGGGTGCGAGCCCAGTAGTCGGTGCGCTCAATGCCAGGCCTTGCACATAGCAGGTAATATCGGGTGGGTGGTATATCATGTCTGGGGCCCTGTCACATATAGGGCGGATAACCCTGTCTCGGCTGAAAGCAAGTGTCGCTCCAGTGGCACCCATTGTGGCGTGTCCGGAGTCTCTGGCAGTAAATACACAAGCTGGGAGAGGAGTAGGGCCAGGGCGTAGAGTTCTACAGAGGGGAGACTCAGTCCCCTATTGGTGCGGCGGGCTTGCAGCTTGGGCACGGCCATACAGTGTTTTGAAGAGCCCCATACAAATGATCTGATCCTGGAGTCTATCTGGTGCAGGGTGGTGAGGGGTATCTGCATAGGGAGCATCCCAAGTGTATAATTTTTTTTTTTTTTTTGCAGAGTTTTATATAGCACGAACTTGACCCGAATTGGGTATCAGAGCGCTTTACATAGCACCAGTTATGTTACATTAGGACACACACTCATTTTTGTTAGGCACAGGGAGATTAAGTGATTTGCCCAGAATCACAGGATGTTCAGCGTCATTGCCGAGATTCGAACCCAGTTCCCCAGGTTCGAGGTCGGACGCCCTAGCCGTTAGGCCAACTCCTCTCCCCAATATTTATAATTGAAGTGCGGGAGCGTTAACATGCAGATGGCCTGCACTCTGCCCCACATAGAGAGTCACATTTCTCAAAGTCACGTTGCATCTGAGTGATCAGTGGGTTTAGGTTGTCTGGGACCATTCCTGCTAGGCCTTTATTCACTAGGAAACCCAGATATTTTAGGCATGAGTGTTGCCAGTGGAATAGGAAGCCATGAATAGCCGCCTTCGTGGTCCCATCTGAAATGGGAAGTGCTTCACTCTTACCCCAATTGATTTCATACCCAGAAAGGGAGGTGAAGTCGTCAATGATTTGGAGCAGAGATGGTAGTGATCGGTGCAGGTCTGTGAGTGTTAGCAAGATGTCGTCCGCATAGAGGTACAGTTTGGATTCGCCAACCGGAAGACGTATGCCCGTGATGCCGGCCGAGTTACGCATGGTGGCAGCCAGGGGCTCCATTGCTAGGAGAAAGAGGAGTGGAAGAGGGGGCAACCCTGGCACGTTCCTCTACGGATAGGGAAAGGGTCAGATAGGAATCCCCCACAGTTCACCTGTGCGGTAGGATTACCGTATAGGAGACGCACCGTGGCTATAAATTGGTCGCTAAGACCGAAGTGTTCCATCACCCTGAATAGGTAGCCCCATTCAATACGATCGAATGCCTTCTCCGCGTCGAGCGAAAGGGTGAGTGCGTCTGAAGGGAGGTCTTTGGCCTTCCAGAGTGTGTGTGCGAGAGTGCGTAAATGGTTCCTAGAGGAGCGGCCCGACACGGAACCCACTTGCGAGGCGTGCACCAGTGAGGGGAGAACTTTTCGGAGGCGGGATGCCAGGATGCTGGCCAAGATTTTAATGTTGCAGTTTAGCATGCAAGATGGGCCTGTAGCTGCCGCACAACAGGGGGTCTTTCCCGGGTTTAGGCAGGTCAGCTATTACAGTGCTATTGGAATGGAGGCCCAGGGAAGCTGTCTGTTCTGCTTCACAGAATGCCGCCTGTAGTGTATTGACTACCTCCTCCCCCGCCCAGCGGTAGAATTCCGCCGGGAAGCCGTCCTCTTCAGGGGCCTTATGATAGGGTAGTTTCGCTGTCGCTGAAGCTATCTCTTGTTTGCTGAACTCCCCGTCCAGTAACTCTCTACCCTTATCTGAGAGGCGGGGGAGTTTTGCCTCCTGTAGGAAGGTGGCCAGTTTATCCGCCTCAGCAGGCGGCCCTGGGGTGTATAGGGCCTTGTAAAATGAAGCGAATTCATTTGTAATGTCCTGGGGGCAGGTGAGGGTCTCGCTCGACGCCGACTTTATGGCTGGTATGGCCATGGCCGCTTCGCGCTGGCAGAGTTGTGCTGCAAGCAGCCTCCCTGCCTTTTCCCCCTGCTCATAATGTCTTCCCTTCATCCTCTGCAAGGTGTACTCCGCTTTGGTTGTGAAGAGACTATTTAAAGCCATCTTGGCCTGCTCGAGTGATTTGCGGTGTTGTGGGGAGGGATGTGCGGAATATAAGCGAGTACATGCCCTAATGTCAGCTTCCAGCGTCTTTTGCTGAGCCATATTCTGTCTGTTAGCTTGTGCTGCGTCTCGCATGAGTCGGCCGCGTAAGGTTGCCTTTGCAGCGGCCCATAGGGTCCTACCAGATTCCACGGAACTGTGATTATTGGAGAGATATTCATTGATATGTGTCTGCAATTGGGATTTACCAGTAGGGGTCCGGTATCGCTGGATGTTCATCCGCCAAGGCTTGCGACCAGGACTGGCCTGCCTGAGTTCCAGTGAGAGGAGAACTGGGGAGTGATCAGAGAGGGCCGCCTCTTGGATTTGGGATTCCTGAGTGAGCTGCACCACTCTCTGGGAAACGAGGAAGTAGTCCAGCCGAGAAAGTGTGCCGTGTGTCGGGGAGGTAAAGGTATAGTCTGTATCTGTGGGATGGCTCAGATGCCAATGGTCCACCAGGCTGTTATCTAGCATCACATCCTCCATCAGAGCCCTGTCCGCTGCATTGTTCTTATCAAGTGGCCCCGTCCTATCCAAAACCGGATCCCTCGCTAGGTTCCAGTCCCCTCCTATGAGAAATTGTGAAGCTCTTATTTCCATCAGGACCAGATTAAGCTGTAGTAAGAACGATTTTTTTGCTCCCGTCGGAGCGTAAACCGACCCCACACATATATGGTAGTCACCTAGTTTTAGGTTTGCGAATACATAGCGTCCGTCCATGTTTTAGTCACCGTCACAGAATTCCGGAGGAGGATTGCTACTCCACATTTACGTGTAGGCCCCGGGTCCCCGGAGCCCCCACTCTGTACACTGCTGTGTATCACCCTTCCCACCCAGTCCCTGCGCAGCTTGTCCGATTCTATGGCGTCAAGGTGGGTTTCCTGCAGTAGTGCAATGTCTGCATGCTTGGATTGCAGGTAGGCCAGTATTTTTTCCATTTTATGTAGTGTGTGAGGCCATGAACGTTCCAGGTTATAGCGCGCAGTGGGTGCAAGGGGCTCATGATATGGAGTTGCAGCAAGTGGGGAGCGGGGGGTCTGGTGGTGTTTAGTGAGGGTTCTTGCGGGGGAAGGGTGTGGTATTGAGGTCCTGAGGGAGACCCCAATCTTAGAAAGTCTGCAGGGGCCAATCTGCCAGGGCTGGTGGGGGGGTGTAGAAGAAAGAGGATAAGTTGTCCTGATAGAAGTGATGTGAGGGTCCGCGGAAGTGGAGGGAAGGGAAAAATATAAAAGACCTATGCGGAAAGAAGAGGTAAGGGGGTGAAGGGCACTGGGGTTAAGAAAAGAGAAGAAACAGAGTCTGGTAGGAAGGGTACGGGGGGAGTGTACTGCCTTCGGGTAACCCCCTGGCACTTCCCAGGTGGGGTAGAGCTCTGCTGGGTCATCAAGACTTCTGGTGGTCAGAGGGGGGCCTTGTTATAGTTAAGGTGCTGTGGGGCTAAATTAGGCAGTGGGAAAGGGGAAGGGTAAGTGAACTAGGTCGTTGCGGTGGAAATACGCTTTGTTCGGGCAAGGTAGGTTGAGGGGGTTAAGGGAGGGGAGATGACCAATAGGACGGGGGATGTGGGAAAAGGTCTTCCGGGTGCTAGATACAGTAGGGAACACTAAACTTTCTACAGCGAGTCTAAACTCAGCGGGGCACCGCCCCGAGGGTGGGTCTTGCCTACCGAGGGGGGGGCAGACGTTGCATAAGATAACACTAGAAAATGGGGGAGGAATGAGACGGTCTAGAGGGGAAAGAAGAAATGGCAGCGTGCGGAGGGGTAGAGCAGAGGCGCACCCTGCTGGGCTCATGTATATGGCAACGCATGGGGTACCCTCTATGGTAACAGTATCGGTGCCAATTTGAAAATCAGTGGCACAGCCGGAACGAAGGAGGGGAGGCCCGGGGGGGGGGGGGATGGGCAGATGGTCGAGGGCACATAGGTGTTACAGCTGGTCAGGATAATCAGACAGGCAGCAAAACAGGTAACATTATTGGAGCGAAACGAAAATCACCAATAAGTGATGTATACAACATATGTAACTTGTAACTTGCACAACACTCTATTAGCCAATACAGTGTAGATTATACTCAGCTGCCCGACGTCTAGTTGCCGTCCCTCTGATCGTGCAGGTATATGTCCAACTATATGAGGGGGCCATCAGCCTGGACCGTCCCCTCCAGGCCCCCTCCACCCCTGTTCATATTCCATTGAGGGCTTCAGAGGGGAACGAGATTTGTCTCTCTGCTGGTCATGTATGAAAGTGGCCACAGTTTGGAGGGCAGAGGATTTGTCCATGTGGGTGCAAGTTATCCTGTCCTGGTCCCTGCCATGGTGCCATGTTCCACCGGTAATCCGTCTCCTGCCATCCAGTGACTGAGACGGGGCGGGTGGGTGGCAAAGTTCAGGGTCTCTGTGTTGAACGTCCATTTCCTGTTGTCCCATAGCATCCAAGAACTGGCGCAGGTCTTCTGGATCATAAAAATCCTTGGAGTTGCAGTCCCTGGTTATGCGAAGCCTCGCGGGTTCAAAAAGGCCGTATTTGATGTTTAGCTGACGGAGCCAGGGCCTGAGGGAGAGGAAGGCCTTACGGCCATCATTAGTCTCTTTAGAAAAGTCTGTGGCCATTCGGATGCTGTGGCCATCATGAGTGAACGACCCATGGGCGCGCGCTGCAGCCAGAATTTGCCTTGTCTGTTCATGGCGCAGAAAGCAGGCGATGAGTGGGTGCTGGCGTGTGTTGGAGTCCTTGCATGGGGGACCTATACGATGAGCACGCTGTATTTCCAGAGGAGGGTCAAAGGCGGTCCCAATTAGTTTCGGGAGGGTTTCTTTCAGGAATATACCGGCATTAGGGCCCTCAATGGACTCCAGGAAGTCTCTGGTCCAGTCCCTCAGCCCAAGCATGGAACCCAGCTATGTCTGCTCGGATCGATTTGGCTTCGTCCGCTAGCTTAGATATGTTGGAGTCCATCCCTTCCAGCCTTAAGCTGACTGAGGAGATTTCCTGAAGGATGCGGTCCATGGTCACGTCTGGTTCAGGGGCCGTTGAGGGAGCGGGGGGACCACTCGCAGACGGGTCGTCACTCTTTGTGGCCATGGTTCGTGGTTGCTTAAGCGCCTCTGTGAAGAGAAGCTGTCTGGAGGACTTACTCCCGGGCTTCGCCATGGACATTCATGCCGTGTTGCAATGCTGGGCCCAATGCTGTTACGTAAATTCACTCACTGACCAGGGGTGAGACAGAGGACGGGCCAGAGGAGGCCAACAGGTGGGGCAGCCAAAGTGGTCGTTCCTCAGCGGTTCGTGTATGTGGGTTGAAGATTGGAGCCTTCCCTGCCCCTCCCACATACGAGGGTGCCTCCTAGGTCGCCACGGAGGAGTCCAGGGGAGGGGTTTCCCACTCCGGCCACGCTAGTCAATCCGAAGGTGATGGGGGTGCCCCACACAGCGAGAGTCAGGAGGGGGTCCCCTTGTCTGCCTCTTGTTGATCGTGGCGAGCACCCCTCTGGGGGATCGCTGCAGGAGAGAAGCGGGGGAGGGGGTGGATAGAACTCCTTGTAGACCCCAATGTCACTCAACAGTCCACTTCAGCAAGGGGGGTGAGGGGGTATCCGAGGCCTAAATAAGGATGTTCGTCCAGCGCACAGTAGAGGGGGTGGCCTTGTAGTCCAGGGGGAAGGACAGCATATGGGTCACTCCCTATGAGGCTCGCCATCTGATAATGGGTCCTTTTGCAGCCTCCCCAGGTCAAAGGAGAAAGAATGTGTGACGGTTCCCCTGTCGTTGGCACCTCTAAGGTGGGCCTCGCCGCCCACCGTGCAGGAAAGGGACCCCAGTGTTAATGTGCTCCCTCACCTCCACTGTTATACTCTCGTGCACCAAGGTCAGAGTCCAGGGACATTCCTGGGTCTATGTCCCGCTGTCACGAAGGTTAATGCAGGTGGCTTGTGGTCTCTTGCCATCCGGAGGGGGGGTTGCTTTTCCCATTCCTCTGCTTTGCCTGGGTGATCGGTGCGGGCCTCCGGTATCTGGGGGGGCTCGGAGGGAGACAGTCCGCTGCCCCGTGGCAGCTGGGGGTTCGGATATGGCGATGCTTACACGGGTGTCCCACGATGGGCCCCCGAGGAGGAGGGGCACTCCCTTCTGCGTACAAGGGTCTACCTCGAGTGCGCGACAGGCGCCCAGCAGGGCGTGAAGATCAGGATCGGCCCGGCAAGGCCGTAACTCGGCAGCGCAGGGCGGGGCCGGGCAGCTACGCAAGGCCTATGGCACAAGAGTGCCTGTGTTGAAATCAGGTTGTTTTTGTGCAGTAAGGGACATCTTCCTTCAGAAAAACAACTGTTACACCACCCCTGGGGAGGCATAGGCTTCCCAGGTTCACAGCATTTTGTAAATCTGGGAATGTGTCAAATGCCATGAGTGTTATGTGGGAACACACACCTAACGCCCATGGCACGCCTCCCTATCACAGTGTGAGGCAGCACAGTGACTTGCGCTGTGCTGCCTCACACCATATCTACGAGGCCATTAAAAGCCATGCAGTGTGGCCTTGTAAATATGGCTAAGCCTTGAGTGCCGCCGGAATATAAAAAAAAGTGACGTTCCAGCAGTGCACAGGGCTTGTAAATAAGCCCCAAAGTTTTTGAGCAAGGGAGCTTGGGGAAAATTCATTATTTTATTAGGTCTTGCCTAGGCAGCGATTGCGCTGTCTCTTTGAGATATGCTGCATACAGGTATGGACTTGAACCACGCATTTTCCACCCATCTTTTCAGTTGGCTCCTGCTACTGTCCTTTCTAAATGGTGGCTTTTGATTCGTGAATAGACTTAGTAGCCCCTCCTCAGTACAACCTTTTCTCCATTGTAACCTCACATGAGGACTGGCCCTCTTATGTGTGTTGTTACTTGGCATGTTTTATTTACAGTCTGTGAGCACTATCTTACTAATGATTTTATCCTACCTGCTGCTGCAGTCAGGATAAGCTCTCCCGCTGCACCCTGCACACGTAGCAAGACACACCTTCGTCTTTAACAATGACGGCCGCAACTTTTTCTCTGGCGTGGCTCACCAAGCTCTATTTTTTCAATATTATATACTTTTAGTAAGTAGCACGGCACAGGCACATGCTGCGCTGCTTACGAAAAACGTACCATATGAAAAAAATAGAGTTTGGCGAGCTGCACCTTTCTTTTTCTGGCACGGCTCGCCAAACTTAATTTTTTCAATATTGTATGCTTTTAGTAACCAGCGCAGTACAGGCGCATGCTGTGCTGCTTACAAAAATCATACAATATTGAAAAAGTAGAGGTTGGCAGCCACGCCTTTCTTTTCATCGGCGCGGCTCGCCAAACTCTACTTTTTCCTTTTTGTACGCTTTTCGTAAGCAGCGCAGCACGCAGCCTGTGCTGGGCTGGTTAATAAAAACATATTATATTGAAAAAATAGAGCAATAGGTCTCACATTACTAAAAGGTTTAGCTATTGGTGTTGCAAATAATATTGCAATGCCAATAGCTCAAAATGTCAGTAACGCGAGATGGATTGAATTGCAAATGCTTGTTTTTAAAAGAAGTTACAGCTCTCAGGCTTGACAATGACTTTCCAGTGCAAGGGTCAAGTCTTAAGGATTGTTGTGCATAAGGGTACGTACTGTGTCCCTCTCTCTCTCTCTCTTTCTCTCTCTCTCTCTCTCTCTCTCTCCCTTCTTACCTCAGACTGCACTGAGCACCTGCATAGGAACACATTGCCTGTTGGGCTCTACTAAAGTTCTAAAACTTCAAAACCTGCACGACGTCGCTCTGCACCAAATATAGTTATTTCTCCACTGCCCTGTCCACCAGTGAGCACTTTTACACCTTCATAACCATGTATTTATTTTGTTTAGGAATTATTTTCAGTACTGTGAGAAAATGCCGCTTTTTGCGTAGACACCCCCTTTTCATGCTAAATTGTATTGCTGGATTTTTCTGATTCTCTATAGTGACTTGATTATATGATTAAACAACTACCTCTTAAACAACGAGTGCCTAAACCACGAAGGCTAAACAACGACCAAAGCCAAACCACTGCGTATTGAACAACGACTTACTAAACCACGAAATGTTATCACAAATCTATGTTGTTAGTGATTCGTTATTAAGTCCGTTTCCCCCACTGCGCAGATAGTGCCTCGAAATAAACAGCAGTCGCGAGGAAAGCTTTTACATTTTTGACTCGAATGTTTCAACCTTTCTTCTCCTTTGCAGAGAACAGATATGGGCAAACTCCGTACACCGAGGCAGAGGCCCACGAGACGATCGACCTATCCCTCCGCAAGAAGCTTTCCTGGCGTTTGTAATGCACCCATTCCTTATTAAAGCAAAGCCCGCATTGAAAAGTTTGAAAGGTTTCTTTGGCCTCGAAGCGCTGTTGGCTGAGGAGTACAGTAAGTGTCACCACAAGGCTAGGTAAAGGTGGCAGCCAGGCCCTCTGTGAATAAGGCACGGGGCGCCAGAAAGGTGACCTTACATCGCCTGTGGTGTCAGACACTTGGATTCACCCATTAATTATACCCCTCTTTGTAATGTGCTCCAGTGCCGAAGTGATGAGGTGAATAGCTCAGATAACATTATCCTCCTCACTTTTTGAGTGTTATGTTTCTGCGTTCTTTCGTTGCCTCAAAACCGACCTCTTCCCAAAGCCCTCTTCTCAGACATACTTTCAGGGTAACTGGTCTGTCTGTGGGGAATTACAGACACAAAGAACCAGCGCTTGTCAACATGTCTGCACAGCCCCTTACATGCTTGTAGTGTGTCAGGTGCGCCTCTTCCCCTCACATCACTCCAACGTGTCCCTCCCACTGGCACACCGACCACCCTCCCAGGAATTTGAAAGCAGTACAGCCAGCGGTTCTCTGAAAATCGGCTAAGTGCGTTTCGAGGCGTTAGAATATGCATGCTATTTTTATAATGTAAATGCCACCTGCCAAGTATGGAAACACCTTGCCACGGTGATGGGTGACATCACATATTCTGGAAACAGCCTTAATAACGAATCCCTAACAACGAGTTAAGTTAACAGTGGTTAAGGAGGTCGTGGTTCAGGTACAGTAGTTGTTAAGGAGGTCGTTGTTTAGGAGTCGTTGTTAAGCCCACTCGTTGTTAGGGATTCGTTATTAAGGCCGTTTCCCGTCTAACAGAGTGAGAGAATGCAGAGCGAAATGGTGTACACAAGAGAGCGGGAATGACTGAGGTACTCCGAAGATCACTACCTCTT
The DNA here is from genome assembly GCA_963921515.1 of Calotriton arnoldi. NCBI lineage: Eukaryota > Metazoa > Chordata > Amphibia > Caudata > Salamandridae > Calotriton > Calotriton arnoldi. Next base: position 2,963,781 of record CAWUFW010000985.1, read on the forward strand.
CCTCAAACCTTAATAACACTTCATTCACATTGTCCTATTTTCAGAGAGAAAAAGTTTCAATCCTAATTATTCACAACAAAATCATTGTTGTTACTATTTTTTGATACTGCTTAGCAAAGCCAATAGGTCTAGCCTGTTCTACCCATAGGTTTTTTTGTTGTCTTATATTTCTGGATGTAATGACAGAAATCTCACAAGTACCCCCCACATACTGGCCAAGCCACCCGCTTGGTGAAGTACAGGATTTTATTTCATATGTTTTAAGTCTTGCCTTTAATTACATGTTGCTATGATCACTAACTAAGTTTATTTGGCCACTCTCCTTTTAGAGCCAATCTATCCTTTTAATCCGATTTAAAGAACTTCCTGCTAATGCGCTCCCCCCAATGTCTGCTTATTGCATGGTGCAGGTGCACTAAAGAAGTACTTTCTGCAGGAGTATTGGCAGGTATGCAATTAATGGTACAAAAATACAAGGAAAATAGCACAGTTGTTTTCTCTTGGTCACAACTAAGGGAGTGGGGTATAAGGTCACAAGCAGACCCAAGTTAATCCAGTTCCAACTCAAACCAGCAGTCATCAAAATCTACCTCAAGTCTGCCTGCTTTTCTGAATCATTCTGACATGGACACTTACTATGGACTGTCTAATTTCTTGGTGCAACCAGAATAAAGCTGTAGAATTCACACATCCACACTGTTCAGTCTACTCTCCAGAGCCTTTGTGTGGAGCACACTGCAGGGTTGTTCTGTGCCCCCAACAACACTTGAAAACAAAGGGGCTTAGTTATGAGCTCCTGCGTCACTTTTACTGCGCCGGTGCGTCACTTATTGTGACGCACCAGCAGTGTGAATGTGGCCACATTATGGCACCTGCGCCAGGTATGGTGTATGCGGGGGGGGCGTTCGACGCAAGAAAGGGTCGTAGGAGTGACGCAGTGAAATCTATAAGATTTCACTGCGCCATTTCAATGACCCAAATGCGTCGACATCTTAAGCCTGCCTCATGGCAGGCGTAAGACTGACGCAGGGCCCCTTTCACATGGGGCTTGCCCCATGAGAAGTGACACATTGCTGGAGTTGCGTCACTTTTGTGACACACTCCAGCAATGCGTCATTTTTGCGCTACAGATACGTCAGGAATACTGACGCATCTGTAACTTCTCACATGATGTGTCATACTGTAAATATGACGCATCATTGGTGTCGCAAGGAGGGCGCAATGAAAAATGACGCATCGCTGTTTTCATGTAGCGATGCGTCACTTTTCATAAATGAGGCCCAAAGTGTTTGACCAAGGGAGCTTGAGGAGAATTCATTATTTTATTTTTAAAAGAAGTTACAGCTATCAAGCTTGACAATGGCTTTCCAGTGCAGGGGTTGGGCCTTAGGGATTGTGTGCATAAGGGTACTTACTGTCTCTCTCTCTCTCTCTCTCTCTCTCTCCCTGATCACCTCAGACTGCGCTGAGCACCTGCAGAGGAGCACAGTGCCTGTTCAGCTCTACTAAATTTGTGAAGCTTCAAAACCCGCACAGCATCTCTCCGCACCAAATATAGGGCCTGATTACGATGGGGGTGAACCCGCCACCGGCAGGCTGCTGGTGGCGGGTTCACCGCCATCGTAAGGCCTGTTTCCGTACGTCAGATCAGGATGGCGGGCGGTGTGCCTGGTGGGCGGTAAGCCCGTCCGCCACGGGTCCGACAGAGGCAATCGTTATGATTGCCTGTCGTACCCACCCCGCATCGACAAAATGGTGGTGGTGCCTAGCAAGCACCACCAGCCAGATTTGGATGCTGCATCCCTGCCAGCCTGTCTATGGCAGTTCAACCGCCATTGAAAGGCTGGCAGGGATGTACTTTGGGGGCCCGTTGTGGGCCCCCCTTGTGCAGGGGCATGTGGAATTTGCACTTGGGGGGCCAGTTCCCTGCACCAGGTGGCAGGCACCGCGTGGTGCCTGCCAAGTAGTGCAGGGAAATGCACAACATGCATTTTTACCATTGTGGGGGGTGCTGCAGCCAGAAGCACCCACTGCAATGGTAAACATGCACAATGCGACCGCCACAGTGGCAGTCGCATTCTAATGTCATGTGCGGGACCGCCGCCATATAGGCGGACCATCCCAATTCCCGGGACGATGGCGGACGGACTTAAGTCTGTCCGCCATCGTAATCAGGCTCATAGTTATTTCCACACTGCCCTGATCACCAGTGAGTGGTTTTACACCTTCATAACTATGGGGCTGATTATGATGGCGGTGAACCCGCCACCGGCAGGCTGCCGGTGGCGGGTTTACTGCCATCGTAAGGCCTTTTTCCACCCGCCAGATCAGGATGGCGGGCGGAAAGCCCGTCCGCCACGGGTCCGACAGAGGCAATCCTTATAATTGCCTGTCGGACCAACCCCGCATCCACAAAATGGTGGCGGTGCCTAGCAGGCACTGCCCGCCAGATTTGGATGCTGCATCCCCGCCAGCCTGTCTATGGAGGTTTAACCAATTTAAGAAACAGCTCAAAACTTTTCTGTTTTAATCTCTTTTTAACTAGCACCCCATAGGCTCGCGCCGGGACACTCCCAGGAGTAGCTGCACACGTTATAAAAACCCAATAACATAACATAACATTGAAAGGCTGCCGGGGATGTACTTTGGGGGCCCGTCGCAGGCCCCCCTTGTGCAGGGGCATGTGGAATTTGCACTTGGGGGGCACCTATCGTGCCCCCCTACAGTTCCCTGCACCAGGTGGCAGGCACCGCATGGTGCCTGCCACGTAGTGCAGGGAAATGTGCAACATGCATTTTTACCAATGCGGCGGGTGCTGCAGCCAGCAGCACATGCCGCAACGGTAAACATGCACAATGCGACCGTCACAGTGGCGGTCGCATTGTAATGTCGTGCGGGACCGCCGCCATATAGGCGGCCGGTCCCAATCCCCGGGACGATTACCGTCCGTCATCGTAATCAGGCCCTATGTATTTATTTTGTTTAGGATTCATTTTCAGTATTGTGAGAAATGCCCCTTTTGCATGCCCCCCACCCTCCTTTTATACTAAATGTTATTGCTGGTTTATAGTTTCTGTACACTGGGGCACTGCTGTTCAGTGCCCACTGTACATGTTCTGACCTCTAAAACATGTAAAAATTGGCAAATCAAATGATTGTCTTATTTAACTTTCTATACAACCATAGTATATGGTGCAGAAATACAGTTATGCCTTAAAAAGGTAACTGTCACCTGTGGACTGCAGCACTTATTTTGCCATCCACTGTTGTTACAAGGAAACATGGCTTCAGGCCTGCCATTGTAGCCTGATGGCTGCAGTGTAAAATCTTCAGTGCGACCTGTTCAAATACGTATTTTTAACAGGTAAAAACCAGTCTTTAAATTATGAATATGTCACCGCCATGTACGCCTTGTATCACACAAGGTAGGGTGCATGGTATTTACAAGTGGGACATGTGTAAAATTAATGTTACTATGTCCCTACGGTGACAAGGCACTAAAAGCTATTTTTGATGTGGTAGGCCTAGCTGTCCTATGTAGAAAACCAAAGTACAGATTAAAATACTAATACTGTGTTTCGGGAATGGGACAAGCTAGAAAAATAATAAACTACTTTTCTTAATAGTTATTAAAAATCTGACTCAATGGTGAAAAGTAACTTATACAAAGTAACCCTTTACCTGTCTTAACTGTCCAAATGCTAATTAGCAAAACCTCTGCCAACTCCCATGCAATGCTCAAGCCCGGGAGTATGTATGAAAAAGTGTGACATTTCTCCCAGGAACTAACAATAGGATGACCTGAATAACTCCTCTGAACACCACAGAAAATTCCGGGTGGAGGATGTGGACATCGTGCTGACACCACACTGTCAAATTCTGCTCAACAGATCTATTGAGCCACATGAAAAACTTGGGGCACACTTGAAAGGGAGAGAACAGGATTCTAGGTAACTTCTTATCTATCCCTTATCTGGGTGCCACAGGCTCCTGTTTTTGTCTTGCCAGACTTATGCCTATGGGTCTGTTATGGTTTCAGTGCCTGCTTCAACTAGGAGTTTAGTGTTAAATGTTTTAAATGTGTGAGGACACTAGGATTAACATGGTACACTCCATAGTGCACTCTCCACTCACACCGCCAGCCTCAGAGTCCGGGTTTAATGTAGCAGAGGACCATCACCATCTTTGATTTGCCCAGACACATTTCATTTTGTGACTGTTTGCAATAAAGCAATCAGGAACTACTGCAAAGGTAGGTAGGTCAGGGCATGGGAGCCTTTACTCCATTGGTCAGAGAAGACCTAGGAGTGTCTTCTGGAGGTCCCCAGCCAAAGGCTAGTGAAAAAAACTGCATCTGCACCCAGCCTTCCTCAGAACACTTCTGGACTTACAAAAGGACACCAGGTGGCCTGAAAAAGCTGCACTTGGCATCTGTGACTTCTGAAAAGGATATGAGGATGTTGGCCCACATTCCACTTGAAATCCAATTACAGAATGATCTCCAAGGATCATAAGGCTCATCCCCTGGGTAGCTCCAGGAACATAAAAAAGTGGAAGAGGACATGTGAAGAATCCCAGCTGACCAGTGGGAACTGGACCTGGACTGGACTTTGCTGTTTCCCTCTGCCTGACACCCTGAGAGTCTCTAAGTGCAGCCCAGAGGTCCCAGGGGCCTTAGAAGTGTACTCGTGTGGTTGTGTGGGCACCAAAAATGTTTGGGAACTTCTTTAAAATGTTTGCTCCAGAGCTAAAGGGACCAGCAGTGAAAAGTATCCAACTGTCAGTTCCACTGTGTCAGATTGAATTTCAGGTTTGTACTGCAAGAAGAAGAGTTTTTGCTCATAAAAAAAACACAATATCCCTTCTCAGATTAGAACTTAGAAATTCTTTCGAACTTCTCCACTACCAGACCTGAGCATGGCCAATCTACTTTGAAGGATGTGAGGATGAGTAGATTCACTGGAATTCAAACCTGTAACTGCAGAGGGAACACAGATTTCTGCAGCAAGATTACAACTGTTTAAGATATCTTTTCAACAGTGCATGCAAGCCAAGCGACAATTGCTCTCCAGACAGTGTGTTCTCACCTTGAAACACATAATGCATGATCACATCCCCCAGTGACTGCAGAAGCCAGTACCCTGTGCAGCTTCACAACATCAGCTAGTCATATGCATGGATATGAAAAACGCAATGCTGAGCGCTGTTTGCCTCCTCTTGATTTTGTGCCAGCCGAGCAAAAACATGCTTTCCAGTACTGTATTATATGTTCAATACATAGATCGAAAAAGCATCTGTTCAATACCTACTCATTGCAGTAGCCTACTTGTAAACTCTATATACTACACCTTTCAGTGCTGTCCACTTTCTCCTGATATTGTGCTAGCCAAGCAACTACCTGTTCTTCAGTCTCTTATTATGATGACCTATCAGCTATGGCTGTCAAACTCTTGATTTCTGTCCGTTGAAGTAGTACTTGACAGCCACTATTCTCTTCTCATCATCCATGCAGTGAGTAGTATCTGTCTTTCCATCTAATAAACAACCCTAAACTCTCAAGTCAACACTTTACCACTGAATCTGGTGCTCTCCTTTTTTTAACATTTAAAAATGCTGTCAGTACACTAATGTGAAACAAGCATACTACCAATTGACACGTACTCTACCAGTGACGTGCACTTTTATCTGTAGAAGAAATTATTGAAGGTGCAATGTCTACTCACCTGTAGAAAGCAAGTAAGCTTATGTTGAGCATTCCATGCCCATTGACCGTCCATTACATAACACATATTTGATATTGGTGATTTCAATTTGGCCTAGGTATTTTCCATTGTTGAACACTATTTTAAAGGTTCTAAAACCATGCTGTATTATCGCAAATGTGTATCTGAAGATACTGTCTGACACTGACAATGTATATGAAAGTCATTTCAAAAGGATATGAATAATATATATTTGTGTATAGTGTATTTTATTTTTACTTTCTAGAGATTTTGCAGCCTTTTAGTGTGGTGCAATAAAACACAAAAAAAAGTTGTGCGCCAGATGGCACTGGATCAAAAGGCTGTGTCACGCCACTTCCTGTAATGACATAATAAGGCCTGAAGGTAACATAGTGTCACTTCCTATGATGTTGTCAGGTCAAAGGTCTTGTGATGTGATTTTCGGTGACATCATTGAAGAGGGTCAAAGGGCATGTGATGTCATTTCCGCTACCCCTGGCATTATGGTGAGTCAACGTCCATTGTAGCAATGATAGCAGGCTGCCAGCATTCTCACTACTGAATTATCACTAGTCTGCATTTGCTGGTGAGCCTTTGGGGGACGAAATAAAGGAAATATCTTCCGAGGTTGGACTTCTCTGGATTTAGAGTAACACAGAGTAAGTAGGCAAAATACTTTTACTCAGACTACTTGATGTCCTAAAGACCAGCGGTTGTCGGCTAGGCAGAACGAAACACTGGCAACAAAGTCAACGGCTGAAGAGGGCCAATCCACTGCCCAATTTCATGTATGCTGTTCTGAAGGGCTGAACTAATATGTGAAGGACACTGTCTGATGAATAACTGAAGAGGGCTTTTCTAAAGTCCATATTCTCTAAGCACATTTATGTATTCTTTTTGAGAAAACATGTGGTTTGTAAGACAGTTAAAACTGTCTTTTGGTGAGACCTAAATCAAACAGAAATAGAGCACAGGGAGCAGGGAGCAGGAGTGCAGGGGGCCATTGGCCTCCAAGTCATAAGACATATAGCAATAGTCAAGAGCATCAAAATCTTTCCTGAAAGACATGTAACAAGTGCGGTACTGCATGACCAGCGCAGGTTTTCTTTAAAGACATGGGACAAGTGTGGTACTACAGTGCCAGACAGTGCAAGCTTCTTTCAAAGACACAGAACAAGTATGCTACTGCAGGGCTAGTCAGCTCAGGATTCCTTCAAAGACATGGAACAAATGTGCTACTGCACGTCCACTGCAAGCTTCTTTTAAAGACATAGAACAAGTGTGGTATTCAGGGCCAGTACGAGCTTGCTTCAAAGACATGGAACAAGAGTGGTACTGGGTGCATCATTTAACTCATCACTTAGATGCAACAAACAAGCAGCATTTCAGATTTTGTACAAGTGTTAGAAACAGCACTGGGGTGTATGAGTGCATGCTTGACACACATGCACAGCAAGATTTCCACACACAAGACATGTACAGCACTAGACAGGAGTACACACTTGCCTCACACCCATTGAACACATATTGATATTGTCAAAAACAATGTAAGCTTCACTCACATGCACAGAACATGGTCAGCATGTAAAGCAGCAGTAGAAGCCTGTTTGTAAACATTTACACACACACACACACAATGTGCAACATTTGGCAACAATGTAAGTTCCTTTCACACTCAGAACATGCACAAGATGGTCATCAGCAGTAAGCAGTACAAGCTAAGATATCTTCACATACAAATCAGGTATGACACTGTAGGCAGCATATAGGTTTTTACAGGCATAGATTACCCAGAGTAAACTAAAGAGCCACTGAAGGTTCGAGCCAGATGCTAGGCTCGGGTTCAGCTTGTGGTCCTTTGGAGCCCTCAAGCCCAAAATGAGCTGAGTTGTTTTGTGGCTACTGCCTGTTACCCATGTACTAACCTTATGCTCAGAGAATGAAACACAAAGCATTAAACATTGATTTCAAACAGGAGTGAGAAAGGGATACTAATTTAGTCGCTGAATTATACAATGTGAGACAGGAAAACCACTGACCAATCCCCGCTTGGCCACTTGACCGGATTGTTTGATCCTAGGCAATTATTTTATATTACTGGGCATCCTAGTTTTCTCATTATTGCAAATGAGAAAACCTTGAAAGATGCGAGGATGTGTGCTGCACAAAAATCTCTCTTGTATTTAACTTAATGAACTATAATGTTTCTCCATGTAAAATACAAATACAACCCTCGTATAGGGTGCACATGACAACTGACTTTCCTCTCAGTTCATTAAAGGTATTGTCATCAGAGTGGTGGGTGTGGGCATGCATGTTTTAAAAGTTTATGTTTAAAAACTACCACTTTTAATACCTTTTAATAAAGGCCGTTCAATATAGTTTTATAATCTGATGTACTAAGGTGAAACGCTTGTTAAAGAAATATGCTTTTTAAAATTTTGAAGACACATTATCATATTTTTACATAATATTTGTTGTACGATTTCCATGCCTAATGTTCCCATGGCTCAGCTTGTGCCTGGGCTCTTACAGCCAAGACAGGCTCTTAGAGCCGAGACAAACTCTTAATTTGGCTCTCCCTGTTAATTTGTTGGCTTGCCCACCTCTACTACAGTATTGTGTATAACAGTCACTCGAGTTTCCCCTCTCTCAGTATCTCGCTCTGGGAGTAACATCTTGTTTTCAGAAATACTGTCTAGTTTCGCAGGTTTCAGAAAGATAAATGTTCCTACTTGTGGTTTTAGTAAGGAAGAATTGTGCATTAATGACCCCAATAAGTTGTTTAAAGTTGTTTGTGCATTTGTTTTATCATAAAATGAAACAAACACCACTCAAATCATTCATTTTCCTGGTTCCAGCAGTCTGTCCTGAATAGGTCTATTTTATTTTACTAACCACCATCATCTGCTCTCCACCTATCAGCCTGAATGCAGTGATTACTGTGATTGTCTTGTCTTCAGAAGCCACTTAAGAGCATGGACATTATTTCTTCTTTGACCTATGCTCGAGTCAGCCAGCCAGAGCCGAATGGCACACTCTGCATTTACAAAAGTGAGAATGCGCAGTGCTTGGCCATTCAGTACACGCACAATGAGGCCTTTTCAGGTCCCCACGGGTACTTCAGTAGATTCTGCTGCTCAGACTCTGAATCCTGTAGCGGAGGGAATCGGATGGAACTGACAGTAAGTTCCCAGTGCTGTAAGAGGTCCTGAGGCCCTAGTAGGCATTGGTGCTGGAACAATTTTCAGACTAGGGGCCTGATTCACAGAACTAACTTGCGTCAAAAACGTAAACGTAAACGTAAAGTTAGTACTTTTTGGTATTCACAGAATGAACTTACTCATTTCGGTATTCACAGAAGTTAGTAGTCCTAACTTTAGGACTCCTAAATGCCTTCTGTGAATACCGAAAGTCTTAAAGTTAGGATTTTTCTCAGTTTAGGAGTAGTAAAGTTAGGAACTTTAGGAGTCCTAAAGTTAGGACTACTAACTTCTGTGAATACCGAAATGAGTAAATTCATTCTGTGAATACCAAAAGTACTAACTTTATGTTTACGTTTATGTTTTTGACGCAAGTTAGTTCTGTGAATCAGGCCCTAGGGGTGCGGCAATCAATGTTACATCGCTGCACTCCTTGGGATTCTGAAAAATCCAAGCATCACACAAAGCCCAAGTGTTGCACATGAGCCACACCTATTCAGCAGGTGAGTGGTAAAGGTGTAATATTTAGCTGGTGTTGCATTTAGGAGCAAACTGTCACAAATATATTACTAAATCATGGTGTGCTAGCCACTATCATTTATAGACAGCACATTTTGCATTGAAATGACCACTGCACTTGCACAAATATGCAATTTTACTGATAAAACTATGTAGAACGAAATTGTGTGGGAATTGGGTTTCAGCAAATATTTATCATTTGTGCATCATCAAGTAGAGCCTCTTGAATTGTTTTGACTCTATCAAAATCATTCTTTCCATTACACGTTATAGTTAGAAAAAAAGTGCTTCATTTGTGCTTTTCTTTTTCTTTATTTTGAAATATTTGTAGTTCATTTGTAAGAATTTAAATTTTGTCGCATGTTAGAAGAAAGCATAATGGCACAGTAGCAAAATACAGGATTAGGAAAAAATGTAACTGTTCAGTTGTAGTTGCCTCCCCTTTCATCTCTGGGCCCTGGTGCTTTGCACCGGCTGCACCACTGGTAGCTACGCCCCCGAATTTATCTTATGTGGATATTGTGGATATCTGGCATCGATCCTCTGGGACCTAAATTGGAAAACTCGAGCCCAAAAAGCAAATTGTCCCTAAAATCCTTGAAACTTAGGTTCTGATTACGAGCTGTGTGATACCGGCAGGATAGAAACTCCTCACTCGTAATCACTAGTATCATGCAGTAAAACTCCACCATTACAGTCCAATTGCAACATCATCCCACAGAATAGGTAATAATTTAGGGACTGATAATGATGTTGTGGGTCGGCCCCACTGACATCTGCCCCTGCGGTCCGCCTGCCGCATTACTATGCGGCGGGCAAAGGCATCGGGCGGGTGGACCATTTGCTGCTGGTCCGACATGCTCCATGAGCCCGTCGGAGCATCAGAAATACTCATAATCCCTTAGTGACGGTGGCTCCGCCGTCGGGATTATGTTGTCATTTTCCAACAACCTTTCCATGTTGGCCTTTCCGATATGAAAAGGCTGCCGGAAACTGACTTTGGGGGCCCCTAGCAGGGCCCCCTTCCCTCCTGGCCCTCCACTATGGGGCCATTTTGCTATGGCAGCTTGTGCTGCAGGCCTTTTCCGCCCACCGCACAAGCTGCCATAACAAAATGCAGGTTTCCGACTGCCCTATATGCGATCACATCCTAATTGTGAGGTTAGAACTGTCGACCTATGGTCGGGCGGTTCCAGCCCGATACGGTGTTGTGTCCTCCCGACATCGTAATCAGGGCCTAAGTGGATCCATTTTCTTAGTAAATTGTGCCTGGCTTCAATATTCTATGGGGATTAACAATCACTTTTACCACCTGAGCAGGAGTCCCGTGTCGTATGGGGGTTACTTGGTGGTGGGGGAGATGTCCATGTGGAGGGCAGGCTATTGGTTTGTAGTGAGGGAGTGTTCTTTGCTTTCCCTGTGTTGAGGGAGTGGGACGGGCAAGGGCCAGGAGCTGTGGGCTGTATTTTCCCACTGGTAAAATTGGGCCTTGTGTTTCTCCCCCAGGAAATCTGGGGCTTTTGTGGCCAGTGGTATCACTCCTGGGATACTGCTCTGTCCAACACATGTATTTAGAGACTCAGTCTCAAACTCAAGTTCAGGCACAAATAATATCACAGATTTACTCTGGACGTACATCTATACTGGCTTTTCTGATACCCATCATAGCTTTGCATCGGGCAGGGTGCTCAGCCACATCCGGGCCTGCAGGTGAAACCACAAAGTTCCATAATAAGACATGTATTTCAAATATCAGTGTCTGGAGCCTTCACATGGTTTAGTTGGCTCGTCTAGGTACAAAACCTGGCCCTCTCTCTTCCGCAATCTACTTGGGTCAAAAGCTTAAGATCTTGAGGGATTTTTTTTTACTTTCATTTGTTTTGTGCAACAAAAAAAAAACAACGCAAATGTGGGGAGCACCTCTTAAAAGTTAAAAATGTCTATAAGTGTAGATTCTCGTATGCAAGTATATAACTTTTGAAAGTACTGAACAGTTACATTTTTTCCTAATCCTGTATTTTGCTACTGTGCCATTTTACCAACCACACAGTTTTGACATGGGCCGACTAGCCATATTAGTAAACGCCCGCTTTCTAACCAATAGTGGCAAAAAGATTCTAGTTTTGCTGCATTTCTAATATTGTTATTCTCGTGGAATTTCACTTGGGAGTTTTGAAAAAGGCGCTTTAGTGAAAAAATGTATTTTACATTTTAAAGCTACCAGATATTTTCTCAGACTGGGGGTGCCTTTGAATATCATAGACTCATTGCCTACCCATTCTGGAATTTCCTAAAAAAGGACAGAAGTTTGGTAGGATTCATCTCCTTCTGCCGAGCTCATCAGAACTTCAAACCATACCCTACAGATTCTCTGCTACTCAGATAGCAAGTTCTTTGACCTAGCTTACGAAAAAAGGGACTGTACAAAAAGCATGTTTTCACCAAGCCTCTCATCCTTTAATCTATTTTTTCAGGAAACCGGACATGAGATTTGCAGAGCAGTGGTTTGTTTTTGTTACACTTTGTATTCAGGGCCGGACTGGCCGTAGCGGGCACTGGACGTTTCCCCCGTGGGCCGGAAGGGTGGGAGTCAGAAGGGTGGGGGCCGGAAGTTTTTGTTGCTGGGGTCCGGTTTTGCACGTGCTTCAAAATCGGCCGCTTTTAACTTACGCAAAAGCGCAGCAGCAGTATAGCAGCAGTGTTGCAGCCCTGGCAATTTCGTCCGACAGCCCCCCCCCCCTCTCCCAGGGGCCCGTCAGACGTAATTGCCAGGGTTGGTTTACGTTCCCAGTGCGGTCCTGTTTGTATTAACTTATACAAGCTTTACTCAAATGAAAGCTTTCAAGCGACGTATGCAGGACTTCCTTTTGCTCACGTTGTGGCAAAAATGGGAGGGTGGGTTGGCTTAAGGGCTTTAACTCCCACCAATCAAGGATAGGCAATTCACAGTTTAATATTACACCCTGGCTTACCACACAGAGATTTCCCTATGCCATACATTCCCTCTTACTGGCGGAAATATATTTTACGTATATGCATGCATGTAAGAAATTAAAGTATTAGCTGAGGGGGATGAGAACCCACCTCAAATAATAATAACCATCCGTCCAGAGTGAAGCAGTAAGGTCACTAAATAAACATGTGGATAACCCTCTGGTAGCTTGCCACAAAGCAGTCTGGCTTAATGTAGAGGGAATGTGCAAAGTGGTTATGCAGTAATCAAAGAGTAATAACGTGAAAACACCACGCAAAAATAATCCTAAACCAATTTAGAATAATAGTCAATATTTTCATGAACAAAATGACACAAAAATTACAAAAATCCAGTAACTGGAACTAGTAATATGAATTTTTAAAGTTTGTAGGAAAAATTGTGCCAAAAATCCCAAAGCGCCAACCATGGTTAAGTGGTCAGTCTAGACCGGGTCAATGTCAAAAGATAAGGACAACTGTGATGAAGCACAAGTCAAATACAACAAGCAGGTTCATCCGAGTGGAAAGCATGTCTTCTGACTTACAAAACGTTTATGGAGAAAAAGTGGTTGTCATTGAGTGGTTGATGGGGTAATCTGTACGTTTTATCCGAAGTGGGGCTCAACAATGGAGGGTTGCTGAAGAGCAGAGACCTGGTGCAGTCGTAAATGAAGGCAGTAAAGCACCAAGTGGGTGAAGACTAATGTCCATGCCAAGGAAGGCCTTTACTTTGACTGTATGTTACTCGGAGTCGGTCCTAAGGAAGCCCTCTATGTTTGGACTTAAAAACTTTTCTGGAAGTCAGATCTCATTCAGCAGGGCAATCCAGAAAGCTGAGACTGACCCGCCATTTGACATTGAGGGCTGTGGCTTCAATGGCAATCCCAGTTTCCATCATTCTCCAGGCAAAATGTTAGCAAAAGGTTTCTAAGTCCCACTTCTTACAGTTTGGGGAGGGGAGGAGTACACTCTAGCACCAGCCAAGGGTCTAGGAGATTTTAGGTAGGGAATAGACTAGCAGGTTAGATATGTGTGATGAAAAATTATGGGGGGTCATCTAAAATTCACCCTCGTCTGCCTATTATCGGAAGAGTTATTTTTAATAATTATGATCATTCTGATACATTTGCTTGGTAGAACATTCAGGCAAATAATATTCTTTCACAGGTTTGACAAGTTTGTGGGTTTCCTAACACTACTTGTCTAAAGGAGCATACCTCTCTCTCTCTCTCTCTCTCTCTCTCTCTCTCTAGAGAGAGAGAGAGAGAGAGAGAGAGAGAGAGAGAGAGAGAAAAGGTGAGAGATCTACAAATTCTCCTTTGCTCTGAAAAGGGTATATTTTCTTTTGGGTCTAGGGGAATATACCTGATGTGACCCCCAATGATATTCACTGTTTTGTGGCTTTGCTGAAGGATGTTTACTGACAAAGAAACCTGGTGCAATATTTGAAGAAAATATTTTGAAAATATTGGGGGTACTTTATTCTGCATATTACAACATTTGACCTGTCATTCTGAAAACTCGATCTTATCTTCAGATCTCACACCTCATGTCAGTGGATTCTTTTCTTTAGAAAAAAAGGCGCCAATTTCGGATTTATGGAAAAAGCTGGATCTCTTTGTGAACTCTTGTGTGAGTAGGGATCTGAATTCTGAGGCGGGCAAGTTTCACCACAAGGAGCAATTACTAAGGGGCCTGTACTTGTGAGTAACTTTCTGCTTTTTGCTATTCACTATTACCCATGGATATGTACTCAATAGTGTAGACTTACTTGTCTCCAGTCCCTAAAATATCAGGTGTAGACCATAAAAATGTTAAGTACAATAGTAAAGTTATTACTTGTAGTGACTTTATGACTGTATTTTACGTTCCGCAACACTTTGCAGAGTCCTCTGCAATCGGGGAGGAAATCTCCTTATTTTACTTTCATTGCTCTTTATTGATTTTATTTCTAGTAAAACAAGTGGATTACTGCACACATTGCAAATTATCATCTAGTATCAATTTTGCAATCAACATAAACTGTAAAATAATCATAATTCGGGATCTCCTCCCGTCATTGGTTTAGAAGCAACACTTAAATTTCAGGACGGAGATCTCCTTATGGTAAAGGAAATGGAAATTTAGAAAAGTTTACTAAAGATTTTTTTTAAATAATTAAACTTTTTGGTAAGTTACATGTTAAGGTTAAATAATTTTATATTTTTTAAATGTAGAAAGAATATTTTTAAAAAATATTACTGCATTCACGACTAAATTTTAAATTAGTTTTGGTAAATTTAGGCATATTAAATTACATTAAATTTCTATTTTAAAAGTTTGTGGAATAAATAAAACCCACCTAAAGATAAAAATGTTTATATTTGCCTATTATGTACTAAAAATTACTAAAAGTAATGTAAAAACTAATTTCATTTAATTGAAGTTAATTCCATTATTTTAAAAATACAAAGTATTTTTAAATTGAAAAGTTATTACAATTATTTTGAAATAAAATGAATCTTTTTATAATGCATATGTAATTTTTTAACATTAAAATAATGTTATAGATATTTTAAAAAGTTAAAAGCAGTTAATTTATTGAGCATGATTTCATAATGAGTTTTATTTTAATCCCTACCTCAAATATTGTCTATGGGAGTGTGAGTTTCAATACCAGTAGTTGGCCATGTGTAGTGTTGGACTTACTCCAGCTCTGAGCTCGAGTGCATTTATGCTATTGTAACTATAAAACTGCAGTTCGGGAATACCAATAGGCTTGTTTTTTTTGTGGGTGGGTGTCTGTCCCTCCCTAAGCCCCTTCTAAGACCTTCCTTAAGCCTACCCTACTCCTGCTAAAGCCCCTCCCTGTTAGTCATAAGTAATTACCTTTTTCCAGCCACTTCTGTCTGTCCTTATCACATTTTCTACTAAAATGTAAACCTATGTTCGAGGAGATCGCCACAGTCAGAGTGGAGAACTCTGCACATAAAAGACAAGGGAGGTAGAAGAATATAGTATTACTCTTGCAGTACTATTAAACTCACTACAAGATGCCAGTTTAAGACCAGGCCCCTAAGTGTATTAAATAATGCACCCTACAATGTTCGCCAGGTCAATTTTAGTAGTGCAAAATTGTCAAAGTTTACAGTGGAGAAAATGCTGGTTGATTACAGAGACACGTAAAATGTGATGTGGTTGGCACAGAATTCAGTGTATTATTCCCTATTTCTGCATGAAAACTCAGAATAAAATTTATTTACCGTACCCATTGCATACCTCACCTAAAGCGTTCCTATTTACTGGGTCTGTTAATGCCTCAACCTTCTCTGGGGAATTTTCAATCTCAGTAAAAATGCCGGTGATGAACATGACTTCGACCTGAATACAGGGCTAACTCTTAGTCACATCAGAGTGTCCACATAGTGATTGAGATAATCCCATGTCACGTATGGCTTTTTCAACCCTCTTTAATCACTTCTGACTTTTTACAATTTGTTTCAGTGTTGTGCATGGTCCACCGTGTATTCAGCATACAGTTGGATAGTGGATATAACTGATGGATAGACAATATCTTTGCGGTTAGATTGCCAGTATTTAGTAGTTTAAGGAATTCTACAAATCGCAAACGCATTTTCAAGTTACAATACTTGACACACCTGATGGGCACCAGAAGGCAATTGCTTTGTCATCTTTGAGGAGGCAGAAGAATCTTTTGGAGTGCCCCAGCTCGCTAGCACCTATCTCATGTGGATTGGAGGACTACCAGAAAGTGGATTTCCTGGAAAAGTGTCCTATTGAGTTTCTTCAGCAAAGGAGATATCTGTAAGAAGGCCTGGAGTTCATTTGATTAATTACGAAAGAACCAATGCAAAATGGGCAAAACTGTATTGGAAGGCTCCATGTCACTGACAGAAATGCTGTGTCTCTAGTCCTGAGCTTTCATTTGAGAACCTAATGCATTCTGGGAATTGTACTATATGGATCCTCTAATTAGAATAATGCCCTAGATGACATGCCAGATTCAGAATGGCATGTTCTAAGAAAGCCAAAACAGCCACAGTTGTAATAAAGGGAAAGATTGAGTTATAGAAATCCCATCATATCAAATAATTATTTCCATGTATTTGCGAGAGAGAGATAGACTTTGAGCCTCCGCTTCCCTCTCTCTCCCACATGTCTGAACAGGATACACTCTTCCCTTTCTTACTGTGATTGATTTAACAGAGAGCCACACATTTCACAGTTCCATTACAGCTTCTGTCTACAACGTGATTTAAATTCTATGCTTTTTAAAGCAAATATCTGTGCAGTGTAAGCACTTCGGCACATGCCATCATCAAAAACACAGCATGATTCTGTTGCCAACACGATTTTCCTTCATGTTCTAATTGGTGAATATCAAAAAAATAAGCTTAACACACAGGGGGATATTCTCAAGAACGTGTGATAATTATCGCAAAATTAGCTTAACGCAACTTTGTACATCGCAGTCAATCGCGGGAAAATAACGCCGTGTTAACGTTGTATTCTCAACCCGGCGGCACCATGCGATAGTCTCACGGCAATGCGCCAAAATGACCGCGTTAAGATTAAGACAACGCCGAAAAAACACGAAACACGAATGTGAAAAAAGTTGCGATGTGGCCAACCGCGATAAAAAAAATCAGCGATAACCAGCGACAGGCCTGCAATTCCCACGCGTCATGCGGGAAAATGCACTACAAAAGCACTGAAAAACACAAACAAAATAATTAAAACTGCGTAGCACCATGGAGGAAGCCATAGCAAGTACAGAGGACGACCAGAACCCTACAAGCCCCCAGGAGGACCAGCCTGGGACCTCAGGGTCACGGAAGGGCAAGGAGAAGAAGATGAGGTTCAGTCCGCAGGAAAACAGGATCATCATCACGGAGGTGATAGAACACCACCAACAACTGTACGTCACCTCCAGCGTGTCATTGGCAAATAAAAATGCAATATGGCAGTCCATCCTGGACAAAGTGAATGCAGTCAGAGTGAGGAGGAGGACAATTGGAGATGTCAAGAGGCGCTGGAATGATGCGAAGCGCAAAACCAAGAAGAAACTCGCTGACAACCATCAAGCAGCAATGCAGACTGGAGGTGGCAGTCCAGCGGAACACCAGGAGCTGGATGAGATGGAGGAAATGGTGGCCACAGTCATCAGTGGGGAGACGGTGGCAGGAGTTGGGGGTCCGGACACTGCTCGACATGACCTGACACAACAGCACCAGGGAGAGTACCGAACAGGGACTGGGGGGACGCGGGGAGATGGGCACAATGGCACACATGCACAATTAAGTACAGCACACTGCACACCCACAATGACTCTGGATCACGTCCCTGATCCCCTTGGCACACTGCAGCAGACATACAAGCAGCAAGTAGGCCCCCCGTCCACTATGGGCACAAAGGGGTCCCTCCCCACACAGCACCAATCTCACAACCAACCCATGCACACATGTCTAAACCAGCAAAGCTGCGTGTCTGTGAGCCACACTGACAATGCAAGTGACACCGCATGACGAACAGCATGGCTGCAGTCCAATTATCATAACATGGTGCACGCCACGACACTGAGTTGGCTGAGTGTGGAACACATCCATAAAGGAGCAGGTCACACTCTGACACATCCACGTGCACTAATAACCCCTGACGTCAACAACACATCTACGGATAAACCATGCCCAAGAGTCTAAAATACGAACTCGAGCCAAAACTAGCCAAGTCTGCAACATCTCAGCACTGTAGAAGCACAGAAGACAAAGGCACACCGCCTCAAAGGGATAAGGGGGAGCAAAATTACAGCTGCAGGGGCGACTCTCCCACAATGCAGCACACACACATAGCAATAACAGCACATCAACATTGACGACAATGTGGTACAAAGTGCAACACTTTCACTACAGAACAGAGGACACAACTGGTTCCGCTTGTGCGTAGAAACTGGCCAATCACATCTGGCATAGCAGGAAACTGTGAGATGATAATGTACGTGTACAACCTCACATCCGTGATGTAGTTCAAATGTCCACTGTCCCGCATCAAATAGTCAGCTCCTCCCAAACAGTCACAATGTACGTTGTCATGCAGTCTGTATGTAAACCTGAACAATGCGTCAACATACATGTCAACACAATGTTAAAATGCATCTCCCCTTCACATTGCAGAGGGACAATCAACACCTCCTGCAGAGCAGACCAGACAACTCATCAGTGATGATGAAGAGGACCCCCACACCTTCGACACCGACGCCCTACAACAGTTCATGGACAGCTACGGCAACCCACCTCCAGGAGCAGGGCAGCCCAGCTGCATCGAAGAGACCCCACCCCTGCACAGACCACACAGCAGGAAGCACCCACCACCACGGCTGGCTCGCAGCACCTCACCGAAGAACACATCGCATTCCAAGGCCATGTGTTAGACTGCCAGAAGGAGGTGGCTGAACAGGTGCGGGTGGGGTTCGACCACATGGCAGCCAAACTAGATGACATACGTGGGTGTCTAAGTCCCATCAGGGACCACTTATACTCCCTAACGGACACCCACAGTTCGCTCCATGATGTCCAAAAATCCATGCCCGACATCGCTGGAGTCATGACTCTGAGAGGAGAACAACTGCCTAGTCAGAGTGGCCTCAACGATGCCAGCCGAGAGTTGGTACAGATGCTGAGGATAATGGAGAACATGGAGCGGATGCATGCGGAAAGAATGGCTGCCACGGATGCACACCAGCGAAAAGTTGTTGGGATCTTCCATGCCCTGCAGATCCTCATCATCGCATTGCTGCCACTAAGGCAGTCGCTGATGAATGCTGCTGGTATTTCTACACACACATCTCCGGCCCCTATTGTGTCAGTGGCACACAGTGCTGCAGACCAAACATCAGCACCCACATGTCAGACAGATGACATAGAGGACGAAGATGCGGGTGATTCCACCTTTGTAGTAAGAAGGAGCCAGTAGCATTCTTCTCCGCCATATGCCCTGTTTCAGCTTGGTTCTGCCATCTGCATCATGCCCTGTAACAACACCTCCCACTGTCCCCCCGAAACACTCTGCGACACTTACCTTGGACCTCGACATGGACTGCCATATTTTGTTTGCTTACCAATGACACAGCAATCAGACTGCGGACTGTACTCTTCCTCCTCCGATGTACTTGTCAATCCCTAAATGACTCTGGCTGGCCCTCCACTGGGCTACAATGTAATGTGGGGTTTGCATGGCCATGTACTGCTCCAGCTCCGACACTCCACCGAATGTGAATAAATCATTCAAATTCACACAGATGTGTCATGTCCATAATCGATCAAGTATGAAAGCATGGATGAATGTAAGGACATTGATTGCCCAAAAAGGTACACCCTGGGAAATGAAAGCAATGCGCATGTGTGACCGTGACACACATAGGAAGTGAGGTGACTGGGAATGTGTGTACTAGCTGTGGCCTCATTGCTCTGAAACAACAATTGCGCAATTTCTCAGCTTTGCCCCACGCAATGTTAGAAATAGGGCTGGGTATGAGATGTCAAAGTCGTTGGCAGGCCTAAAGTAGTGCCCACCATCACATTTGACAACAGAACATCTCTTCGCATACCTACTCACACTCAACTGGGTGGACACAGCCTGTAGTGATGGATCACATTCATCCACATGGCAAGAATATGGACACCATACTCACATTGCTGAAGACACGTAAGAGCACAGGCCTATCAGCAACTATCCCAACCACTATGTCTGGCTCACAGAGGTGGAGCTGGCAATAGGGACTCACCCCTAAGTGAAATGCGTCAGTCTGTCCCTCCCTGTGTACGGACAATGCTCATTGAGGCACACGATTTGTCATTCTAATCAACACTCATCACAGATGAACACTAGTGGAGTTGCGTAGACTTTATTAGCATGTGCTTGTCAGTATGGGCAAGACAAGGGCCACAACATGCAGAACGATGCATCAGATACTAACAGGCAGCATTCGGTCATGGTACAGTTCCACGTGACAGGCGTTGTGCATGCGCCCGGAATGTTCTGCCATTGCGTTGGTGGCTCTCGCAGAACCGGCACTCTTATGACCTGCGGCAGTTATGTGGATGATATGCGACAGCTCGGAGCAATGAGTCGTATGTGTGTGCAACGTTTGGACGTATGGGTTGTTGTGTACGTAAGTGTCAAGGGCATTCCATGCAAGAGCACCTCGAGCAAGAATTTCTGTGTGTGGGGTGTGGATACGTTGGTCTTTCATTAGCGCTGTGCGTAGTGTGGGAGACAATTGCAAAATAAAGGGGCCCCCTGATACTAGTGAGAAGTACACCTAGACAGGGAAAATACATAAATGTAAATACTCTAGGGCTACTTCAGACCATTAAAACCCTCAAACCATTATGAGGAGAAGAACAAACTATAGTGACACTAGAAAATAAGGAATATATAAAAAAGTTTATTTATAAATTGTCTTTATCTTTTTTTTGGGTAAATATAAAAACATATATTAGACATAAAGAAATTCATACAGAGACTGACAATTGTACAACATTCTGACCACATTCATTCACAGCCACAAACATACTACATACATATAATAAAGTTGATATACATGATTTTTTCGTCAAACATGATAGAGTTTATACAGAATGTAACGAACAAACAACAACAGCACTTTAATGAGAAATTTGCTCTTTTAGGTGGTTTTCAAACTGACTCTACGCGCGTTTCGACAGAAACACTGTCTTCATCAGGAGTTCCACCTCAGAATGTTGTGCTCTGTAAGGAATAATATATATATCACATACATATAAATATAATTTTGAGTATAATTTTGAGTGTCACTATAGTAAATGATTATAATAATTTCATATTGTGATAAGGACCCATAGTTGGACTAGGGATATAATCTCATATTAACTTTTTATAAAAAGGAGGAAAGAATAAGAGCCTGACAAAAATGAACATAAATACAAACATATAAATAATCTCCCAAACAGCATGCAGCAATGCAAACATACAATAAAGCCCTATTACCAATGATCTACATTCTTTATATGGATACCATATCAGCAGTGCTAAAATCCCCTTATTAAAAGAAAATATATAATTAGTGTCCCTGAAATGCAGTTGAAAAGAAATATATATACTAACCAAGATAAATATTCTATAGAGGAAAATGTACACGATAATCAAGATGTGCACAAAAAGCACAGAATACTGAAGTGAAATTTATAACCAAAACAATAATAAAAAGAATATATTACCAAGTCTATCCAGCATCTGTATGTAGACTGATGAGCGGTTTAAATGGTTCAGGTCAAAATAAAGATATTGTATCATCAAGAATTTATTCTTGTCACCCAGGATACACCTGTGGAGTTCTAGAGCGGTGTACCAAAACAGAGAAATAAAAAGAATAAAGAAGCTTTCCAGTACTCACTAAGTACATCCTCGAATATGAAAGGATATTGTGACCAACCAATCAGATTACTTATTTACCTTGTATAGTGAATGACCTTTCTCAAAGGGGAGATGTTTTAGTGTAATAGTCGACTCCTCAAGAAAGAGTCCCTGAAACAGATAAACAGACCCAAAACACCATATGTAAAAACACAAACCAAAATAATTTTATTAAGAATATCAAGGGTTGAATCATTTTCTATAGATATCAGCGAGGGCAAAACATACCTGCTTGATAAAATATATCCAACAAGAAAGACGAGCTGCTAGTCCTTCAGATGGTTAAAAATGGATGCTAGAAAGTAAACAACAGGAACGGTGTGTTCCATAAGTAGAAAATACTCACAACAAGATTACTATTTTTGTTGGCAAAAAGGTGGAATAAAACGTGATGCCTTACATAGATATAATGAAATTATTTGAAGCCTTGCAGCGAAACCGCAAACGTCCAAAATAATTGAAAAATTTCAAGTTTATAGTAGAAAAACTCATGGGCGAACACATAGACAGCGGTTACAGCGATACCGCCTCAAGAGCGAGACTGTTTCTAACTCTAAACAGTGAGTAAATGTTATTAGGAGCAAAAACTGTATATTCGAACAGATAGCATAACACAACGGTAATCTTTATTTTATATGGGTTTAAATGCCCCTAAAGAAATGTGTCCCGATACACATGTATTATTCCAAACAACTTGATGGTAACAAACATCACAGCAATTACTGAATACCTGCGAGAACCTCACGCTATGTTTACCGATATCGGCGATCCAAAAACAACTGAACAGCTCTAATCTTTGTTTTACGCCGAAAAGCTAATGGCGTGACAAAGAAGGTATGTTTAAATACTGTCGGGAAAACAGTCATATGACCTTGTCACATAATGGGAAAGGCGGAACAATGCCCGGCCAAAACACAGCAAATGGGGAAATATAAAGACAGAAAATACGTCCCGATACACATGTGTTATTCCAAACACATTGATGATAACAAACACCAAAGCATTTACAGAACACCCACGAAATCTCACACTATGCTTACCGATATTAACGGTCCAAACAATTAAACAGCTCTAATCTCTGTTTAGCAGCCTGCCGAAGGGGCTGAAAAACGCCGAAAGGCTAATGGCGCGAAAAAGACGATATGTTTAAATACTGTCGGGAAACAGTCATGTGACCTTGTCACATGGTGGGAAAAGGCAGAACAATGTCCGGCCAACCACAACAAACAAGGAAAACATAGAGACAGGAAGTACCACGATCTTGATGGCAAAGAATGAAAGATTTAAAGGTATCAATGTATGTAATTGTATACAACACAGTCCCAATATATGTGTGCAGTACTCTGGCGATATACAGGAGAGAATATATAAGCATCGCACCCAAGAATAGCTATGCACATATGAATACATGCACAGCAAGATATAATAAACAGTGAGTACATCAGTCAACAAAAGCGACTAACCTTAAAAGGAAAATCCCTAAAGGAGTTATATATAGAAAGTACCCGAGGCATATGTATAGACACCCAGCGATTATTCGAAAATACATGTTAACGTCACCACCTAAAAGCTGTGCTTATATCCATGGACGCACAGCGAGATTGGAAAAACCGGTGGAAAGTACCGATGGGAAAACATTTTTTTTTTCAATAATCTATACCGGGGTCCAGTATTATTTAAAAGAGTACATATAAGCATCGCCACCAAATGGCTGTGCACATGTACAAAGAAACTTACAGAGAGATATAAAAGATGGATATACCGATAGGTTGGAACAAATAACCTATACTTAGGGACTATTGACCATGCTAGTCATTATAGCGTATCGCTTGGTCCCATGGGATATCAGAATTTAGCCCATTAATGTGGGAACTCAAAGAAAAAATCCAGAATACCTCTCTGCGTTTTCTTATTGATTCTGCTTGTTGAGTATTTTTAATTTCAATTTTTTCCAAGATTAACCATCTTATTTGAGTCTCACGGTGGTTCATTTCTAAGTAGTGTTTGACTATCGGTGCCGTAAGTCTTTTTGTTTTAATGGCCGAGCGGTGTTCTGTCAGGCGGACCGAGAATTTTCGTGACGTCTCGCCAACATATCCTTTATCACAATGACAGAGTAGCAGATATATAACATTATCTGTTTTACAGTTAGTAAAAGTTCTAAGTTTAATTTCCTTTTTTTGATAAAGGAACTTATCTGTAACTATCGCCCCATCACATGCCTTACAATGAGAACATTTGTGGTTACCAGTGATGGGGTGACTACCATCTAAGGTTTTTTGTATGAATGGTGGTTTAACTTGCAATCTAGAATGGACCACCAGATCTTTTAAATTCTTGTTTCGCTTATGGGCAAACATGGGGCGTGGAAATGCCCTATCTGGATCAGAATTTGCATTAAGGATGTGCCATTGGGCATTGATGGTTGTCGGATCTTCTCATTCAGGGATGAGTGTCTAGTAACACATACCAATTTCGGGGGATCTTTTTTTGTATTGGTTTGGAGTAAATGGTCCCGGTCATAAAACCTAGCCCTTTTATATGCCTCTCTTACAAGTCTCCTTGGATAACCACGGTCTATGAACCTTTGTTTCATTGCTATTGCCCTCATATCAAAGTCAAGTACATTGGTACAATTACGTCGAACACGTAAAAATTGTCCCATAGGTATACTTTCTCGTTGACATTTTGGGTGATAGCTAGAGAAATGCAATAACGTATTTCTTGCTGTTGGCTTGGTGTAGAGATCTACTTGGAGAACAGAGTCAACTTCTTTGATTTCAATATCTAAAAATTCAATTTTCCCATCTCCAATGTTTGCTGTGAAACATAAGTTCACATCACATAGATTTATCCATTCCAGAAATTCCTGAAGTTTCACAGGCTCGTCCTTCCAAATAAACAATATGTCGTCAATATATCGGGGACCAATGATATATCGACTCAAAAAACGGGGCCATCTCATTGTAGACAAATTGGTGCTCAAAAAATGCCATGTAGATATTGGCTATAGTGGGGGCACAAGATGCCCCCATACTCACGCCCTTAATCTGTTTATAAAGATCCCCATTGAACTCGAAAGTGTTTTCATCAAGTACGATGGTAAGGAGATCGATAATGAAAGGCACATTGCAATCTACTGAAAAGGTTAAAATAAACCATTCCACTGCTGTGTTGGCCTCAAGCTGAGGGATGTTACTATATAAGGACTCAATGTCCAATGATACCAATGTGTCTGTTTGTCTATTGAAGGCTAAACCTTCTATTTTTGAGATCATATCCTTAGTGTCTCTGACATGAGATAACATTTTTGAGACATGTGGTCGTAGCACTTGGTCAATATATTTGGATATATGCTCCGTTACTGATCCTATAGTGGTGACGATTGGTCTATAGGGGGGGTTGTTACAATCTTTATGAATTTTCGGAACCCCGTAGACACTGGCCATACGGGGTGTCAACACATTCATATAGTCACTTTCCTGCTGGCATATTATACCCTGTTCTACAGCATTATTTGTAAGGGTGCAAATTTTGCGTTGGACTCTGGATGTTGGGTCCGTAGTAATTTTTCGATAATGTAGGGGATTGTTTAATAGTGTGTTCATGTTAGAAATGTATGTGTCAGTATCGATTACAACAATCCCTCCCCCTTTGTCACAGCTTTTCACTGTGATATTTTTCTGAATTTTTAAAGCATTAAGGGCATCCAATTCTTCTCTAAGTAGGTTAGGGATGGGCTTAGGGACATATTTGACCATGTTTTCAAGTTTAGCAATAACGACCGATTCAAAGATTCCTACTTCTGGTCCAACCTGATCTAAAGTTGGAGTAAATACAGAGATCGGGCGTAGACCTAATTGGTTCTCTTCATATGTGGTAAGATTAGGTCTATTTTCAAAAACTTTTTAATCGTATTTTTCGAAAAAAGAATGTATATCTTGAAACATCTAAAAATGTTAGCTCCTGTATGAGGAACAAACGATAAGCCCTTAGATAATACTTTAACTTCTGGATCTGTGAGTCTTTTTTTAGATAGATTAAAAATGGGTATTATGTCTAAGTTCGCCAGTACTGAGCATTCCTGGTCACTAGGTACTGTGCATTGCTTTGAGGGTATTCGTGATGATTGTAGTTCGTGTTGAACCTCGACTGATACCTCGGTTTCCAAGAGCCTCTCTGTGGCCCTCGTCTGCCTAAAAAAGGCAGCTGACCTCTTGGATAGTTTAAAGGATGGCTACCTCTATCTGATCCATAGTTAGACTGATGGGGGCTGGACTCGTTATCTGTATCGGACGAATCCGAAAAAGTAGTAACCTTATGTCTTGGTTGGGCTGGTCCATAAGTGTCTGATTCTTGATACCGTGTGTCTGAAAAGAAATGCTCATTCAGATATGGGTAAGTTTTCTCCTTTGAGTAAAACCTTATATCCTTCTTTAGTTTTTCTGTTTTACGTTTTAGCAATTTCGCCGGATTCTCAAAATGTGGCCATATGGTAGGTTCTCTTGCAGAGCCTTCGGATGATGACTGCCAAATAGGATAAGGCTTTTGCAGTTAGTTTCCTTCTTGTATGTCCTGGTATGCAGGTGTCCTTCTTCCAAAGAGATCATCAAGTCTAGGAAGGGGAGTTCTGTCCTGGACTGTGCCTTCGTGAAGCGCAGGTAGAGGTTTAAATTGTGTATCCAGTTGTGTAATTTCACACAGCTCTCTAACCAGATAAAGAACATCATCCTACGGAACTGGAGGATCTTGAATTCAGATTCCCCCAACATCGCAAAACCAAGATTTGCGTTCAAAAGAAAAACTAACCTGAGGGACCAGTTGGTACACACACGACCCCGCCCACGAAAAAAACCAGGCAATACCACCCTGTGGAACTTACCACCAGTCATAGGACATTACCCGTGCAGTGCCTGCAATGCATGCGTCTCCACCAAGCACACCAAGAGACTACAACTAGGAGATTTCGTGTGGGAACAAAGACAACACACAAATTGCAACACGTGGAACTGTGTATACCTCATCTCATGCCCCTGTGATCTCCTCTACATGGGAATGACTGCAAGACCTATCAAGACAAGGATCAGCGAACATAAGAGTACCATCCGGTACGGACGTACCTCTACCAGAATGTGCAATCACTTCATCGAAAAGAAACATTCTGTCGATGACATGAAATGGACAATCCTGGAGTCAAATCCAGCATGGAGCAACACTGTTCTATTGAAACGTGAACAGCGTTGGGTTCACCGCCTTCAGACACACATCAGGGGACTGAAT
This sequence comes from Calotriton arnoldi, assembly GCA_963921515.1. Lineage (NCBI taxonomy): Eukaryota > Metazoa > Chordata > Amphibia > Caudata > Salamandridae > Calotriton > Calotriton arnoldi. Next base: position 2,990,929 of record CAWUFW010000985.1, read on the forward strand.
GATGACATTCCATGGACAGAACTCTAAACTCCATGGACTGCGCGCTCAATCAGTGTTGGGCTACTCCACACCTACCAGTGACTGTCTCCACTGACCCCCGGGATGAACCATGCCTTGACCCTAACCCCATGATGGATTTACATCTACCCACATTTTAATATAGTATGCCTTTGACTGTGACCCACCAAGAATCTAGGCTTTCACCACACATTAAAAGCATTTACCAATATGTGCAATGTTAAATCATGAATACTGGAATAACACACATTCTTTTGACATCGTGGCACTGCTGCGCCACAAACACAGGTGATTTTTTAACCCCTTAGTTCTGTTTTTTACCTTTAAAACGTTTTTTACCTTTAAAAGGTTTCAATTGGCATTTAACATTAGAGAGGTCCATTATCCACTCTAAAGATGGACCCCGCGCATGCACTATCACCTCTATAAAAAACAGACTCATGACAAGCCCCGGATGCACCATTCCAAGATGGCGCCCACACATGCTATGGGCGCCCAGGAACACACCCTCCGGAAGTCAGGCATCCCGGTGAGGGGGAATCTCCCTATGTGAGGGAGTTCCGATGAGCAGCCCGTCAATATGCAGGCACGCGTGTAAGGGGTAGGTGCTGGAAGGCAGTGTACCAGACGGCAACCGTGAGTACCATTGTCTGGGTCAGCATGTGACAGCGACCGGGTTTTTCACGATAGACATTTTAACCTGAGCGGTCATTATATCGTTCTCTCTCCTATTGCATTTTGACTCCTAGACCGTTACGGTGCGGGCGAACACGCGCTAGCCTATGGAGCGACTCATTACTTACTAATAGGTAAGAGCACATGCTATGTACTATTTTTCGCTACCTGTACCGTAATTTATAATACCATGTGCTGCAATTTGATATAAATGTGAACTTGCACTTATTGCGCTATATGACCATGTATCTACCTAGGCACTCAATGTACAGTTACTCTCTTTTTGGCACAATACTAAGACCCTGTTTATATGTGTGGCATCTATTGCGATACCAAAACTTCGGCCTATATGCTGTGTAGGTGTACTGGTGTCGGAACCGTGCCAGTTGTTTGTATCCTACACAGGCACAGCTCATACTTCTTTATCTTGCCTAATAATCATGTGTTTCAGTGTGGTGAGGTGTTATGAATTATCTCCACGCTGAGTATCATTTTAAATGTGTGTTGTCCGTCTCGTTTGTCTTCTCATGTGCTAAACATGTGATCATACTGCTGGGATGAGGTGTAATCAACCATCTCACCGCAGAGAGAATTATATTAATTCCAATGTTGTGTTTTGTTATTTTACTTCTTTTTTTCACATCTAGGTCAAAATAAGAGAGGTCACTAATTGAGCTGAAGCCACCTTGTAGTTTACCACAAGGGGGACCACCTGTACATTTTTTCTTTAGTAGGTTTCTATACCCATTCACGGTTTCTTTTTCACTTTATTGGTCCTGAAGAAGCGCCAGGGATCGTTATGACCATTTTTTAGGGCGCGAAACATGTCGACCGAGAGTTACTGTGGCACATTATAGCCTAGTCAGTAACACACAACCTACGGGTTTTTTATTCTGTTGGGGGAACCCACACATTAAACCTATCTCTTTTTAGTATCCTCTAGCCAGTTTAATCATTCACTCACTCACTCACCTTTCCTTACGAACCCTCAATCTCACACCCTCACTCCTCATCATACGGCGTTACCAAAAGATCTCCACTAAAGCGACCCTACGGGGAACCCCTAGGGCATTGCAGCACCGGCCCGACGAGGAGCAACGCCCGATGATGAAGCATGACATGACGTGCGCTTGCCTCTAGTCTGTGGGGTTTAGACCTAGGTTTCTCCTGTTCCCACTTCTACTTCTTTTTTCTGTGGACAAATATTGTGCCCACTTTGGAACAGTTACCCACGGTTTGGCTTGAGATTACTACATGGAGCACGGGCACTAGACCATAACAAGCTCCTAGTCCCCCCCTTCCTTTTTTTTAAACGTATTTAGCACGGCGGCTCAGCCGAGGGACTACCTCCTTACTTTCCTATTCTTTCCTCTTTTCACTATGAGACACGACCACATTACCACCTCAACCATGAATGAGAATTTGGGGCTTAGTTTTGGAGAAGATGTTGTAGCAGAAATTCTAAGAACACCCTCGCTACTTGATACAGAGGGACACATGGCAACTGCCAGCATGCAAGGGGATTGGAACACTATTGCATCCCTGAAAAAACAACAAGTAAAAATAACACTACATGGGGCAGTGATGACGGAATACTTAAGGGCCAATCTGGCCCTCAATGGCTTACTAGTGACAACTGCACCACGCATCTTCTTGGATGACCTCATCTTCAGACGCGAATGGAGCCAAATTGCCTGGAAATGTACCCGTGACTGGCTGGTACTCATTATCAGTACAGCTAAACGCCTATCTGAAGCCCTGATTATAAAAATCAATATAGCAGAAAATGGATTAAAAGCTGGGATCAGCATTTCTGCGTACAAAACGCACCTGGCCGAAATCAATGCAGAAATGTCGGAACACCGTCACTATCTCATGCAACAGAAGATCACGAAACTGCAGAAGGATATCAAGAGGTTTGACAAAGAGAAGATATACCCCTATATCAAAGAGGACTATCAACCCTCTGGCAACGATGCATCCTCCGAGGACGGATCTACAGCATCAGAATGTTCCAACCGCTCCTCCAATATTAACTCAAGCAACAACATTTGGGGAAGGAACGGAAGCAGACAGGGACTTCTTCCACCTCCTCTGCCCACCGTGTATGGGTATCCCAACCAACCTTACCCTCCGCATGGACCTATGTGGTATCCAGCCTACCCTGGACCCCAACAGGTTTCCAACCACCCTTCTTCCAACACCCTCCTCCTCCTTTTTGGAACAGAGGTAGGGGCAGAGTCAGAGGCACAGGAAGATGAAGAGACAACAAACAGGTCCAGTGGCAGGATACGGAGATTCAGCGAATGACGAGGAGCCAAACAAGCAACAAAAAAACTATTGGCAACATATCTGACTGAACACTCTCTACAGATGAAATCACGGTACTAGAAAAGGGATTAGGCTTTGTACCAATGCCAAAGGAAGACCCCTTCAGGCTCAATGGAGAACTACACCAGCTGTTCAGGAAGATCAGACTGAAGTCCTTCTTCAAGGACAGCACCATTCCTGAAAGAGAAGACACGGGATTGAGACCACCATCCAAGTTCACACCCACTACTGCTATGGTACCCAGTGAGGTGCTCACCTTTGAGAAAGCCGTCCTGAAAGAAGCGAACCAACTGGAGAAAAGGAAAACATACAACAACCTACCCAATAAACTCAGGAGAGCGATATCCACTCTCAAAGAGGACAAGAATATTATCATAAAACCAGCGGACAAGGGTGGTGCTACAGTAATAATGAACATCAGTGACTATGAGCAGGAATGTCTCCGCCCGTTAGACAACACCAAGTACTACAAAAAATTGGACACTGACCCCACGGAATCCCTCCTCACCCGCATTAAGATTGCAGTGAATGAAGCGATGACTGAGGGATGGATCTCCACACATGAAACAGCCTTCCTTGAGAACACCACCCCCAAAGTACCCTACTTTTATCTGTTACCTAAGATACACAAGGGTATTGTCCCACCTCCTGGATGCCCTATCGTGTCTGGAATCGGGTCCCTTCTTGAACCCCTGAGCCAATTCAGTGATTTCTTTTTGCGTCCTCTAGTTCAGACGACGCCTGCCTACCTCAAGGACCCTAGAGACGTCCTTAATCTGATCACTGAAATCAACACCGACAACATCGCGGAAATCAACTTCTTGATAACGCTAGACGTGGAAGCGTTATACACAAACATTCCCCAGGACGCCACTCTCACGGTGGTGGAGAACCTACTACGGGCAGCAGACACCCCCACTAATACACGTGTGGAGTTTATGCTGGAGTGCATAACCCTTGCCTTAAAAAACAACTACTTTATGTACAGAACTAACATCTACCTTAAAATACAAGGTACCTCCATTGGAAGTACCTTTGTACCAAGTCTGGCGGGTTTGTACATGGCACATTTCGAATCCCAATACATCTTCATGGACTCCAACCCTTTCCAGCAAATTAGCCTTACCTGGAAACAATACATTGGGGCTGATTCACAGAACTAATCTGAGATAAAATCCTAAACTTACTACTTTTGGTATTCACAGTAGGCATTTAGTAGTAGTAAAGTTAGGACTCCTAACTTTACTACTACTAAACTGAGATAAAATCCTAAACTTACTACTTTTGGTATTCACAAAAGGCATTTAGTAGTAGTAAAGTTAGGATTCCTATCAAAGCCTATTTCCTCTGTGCAATGTGGGCCTAGATGGTTTGATCACGAGTGCTCCGAGGCCAATAGACAGCTACTAAAGGCTTTGTCGTCCTGCCCAAGATGCAACTCCCTTGTGAAATTAGCAAGGCAGAAGTATAAGCTAGCGACCACTAAAAGGAAAGAAGAAATCTTAAAAGATCGCTGGGAAGCACTTGCCAAAGCCGCAAGTCTAAAAAAGGGGAACACTTTTTGGGCAGCTGTCAAAGATTTGAGGGCAACGGGACAGCTATTAGCCCCCATAAGCTGTACCATAACAAGTGAGGCATGGGAAAATCATTTCTCTATGATTTACACTGCTCCTGAACAAGAAGTAGATCACTTTAAGCACAGGGCTTTAACTAGGATCCTGATAACGCTGCCTGAGGTCGAGGAAGCCATCCACCAGAGTGTGGGTAACAAAGCCCCAGGCCCAGATGCGCTACCCATTAAATATAAACCGGACTTTTGGGCACCTCTCCTTTTGAATGTTTTTAACAATTTAATTCATGCTCCGCTACCAAGTACATGGCCAACAAGTATCATTGTCCCGATATTTAAAAAGGGCGACTGCTCCGAACCCAACTGTTACAGACCAATCTTTTTGTTAGACAACACACTTAAAATCCTGGGCAGAGTCTTATATAATAAGATCTCAGACTGGGCCGAGGAAAATGGTATCTTAGAGCCATGTCAATTGGGTTTTAGGAGCAAAGTAGGCACCATTGAACAATGCCTAAACCTCAATTTAATCACCATAGCCCATCGCTCGCCAATATACCTGGCCTTTATGGACCTGACCTCTGCCTTTGCCTTTGACTTTATCAACAGGTCGTGACTATGGTCCATCCTTTTAGCTTATGGTCTGGACGAGGCATTGGTGCATTTTTTAGCATACCTACACAAAGATTTGAAGGCCAGGGTTAGGCTCAGCAGTGGGGGTGATGTCTCTAATGACATTAAAGTAAGCAGAGGGGTCAGACAGGGGGTGTCTTAGCCCCTCTCCTTTTTATCATTTACATCAATAGTCTGCATAAATCACTGATCACATTGACTAATGATGTTCCGAAAGTAAATGGCAAAACTCTCCCTGTGTTTTTATATGCCGATGATGCGGTTTTAATGGGCCGCACACCAAACGTCTTATGCACTTTAGTGAAGGGATTTGTTGACTTTATGGCCAGTTTGGACCTAAGCACTAATTTAAAAAAATCTTTTATAATGTCCTGCGGGCCGAGGAAATACCCATTGAATTCTATATCTGTGGGTAACCAAAAATTAAAAAGCACCAGCACTTTTACATACCTTGGGCTGGTCTTTGCTGCGAACGGTTCCTGGTCCGAACATATGGTGTTTTGTAGGAACAAGTTCTCAAAGGCCTCCAATTCTATTCTTAGCCTTCCCCGGCCTTAGAGAATAGGTGCTATTTTAGCCATTTTAATTTTTTTTAAATCTCAGTGCATACCCACAGCCACCTATGGTGCAGAGGTTTGGGGCATTGCTAGGAGTCACAGTATCCAACAGGAAGAAGATAGATTCTGTATGAAATTACTAGGCACACCAATCTCCTCTGCTCAGTACGTTTGCCATAGAGAACTCAACGAAAACAAAATTGAGGATTTCATAAGGGCCCACCCTGCCTTATTCTGGCTCGCCATTTGGAAAAATCCGGCAGCGTCCCTTACAAGAGAGATCATAGGAGATTGCATTAGTTGTGAGAAAGGGCTGGATATCCCGTGGCTGGCCGGGGTGAACCAGAGTTTATGTAGTGTTAACTTTGGCGGGCTTTTTTTAAAACCAGATATAGCTGAGACTGTACACAAAAATGCCCTTAGGAGGGCCCTTTACACACTCTATGGCACGGAAAAGCTGGAGAGGGAATCCAAGAAATCATCTGTTTTTAATTATATGACCTTTGAGCATAATGTGCACCCTTTAGCTAGCTACCTTACACTGCCCATAAGTTACTGGGAGAGGGGTCTTCTCTTCCGCTTAACCTGTTGCGTGCGTCTGTCGGCCAATGGCCGTCGCGAGCACTACCTCTGTAGTGCTGCGAACGTCCGTTGGCCGACGCGGCCCCGCCCACTCCGCTAAACCGCCGCACCGCGGCGGAATTGCTGCCGCGGTTAAGCGGTTAAGGGCAGGTACTGTAAAATTTCTGCTTTGTTTCCCTCTTGGGTATAAAGCAAATCTCGACTCTTTACCTTGTCCGTGTGATGGACAGAGTGGTCAAACTATTTTACAGTTTTTATTTTTTTGTAAGTTTTATATAAAGTACGCCAAATGGCTTTTAATCCCGTTTTTTAAGAAAAACATGCCCATCAGATGCACATAGGAGTATACTAACACTGGTAGACGAAGAGTTAGTCTTTTGCGTCTGCACTTTTCTGAGAATTGCTGTGCGGGCCCGCAAGACGATGCGCAACCCTTGAAAAGCCTTATCTTCTTTCTTTATGCATGAGCTTTTACTCAAATTTACCACACGTGTTTTAAAATATTGTGTATTTATGCCAATGTTATTGAATTTTCATTGTGATTATATATTTGCGCTTTTAAATTGTTGTTTGATGTGCTTTTATGGATAAGGCTTTATCCGAATAAAGTATTCTTGAACTTGAGTAGTGCAAGAGATACAAGTGCACATTCCAAAATCATCTAGTAGGCAAAGATTCTCCAGTTTCAGCCGTAACAATTAAATAAGTTCCAATAATGTGTAGTCACCACTTTATATTTGCATACTCCCTGCTTGGATATACTTTGGCCCTCCCAAGCTGCAGTACTGCGACAAGGCCAGTGTGTGTATTCAAATAACAGAGTGAGGCTCTTTACTCACTGATGAATTTAAAAAACTAGACTTTTGCAGAGTTCCCAACTTTGGAAATAAGGAAGTCACTCACTCCTAATGTGGTGTGTAAAATTTCATGCACGCACTCAGGAAAGTAACAGTTGAACAGCAACATTCTCCGACCACTACTTTAAACTGTGTATTGAACTATGCATTATTTAATGTATCTCAATAAATCATAATGGTTATTTCTAAGAGGGTAATATTCAAACACAGGGACTTCCTTTTTCCCTTACTAACCTCTCTACTCACACGTATTAAATATCACACTGACATCTTCCTTTTTTAATAGGATTTTGGGCCGTATATGTATCTCATACTTTGCTCACCCACGTATGATGCTAGGTGTTCAGGTTTTTGAGAGGCATTTGTCTATTGGTAACAACAGCTTTGCTTGGCTTACAAAATTCTATTTAAGGGTGGGAGAAATCACGTATTTTTGTCCTGCGAAATTTCATGAAATACCATAAACATTTCAAAAAATGACCCTTTTCAGGTGAAGTTTAGTTTTTTGGTATCCCACACTTTTTTCCAGACAAGCGAGCATTTATGGTAAAAAAGAAACGAGAAAAAGCAATGTACCTGCAGGATTCTGGTTTCAGAAATAATTGCTTCTTGGTGAGATATTTTCTGCATGGACAAGTCTCTCAAGAGCAAAAATTACATGAAATTATGTAACATGAAATTTCAATTAATCTTGGAAATTTTGCAGAACATGAAATTTGGTACTTAAGTGAATTGCCCTAGCATAATCAACATTTCTCCCAGGCAGGAGCGGCCTGTGCAGGTAAGAGCGGTGGAGCGGTGGGGCCGGGTGGGGGCGGCGGGGATTTCGACAGACGACGAGGGAAAACTAATTATTTATTTAATTTTCCTTCGTGGACGTCTGTCAAATTTCCCCCAACCCAGCCCCACTGCTCTCACCTGCACGGGCCCCTCCTGCTCCCATGCCTAATTCTATTATAAAGAGTGTCTGCCTACTCTCAATGTTCAAGACTCAACAGTTGTAGGGAGCTACTAGGACTTCTACATAAGCAAGAGGTCACACTCTCCTTCAGTTAATGCATATCTCTGAAACTGACATTGATTGCATTTATTGTTACATTAGCCTTTGCGTCACCCTTGCACCACACAAGGTGACACAGGACAATGAGAAGGCTCATTTGGATTTACAAAACCATAAATGGCCTGATTTACTTGGCCTTGCCTGGCTTTGCAAAGAAATGTGACACAATGCAGCACCTTGTGCTGCGTTGTGTTACATTTCTTAGCGGTTGGCGTTCTATGGGTGGAGCATGGGCATTCCTATGCATCCAACCCATGAATTTCACAATTCCACATTTACTAAGGGGCATATTAGCAAGACCGGCGACAAAATTATCGCCGTTTTAGCGGCAGGAAACTTCTATTGGAATTCTATAACGCATATTAGCAAGCTCCATTATCGCCGTTTAGCGGCAGTTTCCTGCCGCTAAAACGGCGATAATTTTATCGCCGGTCTTGCTAATATGCCCCTAAGTTTTTAAAGCTGGAATTGCTTGAAATTGGTACACCTACCACAGAGAGGCTTAACGTGGAAAAAAAATAAAATTTTCTCCTTGTAATTTCCTCTTTCTATGTGTGAGGAAAATGCCTCTGTGGACTGTTTTGTGCAGGAAGGTATCCCTTCCTGCAAAAATCAATTCTGCCCATATTGTAGTCACCCTTGCAAGATGGTTTCAAGGGTGTCTAAGTTGGTGCTAGGCGGACTCAAGTTTGCCGGTGCATGGAGAGAGCTGCCCCCTACTGTTTAAATGGGCATATAACTGCGCACCATAACTCATGGCAGAATTTTGCCTGTGCTCCATTAATGCAG